>JACXIX010000040.1:1009060-1751193 GCA_014737535.1 Bombus cullumanus
TAACTATCATTTAAAATTGTCATCCAGTCAATATTCCAATATTCCAAAAATCACCCAAAGACTCTACACTTTATCTCTAACTATCATTTAAAATTGTCATCCACCAAAACCCAATATTCCAAAAATCATCCAAAGACTGTCTCCTCATCCCCAAAGACTCCACGTCCTATCTCTAACTATCATTTAAAATTGTCATCCACCAATAACCCAATATTCCAATATTCCAAAAATCACCCAAAGACAGTTTCCTCATCCCCAAAGACTGTTTCCTCATCCCCAAAGACTCCACGTCCTATCTCTAACTATCATTTAAAATTGTCATCCACCAAAAAGCCAATATTCCAAAAACCCGCCAAAAGTCCAATCGCGAGCAACACAACTCTGCGTGTCTTCGTGATCTCGTGCACAAGTTTCCGTGGCACGATCCTCCGCAGAGCGACAGAGTCCGAAAGGACCGCATAGGAGCGGACTGATGTACCGTTACGAGACAGAATGGCGGTTGTTAGTGTGGCAGTGTGTTAGCCGGGCAGGATCACGTAGGTAGGTAGGTTGCCGGGTAGCTGTGGCGTGCTTCTCCGCAGAAGTGTAGGTGTATACACGGGTGAACGTGCGCGTTCGAACGACCTACGAGAGTTGAGGACGCGGACAGGACGAAGACCACGAAGAGGAGAACGAAGACCACGAGGAAGAGGACCCGGTCTCTCGAGCAACCACCGTCGAAGATCTACTGCGATCTCCTCCTAGGTAGGACGCAACAGCTGCTCGTAGGTAGTCGGAAACCTGTCCCTACAAATCTTTATAACTGCTACCGCCGTCACACTGCCTGCCCCGTTCCCTTCTCTAAGCTACGTGGAGACCGGAGTCCGCAATATATCAGAAGGCCCTGCCTCTTCTTCTTCCTAGGTCCTTCGTCACGGCGTTATGATATTACGACGACCTGGATGGAGCACGCAGTTCCGCCTTCGCGTTCGATCTTTTCTACGTTTCAATGCTTTTGAAACACACCTGTGAATTGATTACATCGGGGACTAAGCTTCTGAAATATCTCTTTGAAACGTCTCTAACTTCCTATCAACCATGAAACTTTTCATTTCACTTTTACGAATCTTACGAGTCTTACGATCGCTCTTTTCTTTCAATCGTTGCTATGGCTACGTTGAATTGATCTACGGTTTTAGCACGACGCAGGGGGATTTCCTGCTACGTGTTCCGCTTCTTCCGGCTTTTAGATGTTTTTGAATGAATTGAACACACGTGAATTTGTAATAGAAAAATATATTGAAATAAGTACAAGTACAAGTATAGTGTATGCTGATCTCACTCTTACAGTGTTACAGTACAATAGGAAAAATGTTAGGGAGCAGGTTCATATTAGATCGTCCGAAAAGTTTCTTTCATTTTGTGAGGAAATAATAGACGCACAACGTTTTTTGTTTTATATTATTTTGTCGAATTGCGTACGATCCATTTTGTTCTGTCGAGATAAACACCGCGACATTTCACAGACTTTGTTTCGCGTTTGTACGAAGGTGCATTGTTGTAAAAAAAACACGATTGCGAAAGAAACACACTTCCCGGACAACCTATTATATTTATAGCAAAGGACATTACTAAAAAGTTAACCTTGTAGCTCTAGCTGAAGGCTACAAGAAATAGAAATCTACTTGTAGCTCTTTTATTTCTAGACTTTGTAACCCAAAACATAATTTATATTCAATGGCATAGTAAATGTGGACCTCTCCTTACTTCGAATCTTTTTGTTTCACTAAATTCTATTCTCTTCGTAACGGCGGTCTCCAGGTCGCTGATATACAAAAGAAAATGTGTAGAGTTTTTTTTTTTGAAGTATTAATTACTTCAACAGATATGTTAGGGATTACGCTTGCGAAATCTTTCTTTAAGGAGTCTGTTTACAGCTTTTTGTCAGAACCTCGCTGTTTTGTTTCAATGGTTGTTACGATTGCGTCGAATTAATTCAGCGATTTAACTTTCATACGTCTGTTTTATGTGAAAACGTCGTTAATGAAAGTAGTTACGTCGACGAATAATAGCTCGTTGAATTTTAATTTTTATGCCGGTCAGCTTTTAACCGAATAATTACAATTTATCGTATTTAGTGATCGTATAATAGGGCGATAAGTAAGATGGCTGTGGGCCATTAATTTCTCAATAATTTGTCTGTATATTTTATTAATATTCAGCGGTTATGTTACTTTTCAGTCTGACGTCGTCTACGGGTTCGTTTCAGCTAAATTTCATAATTTTATCGAAATGTTGAAAATCGCCAGAGCGTAAAGCGGAATACTGCCAAACTTACGCGCGAAAAGTGACACAACAATGTAGCCAAACGGGCGGTGCTCAACCGACTATAAAATTGTTATTGCTTGATAAATTACAGTTGCGATTGGTCGCTGAATAACCGGCTCCGTGAACTCCGTCACAGCCTCAACATCGTTCCAACCCGTTAACTTCAACGAAACCACTTTCACCCTTCGAAATCTCCCTTTAATCGCTTCTTAAATGGACCAGATCAAAAGAAATTCTCTATGTATCTCGAAAGATAGGAATAGAAGTTTCATACGAGAATTCTGCGAATTATATTTCTATGCAAAAGACACTGACAGATTTTAGATATCTCGTTATCGAGCTGAGAAATCTCGGACAGAAATTTTCTACAAGTCTTTATGATCTTTTCTATTTATATAAGACATAAATTCTAATTTTTAGTGTATGTCCTTCACGGAAGATCAGAAATATTCCTGATAATGTAATAATTAACAAAAAAAAAAAACACAAAATTTCACCAAAAATTCTCGAAGGATTTAGGAATTAAAAACTAGCGCAAAAAGAGAGAAAGATTTGAATATCAACCTGCCGTGTTCGACGTTACAACATAATTGTAATTTTCTTACGAAAAGCAAACGCAAGGGAAAAGCTATGGCGAAAAAGAAAGTGCGAACGTTGACCAATTAAATGGAACAAATATTTGCCGAACGCGTTCGTATTCTGCTTTCTAAAACACGGAAGTCTCACGAGATTGCGCAATCACATCGAGCATCCAACTATCATTCCGGTTACGCTTAATTTAATGAATCAAAGAGAAGTAACGGTCGCGCGCGAATTGCAAATGCTGATTTTTAACATTCCATCGTGGCTGGACATGTCTGACCCACTTTCGGTGCTCGCGCCGCGCCGACATTCGTGGCTCGCCTCCTTCCATCCGAAATTTATCGCCATTTACCATTTTCGTTCATGGTAATATCTAGATAATCGGTTGCGTCTCGCGGTCCAGCGGGCTATTAACTGAATAGAAAGAGGCGATTTTCGGTCAATTTTCAGTCGTATGGCAGCGAAAATTTGAATTTTACACACGTTAAAAGCGATATCGAATATTTAGCAGTTCTTTCCTCACCAGTTTTATATTCACGAGAATTCTCGTCCTATCGTGGACAATCTCAGAGAATTGCCTCCGCAGTGATCGATTCTCGCGATTCTATCTATTTAGCAAATTTGTTAGAACGTTTAAATTCGATTAAAAATCGATTAAAAAGAGATGAAATTGGATATTAATGTACGAAAATGTAACACGAGAACGAGGTAAATTAAATATTGATTTAAAAATAGATTGATTTAGCGAATGCATCGAATGCGCGCGTTTCACACGCCTGACACACCTGCTCTACTACGGTTTAATTATCCTAACCACCGATTGTTACACATATCCATAAACTGTCAAACTCTATTATACTGAGACACATATTTAAAGAAAAAAAACATCGTATATATTTCCATTATGATTCAATTTCTATTCCAAGAACGGTTTAATTGTCTTCGTCGATACAGTCGAGAGAATTCATGAAAAGCTTTAGAGAGAAAAAATAAATAAATACAAATTAAGAAATTAAGAAACTATTTGAAGAATTGCCATTCGTCCGTGATCATTGCGTACGAGAAAATAGATAAATTCTAAGCGAAGACGTGTAAAAATTCAGCCTTTGAATCGTAAAAGACACGAGATAACAAAAGATGGTGACAAGTGTCCGGGTCGAAAGGTCGAACCCGTGAAACATAAATATGATCGAGACCGCTGAATCGCGGTTATCCTTGGTCTATCGATGCTTCCTCAATAACCGCGACAGATTCGAATGAAAATAAACGAGTCGCGAAAGCGATCGCGTTGACATCGTGACTGGCATTGTCACGCTACCACCGGATCGTTTCTGCCTGGACAACGTTAAAAGACAATTAATCTGAATAACATAGCCTAGACCCGAGTGTCCTACATTTCGCTATTCGACCGCGTACGCACGCCTCCACCGATGAAATAGCCGCGAATTACCAGCGGGCACACTAGCGGCGTTTCGTCGACACGTTAAACTGTTACGGCAGTTATTTAGAGTTCATGAACGATTCAGGGGAATAGAACGTACGCGACGAAGGTAACAATTTCTTCTATGAGAACACTGTAGCTCTGTATTGTAGTATCGTGGACGGAGGGGGCGGGGACTGGGGGGTGTCGTGCGAATTATAAACAAGCGGTTTAAACAAACTGAGCATGTGCGTGATGGGGCTAAGACAAAAGACAAGAGGTTGCTAAGAGACATAAACGAATTAACAGCAGTATGAGTTGAGAAGCCAGAGAGTTGAGAATTGCGTTGTTGAGAGAGAGTTGAATTCGTGGTGACGAGAGTTGCTAATTAATTGCCTAGTTGTATTAATTATGATACGTTGTTGTGATTGGTTCATGTTAAATAACCATAGTTTCCTGTTTAATCAACATCTGTTTAATGCATTCGTTATTAATAAACTTGTTGAGAATTTTGGATCTTAATAGCCGAAATAATGGTATAGGAACACTAAATTTACGTTTGGAATTCATATTACAATAGTTATATATTTATTTGATAAGCGATTTCAGAGATATTCATCGATGCACACTTGCACGCGTCAAAGTTAACTGTTACTGTTAACCGACTGAACAGTTTACATTCGTCTGTTTTCGAGACGCCGCGCACGCACATACTTCCACACACTGATATTCACAAACAAGTATCGCTACTACGCATCTAAACTAGTCAAATACCAAAACAATAAAACTAATCATAGTAGTTTACGATACTACAATATAAACATTGGGTTTTTAAGTTGTTTAACCCTTCCGCCTCGAGCGCCGCTAATAGGCGGCGACCATGTCAAACGCTGAAGAAGGCCACATGCTCAGGAACAGTAATAGAATAGGCTAGACATCCTGCGTGTTACAGTCATCAAAACAATAACTAAATAGTAACGAAATAGCCAGCTCTGAGATACACCAGACGACAACCTCTCCAGAGGCACTAAAACCTGAGTATAAAAATCCTCCAAAATAAGCGCTCGACACCAGTCTGTTGAAACACCTTGAATCATTCTGTCGTAACACTTTGAACCTTCACTCTGTTGGATTTTCATAATAAATTCTATTGCCATATACAAAGTTCAATTTCTTCACCTTATTTGCGAAACGTTTGAACTGCGACGCGTGAACATCATTTTCGTGGTTTCTTGTGTCTCCTACGTGACGACCACGCGACGACTCCTAAGCCCGGCATCCAAATGATGCATATACAAGTGCTATCTGTAGTTGATAATATATTTTTTCGCTATCGGCAGAACATCTTCTGTTGATTTTATTGACATATTGGATTAATCACTTCTTAAAATTGCTCATTGTTCAAACAACATGAAAACTATTCACGCAATATATTTCGAACATCCGAACGATCGTACACTGTTTCACGCTAGAAAATCTATTAAACCCATCGACAGTGAAACGATATTTCATATACGGTTCTTGTAAGAATTATTGTTATTTAACACGTTGACTGCCATGGGGGTCACCGGTGACCCGCACTCGATTTGGCTACAGCAAATATTAAAAGTACATAGCACGATTGTTTGAAAAAAGGAAAATCGTAATAATTGTCTACAACGCCGTGGGGGTCACCACGAAAAATGCTTCAAGCATGATTTTATAACTCATTTTATTTGCTGCAAATAATACTTCAACATAATATGCATCGCATGATGAAAAGTTCACGTCGGCGCCTTGGGCAAACCATGGAAAATTCGTGTTAATCACTTCTTAAAGTTACTCATTGTTGAAACAACATGAAAACATTTCACGCAATATATTTCGAACATCCGAACGATCGTACACTGTTTCATAATAAAAAATCTATTAAATCCATTGACAGTGAAACGATATTTCATATATGGTTCTTACAAGAATTGTTGTTATTTAATACTTAGGAAAACGTATATACAGCAATCACGCACACTGTGCGTATTTCTGGCGCGCGTTTCTGTTCACACAGTGACAGCACTTCGGCGGACTGGATTGCTGAAGCGAAAGGGTTAAACCTTACCAAGGGTATGGTTTTGCTGAGAAACAATAGAAATTCTGCGCGGGTGAGATAATGGCACTATCCGATACAATGCAGAAGATTGCAACGATCGTATCTGGTCGTAATGGTGTTAAGGAATAAAGTTTATAATTCTCTAGACATATAATTCGCTAATTTAGCTACTGCTCTTATGCCAATTGAGCTGTAGTTTACTAGAAATTGACGCTTATTCGACGAACCAGTAAGTGCTAGTACTTCCGACAATTTATGAGACGAAAACTCTACTTTTCCTGAGATTTGTTTATGTGGAGAAATCTCGCTGGGTAACTTTCGTTCATCTTTTCATGTAAATTCATCTTTCGTATCGTACACGAACTTCAGAAAGACACAAGCCATTTCATCGATCAATGATATTAACAAATTTACCATATTTGTTCAAGAGTTTTTAAGTCCAGGTGAAAGTTGCAATTCTTCGTCGCCTGTAAAAACTTCTATCGCCCACCAATTTTTCAAGGCTGGGGAAAATCTTCTTTCCACCCTAAATTATCCAATACAGCTCGTTCTTTGCTGGGTTACACTCGTATTTTCCAAAATTCCAAAATATTCGTTGATCGGGGTTGTACAGTGGCCACAAAAGGTACATTTCCACCACTATATTTATTAATATTAATATTTATAAAATACTAATTGATTAGATCCAAGCGTGTCAAACCTTAATTCCGCGTCACTTGATAATACTTCCACACGAATACAATAAATTGTCGCTATGAAAATGAAATGTAAAAGCTCCAAAAAGACGCTCAAACACCTTTTTGTAGCCACTGTGTATGTTCACCTTCGTAGAAGAAAATTTCACTTTCGTCTGGTTTCGTCAAATTTCCGCAGGATACTATCAGCTTAGGGCAATAAAATAACAAACTATAACTATGAAACGACTGTTAGGCCAGCGTACGATATCCAATGGAAATTGCACGCGTTTCATTGCTTGTGTTTTCTAGACATTTTATTATGAATCTGTTATTTCATTCGTATATACGTGCGTTAGAATGAAAGATAATAAATAAAGTAGAATTTATGGGAGTTTTTCAATGAATGTAACGAGTCCTAATATTTATAGCCGACAGTGTACAAAACATTGCGCAAACGTTTGCCAACACGCGGATCAATGAAGATGATCCCTCCACGGAAGTGTTTCTTTCTCCCTCCAGACTAAACGACGATCGTCCGTGTCATCATCGATGAAAATACATTGCATCGACAACGCGACGATGATGATAGTCGTGTGTCGTTGATTTTCCTTTTCACCATTGTTTCGCGCCGATTCGATGAGATAAGTGTTAATGGCAGCACTGGGATCGGTTTTAATATCGGCTTGCGAAACATTCTGTTGATCGACGACAGGTTCTCTTCTTCTCTTTAAGCACCGATGACGAGATCTTAGCGAGAGATTCATTTAAAGTTCGTAATAAAATGCCATTTCCCTGCCTATATTGTCTTTTTCCGCCACTATGTATTTACTTTTCATTTAAATCTTCGTCTCCGGTAGAAAGAAAATGGATATTATGGTTTTTAATTGCGATCAGATAACACTAGATCGCTCCATAAGTTTCACAAGTTTTTCACAAGACAATTGTTCATATTTATGGAAATTTACATCTTTCTGAATAGAATTAAGAAGATGGAATTTAGATAGACAATTTAGTTTATTATTTCATTAGTTGCGCTTTGTTTGTCGTTAATTGTATCAATAAAATTTATGGTTTTTATTGCTTCTGTTTGTATTAGGAAACTCACAAATCATGCAATGTCATGAACGATTTTTGTTAGTCGTTCTATTATTTATTCTATCGATCTTTTTGTAATTTACACGTGTTAGATGTTAAATATCTATTAATTAGGAAACTAAATAATTAAGAAATGAAACGATTTTGACAAGATAAGAGTAACATTTGGCTATTTCAAAAAAGCAAAGGTAAGAAAAGTTCTCTTTCATTGTTTACAGCCGACAAATTATAATCATTTGATTGCTGAAAAACAATCTTTGTTAGTATCTCGTATTTAGCTGAACGAGGAACTTGAAAGACATTTTTTCAGAAATTCTTTCCGAACATTATGTGCACATTTTCTCTGCGAATAAATAATTGCTCGACAAATATCCTGACCACCGTGTTCCGTGTATTTTCTCTGCTGTTTAAACGCCCGTTAAGAACTTTCGTTCCGACAAAGTGAGGAAATCTGGCTTCCTTTTTGTCCGTAAAATTGTGCAATTTGTTAAACTGCTAATTAAGTGGTTACTAACCAGACGTATAACAGAGTCTTCTCGAATTTTTTACTTTCTTAAATTTCTTAAAAACGTATGGAAAAATTCCATTGAAAAATCCGATAGCTAAAAATTGTATACGATACAGAAAACAATAAAATTTAGAAATTATGTTAATTTTTGAAATTACTAACAGGCGAAAGTTCCGCAGATTTCCTGAATAAAATTTCCTGCATAGAAAACGATAGAGTTACAAACAAATTAGACAAAAAATAATAAAACTTAAAAATGCATTATTTTCGTATAAGCATTGCAGTCAAAATTGCATGGAAAATAATGGGATTTCAAAACTGAATTAATTCTATTAGAAAGAAGCAAATAATTTGTTCTACCTTTCGATAATAATATCGTAGAAAGCATCGCTTCTTGGCCGAATCTCGACTGACATAATGTAACGTGTTACATCGTATATTAAATATGATTTTTGGCGAAATAAATATTTTCAGAAAAAATGGGAATAATTACGCTAATCGTCTCGGTAATGGGATGCGTAAGTTAGGCTTAAAAATAGAAAGTGAGCGTTATGACAAACGACACCTTGAAACAGAAATTGCTTACTACACAGAACCCATCCGATACTTGTTAACACTAGAACTACCACACTGGTTTTACAATTTTATTTTCAAATTCCTACTTCGTGTTATATCTTTTTCCACACTGATGTAGTGACTTTCGCAACGATAACTGAAAGAATAATACAATGAATTTTATTTTGTTTTCTCTGTATTCAAACTGAAAATAATTTTGTATCAAGGCTACTTATACCAATAGCAGTGAAAATGACTGGTACTCGTCAAATTGTAAAAGGGTCCTTCAATCTTTTTATCGAACCCCAATTAACCAGTTTCCTCGTTTTCTACAACATGCCACACGTTTTTCAAATTTTTACTGCGCATCATTCGATATGATGATATCAGACATCAGGAAAATTCCAGATCGATCGCTGGATCGCTCGATGTTAACATTAGAAATACCACGGCAGTCAAAACGACTGGTTCTACAATTTTATAAATTTGTCAAGCCTCGTTTAAGGATCATGGTCCCAGGTGGATTAAGAATACCCAAAATGTACCACACAACATGGAATTGCTTCCGTAAGAAAGTAATAAATCAATAAATATAAAAATATTCTACTATTACGTGTTCTTTAAAGACCCAGTCATTTTCACTGGTTTTGGTAGAAATAGCCTCGTGTTGACTATCGGTAGTTCTGGTGTTAAAGAACACGCTTATTCACTATACGTCCAATTAGTATTACCTATATTCCAAAGACTTTGAATAGGAAATTACACGAAACTAATTGCCAATTAGAACGTGATACAACATTTTTGATATTCGTGCTCGCGTTTCAATGCATTTCGCTTCCTTCGAATATAATGCAATTAATCCTGATACAAATTGAAACTTCGTTCAGCTACGAAGAAATTTCTACCTTGAAAAGGTGACAACTGTCGGGTCGCGTACGAACTGAGATTTTCCAGTTTCTCTGTGTTTCTTACGAAATTCGAAAATTGTTGTAGATAAAAGAGGGGCGGAAAATACGATGGGAAATGCGAAAGAAAGAGAAGATATCTCGCGTGAGTCGATTTTAACGCGTAATATTTGACGGGACAGAAGTTCAAGCGATCCGCAACTGCCGCCAAACTGCCAAAGAACGTTGAATCTTCGTAAATTGTGAACGCGGCGCTTATGCAAATCACGCCTGGCTATTTACGATAGCGCGCGCGCACGTTCACTATTGTTTTCTCCGCGTTGGCCGGCTGCGTGAAAGGAATAAATTGCCGGTCGAATCGATCCTGAAACATGCCTCTAAAATTAGCCTGACTGTCGTTCGACATCGATGATTTTTGGCTTAGATCGATCGTACGTGACGTATTTCGCCAAGTGGAGGACGCTGCTCTCTTCTTCCCTTCTGCTTTAACCCTTTCACTTGATTCGTAGAAACTCCGCTCCAGTCAATCGTTGTGTAACCATTACAACCGCGGAGCAGAATTTTTCCCATGAAAAAATATGATTAAACACAGTTTCGCTGGTTTCCCGATTTTTGTCTCGGTTTACGATCAAAGCGAAGAATTTTAATGTCGACGTAATCGAAAATTGACATTTCAAGCAGAGTGAGATTGTTTAGGTTTATCTGGAAAATCGGATAAGTAACTTTCATTTTTATTTATTGATTCATTAGGAACTTAATTAAAGTAGATTTGACTCAAGATTACGATGCTTCTGGAATTTTAAACATTTTCAGAAAAACGTAAGGACGATCGACTTTATGCGAAACGTTCTTCAAATATAATTCAAAAGTAAATATAGATCGTTTTGTTACGTTCGAACGTAAGTGTATTTCTGTAAATTTATTGAACGATAAAACAGTTCCCTCCGACAGATCGAGAGATTGAAATCTCAATTTATCGCAGATGAAGAATCGATAAAGTGAAACGCAAGTATCACAGTGGAAACTTATCCATTTGCTTTGGACAGAAAGCAGAGCGCAAAACCAGAGTCCAATCATTTGATGGAAATCCATCTCAAACTGGTTCACCGTGCTCGATATTTCAACCCCACGACTTTAATTTCGCTTTAATCCCTGCGTGCTAACGGCGGCGATAGATTAATTAACAAAATACCAATTGACCCAAATACCTGACCTGATGATCGTGCAAAAACGACGAGACACGTGTGTGTGTCGTGCAAGAAAGGTCGCTTCGTTGCGTGTCCAGTGACACTTATGCTTACATTGAACAAATAATTCCACCACGATCACGTTCTCGTCGAGGGAAAATTTTAAAAAAATGTGAAGAGAAAAGACAGTGAGAATAAATATAACGAGTATCAGATCAGAATTTAAAAAAAAATATATATTCCTATCTTAGAAAATAATGCAATTGTGCCCGAAAGTATAGTACTCTTCCAACAATTCATCGTCTCTCTCTCTCTCTCTCTCTCTCTTTCTGATTTCCTATGATCTTTCCCTAGTTTCATTGGAATGATTTGTTGGAAAAACTAAACTGCGAATTTTTATGAATTTATAGGAAACTTGGAAGAGCAGAATTAAATAGAATTCACGTAATAAGCAAAAATATATGAAACGTCCAAAGTACAGGAATTTTAAAATTATTCGATAGGCAAAACAATTTTCTATCGAAGTTCTATCTCGTTTAATTACATTCTGGAAAATATCTAATCTTCTTATAAATCCACATAACGACACGTTTACTTCTACGTATCATATTCCTTACACTTGTTCGCGTCAAACGTGGTCATAACTTCGCTCACGAGATCATCTAGAAAATTATCTATCTGAGCATCAGCTCAGTTAATTCAAGTGATCGAATAAACCTCGAGTTACAGAGGAAAAAATGCATTGGATTGGCAACTAAGTGATTGCGGATTTTGTCATTAGGTGGTACTGACAAGAGCCGCAATCACTTCATTGCCAACCCAATATCAAGATCGAAGATAGTCGACGATCGCGATCACGTTTTCATCGATGAAAAAAAAAGAAAAATAAAAAAGAAAAGAAAGTAAAAAAGAAGGATAAAAATGCGAAGAAGAGGAGAAACAAAGACCGTAATGAAGAGTCAGAAACGACTGGATCGTTGTCATTAATCGGTCTGCACGTTTTCGAGACTTAGCGACGATAAAAGACCGCCTCTGTAATTCCGTCGCCGTTTTCGTGGTGATCACAGCTCGACTGTGTCATCATTGCATAATAACATTCAGTCAGAGACACGCTTGCACATCGTCCGTGTAACGTCATGAAATAATAGCTCGGCTTTTACGAGTTTCCATCGATGGTTTCATCGTCGAGCGTTTCTTAGAAAAACCGGAGGATTCGACGATTAACGATCGATCGTTGTCATGATCGCGATGCTTCGAGAATAATGGATGAGCAGTCGGACAGATTTGCATTAATTTAATTGTCGAATGAATTAACGCGTCGCGTCGGCAGCGGGAATTCTTTATCAGGATAAAAGCGGAGGGCGGGAAATATTACAGAGGTTGCAAGAAGTTTGCCTTCCCCATGGGAATTTTCATGCAAATTTTCCGAAATTAACGGACAATGTCAGGGCGAATCTCGATTAACATCAATCGCGCAATATAAACGTTCGTAATTGTGTGAGTTTCTTGGAAAATGTCGCTATTGATTGTTCACTAAATTATTATTAGAATATGGAGAGTTTCCTCATCGACTATTTAATCAAATTACTTGCAATTTTACAAGGTTTCACTGTCGATCCATTAATCGATTTATTTTCTTTTAATTGAATCGATTAAACGATCGCAGGGTTTAACGATTGATTCATTAATGAAAATTACCGAAGGATTATGTTTTCCTTAGGAAATAAATTGTTCGAGAATTTGTAGACTTTTTATTATCGATTGTTAACTAAATTATTTGGAAGCTTGATTATTGATTGTTAATTGAACTGCTTCTAGATTTTTGGGAAATTTCAATAATTACTGATAAATACGGAATTTATAGAAACATTTCCATATTTATAATCCATAAAACGTATACGCAGAGAACATGAATTGTTATTAGCATTATTATTAACGAATGGAATAAACCTTATTCACACAATTCAAAATACTCAGCTATTATTTCAAATAATTATCACATGTAAAAGTGAAACCGACGTTATATTCGCAAATGAACGAATCACAAAGCTAACAAACTCGGAAATAGTCGGGAACCGCGATTCAAGAATTCCACGTTCTTTTCTTAATACCGAATTGCCCAAAAACCAAACCCCATGGTTCCTCCGATCCAAGGCATCCGATGATGCCAGCCACGTAACCCAACACCGTCGAGAAATCGCAGGAAAAACGTTCCACCGAAACGAACCAACGAGACCTATCTAAACCGGCGAACAAAAAAGAAATCGTCGTATAATTCGCGCGCAGTTCGGACATTTTTATAAGGCCTTAAAAATCTAAGATCGTCGAAAAGAGCGGAGGAGAAAGAGGCTGTAAAACGCGACTAGCCGATCGGCTAGCAGAACGCAGCACGCATAATGAGCGTGGTAGGAAAAAAAAAAAAAGAAAGAATTTTATCCAACACGGTTACGCGCGGGGGGAAAGGCGAGTGTGGAAGTGGATGGACGAAGCCACCCCGCGAGAAATCGCGCGATAAACCCGATAAAAGCGAGGGGCGGGGGGGAGGAGGAGGAGAACAGAGAGTGCGGCAAGAAGAGGGGAAAAACTAGGCGCTGCTTGCTTGTTTCAAACGGTTATATACGGTGGAACGAGGTTGGCCAACGTAAAAAACCGTAACCGAGATAAAGGCCGCGAACACGAGAACCGGGGAATCGCGACGCGTGGGCGGTTGGAATCGATCGGACTAGTCCGCTTGGCTAGTCGGACCACGTTCGTGGACCACAGCCAAAACCCAGGGCCGAGTTCTTGTTCCTGGCTAAACCAGTGGACTGACCGACCTAAACAACGTTTAGTGTCAATAGTTGCATGCAATCGAGCCCACACACAGGCAGAGGTGAAAAGCTTGGCGATTATTGTACCGTATAGATACGGTGTCCTTGGCCATCTTCTCTGCCACGGGATTTTTCAGAATTTCAAATAATACGTTTATGTGGGTTTTGTGTATGCGATGATAGCGTGATTTAATTGAAATTCTTTCTTCCTTTTTTTTTTTTTTTTTTTTTTTGGTGAACGAGTTGGTAGATAAGGGTGGAATTTTAGATAAGCTGAAAACGTTGGGTGAGAATGTCGTGGTACGCTGGAATTTATTCGGGTTCGTACGATTAATGAGTATTAATAGCGTATAGACAGAGCAATTTACTCGGAGATTTTTCCGATATGGCAGTTGGTAGATAAGGATGGAATCTTAGACGAGTTTAAGTAGCAAGAATGCCGGGTGAATATATCGCGGTACATTGGAATTTATTCGGGTTCGTACGATTAATGAGTATTAATAGCGTATAAATAGAGTGGTTCGCTTGGAAATTTTGTTTGGTAACAGAGTTGGTAGATAAGGGCGGTATGTTAGATAAATTTAAGTAATAAGATTGGAAATATCGTGCTATATTGAAATTTATTTCCATTCATTTTGCTGAAAATAGGCCGTGATTATTACTTGTCGTATAAATAGCATGTTTCTTGGGAGCATTTTTTTTCTCTTTAATAAAAAAAAAAGCTGGTAGATAAAGGTGGAATTCTAGATAAATTTAATAACGTTGGAAATATCGTGGTAGGTTGAAATTTATTTGGGTCGATTTTGGTGGAAGTAGGGTGACATCGTTACGTTGTATAAGTGAGATGTTTACTGCAAGTTAGGTAACTCTCGTGGCAATTAAAAGAGATTGATCGATACCGATTCCAATTCTTATTCGTAGATCTATTTAAAAAGCAAAGAAAAATACAAAGACGATGAATAAATAAGAAGAGAAGTCTTGTGAAAAAATTACTCGAGCCATAAACTAGAATCCTTCCACAGAAGGTTCGTCGAAACTGTCTGTTCCATAAAACATACGTCCTAAAATAAACCTTCGCCCTCGAATTCAGGACCTCCCTCCCATCTCCTTCAAGTGCTCTCTTCCAGAGACCCGAAAACCGAGGCAGCCTTTAAAAAAAACGTGCTCGACGACGGAAGTTGAAGACGTCGTCTACGTAAGAAGCGCGCCAATTCGGCCGGAATTATCCCGGAACAAGGGTTGGTACATCGTCCCCGTCGACCAGGGAAGGCTGTTCTATACACCGACCTTATTGTTCGGGGCAAAGAACGAGAGAAAGAAAAAGCGAAAGAAAGGAGGATCGAGCCCGGGTTAAATTTAAACAGCCGCGCTCTCGGGTGGGCCGGTGAAAGAACTAGAAAAAGAAGGAACGCGGGAACGCAAAAGATAGAAAGAGACGCGAGTTAACCGTGCGGAAGCTAGTCGGCCAATTTCCAAGCTTTCCTGGCCAACGTCGCCTAATGACCGACCTTCGGATTAATCTCCGAGGGAGGAAAATCCTGTCTGACATCAAAAGAAGAATCTCTCTTGCTCTTTCTATTCCCTTTGAACGGTCTACGCGAGGACACTTGACAAATCTGCCTCCGGAGGGAATTACAAAACTGCCGGGCCCCATAGCCGTATACAAGGTGTCCCGGTATTTATGGAACGACCGGCAAGGTGGTGATTCTGCGGTGAAAAAGATCAGTCGAAAATGTAGAATACGATATTTTCGTACGATACTTTGTACTCCAAAGAGAATAATATTTTTCATCATTCAACATCGCTTTTGTTGCCTCGTGTTGTTGAACGTTCCAAGACATCTGGAAGGAACGATAACTTGTGGAAACATTTGTTGTTCGCACCGAAGAGACATTTCGACGTCGAGTGAAAAGCAAGCAGCGACTTTTTCATGAAACGCGAACAACAGCGAAAGGTGGTTCGACGTTGCTTCGGTGGAGACGAGGCTTTACGTTATAAGACGCGTCACTGCGGTCCAACACCAAGTAGTAGCTTAGCGCACCAGTTGATGTTTGGTAGAAACTGTACGCTTCTCGTAACTTTTATTTCCTACGTATTTTAGCATAAGTATTTCGTTCCTGTTTTATAACCTACGATACTAAATGAAGCAAAATTTGTCAAAGTTTTTCAACGTAACGATCAAGTACCCTAATATTTATTATTGTATAGGAACGATACAACAGATTTGTAATACGATAATTCTAAAAAGAAATCAGAGAAGAGCATTGGATTTATAGCGAGTATCGACAAGTATCCTAATACTTGTAGCTGGAATCGTCGTTTACTACTAGCACGTTCGATCGAAAATCTACTACCGGGGGGTAGCGCGAAGAACGTTTTCTGGCTGCTTATTCAAACTTCAAACCTCCAGACATCCGTCTCTCTCGGCTGGAACCGCCGTGTTTCTCTGACTAACGCGAAATCCAAAGATAACAAAAAAGGAAATATATAGAAAAGAAGGTAGAAAGAGGGACGATAAAAGAAGGGGGAGAAAAATGAGGGGAAAAAAAGGGAAAAGAAAACAGAAGGACCGGCGGCGAAGGTGCATTCTCCGACGAACGCTGAACGACGCCTCACAATGGCGTCTGAGATAGTCTGATGAGGTTATTTGTTACATTGTTCGGGCATAATGGGGAGGGCCTTGCAATGGATCGCCCTCATCCCCCTTTCTGCCGCCTCCAAGGATCACGAGAGAGACTCTGCTGGCCTCTTCTGGGACCCACGGGTCGGCCACGGTGAGCTTTGATGATGCCCTCAGCCTCTCCTGCGTTCTCTCCCTTCAGCGTCAGGGTCGTCGGCGGATTTTTGGCACGGACTCGTAACGGAGCAACCGAAGCAAATCTGATCTTCATTTCGGAATATACACCGTCGCCCATAAGTACGTGGAAACTTTCGTCGATATTTACCAACAACGCCCGATTATGCGAATCGACGTCGGGCTATCGGTCAAAGTCGATACGAGGACCGAAACGTGGCTCGCCGATTTTCACGAGACTCTGCGCGTGTGCAACGTAGCGAAAAATATTCGACAGGTATTTTGTTCCTTTTATTGGCAATTACTCACATTTAGGCAGTGAAAACAGTTCCTCGATTTGGCATTGGGAAAACGTACTTTCCGAGATGGAAACGCGAATGAACGTGAATTTCGTGCTTGAGAACGAGGAATACGACTGTGAAGCCAGACTTTTCTCTGTCCGAGTAAACGACAGTATTAATTTCCGCAGAAATATCTGTTTCGATAGTTGTAAAAAAGGGAAATCATACTAACGGTTTGATAGCTGTAGACAAAATTCATCTTCTACGTTGAAACGCCGCAGGTAGTCTGCTCGAAGATTGTAAGCGTGTTTATCTAAGAAGATGCAATAATACGTAAAGGTGGATAAGAAGTTGTCGAAGCGAGGACGAGAGGTAATCTTGGAAAGTACGGAATTGCTGAATCCACAAGATATTTCAGACTATTCTTTCGATTTAACACGCCTAACTGCGCTTACATCACCGCCAGACAAGACATTCTTGTTCCTTGGCCCGCTCGAACCCCTGCGTCGTTTACGATCTTCTCTTCGCGACGACTCCAGATGTGGCTTTTGCCTCCACTGTCGAAGCACGAGACGTACGTCGGGACAAATATGAGCTAAGACTAGGAATAATATTCGTCGAGGAGTTCGTGGAGAAGGTGGACAATTCTCTTCGCCAATTATCATCCGAGCGAACGTCTGTCTCTGCTAAGATATTCTAGTTAAAACTGAAGTACTTTCGACTTTTTCCGAATTTTTTAATTCCAGTGGCTGTATCAGTCTGCTCGCGCGTTTTTCAGTAAACCATGGACTTTTATGGAACCTTCGAGCAGAAGCGTTGAATTCCTTAAAAATTTCTCAGTGAAGTTATTCCACCTTTTGTGTGGATTTTCTCATGTGAGGAATTTCAATGTTTCGCTAATCTCTGAACGAAGCTATGTACTTCTTTGATAACTTCATCAAAGACGCCAGCGTAAGCCAAGGCTAGGAATAATATTCGTCGAAGAGTTCTTGGAGTAGGCGAACAACTTTTTTCGCCAATTATCCGACCGAATGCCTGACTTCGTCAAGTGATTTTAGTTGAAATTGAAGTATTTTGACTTTTTCCTGATTTTCTAATTCCAAGGGACGTAGTATAGCTTGTTTTCTGTAGTTTCCAATGAATTATCACGGACCCTTAAAGCATCTTCGCGTAGAATTCCTCGTCAAAGTCCTGAAGAATTTCTCAGCGAAGTTATTTGATCGGCTGTAAATTTGTCGAAGCGAGGAATTTCAACGTTTCGCCAATCTGCAAACGAAGTGATTAACTTCATCGTGAATTCTGTGCGTCGTGAACAGGACTTCGATTGCTCGTGAATTTCTAACGGCGGAAATTTTCTTTTCCATCAATTTTTAAATCACGCTATCGATATTTCTCAGAGTTTTTCGTGAAAGAGCCTCTTTCCCCGCCAGTTCCAACGAGTATACTTTCGCAAATGACACTATCGGCAGAGTTTCTCTCATCGAGAACCATCGGACGAAGAACTCAAAGTCGAGTCAGTGAAAGATCACACGAGAATCGTTATTTCTCTTTAGTTAACGTTGCTCATCGATCGACTCTCGACAGCAATAAAATAAATTGAAATATTTTATACTACTATCTTACAATATTTTTCTTCGAATCATACAATTTCTTTTCGTGCTTGCAATTCCTGTAGCGAACTTCCGTAACGTATCCATTGCTCCTGATACTATTTTTCGCATCTTGGCAAAGCAGCAACTCACGCCGTTTACTTATTGCTCGATAATGTCGCATTTACGTACAACTTCTCCGTACTATTTCGCTTCCTTTTAAATGGGTTAAGAAAACGCGAATGAACTTATTACTCAACCTAATAGTTTGCTCTGGCGGCCGTAAGTACATATTTGGACACTTCGTGACGTTAACTTGAATCCACTGCTTGTCCACTGCTCATACTTTTTAACTATTTCATAACGAATCTGTTAATCAATTCGTATCGCCTTAAAACGTGGTAAAATACCGAACAAAGTAAAATTAGTATTAACAATAAGCGGTAATACTTATTGGCCGGCAGTGTGGTACGTGTGCCGCGAGATTGGAAAAGATTGGAAATCGCTGGTCAGCAGCGAACCTCGCTGTGACCCATCGATATTCCGCAAACTGTGTTCTGGCTGATCGTGCGATCGCCGCACGCGGAGGCAGCGCAGCGCTGCGTGCATTCCTGCACCCGATGAACCCACACTTGTACGCAGCACGCATGCTGATACGGGAAGCCACGTCCAGGCGAACAAAGAGGATCGCCCCACGTCGCGTCCGTGAGGAGGAGCGCCAAGGACTCAGCCGCAATTAATTCTTCGTCACTGGCTCTCTCGCGATAGGTGGACAAGCAACTGAATGACCGACGAGGAGAACGCGAAGCATCGTCGACACGCCGACAAGGAGGGAAAGAACGGAACATCCGGACCCCATGCAGACGGATGAACAGTCCGTGCATACGTCGAACAACTGGTCGAGCATAATTGACCGCTCGTTCGATGTGTTTCTCCTCGCGTAAACTATCTTCTCTTCTCTCGCAAGGCTGACTTCTTGAAACGATCCGCGCCGATGAATTTCTTGGTGGAGAACAACGCTGCCACGGGGGTTACGGCGATTCGCCGGGAATCTACGGTTGTGGTCGAAGAAGGTTTACAGTTGCAGCTTGCAAGTGACTATGATCAACTTTGTGCTACGCATTCTTCGCTATGTTAGTAACAATTGTCCGCTCTGGCATATATATATATATATATATATATATATATATATATATATTACGTTTGTTTTTGTAAAATGGGATTGTCGTAGAATTATCATAAAATTATATGGAAACAATCTTTTGAACTTTCGTTCGTCTGTCACTGGGTTTAATGAAACGCTATATGTCGCGACAGATTCGAATCACTTCGGACATGATTCGAATCCCGAAAAGATTCAACACTTATCGGAGCTTGCAAATTTCGAGCTGCCAATCAATGCAAACGTGATTCCAAGCTACGATAGGTCTTGAGTCTTGTAATTATCGTAACTCGAATTTTCCAGAGCCTAATGTTTTACGTCGGTAACACTGTTCGGAGAAAAATAATTGAGAAGCTTGTGAAATATAGAACGCCCGTCAATGTGTCAAAACGTATCAAAACTCTCGACAGTTTCAAAACTACCAAGATTTCCAAGAGTTTTAAACTTCGCATCGTGTTTCAGTGCAGTTCAGTTCGTTCGTTCGACTCGGTGATTTCAATCTTTTGCTATATCCGTATATACCGACTCAAAGCGACTCAAAGTGTTTCGGATCCCATCGTCGGTAATGCTATGCCAGGTTTCAAATATTTGCTTGCACGAATTTCTAGAATCCAGCTCGGCTCAGCTTAGCCGGAGCTTTGTTGTTAAAGCGATTCCTCGTGTCATACGGATTGAAACAGATATTTTGGAACGTAACGTAGCTTAGTTTGGCTTGGGTTTCAGCTGGATCCCCGGCTTCAGAAAGATTGAGAGAAAGAAGATTGTGGCAGTGGATTCGTTGAATGGACGTTTTGTAGGTCCTGCGTTCTGTATGCAGGACCATGTACAATGTACAGGGTGAGACTTACAGAGGCAAGTCGATGAGTCTTTTCGCGCCGTGCACGGGTTAGGAATAAAGAGCTATCGTTTGTCAGTCGGCGTTCCATCTGTCAGTCTCGTATGACAAAAAAGCTCGGAGATTTTATGATCGGAGGTTCTAGCCGTTCTATTAGGTCATCCCATAAGTTCGTGACGACTTTTGTGTATACATTTCATGTGTCGATTTATAAACATACGGCGATAAGGGACCAATGCACTCGAGCTTAGCTGATCGAGCAGATTTTCGTGGGTATAAGATCGTAATATAATGAACACAGTGACTTCTAACAGTAAAAAATCATGAGTGAAACGCGTATCCATTTTCGACGTCTCATGTTATATGAATTTCGGAAAGGAAGTTCTGTAACGATTGCCACGAAAAACGTATGTGCCGTTTACGGAGAAAATGAGCTTTCATCTCGCACCTGCAGGAAGTGGTTCCAACGTTTTAGAGCTGGGAATTTCTGTTTAGAAGACGAGGAACGCTCTGGGCGTCCTCCTCAGACGGACGAAGATAAAATTCGGGATCTTGTTGAAAAATCAACAAGAAGAACAACGAGAGGGGGATTACATTTTCTCATGAAACTGAAAGTTATGTAAACAATCTTAACATATATAACCGCTCGAAAAACGGCACAAACTTATGGGATGACCTAACATTTCGCCAGATAATTCTGTTCTTATTTATTATAATTTACTAACGATTTAGAAAACGAATCGGATGGAAATGTCCATTACTGTCAAGCAGATCTGCGAAACCATCGTCATCCGACCATCGAATAGACGTAAGCAGCGTGAACAAACCAATTAACCAATTAAACGTCCATCGCGAAAGAACACGCAGGAATAATCGACGAAGCTTGATTCCGCGTTCGATGGCGATGTTACGCATCGCTTCCGAAATAGAACAACGGCAGGACGAGGCGCGGTGGTTCTCGTCCTTCTCGCGGAGCGTGTCGCCGCGGATCGGAAAGAAACGTCGCGATCTCGTCGCCGTCTCCTCTCGTCTCCAGACGTGTTCTCCCCGGGAGGGCGAAATTAACTGCATGCAAGTGCTCTAAACGAGCTATTACCATTGCCAGGCCGTTTACATGGGAGGTGGTGATTACGCGAACCTCCAGTCAAATGGCCAGACCTCTCTTTCTGTGTCTGTGTGTGTGTGTGTGTGTTTCTGCCTGTAGTTCTTCTCACAGGGGTCTGACCATGGACCATCAGTATTTATGCGTTTGTGCGAGCGTAGAATGACACGCGTGTGAACACAATAGGAGGATGGAGGTGAACGTGTGGGTTGGGAACGTAAAATTCGCGGTAATCGCGTAATGGCGTCGTTTAGGCGACGTCTCCGCGATAATTCTCTGATAATTCATTTCACAATGATTTTCTATTCAAATTACGCAATTACGTAATTGGTGATTTTGTTGTAAATTTTCTGATTGTTTGGCTGGTGGTAAAATTTTAGAGCGATGAGATAGACGGGATCTAGGTTCTATTCCGTGTAATATATTCAGCTTAGTTTTAAAACTCGGTTGCTGCTCGCGTTAAGGAAATTACCTTTTTACTTGGTTCTGTAGTTGAACACACGTTGCTCCGTTTTCTATGTAGCTTCGGAAGCGTTGCCTCTCGCGATATTAAAATTATCGAACATATTAAAATGTTTCTTGTCTTATTAGCTGCGTGTTCGTTTTTTAAAAAACCTGGTCGACTGAAAAGCTAGCCCTAAGAAGCTTACATCTCCGAACCTAACAGGTTGTTTCCGTTTTCGGCTATGTCGTATTAACCCGTTGACGTACAAACAGAACTAAAAATATCGTCTTAAACAAAAGTTAGCGTCTCAGAGACGTGAACGTTTGAAACGACGTACGAAACAAGTGGTAAAATATGGTAAAATTTCTATGGTAAAATACCAAACACCTGTATGGCATCATAAAATGGCATTCAGGATCCATAAACTTGACATAGATTCGTCATGTCTTTCTCCCGTGCTCTTCAACCTCCTTTGTCCATACGATTTTGTCAAAAAAAGTGCATCTTTACTGAAAATAACCAAACGCGCGGATACCTTGCAACACTAAACATACACGAGACAAACATAAATTCCGGAAGACCTGCTAGCAGACTACCAGATCGCTAAAACCTCGTTTGCCGCAAACCTCGGCAAACGTGTGCAAACGAGCTCAACGAACGTCCTTCCATAGCTGGAGCGATTTCGCCTTCGTTGCAACCTTATCAAACTACTCTAAATCTCGATCATTCGAAACATTTCAATTACACTGCGATTCTCCGCTTCTTGCGAAACATTCGTCCGCTGTTTCTAGATCGAGAACAACGATTTAAACGAGGAAAGGGCGGCTACAGTCGACGGCGTGCAATTTCGCGCGTGCAAAAAGAAACGACGACATCGTTGCGTCGCGTTTCCAAGCGCAGTTCTGTTGGGGGAAAAAACGGCAGATAAGGTGGTAGTTTCGCTCGTAATTAGTCGTTCACGTGGCACGTATGTTTCCATTTCGTGTGCATCGTAGTGAATACACGTCGCGTCGCGTCGCGTTTATTATAGCGAACGAAGATGAGAATGCAGTGACCAGCGCCGGAAGTAGGTCGCACAAGACACGAAGAAACACCGAGTGTGCCAACCGATCCCGCTGACGACGTATAAGCGTCGATTCTTCTATTATTTACCTCATGGTCGGTTCGCGTTCTTACATCCGTCCGTGGCAAATGTCCCTTCTTTCCGGTTCATTCAAGACTCGCATCCGCGACACAGTTGGCCAACGTTACGCCCCCTTTCCAAGTAACCATCACTTGCCAAGCAACGCCTTTTCTCTTTTTCTCCCTTCGATGATACGCTGAATCGTTACTTTTTGCCGACCGATCGAACGATTGGCCGGCTTCTTCCAGAGAAAACGCTTTTATTCCGATTTGATAAGGTTTGATGGTGTTTGTCGATGCTTTGTTTGGTAGAAGCTGTGAGTTTGTTTGCAATGAAAATAGAAGTCTGTAGTTACAATTGCAGTGTATTTGATATAGCAGTTTTGGGGAAATAATTCCGTTTGCTTTGGTGAGGTTTGTTGCCGTTTGATGATATCTGAGAAGACTTTGTTAGCAGAAAACAAGTGACACAGATGATTACGAGTTGAATATACGTAGGTGCATAGATTGTACTGCAAAATAGTGTCCCATTTAGTGTTTACTTCGATATCGTAATTCATAAAACAGACTTTTTAGCACTTTCACTAAGCTACGTTCCATCATGAAAAATTCGTTACGGGGAACAGTCGATGAAGAAAATTTTCTCGAGGTCGATCGAAACGACCGAATTTTCCTGGGTTTGCAGGAAATTAAGCAAGAAATTGTGCGATAAATCAAGCGATGCACCACGTACACCAGAGGCCAGCTGTGACCAGGAGACGACAGCCTCTGTACCATTCGTCGATGTACTGTGATCAATAAATTGCAGATCTATTGCTTATGAAAGCATTTGTAGCAGCCTGTGGTCGAATAACAACATACAGAACGTAATGCAAAACATGATAGAAAATCAAATATAACAAATATAGTCAAGAATCTAATAATATTCTAACAATATTTAATATGTAATAATCGAATAATGTTAAAATTCACTAAAATAATAATCGACAGATATACAATGAATAGAAACGTTGAAAACAATCGATGTTTGTTACACGATTGGAGAGAAATATTTATTACGATATTGACATACAAGTTCGTCAAGCTTGAGCTTTCGAACTAGGTTAAATGAACTAACTGAAGTGCTTGTAAAAAAACGTACCAATGAGGATAGTATAGAATTGAAGTGCATTTTCTCCGTCTAAATAATTATTAATAATGCTAGAAGACAGAAAAGGAGGTATAAGTGGCAATAAACGTCAGTTAATTACTTCTTAGCTTTTGTCTGTGCCATTCATCTAATGTCTAAATGAACGGAACATTGAGTTTTCTTTACAATTAAGAACTGGCACATACGAAGCTTTTGTACAGGCAAACTTCTATTTTCCACCAACTTGGACTATTTACATTAAAACGTATGTTTTCTCTTTCTCGTGAAAAAATTGTTTCTTCGCGATTACAGCGTTTTCTACAATTGTTTTTTTTTTCGATCGTTTCTCGTGTTTAGCCCCGTTTTTCTGTAAATGTCCTAATATCCACGAACGATGGTATGTGTAGAGATAGGTTTCGGCTATTAAAAATTATAACAACTGCGTCACTTTGAATACTTTTGATACATCTTTTCCATGTTACGTACAGTTTGTACGTTCTTGGATTATTTAATTTCCCATATAGTGTATGGGTATTTATGGAAAAATATTATTAAAAACGTATGCACTGGCTTCCTTAGAGAAGGTCGGTAAAGGGCTGAAGGAAGAAATATTGAAATTTGTCTGCGATTCAAAAGCGATTTTCTGCTGAATGATTCAACGATGGAGGTTCCTTCTTTTATTTCGGTTCTTTGTTTTCGAAGATACGCGGCCACATTGCAAACGGCGAAATCTTTTATACGGGGTGGAGTGGCTGGCATTGTTATTTTAAAGTGTCTGCGTTGTTCGCTGATTCAGAAATAGAATAGTATCGAAGATATTGGCGCGGCTGTCGGTTTGGATCGCGAAACGAACGTGGAAACGAGTCGAATTTTTCGCCACTTCGGTGTAATTCCTTCGGGGCTTCGTCGTAAAGACGTAAAAAATTGGCCGGTGAAACAACCGTACGTTTGTCTCTGCTAAATAATCGTCGTAACGTAAACTATCGCGATCCTGAGCATCTAAGCCAAACCGAGTTTTTCGCGGCTCGAGAACAACGATTCTTGGCGATTTTATCGTAGAGAAGAGAGATCTTCTTGGAAAATACGATACAATTGTCGCAGGTTAGTCCATAAGTTCGAGTATATTTATTTTTAGATAGCGTGACACATTTGGGAATTTCATTGAAACCTAATTTAAGTTAAATGGAATTTTTCAGATGTGCAGAATAATTCTTCGGATAATTATTGTAAAAATGGTAACAAAGCGATAGCTTGCTAAATAATTCCGTGGCAACATAAAATATTGCGACTTAGTGAACGTAACACGACGAAAATTAATTATCCCATTATCGAGATGGCAGAGTTCCAAATGCATGGTCAGAAACTGATGCATATAGCGGAGAAAAAATGGCTGAAACTATACAGATCTAACGGATCTAACGCAAGATATACGCGTATTCTGGCAAATTGAAGAAACAAGTTCTCTCACTAAATTATGAAATGTCAACCCATCAACTGGACGTCTTAAACGTCAAATTAATTCGTCATTCAGGTTGTCACTGTCTTAGACGCGACAAGTTATATCTCTGAAGACCTTCTGTATTTACGCACATCGTGAAATTGTTGAAAGTGAATGTCGATTTATATATTCATTTTCACGCAATTAAAATTATTCTTCATTGTGCAGTTTTAACCGCGACAATTGGCAATTGTATTAAAAAAAAAAAAGAAAAAGAAATAGAAGAGGAGTCAGTTAGAAATGTTGCAAATAGATAAAATGCCCAGGTTTATCGAAATAGCTTCGATCGATTGTAAAAGCAGAAACTTTCGTACGAGCAGGAAGCTTAGAATTCGATTAAAATATTTTTACACTGAACGACGCGAGGAAAACGGCGGATAATTAAAGGCGATGAAACGTTTCGAGAAAACTGAGATTCGTTTGTAAAAAAATAGATACGAAAAGGAAGAAGAAATTTTTTCAGGAGAAACCACGCGACGCAATTAGCCGAGGAAAACTGAGGAAAAATCAGAGGATGTAGAATTTCGCTTGAAGCGCTTTTGTAATAAACGAAGTGGAAAGAAGGGAGGGAAATTTTTAAAAATTTTTAAAAATGGCAACTTAATAAAGCACGAAAAATGGCAAAAATTAAAACTAAAATAGTAAAAAATTCAAATTCATTTGTGACGATTTCTTAGTAAACAAAATAAAAAGAAAGGAAAAATAGTTGAATGAAAGAAAGAAGAACGACAAAAACGTTGGGACTCGTTTGGAGCACTTTTGCGGGGAAATCGGTGAATAATATTCGCGCGTTCCTGGTGATTTACGAATTCCCTGAAGTGTCAGTGACGCATAAATAATTCTACTCGTCGCTAAGCATCAGCGTGTTAAACACGGGGCGAGAAGAGCGGTGGTAGTTCGCCGACCGACACGTTAAGTGCTATCAATAACAGTTCATTCGTCTTTGTCCTGATATAAAGTTGACCGCTCCTTTGACACGTTTGTTAAACTGGTTACCATCGACTTACTAATTATCCGTACGCGCCTTAACTTTCTCATAATTATATTTATATCTATAATTAAATTACTACGCTATAAACATACTATAATTGTCTCTTAATTAAAAAATAACTATACCATGCTGTAACAAACTAATAATTCCATAAATAATGCTACAACAATTTCTTCGTTATATTACAAATTATTATAACATAGATATTCTAAATAGATAGAATTATTATATATAGAAATATATTCCTACTACAAATTATTACAAATTATTTATTATTTATTATAAATAGCAAGTGTTAAACTTAAAGAGGAAAACGATTAAAATTTCCAGGTGATTCCTAATAATTGTCGAAACCTGGTTATCGACTTTTCAATTATATTTATATCTATAATTAAATTACTACGCTATAAACATACTATAATTGTCTCTTAATTAAAAAATAACTATACCATGCTGTAATATGCTAATAATTCCATAAATAATGCTACAACAATTTCTTCGTTATATTACAAATTATTATAACATAGATATTCTAGATAGATAGAATTATTATATATAGAAATATATTCCTACTACAAATCATTACAAATTATTTATTATTTATCATAAATAGCAAGTGTTAAACTTAAAGAGGAAACGATTAAAATTTCCAGGTGATTCCTAATAATTGTCGAAACCTGGTTATCGACTTTTCAAACGGCCGCCGTGAAATATTTTGTAACGAGAAAACTTCATTCAAGCGTATTACGTATTCTCGTTATAGCCCATCCAACATTACCGAGAAAACAACTTTTCTACAAGGAGTATTAATTACCGGGATACTTGTACGTCGACTTTGCTTCAAACTGTTGATTAAAGAGCACAGTGTACACACTGATAAATCGCCTTCAACGGCGTAGCTCGGCAAATTATTGAAAAATGTAGTTCAGACAGAATTTTCCGAAACTTTTACCGTAAAGTATACTTCGCCTGACCCTTCTACCCGGAGTCTCGAAGAAAAGCGGTAAATTGAGCCAGCTTCTTCGCCAAGAACCCTTTCAACATCCTCGCAGCCTCCACAAACATGATCCGCTTGCCTCGAATTTTCTGACGAGAAACAATTTTCTAAAAAGGAATATTAAAACCTGAAATACCATGTACCGTAGCGTATTACGCAATATAGAAAAATATATACAGAGTATACCGTACACTGCAACCGTGAAACTATTCTACGTGAGAGTTAAGCGTACGTTCGAGTTTATCAACGTAGCACAAACCACTTCAAACAAGTTCAAACATGGACGTGGTCTTTCCATGATAAAAGCAATTCTCCAAGAGGAAATACCAAAGTATATTTGTACAGTATTTATGCATTATATTTATACAGTATACTCTAGATCCTAAGCATGAAAACATTAGAAACAGCAGTAGGACGTGTGTTCAAGTTTATCGGACTTTAACGTAACGTATGTTGAACGATATACCGTTACGATATTCTAGACTTTAGCTCGACGCATAAACAGGCGAATAAATATCCGAAATGTTCTGTATAATTCAATCTATTAGCCAATTGTGCAGACTCCGGCAATTCGATTCTCGTGGACGAGACCTCAACGCTATCGAGAATAGCCCAACACAGAGGAAACTTGGCCAGAAACTTCCACGGCATAAGGCTGCTCCATTCACCCTTTCGTCCTCCGGGAGTACCTCTATTAAAAAGAACCCCAAGAAATCGCCCCTAAAACGTATCCTAAAAATTAGGCTCCCCTTTCACAACAAGGTTTTCCCCTCGAGAAAACAACTTTTCCCCTCGTTCGGCCGCGAATCTTTCTCGTTCCCTGAGGAACGATCCACCCCGCGCCTCATTTTTCCATGGAACAAACAGAGGACGAAGAAGTTTAAGAAGTAGAAGAAGAAGAAGAAGAAGAAGAAAGAGAGGAAAGTTTCCAACAATAGAAACGAAGTACACATGGCCCAAGAAGAGAGCAGACGAGTCTCGGTCGCGAGCTTAAACCCCGATGCATCCCGCGTCTCCGGATATATATCCTGTCCGTGGCCGGTCGGCCCGTGCAAATATTGGACGGACGTGGAATTTCGGGTATATTTTAAGAGATCCATCTGGCGGGGCCGGAGAACGTTCCAAGAAGCAATTCCGATCTTTACGATGCTTATTCTCGGGGCGAGCAGGGAGGAGGCGACGATGCATGCCGACAAAACAACGGAATACCGGTCTTCTTGTCCTTCTGGGGGTGACTTCTTGTGTTTCGGCTGATTGCTCGCAAATCTTTCGAGACTTAATCCCAATTTGCAAACCTAAACTCGATCCAGTGTCTTTGATAAGCGTGGATATGGTCATCTTGCTTTGGAATCGTATAGAATATACAGTTAACTTAAGGGTGAGTTGTTCCGTTCATTTAACGGATATATTTCGTGTTTCGCTATTTGTAGAAAATCTTCTAGAACGACGAGATGCTACATCTGTTCTTATTCTTCTGAAGATATCTTCTTGTGCTTCGGTTCGTTGCTTGGAAATTGTTGGCGGTTCTAGCGTCTTTGATAAACGTACATGTCGTCGTCTTGCGTGGAACTGTATAGAGTTGATTTAGGGGTGAGATATTTTGTTCGCTCTTCCGCCTGTTTTGACGGCTATCTTTTGTATTCTGACTTTTACAGGGTTGGAATTTTAATTTCAACGACAAGATGTTCCGGCGTGCGTAGAGTCAGTTTAAATTGCCAGCTGTTTCGTTCGTCCTGACGACTTGAAATCTAATAAAATACGTAAAACAGGCCATCGCCAAAACAGGGAAAGGTAAACCTTCTCGAAGAAGGAATCAAGAAACCACTTAATCCGAGTCGCCTATATGCAAAGAAATTTTAATTGCTTCAAACAACACCCCTGAATCTTCATCAACGCCAACCTGTGAATCTTCCAAACCAGTGAACAGAAAATGATAATTCTATCAAATATTACGTAACAAACATAGCGTGAATCTCATCGAACTCGAAAAATCCACGCGTTTGGAGAGAAAAAAAATGGCGGCCACGGGAGGAATCCTCGGTTCGCCACTTTTTCCCCTCAAGGTCGGAAATCGGCGCGAGTCACCTCCTTGTCCCTCTTCCATCTCCGCTGGTTCCTCCGGTCAACGACGACCTTTGCCTTCCTCCTCCTTTTCTCCTCTCCCTTTGTTCCTTCCTCCACAACCATCCTCTCGCGCTCTTTTCTCCTCTTCCTTCCTTTTCCTCTCTTTTTTCCTCTCTCTCTCTCTCTCTCTCTCTCTGTTCCTCTTTTCTTCTACCATTACCATTCTCTATCTTCTTTCTCGATTCGACTGGCAGAAGGAGCGTACCACCGGTGTGTGTTGCGTGTTTGAATGTCAATGACGGCCACGGTTCGTGTGTTTATCGGCGGAGATTCGGCAGCCTTGGTAGGCGCTAAAATTCTCACTTTCGGTCTCGTTGAGGTCGGCCCGTCTGCCCGGTCCGAAATTCCGGACACTGATTCACCAAATTGGGACTCGTACAGTCCGCGTCCACGAATCTGGGCTAACCGTGATACACCGATTCCTCTTCTTCGCGAGCTCAGCCATCTTTCTCGTAGACGAGTCTACCGCGGGGAGGACAATCCGCGGATAAACCTGGTTGCTGTTTCGTGAGTCAATTTTAATTGGATTGGTCATCGCTTCCAATGACGGAGGAATTTCGTTACTATCTTACATAATTTGTTTTTATATTAATCCTCCATTACCTAACACCTTCAGCCATTTCAAAATCCCATTGCTTGCCAGATATTAAAATACATTTTCATTCTATCAAGAGATAATTCCTCGTAAAATTCCCAACGAACCACTCGTCTATTTTACGCGATTATTCCTCAGATCAATTCCCTTCAGCTTAGCTCGTCAAGCTGCAGCGAAATTGCATCCCTTATCCTATTAAAATCCAAATGTTTCTCTGTCATACAGAAAATAGTGAATTTTCAACAAATCGTTCGCCTAATTTATACAGATTTTCTTGAAATCAATTCTCTTTTATCCAACACTTTAAAACTTCCCCCGGAATTCCATCCCTCGTCGCATGACGTAAAACACATCTGTTTCTCGATTATACAGAAAACCATTTCCATTGGAAATTTCTTAAAAAATCATTCGTCTGTCCGTCGGAAATTTCTTAAAAAACCATTCGTCTATCCGTTGGAAATTTTTTAAAAAACCATTCGTCTATCCTTTTGCCGAGATATTGCGAAGAAAACAAGCGAACGATAGCTAGTCCGCCAGACGATCTCTCGGTTGTGTGTACTTTGGCGGGTACGCACGTTTCGCTGCGCTCACGTTTGCCCAACTATTCAGCGAGAAGACAGCAACCTAGGTGATAAACGGCCACTTTGGGATAGGTCAATCAGAGACGCGGGCACAGAGCTTGGACTCTTCGACGGCCAGAGATTTTATCGACGCGAACTTTGCGCCACGACTCGAAAATAAACCGGTGCTGTGTGCATGTCCATACACACAACACATAGGAGGCGACGAGCAATAGCCAGAACCGACCAACGGGCCAACCATTTCTCGTTTATTCTTTAATCGTCGGCGTTTCTTTCGTTCACATCCAGCCGTCTAGAAGAATGGAGACGTTCTATCGTTGAGCTTGAATCTTTTTGTTTGCGAAGCAAAATAAATCTGCAGATTTTTATGTTTTATTTGACGTTAATACATCGTACACGTTTATGTAAATTTATATATTTTTTATGAAGAAATAAAATACGAATGTACAGCGATCTTAGCGTAGACTGCTAATAGAATTTATCTCACCCCCTAATTTCTATATTGGATTTTTTGTTTGGTAGTTTTAAACTCTTTTGGAATATTTTATTGTATATTTATTTATTTATTTATTTCTTCTTCGAAGTTTTGTTTTAACTGATAACAATTGAAGCTTCTTCTGCTTCGTCGAAAATTTATAGCTCCGACATGTTATCTCGTAACATGAAGTCACGTTTCTCAATAAAATTGTAGTCCAATCTTAACTTTAGTTGCTTCAATAAAAAAAAATTAATGAAAATATATCCCAGTTTGTTTGAAACACGATTTACGTATAACGTGCTATACATTCCAATATTCTTCGTTTAATGAAATACTCGACCAAAAGAACAATTAACGCTTTACCCAGCGGAAGCCTATTAATAGGATTTTCGATGGCAACGCTCATCGACCGCGAGCATATTAATCGACTTTTTACCAGACTAACGACGTATCCGTATTCGAATAGGTCGGCCGTGAGTTCGTGGCAAGTTCAGTCGCGACCGGTAGATTAAACCGTCAATCGAAAGAAAAACACAAGAAAATCGAGACAATTTCAAAAACCCATAAAGCATGGAAGAAAAATCATTCCTCATTGAACATAGAAGCCTGTAATTGTAAATCCTCTGCTAACATTTACTGTATCCTCGATACTGTTAAAAGGGATACTAAGATGCATTGATAAGTCCTTGTAAAATATTCCTCTTTTCTTCTCGACTTCTTTTTTCTCGGCAAAGTTTAGAGCGTAAAACACGGCAATATAAAAAGTTGTGAATTTCTGTTTTACGAAGCTACGCGCGTCACAGAGGCGAGCGTTCGGTGTTCGACGCTCGATTTTATGAGTTTTCGCAAGGTTATCGGTAAAAACGTGCCCTCTGCCAGATAGATAACGAAAATAACGCGCTTTGAAACAATGCAATTTAACCACGCACCTGATACGCTATCGGCCTGCAAAAGGAGCATGATAACTCAATGCGAAGGTTGAAGATAACGTTGCTGGCTGACAACAAAATATAAATGCTCTTTCGAAATTCAGTCTTGTTTAACGCGATGAGCGAACAGCACGGTCTACGTATCGGTGAACACCTACGGACTTCCTTCTGCAAAATAGCTATGATGCCATTGCTTCGAATTCTGTTTTACCGCTCTCGCGGTCTTAAATCCAAGTAAATGGAAAATTATGTAACTCTTTGTGTACAGACTTTGGGGATAGATCAGGTTGTCCGAAAAGTTTCTTTCGTTTTATAAGGGAATAATGGATGCACAATATTTTCCCTTTTATATTATTTTATCTATTTTGTTCTATGAAAATAAAGATCACAACGTTCGACAGATTAGGTTTCGTGTTTGTACAAAGATGCGTTGTTGTAAAAGACGTGTCTGCAAAAGAAAGACACTTTTCGGACAACCATTAGGAAGAGAAGATTCGAAAATTGTATTAGCTTAATGTTATATTAATTGCGTTAGTTCGACAATGAGCCATGCGAATACCTAAGACTGTATGAAAAAATAATGACGACGATAGATGTAGTTAAATAACGTCTTATAAAGTACGGTAAATATCGAAAGGTAAAGAAAGCAAGATATTATCGTAGAAGAATCCTGAGCTGTGTATGAAACTTTTATTAAATAAAATGAAATAAAATATTATAGCTTAACGAAATATGTTATATATGTAATATACGAACTCTTCCTTTTTCAAAATAATGACGATATCGTTATAGTTGAAATATTATATTATCTCTTAATTTCTTTTTATTAATTCCTCATTTTCCTTGAAATTATATTTAGTCGAAGTTAATAGGAAACTACAAGGACTTTGCGTATAAAATTTGAGAAAGATATTAGCAAGGGACAATGAAAAAATTGCAACAGTTATTATATTGGGTTGGCAACTAAGTGAGTGCGGATTTTGTCAATACCATCTAATGATAAAATCCGCAATCACCTAGTTGCCAACTCAATAGCTTCGCTATGTTCTCGTCAGAAACTGTGCTCTTTTCTCGTTTATTTTAATCAGAGAATTTCGATAGAATATTCTTCTTCGATTCGCAGCTGTAGCTAGAAAATATATTTCATTTATGAGAGTAATATAATACGAGTTTATTATTATGCGAGTTTAATATATTTGATATTGATATATACCAAGATTCGCGTGTCTATCGACGAAAAAGTGATTTGCGAAAATGTGAACAATTAGGAGAAACGCGTCAGATCTCGAGAAACGTCATAGAAATGGCAGTCGTGGAATCGTCAGTGACCAGTTTCTAAATTATTACCGTTTCCATATAACTCTCATCGTCCTCAATAACAGCTGAGCTCGATTATTGGTGAGTTTCCTACCAATTACGAGGACTGGTCGTCGCGGCTTTTCAAACACACGCGCCATCAAACTGGAAAAACTGAAGAATTCGAGGAATCTCAATTCATCTGAACCAACACGAACACGTAATAGCTCGAGCAGGCTTTTAGGTTAATCGATGATTATTCCATTCTGATATCATCCGTATAATTCAATAATTTAAAGAGTACAGACAAAAAGTGATGAGAAAGTGACGAGACTTCTAACTTGAAAAGATTTGTGGTACAAATTTAAACTTTGGTATTTTGTAAGAATCTGTTTATTTTATAGATAGAAATATCAAGATATTAAATGTCATCGATGAAAAAAGTTTGTATCAGCACTAGCGAGCTTTGCAAGATTATGGATAATAATTTCAGTTTGATATCATCCGTATAATTTAATATAATAATTAAAGCTCGTATGGAAGAGTAAAGTAAACTTTGATACGAGTCTCTCTATGCCTTAGTTATCAGACGTCACTATGTGGTCAGTGAAAAGATATTTGTGTCATATTTCAAAAATTTCTACGTACCATACACGTGACAAATGCTATAATATAAATGGCAAATAAATGTGAAAATTGAATGCCCGGATTATTACCAAATACGTAGACAATAGTATACGAGGTTCGTTAATTTAGATAATTTAATTGAAAAATATGAAAAATAGGAGAATAGAAAATACGAAGAATAAAGGAATAAAAAGATATTGTACAAAATTGGAAGTTGCCGGTGAAGCTAATTCGATGACTAGAAACTACATCAAATGTGTTCTACTCTTTCTACACATACATATTTAATAAAAAAAAGAGAAAAAATACACGCGTATCATTCTCCTACTCGGCCCTTCAATTATTAAATTCCACCATGTTCCACGTCTTTCTCAATATCGCTTCCAGTTAAATGTATTCCACGTTTCAGAGGTTCTTTCTTTAAAGGCAGATTTCCAAGTCCAACAATCGAACGCGGTGGATTCCAAAGGAATTTAAATGTATTTCTTTTCTTTTATCTTTCCTTCTTTCCTTCCTTTTTTTTTCTCTTCATTTTTTTTTTCTTTTTCTTGTATTTAAACAAAGGTTACAGAGGTAATTGAAATTGTCGTCAGGGGCAAGGGAAATATATAGACGGTATAAATAGAAGACATTGAGTAAAAGAGGCTGTCGAAAATGCGCAACTGGCAGCAATTGGTTCCGGTTACCGATAACTTTGCCATCAGCCTTGACTTCGAGATTGGAACGTAGTTGCGACGACGAGACGGTGCAACACTGACAGACCGGCGAGATTTTCGGAGGTGAGAAGAGATTCGAGTGAATGGCTGCTGATGCTGTGTTTTCTTTGGCCGTTTAGGTGAGAATTCTCTCACCTGGCTAACCGCCGAATCATTCGATTTGCAATATTGGAATCGATATTAATTGGCCGAGACGGTGGAAATATTACGAATTTACTGAAACTAGGAAAACAAAAAACATTAAGACGCTTGGAATACTAAGAAATGATTGGAATGTTGGAAATATTGGAAATACTGGAAGTAATGTAAATACTAGGAATATTGGAAAATTGGGAATATTTTTTTAATCATGGGGAACGTTCAGAATATTGGAAATAACATAAATACTAGGAATATTGGAAAATTGGGAATACTAGGAGTATTGGAAAATTGGGAATATTTTTGAATCATTGGAAACTTTCAGAATATTGGAAATAACCTAAATACTAGAAATATTGGAAAATTGGGAATATTTTTTGAATCATTGGAAACTTTCAGAATATTAGAAATAACCTAAATACTATGAATATTGGAAAATTGGGATTATTTTTTGAATCATTGGAAACTTTCAGAATATTGAAAATAACATAAAACTGGGAATATTGGAAAATTGAGAGTATTTTTTTAATCATTGGAAACGTTCAGAATATTGGAAATAACCTAAATACTAGGAATATTGGAAAATTGGGAATATTTTTGAATCATTGGAAACTTTCAGAATATTGGAAATAACCTAAATACTAGGAATATTGGAAAATTGGGAATATTTTTTGAATCATGGGAAATGTTCAGAATATTGGAAATAACATAAAACTGAGAATATTGGAAAATTGGGAATATTTTTTGAATCATGGGAAACGTTCAGAATATTGGAAATAACCTAAATACTAGGAATATTGGAAAATTGGGAATATTTTTTGAATCATTGGAAACTTTCAGAATATTGAAAATAACATAAAACTGGGAATATTGGAAAATTGAGAGTATTTTTTTAATCATTGGAAACGTTCAGAATATTGGAAATAACAAATACTAGGAATATTGGAAAATTGGGATTATTTTTTGAATCATTGGAAACGTTCAGAATATTTGAAATAACATAAATACTACAAACATTAGAAAGTTAAATGGTAAAAGCAATGGAAATACTTGGTCTTGAGAATATTGGGAATATCGAAAAATGCAGAGTACTGGAAATATTGAAAGTAATGGAAATTCTGAGGATACTGGAAGATTAGAAATACTTGGAATATTGGAAATATTAGAAATTTTATAAATATTACAGACACTTAAAATGAAAGAAAACTATTGGAAATTTTGAAAATTTTCTCTCGTAATTGGTAATATCATATATATCCAAACTTGTTCTCGTTATCATAAATTATAGCTTTTTAGAACTATCGAAAGATATTGTTGTCAATTATTTTTTATGTACAATACAAATATCATCTTTCATCTACAAAATAGCGTTTGAGTTTTTGGATTTCATCCATCTGTTTCATCCAATTTTTCGCTCTGTCCTTCAACTGCTTATTTTTACAACTGTCCTATCATATTGGTGGTAAAAAATTGTGCTTTTGTAATTCTTCGGAATTTAGAGAACGACGTCCTATAAATATTTCTCATATTCTGAGCTCTAAATCAATTGGCCATTTCCTACCATTCTGCCCTAAAGAAAATTGTCGATGACATAATTTTTTAAGAATAATGTGGCACGAGCAAGTATGTTAAAGTTAACTATTATACAGAAGATACGTCGTAGCTTGTGGTTTCTTTCGTAGTAGAAAATTGAAGAAATCTCGAGACATGGGACGAAAATTTCGAAATATCAGGGACCGCCTGAAAAAATTACCTGAGAATGACTAAAGGTTCGCTAATGCATTGACTTTCTCCAAAGGATCAAGGAACTGACTACCTGCGATCGAAGTATCTGGAACCAACCCTCATAAATATTTCATCCATCTTTCACAACATAAATTTCTCAAAATCTTCTTAATAACAGTATTAGGTATCTTTTTTATAACTTCTTTCGCCATCAAACTGCTCTAAATTCATCTAAAAATCCTTTCCAGGTATTCAACCTCTCGAATGTTTCAGAAAATTCAAAACTTCCTACAAAAATCTCTAGCAAATTACTTCACCGTCTACTTACAACTTGAATACGTAACGAAGACGATCAAAAATAATTACAGCTGATTAAAAATGATCGAAACACTCACGATCGCCGTAAGACAAATCTACGAAGAAGCTGACCGTTCTCCAGCAAGATAACATCTTCGAAATCTTTCGCACACGAGAGAAAGAAATCATCCCGACGACCTCCTGAAGAAGATCTACGCGGAGAAATGTCAAAGCAAGGTCGATCGGACAGAGAATTTCACTGAAATAAAAATCATCAAATGGTTTTCCACGAGGGGAACATCTTCCAGATTTATTTTATACAAGAGAAATCTAAAGATTTTCCGAAGAAATCGGTCTCCAATAAGAGGAGATCTTCGACATTTCTCGCATACCAGAGAAATCAAGCAGAGTAGCGTTAGAGATCGTTGGAAGATTTTTGACAAAATTTTCCAACAATTTCCAGAGAGATCGTCAAGGTCGTGATCCATCGAGCACACCTTCCAGATGTTTCGCGTACGAGTGAAATCTATTACGGAAAATCTTCCGAAGAACCGCGCCACAGATATCCGAAAACTGTTCCAAAAATTTTCCACAGATCCGGCAGACACTTTTGCAACATCTCTCACGAATCTACACTACAGTATCACAAATGGTGTAAAATCCATCCATACATCCGCTAAAAAGAAAATCATGAAAGAATGAATCGTCCGAAAACCTCAAGACAAATTTTTCTACGAAGAAAAATTGATCATCGTTCGATTCGAAATCCGTGAATGACTGTGTGCAAAAGCGAGAAAACACGATGCTCAGGTTGGACCAGGCCGCGAGGAAATCGCGCCGCGACCGGATATACGACGATAAAACCGAAAGTAGCGTGACGTGGGCCCGTTGCTCCCCCTTTCGCCCTCTTCCCCCCTTATCGCCCTCTCTCTACCCGCTTTACATTCGTTCGTTTATGCTCTCGCCAAGGTTGTGTTCCGTGTGACCATGCCCAAAGCCATGTCGTATATATGCAAAGCAAATGCAAGGTCGGTCGCGCGTGTCTCTGCCGCGTCTATGCGCGATGGCGCGCTTGTATCCGTCTCCGTGGGGCCCCTCTAGTTGCACGCAAACACCACGACCACGCGATACGCTACCAGAGAGGAGTATGCATGTAATCTGGGAGGCAATGACGTGGCCCAAAAAACGGTGGCTTCGTCAAAATCCCCAGCGCCCCTCCGCATAAGTCTTCCTCCTCTACGCAGACTTCCCTTCTCTCTTCTTCTTTTCTTTTCTTCTTCTTTTTTTGTCTTTCTTTCTTTTTTTCTGTTCAGGAGAACCGTGCAAACGGCGAAACTGGACCTTGAGGCCCCGACGACGTGGACACCGAGCTGTACTCTGTGTAGTTCTTGTGCTATAACATTTTAAGTTAACGCGAAACAGGCAAACGTGGGTGCAGGAGGTGGGGTTCGAGGATATCGGGGTATCGAGCGAAACGTTGAAGGATTAGGAATGTTAAATGAGTATCGAGTAGCGAAATGTTCAGACTAAGGAATATCTTGCGATACTGAATTAGTGAAACGTTGCAGGATCGGACACATTTTAAATACCGAGCGGTGGAATGTAAAAGCACGAAGAAAGTTAGAGTATTTTGTAATGAAATATCGAAGGACTAGGAATGTTGGAGTATCGGGTAGTGGAATGTTGATGGAAATTGTTGAGTATCGATTAATGGAGAATTGAGTTAGTAGTAGAATGTTGAAAGATTAAGAGTACAAAGTATCGAGTATTAGAATGTTGCATAGGGAATATTGGAGAACAGAGTAGTGGAACATTGGATAGAGAATATCGAAATATTCGTTCAATGTTGGAATGTTGAAAGATTGCAAATATTAGAGTATCGAGCAGTGAAACGTTGCATTGAGAATACTAAAGTATCGTGTAGAGAAGAATTGAGAATTTTTTAGTATCGAGCAGTGGAATGTTAGAAGATTGAAGGTATTAGAGAGATATTAGGAATGTTATATTCCAATGTTGAAAGATTAAGAATGTAAAAATACTGAGCAGTGGAGTGTTGAAGGATTGAGAATTTTGAAGTATCCAGTCGGAATATTGGAATGTTGCATTGAGAATATTGGAAAACCGAGTACATGTTGAACTATCAAAGTATCGAAGAACGTTTGAACGTTGAAGGATTAAGAAGTTTGGAAGGTTCGACTGTTGTTATTAAGGCAGCAATATGAAACTGCACAAAAATCAGCAATTTGATACTAAAAATATTACTGTGCTTAGTGACATCTATTGGAAAATCTCAGCGCTAATCCACTCCATAAATTACTCTAATCTAATCTAGTGTATCTGGCCGTGTCAAACCAAATTCCCTGCACCGCAGATCCGTCACCAACGACAGCAACAACCTCGTCGTTCGTCGTTTTATGAATAATTCACGACGACGATCCGACAGACGAACGCCGAAACGTTAGATCGTGCTTCGGTTTTCCACGATCTACAGAGCTTCTGGCACGGGAATCCTGTTCGTTCGTTGCATTCGATGGAAGCCGTCAAAGCAAACTAGTGTTTTTATCTTTTTTTCTTTCTTTCTTTCTTTTTTCTCGCACGTAATTCCAGCAACAACGTCGAGACTTCAAAGCGGCGATACGAGAACTCTTGTTTAAACCATTAATCCTTCGGACAAATCTGTCTAACACGAGCAGATACAAAGAGCAAAAGCAGCAATAAAAAAAAGAGAGAAAGAAGAAAAGAAAAACCGACTTTCTTTCGATTTCTTATAGTTTATTTCGTGGCGGAAATAAGCGCGCGTAAATCAAAATTTATTTCCCAGCGAGAATGAAACTGCCGTATGAAAACCTTGCCAGAGGAATATCTTTTTATGCGAACTACAGATTGGAATCGTCTTTTTCATTTTTCACCGGCGAATCACGAGATCTCTGGAGATTCGCGAGAGGAAGAGGAAGAAGAGAGCAGAGGAGGATTCTATGCGTTGAAACGCGGTTAAAACGCAGACGAACACCTTGCGTTCCAGCACCGAGGCTGCTGTAAATGCTCGGCCTTGAACGGTATTTATCGACCCGTTCTGCATACTAGATTCGCAAATAAGCTGATTCATTATAAGCGATCTCGCGTTTTCATTCATCCACCTTCTTCCACGGAATCTTTCACGGATCGGAGAATACTCTCCGTTGTATCGAAGATCGAATCGTGTTCCGACGATTCTTCCCTCTCTTTTCATTTTGTCTCTCTATTTTTAATTCCTTTGTGTAAAACCACGTTATACGATCGAGTCATCTTGCATGCAACATTTTATCATTTTTTCGGCTATGAACACGTTATATGATCGATTCATTTTGCACAGATCTCTCCTATTTTTTTCCCCCCTAAGAGAATATTATATGATCGAATCGAGTCTTGCATATGACATTCCTTTCCTTCTTTCTCTTTTTTTTTTCCTTTTTTATAAGGAATTTTAAAAATCGAAGAATTCCAAAGAGTTTAGAAGAATTTTCGAACTGGAGGATCATAGATGACCGTGGAGTCTTCTTGTATGAACTTTTTTAAGTTCCCCGTGAAATAGCGCGTTATGTGATCGAACTGTCTCGCGTAGATTTTCACTTTTAAAACCATTTATTTAACTTTTCCCTTCGCTTGTGGAAATTACCGTTTACGGTAGAAGCGAACCAACGTGCAACGTAAAAAATGTATCGTTTCGATAATTGATTCGATGTGCAAAACGTATGATATACAAAAATACGTCCTATAGCAGGGATAAGATATTCGTTATAACGTGTAATATATTTATAAGAGAAACACAAATATCCATTTAATTCGTATCTTTTGAGTTACGCAGACGAAACTTCTGAATGTTTCGCCAATCTGTCCGAGATAAAAATTCGATCGTTTAGCAATGTCTGGACATCAGGTTCTAGCACCTCATGCCGCTGACCTGGTCAGGTAAATAATCAGCCTTTTTCCTGGAAGCAACGTCCACCACGAGTTGCTATGCAGCTTCGCCGCGTTTAGCAAACTGACGTTTGACGTTAACCAATCAACCCTCGTGGCTACTCTCTCTTTCTCTTTCTCTCTCTCTCTCTCTCTCTCTCTCTCTTTCTCTCTCTTTCTAGTCGATGGGATTGAAAGATTCCATTCGAATATTTTATCTTTCGGTATACTTTCCATTGGAATATTTTCTTAAAAATATTCTTCTATAATACGAAGATGCTAATCTGGGACACACGGTAGACAGAACATCCAACGTTATCGATTAAAGGTGGCGAGTTTTGTTTGTAAAAATAAGTACAAGGACCACGAACGAATAACAATTCAATTCACGAACGTCTCTTTCGTTCGCTTAAACTCGTGTGAATTATCATCCTATTTAATTGGCCAATTTGAAGAAATAGAAAAGAAGAAAAAGAGGTGGCGATGTTCGTGAATTCTTAATATAGCAATTTTATTATTTAAATATCATTAACTTTATGCTTCTACTATAAAATAACCTAGAAGCTTAATATTCCGATGGGCCAAGGAACGTCCTAAAAAGCAAAACTAATAAAAAAAAAAAAGTCAAAATTAGTCGTGAACACGTCAGTCGTTCTCCGATAAAATCGTCAGAATAAAAGGCGAATAATTTATGAGCAGATTTCGAAGGTAAGTCGAAATTAGATAATTAGTATAATATAATAGCGTCATGGCAGACGCCACAAATCAATTTTCTGCAGTTTTTTGGCGGCCCGCCGTTCACGATAAACGATTCTGCAAACGTTTAGCATGGCCACGATAAAAACACACTATTATCCTTTTAGACCATTAAATATCGCGTGCAATTTGTCCAACGGTTTCACGAGTATTGGTTAACGAACGTAATCTCTTAAACGACAATATATATTAATCCTTTTTGCTACAACTTTTGCACGTATATCGATAAAATGAAAAAGAAGAAAGAAAAGAGAATAATTAATTTGCCGCCTGTCGACTTACTCGTTATCGACGATGAAGACGTTAATGTAATTCCGTGTTGGATTCTTACCTGAAACAAGAAAAAACACAACGAATATCTGGTTAATATATTTCGATCGTTCGTACGCCAAGAATTTTAGTTTCACAAAGAAATAAAAGACGAAGAATAAGAAAAGAAATTGTGCATATAGCGAAGAGACGCGGACTTGGTGTATTCATTCGTCCGATTTTTTTGCAACACAGCTAGGCAAACATCGTCTTCTTGACTATTTTTACACCTGTTACGCAAAAACGTTCGTGCACTTTTTCACGGACGAACCGCGAATTAGCTGTTCTTTAAGGCTCTTCTACTGCAAAGATGTTCATCTGTTCGATTTCGTAATTTTTCTTCTCCTACTTTTGTATCAGAATTCTTCGTGCTGAGATTATTATCGATGAATGTGTCATTGTTCATCGTTTTGGTACTCGTAATAGATATTTTACGCTCTGCAGTGATCAAATTATTTTTAACTTGTCGATAGATTTATTCGTTCAACTTGGCAATATCACACGTATAAGAATCTAAGTTTCGTTAGGATAAGAATAACAATTTGTTCGACTTTATAACCTTTCACCAAAATCTCCAAAGTTTTCCACATATTTTTCTGTATCAACCTTTATCATAAATTTATATTACACCTTATATACTTATTACAAGACACCTTTCTGCATTGTTATTCATAATTTCATCAGCCTCGAACACGTAATTTCAAATTCCAACGATTCAAACCTCAACACCTAATAATTTATTTCTGCATTTCATGCCTTTCTTATTAACTATACTACCTCCAATGTACAATTGTTTACAAGACACTGTATAAATCATAATCGATCTTTCCAACCAGCCCAGTATTCTACCTAAAATTCCAACAGTCGAAATCTCGGAACCCATTGCAGCCGAAAAGATATCTATACCATTGCCTTTGCAGTCGTGTCATCAATTACAAAGCACCTTCGTACATTATCATTATTAATCATTTCACCACGCCAATATTTAATTTCAAGTTCCAAGGGCTGAAATCTCAACAGCTTTTGATCTATTCCTTCCATTTCACCTCACCCTCATTATTTATAGGTATCGCCTTTCCCATCGTCACAAGACACCCTACACATTATAATGCACATTCCTACCGCTACGGCACTCTATTTCAAATTCCAACGGTCGACATCTGGAGACGTAAGCCAGCCGAAACAAGTCGAAATTCAAACTCAACCCCCATTGAACGTCCTACCCGAGCTCATCGAGCTACGCTGCATCGAACCGGGTCTATCTACGTCATTGTAGAACCGCGAACCCTTCACCACGAAAGGAAAGCGGCTTTTCCAAGCCAGTGGCCCACATTCGGCCTACTATCAACGTCCATCCGCAAGCCACGGTTCCCACAATCGGCAGAGGTCGGCCTGTAATTCGTCGAAAAGCCTCGTCAATCATCCCTCTCCGGGGTAAACTTCCTCGAAGCCCACTCTCTCGCTCTACCTTCATCGACCATTTCCAAAGCGAGACATAGAACGAGGTAACACACGCGCCGGGAATCCTCGCTGCGGCGTTGCACGGCAATAATTAAGCCTGTGGAGAGAGGAGCAGGTGCAGTTGCAGCGAGTGTTACACCCCACAAGAGCCACCAGGTCCTTTTATCTTGGTTTGTCGGCCCAGGAATAACGGGGATGTGTTGGCCCGCGTATACATTCAAAGAAATATATATATAGAAAGAGAGAGAGAGATACATATGTATATGTTATCGCTCAAAAGTGTAAGATATTCTTTACTTCTGATGTTCATAGGTTGTGAGGGAAGAAGAAACGAATGAGAAATTATACAGTGATATATTATTTATAAGACAAAGTAAAATAAGAAATAATACAGTTGGTTGTTTCGTTTGGGATCACTGCAGATATTCACGATTTAATCAGGACAGAAAGGCGAATTTAAAAAATAATAATAATATGATGATGATAAGCCTCGCTGTTTCGTTTGGAAAATATAATATATTAGCTTATCTGTTTAAAAGTAAATAAATACAAGTATTATAAATAATATAGAAAATAATGTAGCAAACATAGTATATTAAAGATATAAGTAAATCAAAAAATAATATTTATAATATCCTCGATTCTAAGGAAATGGTAAGAGGGTAATGTCACAAGTAACTCGCGTAATTATACCTACACATCGAGCACGTAAAAATACATCAAATGTCCAATATTTTTCCTCTAAAAAAAATGTCCGAAAAAATTCCCTCTTGTCAAACGAACGATTCAAAAACTTTTGAGCGGTAGTGTATGTATAGATGATTCAGTATATAGGATATATATTTATGTGTATATATATATATATACATATATACAAACGATGAACCGCGGCACTGGGCTACCTGGATGTACCTGGACCCCAGTGGTCCGCATTCCAAAAGTCAAGGACTCTCTCTCGAACTAATCCAAACGTCGGAGGCGCCTCTCTTTTCGCCACGTGCCTCTCCTCTCTTCTCCAGCGGTCTCTCTCGCGGTTCATCGCCGGATCGTTGCTGCCGGGCCTTCCAGAAAACGCTCGTAGATCATCATCGCGCTGGGCACCGCAACGATCGTCGATCCATCGGCCTCTGGGAGGATTGATGCCTTTTTCGATCCTCTTTTTGCTTCCTTTTTCTCCTTCTCTTCTTTTTTTTTCCTTTCTTTCTGGCTGGCTTTTTTCTTCTTACGTTAGCCTCTTTTCGTGGTTCGTTTCTTCGCAGCTGAGTGGGCTTTTGGGGTAAATACGACGGAAATTTGGACAGAAAATATATCATCGGACGCTTGGTTATTCTTCGCCGACTATTATTTACGTAGAACATTGCCATTGACGCGCTTTTTTAAGCTTCAGTCTCTAAGATGCGTTTCCTATTGTTCAGAATTGTCTCTCGAGTTCGAAGAAAGTACAACAATATTGTTATTTATACGAGCGATTCCTCGTTTCAATCTTATGTTAAAACTTCCCTTGAAATAGTTCGGAAGTTCATGTGGCTATTGAAACGACGCATGAAGATTCCTGGGCTACGGTTCAGTTCAGGCTATTTTCAAAGCAAACTTGGAATTTGAAAGTTAACGATACTGGAAGATGCTTTTCTTAACGGGTCCGGATGATAGGATCCGAGTCATGAAATAAACATGAACCTTCTATACGCAACAATGAAACATTCTAAAAAAAGTGTTCCGTTACAAGATAGATCAAACTGTTTAATATTTTCAACTTCTCGTTAATCTAATTTATAAATCCATTTAACAAAACGTTAACGTTGAAACCAGCAAAGTTTCTTTCGTGACTTATAGACGCAGGAAAGAAGGATCTTCTGACAAAATCAGAAAATTTCTTCAAGTTCATCGAAGTGTCTTTCATTGATCCATCCAGCCAAAATTCTCTTTTCGGTGAGATCTCGCGCGTTCGATGAAACTGCGGATGCGATGCAGCAACGAAAAAGCGGTTATAAGGACCGTTTTCTTTTCCAGGGGTTTACGTAACGCGACAGGGGGAAAAAACGTCCCCTTTCTGGCGGCAGATCGTTCTGCATTGTCACGGGCCGTCCGCGATTCGCTTGCGTGCGGATTGGCCACGGTGGAACCTTGGCTTTCGAGTTTCTTCTTTTGCTCTCTCTCCGTGCTGATGCAAGGATTTGGGTTTAACGAGGTTCCAGGGGTACGCGCGCCGGTGCCTTCTTTGAGACATTGAAATCCCGCCTGCTCGACTCCACATGGGAAAATATTTATTAATATAAACGTACGATCTTTTCTTCGCTCAGTCGCCGAAGATATTGGAAACTTGATAAGACGCGATATCGATAGGAATTTGATAGTATGAGAATGGAAAAATATCTCATGATATAAGTGTATTTATTATTTATTTGTATATATTATTAGTTTGTTGTTATAAATAAACGGATATTTGATATCATCGATCTATTAATTTATTTCTTAGATATACAGATATTGGGAACCAGATGTAATATTAACGTGATATTAACAGAGATTTTTTAAATTTTAACGTTAAAACTGTTAATAATAAAATGTGCTACGTGGTATTTTACAAGAAACAAACCACTTTTCGCCAGTTTTTAAATTTTAGAAGAAACTAACTGATGGTGTTTGGCTTATTAAGAGCCAAATGTTTTATCTCGATAGTATTGACCGATTTAGATTTAAATGTAACTTAAATAGATTACATTTAATTTACATAAATCTAATCAAAGTGCTATAATAAAAATGAACAGATACACGTGTGTTTATAATTATGTAGCTATCTCGATAGAAGTGAACATCTGAATGCTTTTAGTAATTGCGAAATCAACAGATTCAATAAAAGAAAAATCTCTGTTTTAGCGTAGATTTGGCAGTAAAACGACAGAACTTAGGCGAAACGGATTCCTGGACACTGCTATGTAATTCCTCTTAATAAAATGATAAATGGACCGATAATTACAAATCTGTATCGTCACTTATCCCAAATTATCACGATATTCATCCTTTCAAGCCTATCGAATAAAACAGCATTAACACTGACAGTATGCAAATCCCTGCAGATGCATGATTATTTAAATTTTAAGCTGTCTCAGGGACGATGAAACCCGAAACGTACTTCATCGTTATAATAAAACTTTCATATTTATTCCGCGACTCGAACCCCATCATTTTCGTCCATTAACAAACGACATCTCCCACCTTACAAAGAAAAAAAAAAAAAAAAAAAAACAAGACAAAAGTTCCCCAGGCCAAACACCATAATTATTAAAATCCAGCTTTGTCTTATCGTTACGATGTTGATGTGGGTCATTTCATGGTCGAAGATGTTCATTCGAACGGGACGACAAAATTTCGAAAATCATAATATTTTCTGACCAATCTAACTGCCAAGAGACTCAATTAACGCAAGACTATCAAACATGAATATTAATGATATAGTAATAAAACACACGTTCAAAGTATTTTCCTTCTTTTGGTTAAAAATCTCTGAATGACATTAAAACGTTCGTTCTCGTTACTGTGACATAAAAAATGTCCATATTTTACGAACGTCCTTGGACGCATGCACGAGTAACATAGTAAAATACACGTGTTGGCAAAAATTCCAGCGACCTAGGCAAAGGCTGAGCAAAACGATGCCTGCAGGCAAAACGGGATACGGCTATTCTCTTTCGGGTAACTATGCCGCTTCCGACTATGACACCGAAGGCCGACGCGAGAAATATCGAGGACCCGTTAGCTCAGCAAGCTACTAACTCGCGTACACTACTATTCTTGCCTGATTTCGTTTTTATATTTCTTTTTCCTTCTAACTTTGACGTTTAACGTTTGCACTGGTATCAGAACCTGGTTGGAACTATTGGCTTGGCAGCAACTAAGCGATCGCGGATTTTGTCATTAGATGATATTGAGTTATTATGCGAGTTACTAACGGAGTTATACTAGTGATACGAGTTATCGAGTTATCTGCGAGCGATCATACACTGTCTTCGTGAATACGTTGAACGAGCGTCTCTCGACAGTATTTATATTTATTAATTTATTTAATTTATTCCAAATATATTTGACGGGTTGCAACAGCAATCTCTCGTTCACGTTCGTCAACCCAATAGTTTTCTAATGGTTCTGATACCAGTCCAAACGTTAAACGTCAAAGTTAGAAGGAAAAAGAAACATAAAAACGAAATCAGGCAAGAATAGCGGCGTACGTGAGTTAGTACCATCATTAGGTGGTATTGACAAAATCCGCAATCACTTAATCGCCAACCCAATATTAATAATCACATACTTTAGCGGAACAGTTGATCCGAGTCATGGGAAGGATTAAAGAATAAACGATAGAGAGTCATTCTTCTGTCATGATGTTGAATACGAAATACAAATATCAACGTTTTGATCAAATTGCATCAAATGTCCAAGTACTTGTGTGTTATACGTATGTACAGTCGTGACAAAGATATGAAATGGATGAAAGTACGTATGTGGCACATCTATTGGAAAATCGTTCACGCTATAATGCTCAACCGTGGAACGAGTTTTACTTTCAACGTGGATCGATATTGAAATTCTTTTCGAGATGACACGAAACGGTCCACGAGCGTGTCCCATTCGAACGGTGTTGTCGATGAAAATCAGAAGTCTCGACGGATATAGCTTAATAAGGGAATCGTACCTTGACGGTCGGAAACCGGTGCTACAATGGCGCACAGTTGGCTGGAAGTGGGTGAGCCAAGGATATCAGAATACGAAAATAGGTCTCTGATTGGTCAATCTTTCGAACCAACTGATATTCTCAAAAAGTACCTACAATTTCATTGTCTTCGAATAGGAAAAGGTACCAAACGAATTAGTACACCGATTCAGAAAATTAAACGAATTACATAAATCGATGGGACAACCGATCAACAAAATACTTGGTGATCGGAGTGTTGTGAGAAGAATTGGAAAATTGGAAAATAAATAGAAACTGAGGAAGATGGTCGCACGTTCATTCAAAAGTTTCCATTCTTTATTATCACGTCACTTTGACTTTTACATCAATCGCTCGTGTCTGTCCAGTCTTTTAACGCTTATTTTATACACAATTTTTATTAGAACGTCGTACGAGTGGCATGTCGATTTATCAAATCTACTGGATTTCTGTATTTCTGTTTGCTCGGTTAATGCGTAATAAAACGGTTCGTAGTAACGATTTTCGATTTTTGTAAGCGATGTATTAATATTTATAAATTGCAAATAAATTACCTTCTCTCGTGTGAAATCAAAGTTATTCAATTACTTGAAAAATTCGATTATCCAAAGAGGAGCGCGTCATAATCAATTCGCATAGTTGACATTCTACTATACTGACAATGTTGTAAACTTCAAGAATACCGTATATGTCTAATGAACATTGCTAGAAACACGTTAACATGTGATAGCTTGGAATCATGGTTATAACTTAGCCGTGTTTACTGTAAGAGCGAACCTTTCGTCTATTTGGTGTGAACGACCGTTCGCGTGTTAGGTGCGAATGACAAACGTTAGGGCATTAGAAGGGATCGAAGAGTTAGTTGGAACGCCAAGACCTGTTTCGTGTGTTCCATGTGCCTGCAGGAATTTTGGAAGTATATGTGAAATTTCAACAGGAAGATATACCTATGAGTAAATATCTAACAGTTCAAGACGTATTTGATTTAGAAATCAGAAGATCTATATTCGAGGAAACAGTAAAAAGCGCAGGTATCAGACGTAAATTATGTGCACAGTTACGTACCATACAATTAGTTAGAAAATGCGAATACCAGAGACGTCGATGTACATTCAATAGGCAATATAAATACTCTACTAATATTAGTGTGTATTAAACGAAATATATTTTACTGTATATATAAAAATAAGAGTTTAAACTAACTGTCAAAATTCCTCTACATAAACCTAAATGATCTAAATCAATCTCTACACCATGTCCGCTAACAAATTCACAAATTTTACATGATATTCTACGTTACAAGGTACATGTAACGCGAATCGAGTGACAAATTTATAACTAAAAAATAAAAGCAGCAAAAAGCATTTAGTTTTTTTTTATTTAATACTTTACATTCACAATTTGTCCAATTTGGACATTTGGTAGAATTTTTCAGCTGCTTGATTATCACGTGGGTGGCTACCCCCAGCGGGGTACCATCTTCCTGTTTGTTATGTTATATCCTTTGTGAAAAGCATTTAGTTTGTACTCTACATCAGCCGGTGTGCTCATATGTATGGTCGAAGTGTGCTTTCTTTCCCTTTCTTTCATCAATCCATTTTCCTATATACAATTGTCAACGCTGACCCCAAGAACTCCTTGATAAAAACCACAATCCGCTAGAATAATACGCTCTCGCGGACTACCCTATTTATCTCTATCTACCCTTAACTAACCGAGCATGGCTGAGATTTTTGCATCGATCCCAGTATATATCCATGAGACAGAAGGGAGGGAGGAAGGGATAAAAAAAAAATCAGCGTACGTTCAACGACCGAGTTCGAGCCATTAAAGAGCAACAGGTTTCGCTGCTCTCTAAGCAAGCAGCAGCCCGGGAATCAAGAGAGCCGCGTGACGTATGTACCTACTCTCTATACACTGGCCGTATATCTTTCTCTGCTCTCGAAGGCCTGGTCGCGAACGCGGATAAAGGCGAGAATAAAGTCGAAAGGCATTCACCCTTGGTGAAAGTAGTTCTCCGATCGATGTCGCCGGCACGTTGCACGCGCCAGCGCGCGGGACGCGACAAGCTCGAGCTTCTGTACAGCTTTCACGCGATTCGGTTTTCCAACCTTCTCGATTGTCTTCCTATAGAGAACGTTCCATTTTGGTTGGTCCGTAACTGGTATAGCGGATCGGTAGACTGTGGACTTTCAGGCATTTTTATATATATATATTTTTTTTCTTACAGGCATACTAACTGTGGAAGTGGAACGTAAACAGAAATTTGTATGGTAATAAATACATGGTTTCGAATTTCTTACATATTTTTGCGTAATTGTGGGCATTTTGGAAGCTTCGAATTTCTCGCGATCCAGCGATTAGACTGCGGATGCATTTATAGGGAGCTTGAAGATCGAAAGATACACGATATGGGCACAGCGTAGTATTAAATATGAAAAGTATATTATTTTCTGTAATATTTAGTAGGTAGAACGATTTTTTTTTATCTAGCTTCCGTCTTTTTAATCGTGTTCGCGAGACTTTGAATTTGCATAAATACCCGCCGTCTAGCGATTATTTTCATCGAATATATATAGGATGTCTTATTTTCATATTTTCTAGTAAATATATTGACAAGCACAATAGGTAGAAAACGATGTTTCTAGAGACGTACAGCAGATACAGGGACGTAGAAGATACAAATAAGGTGTTATTAGATGGAGATATTAAGGTTAGTTGAAAGTTGTTTACGTTCCACTAAACGAAATCGCATATGTTTTAATGCATCGATGGATGCGGTTAGTCGTTCCCATGAAAAGTTATTGACCTATTTATATCGGAGAACCTTTTCTAAGATTTTATGCATGTATACACGTTCGTATAATTTTTTAAATAAAACGTAGGATTTTAAATGTGATTTTATAATTTTCCAATGAGAAATCGGTTCACAAATGTCCTGCTGTGTTTTCATAAAGCTTGTGAACATTATTCTTTTATTTTTATGCTGCATTTTATATTTACGAAGAAAATACAGGTTTCTCTACAAACTTAATACGTTTATTCTTGCCTGCTGGTATGCCGCTTATACAACATCCGAGAAAATAATATAAAAACGGCAGCGTAGAAAGTTTACACGTCCACCGATTATGACGAAATAATTTTGTTCTTAAAAGTGTACCAGAGCGTCGTGTAAAATATTTTTAAAAAATCACGCATTACCATAAAAATCATGAACAATTTGAAGAATGAAACGCTAATTATAAGAAGACCGAGATCAGCTTCTCCATGATAATTATTAGTTCAATGTTATTCTATTTTCTTTAACACGGCAAATTTTAATCTCCGTTTAAGTTTCTTTACATTTCTAAATTGCTCTCCTCTGTAGATATCGTCCGAAGTTATTCAAAATGGTAATGATTTTTTAATTGCATCGGTCGAAAGAAACAGGGTGGAAATTTTCGAGTGGGAAACTACTAGCAAAAATCGCAGTAACGACCGACAATGTTCACGGTTTTTCCCGTAACGATCGTAGATGAAAAAAAGGACTTAATGACGCGGGTGCATAATAAGCGAGGAAAAGAAAATTAAATGCAAGCTATTCGTATGACTAACAGTCGTAGCGTGACTATTAGACAGGAGAACGGGCTTCTAAGTGTCCAACGAGGTCACTGACCTGCCATATAAGTTCGTACATTAACGTTCGTTTCGTACACTCGACCTCCCTATCAAATCTCATTTCTTTCGTCTTCGATATTCGATCTCAAAAAGATTTTACAAATACACGAGAAATCGCAGTGTGCGAGGTCGCGGTACGAGTCTTTGTGCGGTTACTGAAACAACATGCAGGAAATTTTATTGCGATAGAACGCGAGAATAAAAGAAGAAATTCGATGAATTCGAATTTCAAGTTTACAAATGTTTAATTTCAAAAGAGATTACAAATATCAACTTTTCAAGTTTTTCAAGGCATTTAAATCTCGAGATTCCTGGTACAAAAGATTCAAATTTGAAGCCTATTTCTATTTACAGATTACGAATTTCAATCGCTCAGGCTTTAGGATCTCGAATGTCAAACTTTTTTTTAGAACTTCAGATTTTAAATGCGCGAACGAGCAACTTCAGACTCGAGTACTACAAAGTTCGATATTTCGGAACGTCAAATTCTTAATTTCAAAATCTTGAATTTCGCGTTTCAAATATCAGAGCGTCGGATTTCGCTCTGATTCCAAGATATCGAGTGTAAAAACATACAGATTTCTAGATTTCCGATCTTAAATACGCGAACGACGAACTTCAAATGTAAATATCACAAATTTAGAAACTTCGAGACCTCAAATTTTCGATCCGGAAATCTTAAATTTCGCGTTTCAAATTTCAGCGCGTCGAATTTCAAATATCAGATTTCAGAGCCGAAGAGCAAAGGAAACTTCTCACCACCGCCGAACGATGAACTAAAAATTCCCAAATTTTCCAGCATCGGCCTTCCTTCCACGTATAAGTATTTCTTCCGCGATATCGCCGGAAAATCCCCGAGACGTCTGGTGTAAACTTAAAAATCCGCCTAAAAATACCTCCGAACACCTCCGAAAATACTTGGGGCGCGTGAAATCGGCGTTGTAGGACGGCGCGCAACGAATCGATTCGCAACGGCGCATGCGCGCTCGCGATACCCGTTGGCCGCGCTGGTTTCCGCGAGGCAACGCGAAGAGCTTTCTTTTCCGGAAAACGTCGGCCACAATAGCTCGAGAGTGAGAGTCGACCGCCTCGTTCGAGTGTTAATACTAATTTCACTAAGTATCCGTCGTCTAATGAAATGAACGCGGTTGCGGCTCCAACTTGGTCGTCGCGTCGGGTCACCGACCTGTTAGAGTTTAAAGTTTATGACCGTGTGTATGCATGTGTGCATGTATGCATGTGTGTGTTTAAATGTGTGTGTGTGTTCTCTTTCTCTATTTCTCTCTCGGTCTACTCTGTCGTCGAGGTTCAATAGTCATTGGCGTTAGGCGGAGCGGACAGCGAGCGACGCTTACATTGTTACAGCCGCCGGCTGGAGCAATCTGAATTTCAAAACCGGAATAAACGTGTAATTGGCGCGATTCGAGCGACGGAGGCCAGCCTCGTTTTCAGTACGACGCGAATGTTCTGGCATCGGACGTTTCGTGCCACTGTCGTTGAATTTTGTCGTGTACGTGAGTCTTTAGGCGATCGGTTGTTGTTGGTTGGAAAAATTTAGTCGATAGAATGAAGATGTCAAATGGAAATTCGATCGAATCAAGATGAACTTTCCAGGAGAATTTTAGTTACAGGCTCGACAACTTTATATGGAATATCGGTTGAATTAGGGCGGATTTTGAAGAGAATTTATCCCTTCGTGTGTCTTTTCGATATTCTAATCGTTTTAGGTGCAGACTGTAACTATATTCCCTTTTACTGCTTCTAATGAAACTATTAGTTGTTCTGGCATAATTTTTCCTTTATCGAAGACGTGAATCCTCGTAAGGCCCAGAAAATAGTAACTTCGAGATGCCTGTATGTAAATCAAGAAACGATTGACGAAATTCTAAATCGATATAAAGGAGCGTTGTTACATGATCTCTACATGTTAGACATCTAACACTAATTCGAGTAAAGATTCTTATTTAACAGTTAATTCACATTATTTCTTCCAATTCGTATGCAGCGAGAAATATTTGGTAGTTCAGTTTCCTAAACATCGAACGCCTCACGATTCAGCATGATTGTTTAATTATTCGTTCATAAATACCAAAACATTGTTTAGACGAATGAGGTAGTTCAGTTCTGAAGATACGGAGTGTTTTACGCTTTGACGTCTTGTTGATTAATTTGATCCTATAATTCTTTCCCTCGCAAGCAATCAAAATTCCTTATAAACGACCTGCAAAACCAATTTGAAATAACTGAGAGACTGTTCCACCCTTGAAAGACTACATGTAACGATGTAACGTTAAAGGTAGACAGATCGTGGCAATTGTTTCACCGCGTCACCCCACGTCGTGATTTAATTGCACCAGGGGGGCAGAGTAATTGATCCGTTCGCGGTGATTCCAGTCATTAGGCGGCGGCTTCGAGTGTTTGAAAGGGTCACTGACCTTCCGCCAGGCAGGTTTTGTTAGCAGTGTTCGTATCGTTAGGTACACATACCAGTCGGACGAGGATTACGTTAAGCTTCTGTTCGTTCCTTCTATCCAACCGCTACTGTCTCGCAACTGATTTTTCGATCTTGACACTCGACGTTCATTCAAATCGATAAGCCGATCTATCTGGTCGTTTACTTTCGATACAACTTCCAGTTTCTAATTTCTCCTACTGATCGACGTATCATACGTCTCCTCCGATCTTATTTTTGATACAACGAAAGATCCTGAATCTTAAGTCGACGACTGTCTAATGAGAAACTTAATCTACTTTGCGTGATATCATATATATATGTATATATATATTTTTTAAGAATTAAACACATAAATTTGTTTTGTAACCGTGTGACGGTAAACACCTGTTGAAACAAAAAAAGGCGTGATATTGCAAGAAATTGAAAATTAATGACGCGTTTATTAAGAAAACGATAATTAAACAATGCTTTCGAATCATATTCATGAAAAACGATGTGTAATAGTCTGTCTGAAACAGTCTGCTTACTTGGAGACAATCATTTCGGTTCTTTCCTTGATTTTTGTAAATTAGGTGTGCGCTTGAAATATTTCGCGGCATATTTTCAGGAATTAATTTACTAAAGCTAGAATAGTAATAATCTTTGGAGCTTGTAAATGTAAAAAGCGAGGAAAAGGTGAAATGTTAGGAGGAATTTCTCTTGAAATATTATATGGAAGAATAATAATCCTATCGACTCGTTCTACAAAATTTCATCGAAATTAAATTCCTCTTGGAACTTTACTAAATATTCATTCGAGAGGATGACAAAAATTGGACTTCAAATTTTTATAAAAATTCGTAAAAAACTACAATCTGAACGAAATGTATCTCATCTTCTAAATGTTCGTAACATTTTATTTTCGGTATAATCCAATTACGGAATAATATATGATTATTATGAATACTCGCAATATTTTACATATACATCTACATTTTACATGTGTCCTACATATTTACATATAGACTTACATGTTTTCGTATTTATATTACTACATTATTTTGATCGTAAATATTCACGATCTCGTAACAATTGTAATAAAAATTTCTCGATCGAGTAACCAGGAAAAATTGTGATAGAAACTGGCGCAGAAAAACAGGAAAGAAAACATGACCTAAAAACCAAACTTTCCGTAATCAGCCCAGACCTCTAATTTTAAATGATCGTCAAAAACAGAGAAAAACGCTGCTATTAAAAGCCATTAACAAAAACGAGATTCCACGACGAGTCTCCATTAATCATCCTCCTTCTTTCTTTGTTTACAAAACCTGGTTAAAAAATTGCGGAGAGAAACGGAACGCACACCGGCTGGCACATTCCAGGCATCGTTCCGACCATTTCTTCCACCGATTCACAGTCCTCGAGATTGCCTTTTGAAACGGCGATTTACGATTTCGTTCGGTGGTTCCCTGGTTGCGTAACGAGGCCACGGTGTTTCGGGCAAATTTGACGAACTAACAGTAACCACGTCGTGACTGTTAGACGGAAGGAACGCGTTGGTCGAATGTTCAAGGCACTGATGGAGGTCAGTCACCTTCTGGTTGGAATATTCGAGCAGAAGGGTTCATTAGACGACGGTGCGCGACGACGTCGGTACGCGCCGCCTTAATAATCTTTAAGGAAAACCGGCTGCAACCAGCGAATAACAACATCGATCAACGACTCGGTGCAACAACTATAAACAGCAAACCCTTCCGGCGAAAATCACTCGAGACAGAGTTCAAACGCTGGACAGTTGTCTGTATCGACGTTAATGCGCTTGATTTATACTACTCTTCATAAATATACATATGTACTTTAAATGGATACTTTACTCGATTTATAATAACAGTATTTGAATCTGGCCAACGTGTACAAATTAATAACGAATCGGTAGTTAGAAGCAACATTTATTATCTTTCTATCGTTGAAATTACTTATCAGTAGACATAGCAGTGATATATTTTTTGCTATTTACTATGCGAACTGGATATCTGGTAGTTACTGGTAGCAGTTCGGAAACCACACGATTTTCTAAGCTTCGAATTTGCTATTATTTATGTGATTTTCTTGCGACGAATGAACCCGTCGAAGTACACGAGTCATTTGCTTCTTTAGAGTTGAACACTAATCGCGCACATACGTGTCGAAATCAAGAAATTAATAAAATCCGCAGTTGATTAGTTTGACCTAAATTTCACTGCTTACATCATAGCGTATTTTTATCAGATTGAAAGAACCTTCTTGATCTGACTTACAATTTAGAGAAAAGGAATCTGTGTGTATAAAGTGTTTGCCAAGTTTGACAATTGCAAACGCCAGTTTTGTTATTGCATATTCGCTTCTAAGTATCAATTTAATCTGATCGCGATAACGATTATAAAACCATTGCAATTTGTCCATAATTTTGCGACAATAATAAGAATTTTCTCAAAGATAGACAAGTGTCTATGACTAAATTACCGCGCAAGAAATAAACAGGATTTTCATTAAGCGATTTCAGAGAAAGAAAAGATTAGTGGAGCTGGGTCAAAGACAAGAATAAATTTGGAACGAAGGCGGATGTAAATTTGGAGTTCGGGTATTAAAGTTTTATGTATTTGTTTTGGACGTCTGCGACGCTGCACTATGTATTCTACAGTAGTTGATAAACGAAAATCGCTAAATATCTATTTTAGGTGTCTATATACTACGCTGAAATTTTATAATAATTACATTAAATATATATTTATATATATCCTTAACATGTTAGCGGAGAACATTTTAGCAGGGACACCGGCGAAGATCAATGAAACACATGCAACGAATACTAGAGGAAGAATCGCAGGTCAAATCGATAGATGCAAAAATACATTGTGTACCCTCCTACTTGTTCTTTACCTCTGTGAATTTCAGTTCTAATTAAAATCCTCATTAGATCACATCTTCTCTGCTGTTTCATGTTCTCGAAGGAAAATTTTTATTCCATCTTTTCTCCAATATCAAACACATACGTGGCGAAATGAACAAGAGAGACTTTTGTCGCGTAGAGAACAGAAGATGCAGCGAAGTACAAAAAGAAGAGGCAGCACGGAGGGCAAAAGAAAGGAATGCCGCGAATCCTACGACGGAACTTTATTCACAAGCGACCGCTATAAATTCCCAATGAAACGTGCGACGACGTGAATCGAGTTGTACAGCCGTGTTACGGTTGTACTAGTAAACTAATTAACCACGTTAATGAGCCGTGATATAAGAGGCATGCGTACGCACCGGCAGTTGCATGCTCGATGTGTATCACATGCCCGCGGGGGCTAATGGCGTACCTTCCATATCGCAAACCAGAGAAACAGACAAGTCCTACTTCGGGCTTTCGAAAGAAACTCTAATCGAATGAATTTTGTTCAACGATGTGCGTCATTAGGATTACTCGTAACGGGATTTTCGATCATTCGTAAGATAACTTGTCGCGTACTAATTGAAGAAAAACACCAGGTATTAACGCGCCAATGTCCAATTTCCTTCTTCCTTGCTTTTTTCTTTTTCTTCGCAACCTCATAATTATAGGAATATATGAATATATATTATCGATAACGTAATTTTGTTTGGTTAATTGAGAACGATGAGTTAAAGTCGTCCGGATTATCAGTATCCTAGATGTAATAATTTATCGCATTTTGTTGTATATCTTCTGCTTTTTACATGCACATGATTAGTATTGGAGATTTGACTTGATTCATTTTTAATGACGTGATTGGCGCTAAGTTCCAGCCATCCTGCAAAATGCTACGTTTCTAACAACAAATGTATTATTTTTTAATTTCCAGTACATCAATATCAATTTCTCTGATCGAAATAGTTGAAATATAATATATTAGCGAAATATAATTAACAATTTAGTCAGAATATAACAAATTGATAATAAATAAAATGCAGATGGTGAAAATATTTCGTTTGTAATTACTATGACATATATATATGATTTCAATATGCAAATTTGTAAATTTCCAAAGCACTGATTTTTCTAATCCACAGATCTTAAATACCGAAAAATTACTGGCTATAGGACTAAACGAAGCTAAGTCCTTGTATCGCTTTGCTTTCGTGACTCCCTTTCAAAATCCCACCGCACCGTTCAGACGGTGGAACGACGTTTTTTCATCCCGCTGAATTTTACGAGCCGAAAAATTGCGCAAGTCCGCGTTCGCACGCGCGTCAACAAGCGCGCGAGACCGTATACACTGTACACCTTTCGACGAGCGTCACCGTTTTGCCAGCAAGTCGATGCAACATCGTTAGGGAAAGGGAAGATTACGTTACGGAACGCGCGGCGTGTAATTTGTCGTCTCGCTTTACATAAGAGACAATTGCGCGCCTCGTTTCTTCAACGACCGAGTGCGTCGATCTTGACGAGTTTCGCTGGCACCGAGAACACTTTGGGTAATAGGATCGACGATTAAGTCTCGCACAAAAAGAAAATCGCTCGGAAAATTCTGCTTCGGGTATTAAGTTCGAAAAATTCGTAGTAAAAGTTAAGGAAGATTTAAATAAAATTTGACATTTTGTCATCTACGTTTTGCCAATCACTGTTCTCTCTCTGTACTTCATATTTGTATCGTAACCTTTCGATGAAGCTTTAAATGACCTACATATGTTCAAAGAATAATTTTTGCTTGATTACACTCATAGAATACAGCTGGAAAGTTCAACTGTTAAACCTCTCAGATCATGATCGACTCCACTATTCATCAATTTCTTAATTTTAATACATAGGTATACACGATAAATACTCGATTCTCACGAAACAGGTGACTTACGTCTATGAGTTTATTCGTCGCTGGAAAGTGACGTGAAGATAAATCTAGAAAACTACGTTTGTAACATCGTCACTTTTCTGTACTTTTCATGTATAATCATACAGAAAAAATGTTCACATATATAGCACATCATTATTATCCAATGAAGTATTCCTTTGTTAGGCTCTATATTTCCTGCTATCAAATTCTACTAGTCATATGAAAACGATACTAAACGATACGATATTTAATATACTTGGACCCAATTAGTCAGTATATAAATGCTACGATAAACACAATGGTGTGCTAATACTTCCTGTAGCCACCATGTGTCATATATCTGGTTGCTCGTATATCTAACCCAAATCTAATCTCTGCAATCCCTCAAATCCAATCCGCCTTACTGCAAAAACCCAGTAAGTAGCACACGCAGCAAAGACCCACCAGAACCCTCCGTGCAACAACCGGTGCACCGTCCTTCCTCCGCATCCTGCCGGTCTGTGATTTTTGCAGGTGCACCGGCAGCGGAGCAACGACGCTTGAGAGAGAAAAACAGCGAGAAAGAGAGGGAGAAAGTCGGAGAGGGTGGTCGGTGCAAAAATACGCGCGCATATCGCCGGGTCGATACGCCAATGGAATATTGGCCGTACTATTGAGTCAGAGCCACCATACATTAACATATTTAATGCGGCGAGCGCATACGTATATACACACGCGTGTATATCCGAGCTAGTGTCGCGAGGTACACAGTTGAAACGCGGTGGTTGCACGTGCAATCCGCGCCACGCCGATATACACACGCACACAGCACGGCGCATGCGCAAACTATGCACTCGACGAGTCATTGACCCGCGTATAAAACACTCACACGGCCGCGTTAACACCTACACATACATACATACATACGTTCGCGAGTCGCTTGGTCGTTCGGGCGGCGGCTACGTTACTGATGGAGGGGGTAAAATAACGATGGCGGGGGTAAAATAACGGTGGTGGGGGGTGGCGGTGTCGTTCAGAGTGGTGGTGGTGCAGTGCACTGCAGTTGCAGCATTGCACAACGCGGGATCGTGTGTTCGCGGGGATTGTGTTCTTCTCGCAGTTATTATTATTACGGACGCGGAGAGAGACGCGAAAACGTGGCGCGCGAGGTTGGGAAACCTCGCTAGCCTACGATGACGATCAAAAGACTCGAATAAACCGTGGACTTCTCATTCTTTTAACCCTTTGCGGTCCGCGGTATTTTCGAATTTTTATTCCAATCCATCCGCCCTCATTTCGTCAGTCACTGTCAATCACCGTGCAGCTTTCTGCTATTGCAATATTTTAACAGCAAACTATAGTACAATATATTCATATATGGTTGAATATATACATTATACGCAATATTACGTTATCATATAGAAAATGTGATGTCGAGTCTCGCAATCGATACCGCGAAGCTTTAAGTTGTGGACAGTGGATGCGTATACTGACGGAATGTTATCTTAGCGAATGAAACATTTGAAGGTCGATGAACGAATAGCATGTACGGGTAGATCGTCGTTTTCAGTAGAACAGGGGATAACCAAGCAGTTCCGATAATAGAGAATGTCTTGAATTATAGCTTTGAAATGGAATTACGGTTTTGATTTAAGGGAAGATCAAATGGCCATTGTTGCTATGTAGAGGAATTATTTTTAACCATACTACCTGTTTGCTACGAAATGATAGTCTCGTAAGGTCCAGAAGCTGGATAATAAGACGAATCGCTTAGAATAATAGGGGGATCGCGTTTCTCGCCAATTCGGCCAGGGTAGATTGAATGTTAGCGACGAAATACTGCGCGCTTAACGCGTTAGTATTTCCTCGGGCATCTGAGTTATGTGAACGGCAGAGGGATCTTTTAATTATATTGAGCGGTGTAGGTATAGGGCCGCGGTGATTCAACTCGACGGAATATTCGCGTGCAGCTACCTGGCTCTATTTAGAATCTACGCGGTAATTGTCTGAGTAGGCGTTACCCTGATTATCTCGCGCTGCGTGCACACCTTCCGTGCGTGCCTCTCTGTTATTCTATTACGAATTAACGCATGGAAAAATTTCTTTATGGTCATATATATTTCTGAGATAGTTGTTTATCGGAGCTATTTAGATACTAGATATATTCAGTTACAATTAATGGATAAAGTAATCAATCCAGAAAATTTGTTTTTTACGACGTGTATTTATCGATAACGGAGTTTTTAACGTTTTCTTTCGTTCGTTTTTGAGCGTAGTCTCATATTTAGAAAACAATCTATTTATAACAGTTGTTGCCTCTCAATTTTCAAGTTAAAACGGGAACCTCTTCAGAAACAGACAGGATTCCAATTATAGAAGGTTAGGAAACAATAAAATTCAGAAAGTCGGGCTATAATCGAGACCAACTCAACCTCTGGCGCAGGATCGGCGACGATAACAAACAAACGTTAGATCGGCATCGTGGAAGTGCCATGTGTCCTATTTGCGAAAACGTGGTCGATTAAGAAATTGCGGGGTTAACCGCGGAGCGACTCAGCTCTAATTGCCAGCTAACGTAACGCTTCTGTGGTACTCTAACTCTATTATTTCAATATCTATCGCGTGCCACGCGAACCAACAAACAGATCAACAAGAGTCCTTCCAATCTCCACGCAAAAAACCTCCATCTATATTTAAACGAAACAGGTGCAAAAAACGTAGAACGTAATAAAAAGGAAGAAAATGATTTTCAATAGAGAAACCGGGTTGAGTGAAACTACACGGCGAGGCCCCGTAGCGGTTTCCCTGCTCTCGAAACCGAAAACTGGCCCACCAATTGGACACAATGCCTGTCATGAATTTCGAGAGATCCGCGGGCTAACGTCCGGGGGCGGGGTAAAAAGCCCGGGGACCGTAGGGACCCACACGAAACGGCCGCGAAACAGCGTAGTTGTTGACTCGCTGACTGACTAAACTAATGACATCGTTACTGACTGGCCTGGCCTTATGCTGTCCTCTCGCTCACGCTCACGGCCTCCGCCAATTCTTTTTCTCCTTCTCTCCGATTCCTTCGTCGTTTCTCTCTCTCTCCGTCTCTCTCTCTCTCGTGAATTCTCGTTCACAGCCGCGCAACACACGACCAAGGAGATGTGGCTGTGCGCTCGCGCGCACATTCACGCAGCCGCGCATTGAGCACAGACTGCGATCACTGCCGGAGTTCAACGATCCCTTGACTCGTCCCTCTCGCGCCTCCCCCCCACCACCTGAGCCCAGTCGTTTGCTTCCCCCACCCCTACTCCATCTCCGTTGCTCACTCGCGCTGGCGCGTTCTCCACACGACTTTCTATCTCTCGCTAACTTTTCGTGTCTCTTTCGTATCGCTCGTTCCCTCCTCCTTACGCCGTCCGCCTTTCTCTTTCTACACGCTGGATATATCTCTCTGTTCCCTCTGTACACCACCTCTCGGTTCCTCCGCCATCAAGTCCCTCCTTTTCTTTCGGTTCACCGTTTCCCCTGCTTCTCTCTCTTATACTCTCTCGTCGATTCTGTCTCTTCCTGTCACTCGTCCTTTCCTTCTGGCCTCCTTCCCTCCCGCCTCTCTTTCCCTCTCGACGGCTACGACTCGTCCACGCTGGTCGCCCGCCGCACGGTTCACTGTGTGGCTACTCTCGTTCCTTCCCTTCTTCTTTCACCATCTTTCACGCGAACGCAACGCGCCCTCGGTGCAGTCGAACGGGAGCGCGAGAGTGCAATGTCTGAGAGGAGAGAACCGGAGACCCCCTTTCTCGCGGCCGCAACGCGGAATGGGATATCGAGGACCGATAATGGACCTTTCCGTGGGCTGCTGCTTGCTCTGGCTGGCTGCTGTTGCCCCTTCGTCCCCTCGACTTCGTAGGAGGAAAGGGGCAACCGTCGGCCGGGATCGGATCGAATCGAGCCGCGGCGCGCGAGATCTCGCGAGACCCAAGTCCATCCAGCACACCGGCGGCGGAACCTGAACCGCGGGAAAGTTCGATGATCCGGCTGGAATCGATCTCGAGGCCGATCGAGATTCGGTCCGTCCTCGGGGCGGATATACCCGAGGCCTCCCCCTTTTCGAGCATCGGGGAAATAGTTTCAGTCGTTGATCAGACCGATGTATATACCGATTCGTAATTAATGCTCACAGGAATACAGGGTGAACCGCGTAACGTGATTACCTGGGATTATTCCGTTGTTAGTGGATCGATCGAAATTCTCTTGTGTCGTTCGGTATACCTTGAAAAGGGACGTTTAAGATGATTGTGGTATACCTTTATGAGGTGCTTCCTTTCTTTGAAATTTTACAAGGTTACGTTTAGAGTTCCTTTTTTTCCCCCTAAATAAATCTTTTTTATGACTGCACTGAAGTGTAATTTTTTAGATGCTTGAAACAACACACCTCGAATAATTATTGTACCGCTTATAATGTCGTTATATAATTCCCTCAAGAAATTTTTGCCTGTATAAACCGTATATTTTAGACAAATTAATTTGTGCTTTATATACGTACTTCGTTGCAAAATTCACTGATATCTAGTATATACAGTATAGTATATTTCTTATCAAGAATTGATGTAATTCGCGGAGCAGAAATTTTGAGAAACTTAAAAGATTCCATAGCCTGGTTTAATTAATATAAATAACATTAAGAAAGTGATAACAAAATTGACAAGAACTTCGATAATCCCTATATCACTTGGTCAATCTCACTACTATCATATCATTATTTCATCATCCTCTCAATTTCCTTATTGACGTAGAAAAATAAAATTAAATCCGCAAACTCACAGCGCGCCAATAATCAAAGCAATAATCGAATATGGAAGTAGAATCGATAGAAGCAATTCACTGTAACAATATCTAAGCAACAGATCCGGAGGAGATTCAGAAGAACTCATCTTAGTATAAAGCATAAGATAAAGCTCCTTAGATCTTCCTGCTAAGAGATAGATTTTCCATTCATCAAATACATGACGCACATACATAAAATAAATATTCTAGCATATTAACTAAAAATACTCTAAAGAAAATTACATTGTTTAACTCTCCTATTCCGATATACGAAATATAAAAATTTCTCCAGGAAAGTCTTCGATCTCACCCAAGAGACGCACCAAATTTCCGACCATTCTCTTTTCACCCCTTTTACCTTTTCACCCTGAATATTTCCAAAAAATTAACTTCTCGTAAATTCGGGTCTCTAAAATTCGCGAAAGTCGACGATTTCTCCGAGTTGGTCGGTTGACGCGTTTTCGAGGGAGATAAGGGGCCACCGCGCGACTGCTTTATCTGTCCGAACCGCGTCCTCATTCCATTTCACCAGCCACGTCGTTCGATAGACGCCGCGCACGCTAATCATCTCGGCCGGCAATAAAACGCGCGTATATTCGGAGGGAGGCCGATGTGACGGAATGCAACAACGTGAAACGGCGAGCGTGCTGTTCGAGTGATCGTGTGCGTGCCACGAACACCGTCGAAAGTGAGAGTACGACGAGATACGCGCACGCACAAAAGGCAACGTAGCTGCTAGCTAGCTCCTCTATCGACCGTGTGTATACGTCATATGTACTTTTACGCGTGTTTATATACAGGGTGTCCCGTAGCTGGTATTATATAGCAACAGAAGATTATTCTACACGTAAAAACAAGTCGAAAAAGAAGAGTAAAGTTTTTTCGTATAGAAGCTAGATTTGGAGATAATCGAGTTTGAAATATGTGAGGTTGGCACTTGCTAGAGTTACGCGTATCCTACGAATCTTCAAACTACATTTTCTCGAAAATGAAGCTTTAAAGGAGAAAACTTTATTCTTTCTTTTTGGTTCATTTTTATGTGTAGATTTTCTATCTTTTATTAGTGAGAATGATAAAAGAAAGAAGTTTCAGATTTTCGATATCATCGTAGCTATGTCAATGGAGTATAAAGAATTAATTAACTATAAATTATCTATTTTTTGTACTATCCTATAGAATTTTGTACTATCCTATAGAAAAATGTTCGATGAAATAGATCTATAATAGAACCTAGGTATTTATAAAATTATTTTATTCTTAATTCTTATAGAATTTAGTACTAGTACGACAAAACTGTAAGATATCAAATACATCGGCAATAGCCTGGATATTTTTATAAACACAAATGAGAAAGAGAGAAGACTTAAATAGAGGCTTGTTTTTCCTATTGTAAACCTAATACCAGATACTATGAATATCTTATATACCCTTTGCATATTATATACATCCTCGACGCTACTGTATCTTCAAATATCTTATAAAGGCACAACTTCTCACAGTCTATTAGTTACAATTTTATGGATTTCAAACTTACTTAATAAATATTCTATCACATATATAAATGATAAATTTAAAAAGACCTATTGCATCTATGACATTTTTTATTCGGAATAACTATACCCAAATATATCTATTAATAAAACTCGTAAATTTCATTATAGAACACCCTGTATGTATATATTCTCGTGTATATTCACCTGGTTAACACCGTACGGGACATGTGGATATACGCGCGTGTGCAAGGGACGACTTGCATCCACGAGGATGCAGTCGATGCATCGCGACCAGCTGAAACGTCCGGTGCAACTTTATCGCAGCTGATCGTGGATCGGATTCGAGGCGACACGACGTGGGAGTCGCAGGTATGCAACGTGAACACGTCGTCGTGTCCCAGTAATGGTACTTGGTATTTGGTGGTCTATTTCCTATTTCTATTATTTGAATAACAAATTGTTCAATATTTTTATATAAAGTTTTGTTGTAAATGTGTTGCTACGAATTTTAATTACAAATCCTCTTGTAACCAATGGACCATTGCTATAGTATTACAATTAGGGAATCGGGCGGAGTTAGATCGGACATACCAGTCAAATATTTAAAGCGAATTTTTTCAAAATCAAAGGCTTGTATCGAAAAATGTTATTCCACGTTTTTGACTTATTTTTTCATGTAGAATCACTGTTTTGTCTAGTTGGATTATGTCGTTCGGTTTTAGTACATAAAACCATATTTCCCCATGATGTACCAGTTTCGATTTTCTAGTGCGTTCGCTAACAGTAATTATTCCATGCATACTAATTGGGTTACGAAGCTCGAGCACAAGAAACTCTAATCTCCGTCGAGCTACAAACTTAATATTCTCTGTTAAACACCAATTAACTTAGGCCCTTAGGATACGTATTTTTCTCCTGTTTACTGATAAAAAATGATCAAATCTGTTCACAAGGACAAATTTTTAACTGGGAAGAAAGTGATGTCGCTTCTAGAAACAAAGCAATCACATAGAATAAATGATGTTAGAAAAGAGAATTAGGTTTGAATTGGGTTTGAACAAAGTTTATTTCAATGCCGAGAGATAAAAGATTTGCAATTAATTTTAATATTCATGGTTACGAGATTTTTCCCATTCAAAATCATATTTTATTGCGCTATAAATGTCCATGCTTCGATTCTTCTTAGATATGAATTACAAATTGATAATTTTGCGTTGAGCATTAAAACATTGAGGTCACACAACTTGATATGAGAATAGAAACTGGCCAAAAGGAAAGTATTTTAAATCCATTTTAAACTAAGAAAAAGCTTTACCCATTTATGAAATGCGACGGTTATTTCGTAGCAAAAAAGCTTCAAAAACCAAAACTGTCTCCTGCTACTTTACTTTGACAACTTTATTAAATAATCAAATATTATCTCAAAGTAACTCAGAATAAGGGCTATCTGTAGTATAATATACAGGGTGTTAAAAAATATGTGGGACACTTTTAGAGGATGTCAACGCCGAAACAGGCGCGAAAGTCGACGTAAGAAAATAGTGAGGCTTTTCTAAAATAAATATACACCGCTCGCCAAAAAAATTGCAACACCCTCGTGCAATTTCGTACGCAGCATGTTGCAAATCTTTTGGCAAGCGGTGTATAACGTATTTAATTATAAAAAATACTTAATTATATAAATACGTATATTCACGATATACGATATACGATATACGAAAAAATAAAATATTTACGTAATTTGCATAATTAATTCAAAGATAAAAATCTCAAAAATCCTTCAAAAACTACCAAACAACTAGAGACTGCGCGATAATAGACGGTTCAAGCTGTATCAATTCAAGCCAAGCAGAGTTCGCGAGATCTTTCTCTTTCTGTTTCTCAAAAGTGTTATTATGAATGGTGACGATGGAACGTCCGGTCGAAAATCTCGACGACGAGCGAAAGTATGGCGGAATCGAGGCAAGGCGCGTCAATTGCCGCGCGTTATGAGAAAATAAGCACGTACGTACGTGACACGGGCCCGGAGGAGTAGCCAGAATTGACCCCCGCGCTTAAAGGTCAGTGCGACGCGGTGCTAACGACTCGATAACCACCATGATTGTACATATATTGGCCATCTTATCAAACGGCGCGCCGTGGGCATTAAATCCTATCACTTTCCCCTCGTGACTCTTTCGCGCCGCCGCCATAGTCATCGTCATCGTCGTCGTCGTCGTCGTCTTTCGTCGCCGTCGAGGGATCGTTTCTCTGCTCGATTTTCTCGTCGACAACCTCCTCGCCAGTGGGGGCGAAATTGAAGAAATTGAGATACTCCTGGCAGTAAAACGTTGGAGTTTAACCCTTAACTACAGACGTCCGTGTTTTTGCCATTAGCGCAGAATATTTGATAGTCTGCGATGTTACTTGGCGAGTTGATTTGTTAAATTATTGTCTTACTTTAAGCTATATTATTAAGCTATTTTAAATTAATGCAGTGTGAAGTTAATATACAGTCGTTGAGAGTCTCGACGATTGAACACGTACAAATGGGAAAATTCCTTTTTTTTAATATCCGAGCTATTTAAGGGGTGTTTCTAATAGCACAGAATGTTTGACGATCTCTGATACGACTTGGTGAATTTGTTTGTTAAAATATTGTACCATGTTGTATTATAAATTGACTTAATCGTTTGTTGAGACTTTTGATAACGAAAGATGCAGAAGCGAAGAAAATTTCCTTTGCGAGGTACACACGACGAACCATGAAATTTCTCTTTACAAGATACACAGATGACGAAATTTTTCCGCTTAAGTTCCCTCATTAGAATATGGTAATGAAATAAAAGTTGAGATTCTTCCGAGAAACAGTCTGAGACTGCTGTTTGTAGTTAATTTTTGCAGAACCGAATTTCGTTTTGCATTGGGGAAAAGACATTTGTTTATCGGTTTTGGATAATCGTAACGTATTTCGTAGACATAAAAAATACACCAACGTTGATATTGTTATTTAAAATCTTTTCAACGGAAATAAATACATTTATTGTTTATAACCACGTGAAGATTTAAATTAAGATTAATTTAATAATTTAAGATTAATCCTTTGTTTGCTGCAAATTCGTGCATACTTCGTGGTATCGATACGATTCCAAGGAGAATTTTGTTAATTTTACTTTCCTTTGGATGCAACGTTCTGCAAAGGATTGGAGACGCGGTTTCAAGAAGTGGAAAGAACAGCTGTGTTTGGTTTTGATCAACGTTTCCAAACTCTCTCTCTCTCTTTGCGGAACTCGTAATTCATATCGTCTATCGTTTGCTCGTGTCTTGTAAAAGTCATTTTGAGGAATTCGAGTGGTACTTAAATTTAGAAAATATTTTCTTGAAATAATGCAGGCAGCCTTGTTGTCACTTCGAGAGAATATTGAAGAGTCTCACTTATGATCGTTCGAATTATAATTTAAAAATTATTTCTTCTTATTTCGTCTGAATTATAATTTAGGCTGTATAATTAAATCTCAATGCGATATCTTAATAATGACGCGAAGATAAGCGTTCAAACGGTTTTCCAAACGATGAAATAGCGGCACTAGCTTTCGCGATTACGAATTCCATTTCTTATTATTGTAGGTCAGCTTTTATAAATTAAATTTACCGCTTCATGATGCTCTGCTGTACATAGTTGCAATGATCACGAAGAACGAGATTATTACAGATCCTTTTATCCGTAATTTTGTAATTAAGTTACATCCTGTCAAAATGAGACACACGGTATGAGTCACGAGAAACAGGACACCTAACTATCTCCGTCGAAGATTCTCCACGAAAAAAGTTGCACTATTCAAGATGACAAATATGGTATAATGTACAAATAAATTTTGCGTCTCACGTGATTTTAAATGTTATTTTGAAGGTCATCAATGTTTTTTTTTTTTAACTCGAATCTTATAGTCGTCTACGTGGCTAGTGCGAGGATGAGTTCAACAAACCATGGCTTTCCTATGTGATGATCTAATACGTTATACTATAAAATCCAGACGTTAACCCGCTATAAAGAAACCCACCAACCCACTCTCACACTGTAATAACATCTCTTAAATATCCTACGTATTATAATTAGACTACAGATGCAAATTTATGCAAATTTGTATTAGCCTAATCACCTTCTAAATATTGTAATAAATATTTTATACTAAATACTCGGTATATTTTTGCGTATAATATGCTGTTCAAAAATTCTAGAACAACTGTTATTTCTGATAAAATTTCGGCATTTGATGTAGATTATTAAGCAAATTTGCATCCCAAATTTACATGTAAAATTGTTAAAAAAAAAAAAACTACTTAACTTGAACCAAGAGATGCTACAATTGCTTCATGGAAAAATTTTGTTGAACATTATAATAGTTTCTGATAAGACCGGACCTCGTGTCCCACGGCCTGTAGCAGATTCTTTTCCCCAATTTTTTCGCGCACGTTTTTCGTCCCAGATCCACAGGCTGTGCTGAAGGCGTGGCCTTGTGCGCAGAATTTTAACCGATGCGACGATAAGTTCAAACCAACGCGATAACCGGAATGAAAAATTCTTCTCGAAACACCGCACGCCTTTCTTCCTTGAGTCAATTGCACACACATACACGCGCGTACACATACCTCTTTACATCTGTTTTATTCCTTGTACGTAAGAAAGAGAAAGCTGGAGGATCCTTTAAATTTCGCGGCTCGTAATCACGTCGTAAATCAAACGGATTCTTTTGATTGAAAACAATCTTGGTTGCTCGACGAACTGGTGGGTCTGGTTACAGAAGACGCGGCCCCACACCGACTGCGTCGAGCTTGATTTATCAAGGTGCTACTATAAATAATTAGCTGCCCGTTGACAGCATTCGCCACTTTCTAATTCCGTGCCTCCACCTAACATTTGTTTCTCTTTTCTTTGCTTAAGGTAGAAGATTGAATAATATATTGGTTTGGATGTTTTGATTTATTTTGGTTGATTGATGTTTGTGGCCTGTGCTAAGCATCTTTTAGCGACTGATTTCTTTTGTAAAATCCAATCCTATATTTTTAACTAAATTTAACATTTATCCAGAAACAAAAAAATTCGCATCAATCACTTTGAAACTCCAGCCGATCTGAGAACTGCCAAACACAATTCAAACTGAATAGCCATATCCTTGCTCGCAAAGTCCATCAAATTCTGTACCTAAACCTCAGTGATTTGCCAATATCGTTCCAACAGCTAGCTTAAGTAGCTATCACCCATCTATCTACCCAAAATCTAAAAATTCACATCAGTTACTTCGAAATTTCAGCCAATCTGAAAGCTACCAAATATAAATCAACCTGAAAAACTATATCTTCAATCAAAAAATCCGTCGAGTTTTGTATTCAGTAACTTTCCGATATCTTCTTAACACTTAGCTACCTACTTATCTATGCAAAATCCAAAAATTTACTTCAGTGACTTTGAAACTTCAGCCAATCTGAAAGCTACCAAACATGAATCAACCTGAAAAACCATATCTTCAATCACAAAATACATCGAGTTTTGTATCCAGTAACTTGCCAACACCTAGCTACCTACCTATGTATGCAAAGTCCAAAAATTGACGTCGACGACTTTGAAATTCCAGCCAATCTAACAGCTACCAAACATGAATCAACCTGAATAACCATACCTTCAATCAAAAAATACATCGAGTTTTGTACCCAGTAACTTCCCAACACTTAGCTACCTACCTATCTATGCAAAGTCCAAAAATTCACATCAGTGACTTTGAAACTTCAGCCAATCTGGAAGCTACCAAACATGAATCAACCTGAATAACCATACCTTCAATCAAAAAATACATCGAGTTTTGTACCCAGTAACTTCCCAACACTTAGCTACCTACCTATCTATGCAAAGTCCAAAAATTCACATCAGTGACTTTGAAACTTCAGCCAATCTGGAAGCTACCAAACATGAATCAACCTGAAAAACCATACCTTCAATCAAAAAATACATCGAGTTTTGTACCCAGTAACTTCCCAACCAACTGCAATATTTTTCCAACACCTAGCTGTCTCTATCTATCCAGCCAGAATCCAAAAATTCACATCAGTAAGCTTGAAACTACAGCCAATTTCAAAGCTACCAAACACAATTCAACCTAAATAACCTTGCTGTCGCTCGCAAAGCCCATAGCCAAACCGCAGTGACTTTCCAATATCTTTCCATCATTGGGAACGTAGCGACGTTTAAACGAGAACAGCAATCGTTGGCGAATATTGAAAGCGTCGCGTGGGAACAATGGGCCAGCGATTATTCCTCGCCTTGGATCCGGATTAACCGTGCCGGAAATGAATTTCGTGTCGCGAGCCAGCCTACCAATAGTTCCAGCCAACCTGTCCCCTCTCTTTTTTGCACTTTATTGCCTTTCCATCGATCGTAACGGGTTAGAAACGTAGCGCGTCCTCCGTTACATTGAAACACAGCCCTAATGATTACGTCGAACGGAGACCGCGTCTTTGCTCTCGTAAACAAACGTTTTACGACGGGATGCGACGAGATACGCATCATCGACGAGACTTTTAATAGTTGGACGTCGGCTGCGTTGCAATAATCGTGTCAACGGGAACGTTTATTGCCTCCAGCTGGCCAGCTTTTCGGAACTGGTCAGGAATTTGATGACGAAGGAACGAGACTCGAACGTTGATTAAAACGTGGTTTACTCGTGCCTTTTACGCATTCCCCTCGCTTGGAAATAAACAGTGGATACGTTACCCGGCGAACGTTTTCAAATATGACCCTCCACGATGATGTAAGAGTTCCGGTGAATGTTTGATTTTGGTGCGCGTAGAATCGTCGACGAGGTATTTAACATCTAACAGAGGATATGCAATCTATTTTTCAAATTCTTTCGATTAGGTGACGCCTATATTGTCACACGACCGCACAGAAAACTTTCATCTTCCTATCGTACGCGCTGTGTAAATTTTATTAGCACTTTAACGAGACACGACTGTCACGATTCTATTGATAAAACTTCGATCGGAAAATGTATAGAAAAATTGCAAGATATGTATTTATTGCAAGCGTATGTTTAATAAAAGCTTAATACATTTATATAGAAATATTCCTGATCTACTTTTATTAATCTCTGGATTATTTGTGCGATGATCTTTATGACGTGAATCGACGGTTTGACGTCTCTAAACGTCGAAAGCGAGAAACATATATTGACGTTTCTCATTTTATAAACGTCAAGGATGGACACGCGAGAAAGTCGACGTTGTTCATCTTACAGACATTGACATATCCTCGAAAAATATGCGGGAAATGAGGTAAGATTTATTTCACGGTGCTCCGTCAACGATGTAACAATATCTTACGAAATATTCTCGTTCAAATATTTATATAAATATTCGTATAAATAACGCACATGTTCAGACACGATATCGTTTATATGGACCACCCTGTATATAGGGGTTCTTACATGCCGGAGACCGCCTCGCGCCCGTACAGAAATAGCCTTACAGCCCGACGTGTTATGCGGTCTATCGGTGTGCCGCTGCTCGGCAGACCGCTTGCTTTTCCCGCGATCCTGCATCCTTCTGTGCACGATCCTCACGGGAGGACTCCTCCTATCCTTCGTGCACGAGATTTTCGCGATTACGGAACCGAAAGGGAAAGGCTTCCATTCGAGGAGAATCGCAGGTTCAACGACTCGGTCCGTTTTCGCACGCGTCTCTTCTCTTCTTCGCGATGGACAGGGAAGAAGTGATATTCGCAGAAGTTGAACGAAGTGTGCACTTTTGGAAGTTAGAAAGGAACGCCGAAGCAAGAAGAGAAGTAACGCTGGACAGAAATTCTTCCAATTTGGTAGATTGACATTTTTAAATCGCTTCATCTTCGCCTGACCTTTAGCCTGCCGATTGTTGAAAATACACGTTGGTCCTAATCAGAAACTATGAAGAATAACCGACGATTACGATTTTTTTTCATATGATTACGATTGATAACAAAGTAATTGGGAAGTAAAGAGAGTTAGAAGCACAGAACTTGTAATGGACATGAACAAGTATACTAACACTTATGCTGGACAGTGTATAGCTATTGTAAAAATTCTTACGTCGCTATTAGATTGGAAGAATAGAGTTCAAAGTATTATCAATACGAAAGATGATTTACATGGTTGCTATAAATAATTGTAGGAAAGAAAAGACCAGGCTTATTTATATGAAATCAAATGAATGAACCTTCCAACGTCTTCGTTGAGATGAAGATTTCAAGATCTCAGTAAACCGAAGGAAATTCCACGTATATTGCAACAGAAACTTTTCGTAACTCCTCTAAACCTAATCCAAAGCAATCGTATCCATCGGAGAATTACACCAATGAGGTTGTCTGTTCACCTATCGTCTGAACTCATAAGCAATCGCTGCTCAGTATCTCTATATAATATAACATATTAGAGATATATAGGTGCATGAAATGTGGTCGCAAGCTCGCTGTATGTTGCAGTAGCTTCTTTGTTATCGCTCTTGTTGCCGTCCCAGTTTCTTCGGTCCGATACACGCAGTGCGTTTCAATACTGGCGCACAATACTGTCGCTTTGAGCCGTGCCCGTTGAAACAATGACACGATCCGTCCGACGATAGCCGTACGTCGCCGTTTGAACCGATTAGTTCAATATTTTTCCTTTTTCGACAACTCGCTGACAGAGTGTCGCAAATCTTTCTCGCGCGTCATAGAACAAGACAGGATTGTTCGAGTCAGTGGAATAGAAATTGGATCGGGCTAAGCAATCTGAGCTAAGTAGTCGTCAAATTTCGTTTGTAAATGCGAACATTTCTCCAGCGATCGACGGTCGAAAATTGTAAAAATCTTGTTGAAGCTAAGAATATTTTGTAATATTTTGTCAGACAATTGGAAGCCGATTTTGATCTTCGCAACACCATCAAGCGAACATTTTAAAATCTCGACAAACGCAAAAATATTTTTTTATCCACTGATAATAGCCATTTTATCGCTACGTTAAGTTCGAATATTCTGTCAGAAAATTGGAAGATGAAGATGAAACTTGTTTTTGTTCTTCGCAATATCACCACTCGAATACAAATTCGAAGATCCCAGAAAACCGAGGAAAACTCCATCTTACCATCGTTGATCGCGTTAATCGATCAATTCGAATGATCCAACAAACAGCATTTACATTTTTGGAGTTTCTTCGCATCTTTCGATGCATTAAATAGGTTTCAGTGGCGAAAAAATCAAATGAATTTCATCCTACGACTGGCTCTATGAGTCGGCTACGTTATGTGACTGTTCACACGACTGCAATACACGGTTCTTGTATCTGGGAATGGAAAAAACGACGCACGAAATCGGTCACCGTGGTTCACACTTTTTTCCGACAGTTCTTGAACAGTCGCGGCGATTCTACTCGGTTGTTAGCGGTTCTTTTTTCCCCGCCGATTGCCAACTGCAAAGGTGATTGATCGTTAGGGAAACTTCACTTTTGTAAATTCGAAGCTTTTTATCTCGATATTGGTACAATAGACCACTCTGTTTTCGTCTATTACGTATACCCGAAAACTCTGATAAAACAAGCAGACTTGCTTGCGCAAGTTCGTTCATCGCGAAAAGATAACACGAACGATAGTACGTTTTGAAGCAAATTTAAAAAGCTACATTTGCAACATCATCAACCTTTTTGCCGCTCTCGATTCATAGAGTCGATCGACGTGACTTTCCAACGCCTCATATCGTCGCCCTAACTTTTAATTCTAACCATTCTGACTTCATTTCTACAGAAAAAAGTGCAATTAACCAATCCAAGTATATCTCAACTTATGATAACATGTCGAAAGTTTTACCCAGAGAGCATCGAACATTCTGTTCACTTGAGTCCCAATTCCAATCGTTTGATCATACTAAAATTCATCTGCCTAACTTTAAACTTAATTCTCTCGGTTCACAAGCTAGCGGAGATAGAACGATGAAGAACTAGAACGACGATATGTAGATCCCAATGGAATTCGATGCTCCGTCGTTCTACCGCCTTTAAACCTTCCAGACTTATTTACAACGAAGCAAAACCACGTTCCCTCTTATCCACCCTCTATTCGAAGTCTCGTGGCCCTGCTCGGAGGCAACGAACGGAGAAGGAGCGCACTTGTCGCGCACTTGGCACTGGCGACGATGGTTCCCCTGGTGCTCCTGAGGAAGAAGAAACCCGACTCTCTGCCTACGACGAGCGACGGCGACGAACATTGGCTCCAGGTCCTAATCCCGGGCTAAGTTACGACGCATAAAAGTCATGAGAAATAACCGTGGCTGGTATATCCACGTAGAAACGAGCGGCGCCCGCCCGTATCTCGACCAGCCACGAAAGAACGTCGACGTTTTGGGAGAAACTACATCGTCACGTGGTATACAGAGTGTCTTGTAACTGGTGCGTACGAAGATCAGAGAAGAACAACGTGATAAGTATGTTTTCGTTGATTTATTGTCAAACAGTAGGATTTTAGTATCACGATATAATGGAGAATGAGAATTATCTGTTAGGTTCGAAGATGTCGAGCTGTCCAAAATAATTTTTATTTTATTAATGTTTGTAATGTGTATATTTATTAATGTTTGTTCAAAATAATTGAAGTTTTATATTAAGAATAATCGAATAATTGGTTGCAGATGGTATAGTTATCGAGGCAGGTAATATTTTAATATATTTCTTTAATATACTGCTTGTAATATCTTATCTCTTATATGCTACGAATTATTGTAACAATTTAACGAAAGGTCTACAAGAAATTTTCAATTTCAATTTCACTTTTGGTTCTTCAAACCGACAATTACCGAATACATATTACACGTAAAATTTCACAATTTCACGTGCAACGTCCAACCAGATCCTCTGAACAGCTGCTATAAAAATGCTAAAGCAAAGAATCAGTTACGTGCAGATTCGGCAAACGCGTTGAAACCAATTACGTGTATCCAAGAACAAACTGCACATAAGATTTTACTATCTCACATCAAAGTCGGTATCACATCGTTAAGTAACCAAGCAAATCCACTAAGTAGCTAGTACAGAAATCGTAAACGAAAAAATCAAACGCGTGCAGACCCAGCAAACATACAAATCCAATCGCACGTGCAAACATCCGAATACAAATTCTACGTAAGATTTCGCCATTCCGCATCAAACTCGGTAATAGCCCATTAAGTAACCAACCAAATCCATTAAGTAGCCGCTACAAAAATGTCAAGCGAGAAAGATCCAACGCGTACATACCCAGCAAACGTATAAATCCAATCGCACATTCAAACATCCAAATACAAGTAAAGCGTAAAAATTCTCTTCACAACCAACTAAATCCATCAAACACCTGCGAGACAGCGAAGATGCGAGAACGAGCAATCGCGAACTCGCGCATACCCATCGGACGTAGGACAGCAAACTTCTCGGAAACAACCCTCTACGCAATCAAACTTCGTTCCACCTTTCCGTCCTTGTTTTTCGTGAAAAACGAAATTCCCCCTTGCGATCTGCGTATACTGTACGTGCATAGGAGAGCACAACTACAGGACACCATGTATATCTGAAACGAGGGAGAAAGTTTCCACTGCTGGTTTCGAGCCCTCGAGACCACGGACAGCCGAGCAAGAGAGAAACGAAGACAAAAAACGATGATGATGAAGAGGGAAGAAGCAAAGTCTCGAGAGCAAAGAGATCAGAAGAGGAGAGAGGAGAGAGACTTAGAGAGAAAGAGAGACGTCCACGGCGCCGGTCGTTGGCCCGTTGACGCAGGTATATACACCAACGCCTAACGGAGTGTACACGTCCGTGTTATGTACTTGCATTCGCCGAGTCAAGGATGCGATTTGCATACGGTCATCGGATGTCTCTACGTTCGCACCAGAGCCACACTGACGTCTGGTATTCCGCTCTCTGTCGTTGGCCCGTTCATACGAATACGCACACGGAATAAATAGCGGCTTTGGTGAAGCAACACGAATGTGTGCAAGCACTAACGTAGCTGCGCGTGTATTAGGGACGGTCGATATCAACCGGTCTCTTTCTTACTCTTATGCCGGGACGACGTGTTCCGACGGCGTTCGCAGCTACGCGTAATCATAATGAGTCGCGCTCCCGGGCATTATTCTTCGCGTCGCGTGTCCCCCCGCTGGGTGGCTGCCTTTCCTCCTTCCTTCCACCAGCTTACTTTCTTTTTCTTTACCGGTTTTTCACGCCGCGCCTGTAGTTTCCCTAGCGATCGTCTTTCTAAAGTTCGCGTGTACCGACGCCGATCGATCGATTTCCAGAGACGATTTTGCCTTTGAATTTCGTAGACTGCGAACGTTTCTTTGCTTTTATTCACAGTATTGTGTTGGCAACTAAGTGATTGCGGATTTTGTCATTAGGTGGCAATGACTTAGTCGCCAAGCCAATAGAACAGCATTTTATATGAATCATATTTATGTTTGTCAGTGCTGGATTGAACGAATTTTTGCTGATTGAATCCGTTTATCGAGGTTCATATTATGTGAATTGAAGAAGAGGAATTGGTAGTTGGAGCAGCCAGTTACGCGTTGTACAGTGAACTCCAATTGTGTGAGACAAATATTTGTCCGCTGACAATTTCACACTAATGGGTAAGATATATTCAATCGTACAGGTCTAGACAAGTTTGTAAGTTAGAAATAAGTTTTATCTGTCCACAAACGCGTGTATCGCATGAATGGTGAATCGAATAAGTGTACATATATGATAGTTCGTATTAACGAAGTTCTAGCTCATGGGAAATTCGAAGATGCAAAGTGCACGGAGTTCACGTGATACGCAAATGAACGGGATCATTTTGAATTAATTAGACAACGTTTCCCTGAATAATTTCTCCGAACGAATATTCAATTACCGAAACAAAATTTCATTTCCATTTTAGACTGAACGCGAAATCTGAACGGAACCGAATAAAACCGATAGACTTCGGCTGAAAGCAAAGGATCGTTATGTAGCAACGTTCCGAAATACGCCTTGACTTATCGGAGTTAAAAGCTCGGCGAGTCGTAGAAGAGACAGGGATTCGATAACGACCCAACGATAAGGTAACTCAGGTTTTCTAGTTATCTTAGTTGCGTTAATACTAGTTTATGGCTGGTCTATTCCGTGGTGGAACACTTTACCCAGTTAACTCACGCTTAATTACGACGTCTACCTCTATCCTGAAGAAGAAATATCTTGAACGAATTCAGCCTCGTATCTTTCTAAAGATACGAAAATATATTTTCAAAGATTTCGACATTAAAAAGCGAATTTTACTCGAATAAGAAGTATGTCTCTTCCGAATTATCTAAATCTCCTTTTGAAATAATAATACAGATAGTAGCTAATTGACGTTTTATAGATACGTTTCGTAAACAAAAATTTAATCTCGTCGAACTCTAAACGATCAAACTTCTGTTAAACAATAAGCTTGTAAAATAATCTTGATAATCTCCGACCATATTTTGTCGTTCGTCAGAAACTGAATATTCTGCACGCTACAATCTCTTCCCTGCTACGATCCTCCAATTTTTACATTTCTATCTTGCTCTCAATTTTCCCCAACAAATTGCAACATCTTAGGAAGATGTTCAGCACGAAATTGCAACGAGAGCTCACGCAAGCCAATAGGATCTTTTTTCGTATTTCGTCCAAATTGTGTACGAAGATGATTTTTAACGTTAGAAAAATATAATTGCGTTAAAAATAACCGAAAGAACGTAGCAGGTAAAAACGTGTTACACCGATCCATTCGACGTTGCACGTCGATCGTCGTTCGTCCCTTCCATTCGCCCTTCATCCCCATACTTCAAACATAATTAGCATTCTCAAAAGACTTGTTCTCAGCTCCCATTAACGAACAACGGAGAGAAAAAAAAACACCGTACTCTCTAATAAACGAGTAATTATCAATCGAAGGAAAAATTGGAAAGCAACGTTCAACGGTTCGTAAGGCTGCAAGTCGCGCGATACAAATAAGCTGATCGTGTGGGACGACGAGAAAGACAATTTTAGACGCGAGACCGAATTTAACGGCACGACACGATGATATCGTAAATCGGGCCGAAAGCATGGCAGCTCTCGTGTCATAATTTCATTCTCGACGCGGTTTCTCGAGGACGCGGCATCGGCTCGTAAATAATCCTGCGAAAGATAGGTCGGTAACGTACGTACGTAGCGCAATGATTTTGCGAGAAATTTGGTTCGCTTCGCGTGTAAATTGCACGACGACATTCGCATCGTAATCGAATGGATTCATTATTGTGGTGGATGATAGTACGTGATTAAGGAAGATGTACGTACGTACTGTAACGAGAAACAAGAACAGAGAGAAGATGATGATATAGTACGGAAGAGCGAAAGAAAATGGACTTCTGGATAAAAGGATACTCCTTTTATGGTTGGCGCCTTTTTGTATGTCGAAAAATTGCCTCATTTTCTGTCATTAATAAAATGACAGGAATTACTATTCTCGTTAAGAGATATAATTGTTCGCAAGTTTTCGATTCTGCGTTTTACTTCAAATAGTAACAAATGTTCTTTAGCGATTATTTTCAAAACAGTGTACTTGAGTTATTGTTTTCATTAACAGATATTATTATTCGCAAGTTTTCGGCTTTAAATAAAGGTGAATGGTTTTTGAATGATATTTTAATCGAAATTGATTCGTCGTACGCGATTATTTTTTTTTTATGTATAAAAATACCATTATCGTTATATCGCTATTCTCTTAAATAGAAATTTATTTCATCCGTTGTGTCTTACCTTCTACTTCGAATATTTTATTTTTATTCATCGCTGTATATCATACGCGTTCTGTATATCTTCAAATTTTTCATTTTGCCATGCACAAACATTGCCCGTCTAATAACTACACAACTGTAATAGAGGATTTTTCAGATTATGTTCTTACGTATGGGTCGGACCACTTCTGTCGTCAAAATTTGGCGGCGGACGGAGGACAGAGTCTCGTTTAAAATACTTGGAACGACAGACGTAGACGATGGAACAACGACGACGGAGAGCACACGCCAATCACAGTCGAACGCCAATCGTCGACTAAATTCGGCGGAGTTACACTTTCGAATTTGGCAGCACGACGGAACGTGACTTCCGTTTCTACGTACTCGGCCTCTCCGCCACGCGTCCTTGGCTTCTTCTATCTTTTTCTTCCTCGTTTTATTCATTCTCTTTCAACCTCTCTCTGGGATCCTCTCCGCGGAACTCGAAACGGAAGGCGTGTGCGCTCACACAACGTGCTCGTGTAACAACGAGCGATAGATAACTATAGTAAACTCGCCACACTCTCCTAAGAGAGACGGAGAGAAGAAGAAAGAGCGTGTGTGGCGTGGCTCGCGTGAGGTAGGTCAGCGTCCCACACTCGATGCCGGAGGAATCCCTGGCACACTCCTATTTCGTTCCAGAACGAGACACCACATACTAGTTTCACTAATCTAGTTGCAGTTCGGTTATTATTTCGCCGGTCTCTTTGATGATCCCCGTAGCGATGAGCGTTTGACAGTTTTACGAGATTCTTTGGTCGAATTTTACTCTTTGGATCCAGGTGTTTATATTAGACATTCTTGGGAAGATTCCTTCGCCGAATTTTATTCTTCGCACGAGACGTTGTTAGACATTTTTTGGCAGACCTTTTTCTTCGGTTTCATCGAACTTTATTCTTTCCATGATGAGTGATATATTGGATATTTGTTTGGCAGATGCTTTTGCTAAATTTTATTCTTTGGTCGATGCGTTGTTAGAAATTTTTTGGCAGATCCTTCTGTTAAATTTTATCAAATTTTATTCCTCGCGCGATAATAGGTACTTTATTGGAGACTTTGTTGGTAATTTTCTTGCTAAACTTCTCATGAGTGTTTTATTCCTCGAAATACTTCATGTTTGTTTATTATATATTTTGTGAATTTCATATGGTTCGTTTGTTAATGTTAATGCGTTATTGTATTCTACTAATGTCCCATTGTAATGTACTAAATGACAGAAGATGGTGAAAGATAATTAACGTCTGATCGTGTCTTCTTTGAAGATTCTCATAATGATGAGTGACACTTGACAACTCGTAGAAAATTATTTTATCAAATTTTCGGTTTCGGTTTAGTAAAAATACCAATGTATTATTAGACGTAGAAAATAGTAGCAGTTAATTTCAGCTATGTAACTTGCCTCTTCTTTCTTTATATATCCACCAATCCCTTCTTCTTTATTTTTTCCTTTTTTTTTTTTTTTTTACTTCCAACAAGTTAATTTCAAAATTTCTATTTAATACATTTAACTGCACAGTGATAGTATCTTGTTTCGATGCTGCGTGAAACTGGACGATTCCTCGTGTTTGTTGCTTTCCACGAGGAAAATCACTCTCTAACGGGACGGATTAGTCGAGAAGCGGGTCAGTGTCACTCTCACGGGAGAAATCATTCTCGGTACCCTTCACTCGTATGACAAAACTATTAAAATTCCGAGTAATCACACGGTGTCATCCAGAGTGACCATCGAAGAAACGAATCCAAGGTAGATACATGCGGCCTTCCACGGTCGTTTCACCGAAACGAATTTTTCTATCTCCGCAATTACGTTCCTTGCAAACCGAGTCATACAAGAATAATCCTATACTTGCCCTTACCAGTGCAATTATTCTACGCTATTTCTGTCTACGTATGCACTAAAAATAAAGTAATTTTGTCGTTCGAGGAAAAGCTAGATTCACGGGAAAAACAGGTAATTAATTGTTTCACAGAAGAGTGAGCAAAAGTGAATAAGTATGATTGGTCTTTGACTTTTTACGGATATATCTCTATGTTACTTGGTATATTTTTACGTTGCTATGAACGTACTATACCGTGACATAGGCATATTACGAAAGATAATTTTAATAAGAGATGGAACATTTTTTTCTTGTTATATTATGGCTATACGTTGATATTATTTTAATTTTATTTTTTAATTTTAGAGTAACAGATGAACATTACAAGATCCATAATGCGTATAAGTTAGTATAATACGAAGGTTTGAGTTTAACGAGCAAGTCTACTGAACATAAACGAAATTTCGACAGTTCATTATCGAAGTTTTAACGAGAAGGATATAATCGATAATCACAGGTCAATTTTCTTTAAGAGCTTCCTGTTATAATATTACAATTATGCAACGGTACATTAACTGGACATAATAATATATTAACGACAGAGTAATATGAACACACGGTATGTGAATTTCAAGGGATTAGATTCCTAGTTTTTATTATTAATTTAATAGTGATATTATGCAAAATTAAATAATACGATTAAAACGATGCGCTTGTTTTTTTGATAAGCAAAATTTCAACTACAGAGAGAAAATTCCAGGAGAGCAATTTTCCATTTGGCATTTATTTCTACGTAATATAAAATTTTCTACATTTCTGCGTGTCACGAATTCCAATCATAATTAATCGAAGCTTTCATCAGTCAAATAATTAACATTAATAGAAACCTTCTGAAACACGTTCATGCGTCGAAAGACGCGAATTCTCGATTCTCCTAGTCTTCTCTGGAACATCGCTTATCCACTAATAAATAATTTTGAACAATCTGCACCAAACTGACCTAAAAACGAACACTGAAATTAATTTCTTTCAAAACGAAGCGTTCTAAGACCTCCGAAACATCAACCACGAAGGACGCAAAGGAAACTTTTTCAAAAGAAACCAAAGTAGAAGTCTTGAAAAAAAGGATAGGAAAGAAAAGAAAACGTAGAATCGGGAGGAAAGACGAAACATAGTTCGCAAATAATCAAATACAGTGGTTTGCGAAGGTATTAGGTTGTCCGAAAAGTTTCTTTCGTTTCATAAGGTGATAATAGATGAACAACAATTTCTGTTTTATATTATTTTATTGAATTATTTCGTTATATTTCTATTATCATGTTCGTGCATAATTCAACAAACTAATATAAAACAAAAAACACTGTGCGTCTATTATTTCCTTATAATACGAAAGAAACTTTACGGACAACCTAATATACAAAAAATAAAATGCTTTCACGTTCTGTAAAACGTTTTGAAATTTCATTGGGACGGCAATGTAACGATGAAGATATTCCAACACTTGTTGAAATCTTTTGTCAATATTTTACGTGCACTGTATAAAACATTTTAAAACGTCGTAGACATTATCAAGATTATACTGATTGAAAATTGAAACTAATCTGAAAATACATGTATATAGAAGATACAAAATATTTATTATTAACACAACGAATAAATAACAGTTGAAATAGTTGGTCTACCTCTGCGAAGCAGTATATTTTTAACAAATGACTTGTAACTTCTTTATACAATGCCTACAAGAAGCATACCGTTGTATATATTATAATTACCATGGTTCAAGTATACTAAATTCCCCATCATTTGATCCTCCTATTTGGCGAATCGGTTGATTCCACAAAGCACACAATACAAAAGAAAAAAGAAAATCCATGGAATCGCAAGATAAGCACCAGTCAAGTGCTTCAGTACCGAAGTATCGAAAGTCTCAAAAGGTAGAGTTTACCATTTTGTGGACGATTCGTTTACTGTCATGTGACCACAGAAATTTCATACCACAAAGATAAAACGTAGAACTGAATAAAAAAAAAAGAAGTTTCATTAAATAATAAAGGCACATACAGGTACCTTTTGTAGTCGCTGTGCGTATTCACATTCGTTCGAAGATCAACCGATACGCTGATCGGCGCGTCTCATTGAACAATATTAATGAAATTTCAAAATATTTGACAAAAGCATCTAACACTACCGTTCCGAGTCTCCAAACATCGTATTATATTTTAAAATATCACGAGTGTAGAACGACAGCTGTGTCTGTATAATAAGCGACAGTTATACGTGGATAACAAACGACACCTGGAAGAAAAGAAAGTTTCACAAAACGCAGGCGGTATATGGACAAAAGGTTGGAACGAATGTCGCGATACTTTCATCGGCAACAGTATACGTTTCGTCGACGTGGAAGAAAAGGCAGCAGGCATGCGAATACCTCGATGAAGAGGAGGCCCATTCTGAAAATGAATCATTCTCCGTGGCCGAGGACGCCTGACCTGCCTCACGCGACTCCTTCTACCTCTGTCTCTTCGAGACAGACTCGTTTCTACGCGCGCCGGAAAGAGAAGGCTACTCAAACGTGAGCGAGTGCGCGCGCGCGAGCGCGAAACAGGCGATCGAGAAACGTCCGGGACGAGGAACGGGCCCGGGCGTATATTCCCTTCTTAAATCAGACGAGCCAGAGGCCAAGGGAGGAATGCAAATGCCTCGTTTAAGACGAATCACGTCACGGAGGCCAGGCCGAAGTAGCGAAAGACCACGCTGAAAATCACAAGGTGCAGCCGAACAATGCTCAAGCATTCGGTGTTTGTCTTTTGTTCGAGGCGCTTCTTATTCAGGGAGCAAGTCGTGCCTCGTAGCCGTGGAACAAATTTATGGTTAATAACTCGTCCGGACGGGGGACGTCGTTCCGTCGACCGGCTTTTGACTCGCAGGACCCTGATTCGCCACTGGTGCGCACACGGAATTCCAGAGAGACTGGCAAACATGGAATTTTGTATGTTTCGTGTGTTTATATAGGACGTGGAAGCACGTTTTAGGAGGAACTGGGTCTGTGGGCTTTCGTAGGTCTCTGCGAGCAGACTGAGGATTTCACGAACATACGCGTTTCCGTGGCTACGATCGAGAAACGAACGTGAAACAGTGGTAGTAGAGGCCAACGAATATAGTGACGAGTATATCCCTTTGAATAATTTTGCACTCTTGAATTTTCTATAGATCTCAGTTTAGCGTAATTTATGATTCAATCGTGGATCTTTAACGAGGATTTATTTATGCGGATCAGGGACGAGCTTGTGAATGTACGAAGCTTAACTATCGTGTGTTACGGGCAAAATGAAAAGAAATATCAAGGTGTAACGAGGGGAAAGCGTTTTGCTTTATTCTATTCTATCGATGCTCCTCGAGGTGCATCGGGATAATTAAAGAATGTATCCGGCGAAGGTCATCCGAAGCGATCAGAGATAATAAAGCGTTTTTCAATGAGCAATGTAAAAGCGATGCGTAATTCGTTAAAAGCGTTTCTCAAAAATAAGAGCGTACGAGTATGGAACGAGCATGCAACACGTCTGCAGACACAGAGAAAAGACACCTGCATCCAGGCATAAATAATCCCATGAAACGAGCACGCATATATCATAGCTTTAACTGTAATGAGTTCGCGATGAATCTTCCAAGACCAGGGCGTCTCCTTGCCCCTTGCTAACCAACAAAGTAGACAAGTATATATCGAGTAGAGATCGCGAAGACCGTAAATAGGTATCGAGGCGTTATCTAGATCGAAAACTGGATCTTCGGCGCTAAGTCGTCGCTTGTATTAACGCAATATTTCATTTGTAATTTCTTTTTTTTTTTATCGCTTTACTTTATTGAATTGTCGTGTCTTTTTTTTCTTTTCGTCGTTCTATTTCTACCATCTGGATTCTACAGTTTTGCGAGGTTTAACCCTTAAAGGCTATCAGAGCAAAATAAGAGTCTGTGTCGTCATTGTGAAACATCCGACACAGTGACAAATAGACGATATGAAATTTATGATAAATCGATGAACATTTTCAACGAAGCGGTAAACTGTTGTGCGGTCTTTAATTTTATGCAATTTAAGGAAACTAAAAGCTGAGTCTCGATTATCCAAGTTCCATTTAACCGAGGCTGCGTATTATCCGAGCTCGAATTGCTTCCAACTTTACAATAATTCCATCTTTTACGAAATTTTAACAGGAAGGATACGAAAGCGTAAATAGTAAGATATTGCGAAACCATTTAAACAATTATTTCCAACCGATCAAATAATTAATTAAACCTAAATACATGCGCAGCGTTACGTTATCAAAATGTTTTCTATGATTTTATTCTACGATAGACTTTCCCGTATTTTTAAAATTCAAATATTTTTACAATTAAAATAGAAATTTATATACATAGCGATTAAAAATCGCGTCAGCTACCTGGTTATTGGCGACTGTAAACTATTTTACACTATTTCTGGTCCTCGATTATATTCGAAAGAAAGTAAAAAGAATCGACACATTTTTAACAGATTTCATGAGAAACTATCGATTGTTGGCGAGTTAAGAAGACTACCATGGTCCTTGAAACTATCGTGGATTCGAATGGACGTGCGTTCCCTCGAGTTACATTGAAGGAACGCGACTCGACTGCTGACTACAGAGGCACAGGAACCGAGAGAGTAAATAGAAATGGAGTGGGTATAATACAGGTTCAAGAACGGGCCTGATTGCGTCGAATTTGTACGCATTTGCCGCGATAACCGTGAATGGAGAACGGTGTAAATAAAGCGAATAGCAGAAGGTAGATTGTACAGTAGCCGATTGGACTGTACGCTCGTTGATTCGATCGTGCTATTAGAATCCTTGCATGAAAACATGGGGTTTCACAAGTTGGCAATTAGCCAGCTAAATGTGTAGTATTTTACATATAAATTTCACGTTTACATGTTCGATTATTGTAAAATATGTGAATCTTTGAATACATTCGCTGCTACGAATGTTGCATATCATGTTACGTTCAAGATGGAAATATTAAATATATGCAAATTTGTAAATACCGAAACGAAGGATATATTATCAGAAAGAGAAGAAAATATTGTTTAATAAAGAAAAAAGAAAAAATGTATACACCGAGCAATGACGTTAAAACGAATGTTATCACTTGGAATGAAATTTAATTTATGTTTCTGATCGATGTAATGGCACAATAAGATAAAATAAGCTACAGATGCAATTTCGTGTTTCTAAAATACTGAAACTTGTGTTTAATGAAATAAGAAGCAAAATTTTACACGATCCATTCGATCTTAAATACTCTTTGTGGATTTGAATTTGGAGCATAATTGTTGATAGAACGATAGATAAAAAAAGAGGATAGGTTAGTAATCATCGATGTTCCGTTTATCATTACATTCGATCTGAAATTTGAAGTGTCTGTTTCATAGATCGGAAAATAGAGCACCGAGATAAGTGCATTGTTGTATATCGATTAAACTGAATATCTCTTGTTTGCTGCTTTCGATCGTCGATAGACCAATCGAAAGAGAAATAAAATAAATGGCCACGGTTTACGATAGGCGATTCGATAGAATATATTGGAACGATAATCATAATGCACACATCATAATGTACGTATTACGTATCGATATCAAAAGATAAGAACAATTCGAGACTACCAGAATCTTTAGAACCATCATACGTTGATTACAAGATTCATACTCTTCGTTCGTTATGTCGAACGTGATCTATAGAAAGACGATATGAAATAAACGTCGTTCTTATTAAATAGAAAATAAGACTCTCCAATATCTTTAATTTTGACGAATAAATCTTTGAATCGAGCAAAGCTTAAGATATATAGAAAGTAATAAGATTAATAATAAAATTGAAATTAAATTAAGAAGTAATAAAATTAATAAGTTAAAGCTATAGAATATATAGAACATCTTGTAGAATAAAATAGAATAAAATAAGGTCCTATGGAAAATGAGAGTTCTACGGATAAATCAAAATTTCCGATAATAATAATGGAAGAAGGTTGGTCTACATTAAATAGAAATTCAAATTTCCCAAAATTCCTCTCCTTTCGAAGATTAAATCGCAAGAGAACTCGTACGTATTAAATAGAAAGGTCGAATGTTTGTTTCCCGGAAATGGAATGAAAGTTCGCCGACGCTTTTAATTTCAGCAAAAATCAAAAAAATTCCTGGATTGTAATGAGAGAAGGGGCACGGGATAAAGCGGATGATTTCGTTGGTAAAGCCAACTGTTCGAAACGGACTGAGCTTGCATGAAATTCATTCGATGCTTCAGCTAAAGCAACGATCTAACAATGCGTCTGCAGAGTTTCGCGAACGAGACGATGAATCGATTTTCGATAGGAGCCCGGCTACAATTTAAGCGAGTATTTTCGTCCAGCCGCATCAATTGTTTGTTCTTCCACAAATTAAACTCATGACTGGCAATTCAGAAACGGTTGAAGACTCGGGCAATTTTAAAACGAAAGGTTTCCATTCCGTGGAATGTCCTACGCTCTCGTAAATTTATTTATCGCAGGAGGATAATAACATTAAATTATAAATTATATGATATAATAACGAAAAATAGTAAATTCTAAAGCAAATTGAAAAGACAACGTTTGTAACGTCGTCGCTGTACGTTTCAATTTATGGAATCGATCGATCACTTCTAAACGGTTGAATCAATCAATCGATACGTTTTCATAATTTGAAAGAATATCAGTAATTTTGTCTAATGATACACAAGATTATTTTACAAGAACTAGCAGCGAACTGATTCACGCCACTCGCGATACTCGGTTCTCCGGATAAAAAGCTAAACGATAGTGTAAAATTCTATTGAAACAACGGAGACGAACAACGTCGAACAAAAATACGTACATATATCAACGACACAATTAGAAATCAGAGAAAATAGCATGGTTCGAACGTACGAGATAAAAATATCACTAATTTTTCGAAATATCACATTGCCTATGATCGCGAACGATAATTACGGGCTCGTAACTTGGAATATTTATAACAGAGAAATTACAGAGCGACGCAACGCCAATCGTTCATAAATCATTCAATTACTACTCTCATTACCATTTAAACACGACTAACAGTGCTCTTTGCATTCGTAATCAGCGCGTCACTTAGAAAGGAGTTGTCGTTGGGAAAACGTCTAAGCTCCAAACTCGAAAATTACCATCGTGTGAGAACGAAACAGGTTTCGTGGTTTCCTATGTGTGTAAAGGGAACCGACGTAGAAAACGTTCGGGCGCGTTTGAACGAAAGAAAATAAGCTGGAAAGTGTAACGTGAAAGCGACACCAACTACAAGAAGAATCCTTTCGTAACGTGATTCTAATTGTGATTCGATCCGATAATTTATAGTTGATTACAAGGTTGGCTATGGTTTAAGTTTAAGCCGAATGCTCCAAGTGCGTTCCTAGAAGTCGTTCGGGTCGCAGGTTTCGCTGGAAACCAAAGCTCAACCCTAAACAGCCACTCGATCCCTTCTACGCTACTCCAAACACTCGTCATTCATAGGCTACGTACGAGAAGTTCATTCACATCGGACATTCCTCGAGTTCGTTCCTCCCTGGGGTGTTCTTCGTATTTCTTGCGATTATTCCTTCGAAGATTTTTATGTATATGTTAAAAAATCGAATTTAATTTCTTTTCTCTTGTTTTTTCTTCCGTGGAAAATGTACGTGTTATACGTTTGTTCTTTCTTCGGATGCTTTTCTAATTTCTTAGTCCTCTAAGAAGATAATCAGATAAAGATTTATATAGTAAGGATTAATCGAGATCGAATTTCCAGACTTAACTATTCCTTCAGAAAGTAAATATTGAGAAAGTATACAAGTTTCGTGGTATTATCGTGACACTTTAAATCGACTTCTTCCGGTAGAATCATCCCATTGGAAAATTGATTAACGAACTGCTCGAACTTAAATATAACAGTTCATCGAACGCCATAAAAAGAATAACTCGAAAGCTAAACGAATCACTCGGAATCCAAATCGATTCTAGTCTTTCAACAAGCCCTTGATGTTACGTTTGGTATACATAATCAGAGTTACACCTTTCAGAATCAGAAGATACGAGGAAAAGCAACTTTAAACTTCCAACAATAGCCTATGCGTATCGTTGATCTTTCAAACTTTCCATCGGCCATTGAAAGCACGAAAAAAATTGTAAAAACCGAGTTCACAAGTCAAAGCGAAGAATAGGTCGACTTTTTCAAGAAGATCTTAATCTTAGGCCCAGAATACGCAATCGCATAGTATTCTAAAATAGCTAAAGTAACCGACAAGGTAAATCAGCGTGATTTCTCTGTAGCTCAGATATCTCGGCACATAGTTCTATTGAAACAATTGTTTTTCTCTGGAAATGGAACGATCAAGTTCCAACCTATTGACTTTTTGGCTTCTATGTAGCTCAAGTGTTTTTAAGATTGTGTTCAGATCTTCGCTACAAATCGAACGCGTTTCTCCGTGGAGGAAGATCGCGTACGCACGCCAGAGACGCTGTTCCGTGGTAAATTAGACGCGAAGCTGATAGTTCATTCAAGGCCGCGCTAGACTACGGAGGAGAATAGCGCATTTTTCTAGGCTATTGATTGCGTCTACCGAATATAGGGTAATATTCAATCTACTTAATGGCACGGTTGCCTGCGTGCACCGTCCTCGATTTCATCTCACCGTCTCGGCCGTTGAAATACCGGGCCTCAACGGCTCTTTTTTCGTTCCACTTTTGCGCCTAGGCAAAATACACTCTCCCCGCCTCGCTCCGACACGCTGCTTTTTTCCCTACCCTACCTCAAGAAAACGCGGTTTCCTTCCACGATTATTATTCTTATTATTCGTATTGTTATTATTATATTATATTATATTATTATTTGCACATAGGCAAAATACACTCTCCCCGCCTCGCTTCAACACGTTGCTGTTTTCCCTACCCTACCTCAAGAAAACGCGGTTTCCTTCCACGATTATTATTCTTATTATTCGTATTGTTATTATTATATTATATTATATTATATTTCTTATATTATATTATTATTTGCACATAGGCAAAATACACTCTCCCCGCCTCGCTTCGACACGCTGCTGTTCTCCCTACCCTACCTCAAGAAAACGCGGTTTCCTTCCACGATTATTATTCTTATTATTCGTATTATTATTATTATTTATTATTATATTATATTATATATCTTATTTATTATATAATATTGTATTTCTTATATTATATTATTATTTGCGTCTGTGCACAATACACTCTCCCCGCCTCGCTTTAACACGCTGCTTTTTTCCCTAACCCACCACAAGAAAACGCGGTTTCCTTCCACGATTATTATTGTTATTATTTATTATATTATTATTATTATTTACATTACCATCTCTCTCACGATGATGATGCAAATAGATGGAACACACTTGTTGGTTCTCTCATAGTTTGGAGAAGTTGGAAAGTTTATCGAGAGACGATTTGTATGGTTTTCTGTTAGCTAACAAAGGAAACGTCTAGAAAATTTGGCAAACGTTCGACCAAAAGCTTCGGTAGGTCAATCACTCGTGATTAGGTTTGCGGTAATAGGATTGTAAGTCGCGTCGATGGACTGAGAATCGTTGATCAATTTTCGTTGGAAGAATTCGAAGAAACGCATTAGCGGTGTTTCTGTAATTTCGTTTCGACCGTAGAATGGAAATTCGTTTGAAAAGTCACCATCTTTTCGCCACTGTAAACGAGGTTGGAGACTGTTGCACCTGCCACGCTGGTTCTATCGAAAAACCTACGTGATATACTAAGAAATTCCTACGGGTTTGACCATTGGTTTGATACTACGAACGAAAATATTTAGGAAATCTAACGAACGACTGTTCAACGCTGTAACACACGATCGGAGGTTGGAAATGGTATCGGAACGTTTGAAGACTATTTGCGGTTGAAAGGATTTAGAAAGTCTTTGAAAAATGTTCCTCTGACTTTGATCGATTGCAAATGGAATCGTTTGATGTACATGTTTTTAGCTTTATGGATCAAGAGATTTTTGTGCCGAATGTCATATAGATAGAACCGTTGAGAAAAGTATGCAAAGAAAAAGAAAATTGTATTGAAATTGGAAAATAATTTATTTTCTTATATCGCTATATTCAACGTGGCTCACACAATCATTTTCTAATGCTGTGTACACAAGTGACTCGGTCGCTGAGCCTGAAACTTGTTTATCAAGGTATCCAGACTCGAATACCTCGGACTTTTTCCTACGACTGACATATTCGAGAGGTCTAGTATATATTTGTTGATAGCGAACGATTTAGCAACCTGGGGATAACGGATAAAATCAATATCACAAATATTGTGAGGAATTTTCAAAACAACTGGGAACCAAAACCTCGGAAAAAGATCGTAGCTCTCGCGGATGAGCGAAATTCTATACGAAATCCTCTTCACGAAGAAATCTGTTTCGTTCCATTATTTCTATACCTTCCCTATTTTCTGTCGAACTTGGATCCTTTTTCTAAAATTTCACAATTACATAGAAACCATAGAAGAAAAAAGCAAGATTCCTCATAGAAATTCTCGAAATTTATATGTTTTCGAGAGTTTTTTACGATTTTGTATAAAGCATAGGAATAATATTTATTTCGTCGTTTGAGTTATACATTTTCTCAAGTATCCTCCAAGTATCCAAGTATAATGTCAGTATCAAATTTCAAATTCGAGAAACTACGCAAAATAGAAAATTAACGAAATAATCGACTTGTACAACGCAAAATTGACAAAGTAATTAAGCAGCTAACGTCGATGTTTAAGCATTATGCATCGGAGCGGGTTCCATGGTCGATTTTATGCGACCGAGCCGCACGAAAAGGCTCGCGAAAGGCAGACGAAAAATGGCCAAGCGCTTCGGAGAAGGCGAAAAAGAAAGGAGATCATGTTTTGAATGCGATGTCGCGAGAAGTAACGTCGAGAGAAACCCAGTTATCGAGAGACTTTTATGGAGAGGTCGTGGCTGCTGCAGCGAAACGCCACACGCGTCTTTTCCAACTAAGCGAATTCCTCGTTCACGTTCTACACTGCGTGAATAATTCAGTTATTTCTTTTATTCTTCGTTCCTTTTCATTTCTCTCTTTTTTTTCCAATGTATTATCTTTAAATCGCTCTTTCTTAATATTAACTAACGCTATATACCGCTAACCCTATAATGGCTTTTAAATTTTAACGTCTCGATCTTTGATGCTTCGCGAGAATTCGATCATAAATACCTATGAATTAATTAAAAAAATGAATCATCTTGGATAACGCACAGACAAAGCGTTAATAACAAACAATAGCAATAACAGTCTACTCTTATATTTTTCATTCCTTTGCTCAAGTATCATCTGAAACAGATTGTCTCTCAGTTGCTCTTTTAATCGTCTTATTTCTGAAGAATCGATCGTCGTTATCGGCTAAATAGAAATTAAAGCTAATCGTTTAAACAAGAGATTTTCCCAAAATGGATTTGATCGATCGGTGGAATATCGTGGAAACTCGAAAAAATTAGGTTTCGAAGGATCGAAGAAGGAAAGGAACCGATTCAAATGGGAGAATGAAGGAGATACAAAGAAACGAATGGAGACACGATCGACGACGGTTTCCGAGACGTCGAAACGTGCCGTGAAATCGAGCGCGGTTTCCAACGATCGATCTCTTGCGACTCTGACTAATTCCGTCGAATGAATCATTCCATCTACTCTCGAAAGAACACGGCCAAAGTGCATTGCACCGGACCGAATTGAACTTGAATCCCGACGCGTTGGTTGCGCTCGTTCGTGAGATAACGCGAGCTCTCGATGCGTTTCTTTAAATAGTCCCCGTGGCTTTATGTATGGTGTTGCATAAGTTGCCGAAAAATCACAAATTCGACCACCTTCCAGATACACGAAATCCTTCCTTTTTTTTAAAGGAATATTAGTTTTTTCAAAAGCAAAGACTTATTTGCTGAGAATTTAGCATCTTTGACTTATCTTTTCACATAGAGTCACCCCTTTAAGATATTATTTATAAAACACCCTATGTATACGTGTATTTACACGCGTCTAACTTAGAAACCGTGAACCGATTGAAAGGGATTAGATTCGATAAATATTCCAAATTAATTTTTCTCTGGAATCACAAAAATCATTATCCTACATCTTCGACTTATTTTTTCATATAGAGTTATCCTCTTGAACTATCAGCCGCAAGACACTCGACATATACATATTTACACGTCTATAACCTAGAAACTGTGAACCAATTGAAAGAAATTAGGTTAGATAAATATTTCAGAAACCAAACCTTGTACCCAAACGCTTCGCTCCACATCTTTAATTTATTTTTTCAATATTAATAGAATCACCTCTTCCAACTATTATAATTCAAGTTACAAGTCATCGCGTGTATATGTAAAGCCATACTTGCTTGCACGCGCCTAACCTAGAAATCATAAGCTAATCGAAAGAAATTAAATTGGATAAATATTTCAAATCAATTTTCTCAAAGACAGAGCCTCGTAACCAACCATTTTACTGTATCCCTCTAACGTAGAATCATTCCCTTGTACCATTAATTATAAAACACCCTATATATACGAATATTTACATCCGCCTCGCCAAAAAGCCGTAAACCAATCGGAAGACATCGGATTAGATAAATACTTCAAATCAATTTTCTCTGGCGTAGAATCATTCCCTTGTATCATTAATTGCAAAACACCCTCTATATATAAATAGTTACACGCACCTAACCTAGAAATCGTAAGCTAATCGAAAGAAATTAAATTGGATAAATATTTCAAATCAATTTTCTCGGAGACAGAGCCCCGTAACCAACCATTTTACTTGATGTAGAATCATTCCCTTGTACCATTAATTACAAAACACCCTGTATATACAAATATTTACACGTGCCTCACTTAAAAGCCGTAAATCTATCGAAAGACATCGGATTAGATAAATACTTCAAATCAATTTTCTCTGGCGTGGAATCATTCCCTTGTATCATTAATTACAAAACACCCTATATTTACGAATATTTACACGCGCTTCCCGTGGAAACCGTAAACCAATCACGTCGGATTAGACAAATACTTGAAATCAATGTTCTCGAAAACGGAGCCTCGTGTCTAACCGTTGTACTGTGTCCCACTGACGTAGAATCATTCCCTTGTACTATTAATTACAAAACACCCTATATATGCGAATATTTACACGCGCCCCTCCTAAAAACCATAAACCAATCGAAAGATATCGGATTAGATAAATACTTCAAATCAATTTTCTCTGACGTAGCATCATTCCCTTGTACCATTAATTACAAAACACCCTATATTTACGAATATTTACACGCGCCTCCTCTGAAAATCGTAAACCAATCACATCGGATTAGACGAATACTTGAAATCAATGTTCTCGAAAACGGAGCCTCGTGCCCGACCGTTGTACTGTGTCCCACCGACGTAGAATCATTCCCTTGTACCATTAATTACAAAACACCCTATAGATATACAGGAATATTTACAGGCGCCTAACCTAGAAACTGTAAACCGATCGAAAGAAAAATCGGCGGTTTCTCCTCCGGAGAAAAATCGAGTCTTCCGCCTCAAGATGAAACCGTTCCAGTTTCCCATGCGTGACCCACTCTCGGCGATGGGAAGGGAGCGCGATACGCGCGTGCACGCTCGCGTTCTCCTTATCAGCGGCGCTAGTAAGCAAGCAGGCGAAACAGGGGCGTGAACCGGTCCAAGAGGAAGAAAAGTCGATGGATTTCTCGTTGCTCGCCAGGTAGCAGGATGTTCTAATTGAGAACCGTTGAAAGTCCAGGAGATCTCGTATCTCATCGGTTTCTTGCCGGCCACGACATCGTTTCTATGGTCGCGTGTTAGATGGACAGATTTTCTACGGAAATGTTCGAATGAACGGTGGAATTGGTTAAGGCAGAACCAATTAGCGGAACGAATTTAACGTCAAACGTGTCGACAGATTCTTTTTAAACGCGCTGTTTTTTTCGTATTCGTAATTGGAATTTTGTTTATTTATTTATGCCAGAGAGTACGATGTCTGTTTTAGTTTGGAAGTTAAGAGTTAGCGAGGAATTTTTCTTCGTGGTATTTACACATTCTTTCGTTTGCTCGTGGTGTAGAAGCTACAATTGATCAACGTTCTATTAAATTAAGTCTCAAATTAAAACAATAACATGGAATATTTGCTTGCAGCGATATTTACACATTTAGGTGCAATTCAAATTTTGCTTCTTTATTCTTGTGATTTGTGCATCGTCTTGTATAATATAATCTACTTCATTCCACGATTTCATACCTGTACCTTCGCGTACAAACAGGTGAAATCTAATAAATATTGATAGCCCGTAAATTCGATTAGGAAAACGAAAAAAAAACAATAATTAAGTTGATTATCCAACATCAACAAACCTAAAAATAAAATTAATCATAGGAAGCTAAACGACCATATGCGCACAGCGTCCCACGAAAGTTTGGATATTGATTTGCTGGTAGCATTATTGATAATAGCCGTGACAGATAAAACGACAGTTATCAGTCACGTCGTTTTCTACCGAAACAAAGCTTGATTTACGAACGTTCTCCTCGAAAAATCAAAGAACAAGGACCACATCCCGTGGCTGCTACGATAACGTCGTGCTTTCGAGCACGTTGTTTTCCTTCCGTTTTTTTTTTTTTTTATTTACAATTTGCCAAGACGGTGTTCTCTGTATCAGCTTATATTTGGTGCGTTCACACCGATAAACAATCCAGCAACTAATCTCTTGACACTCACATTTTCGAAACGTGATTATGGTAACAACAACTTCCAGTTTGTTTTTTTCTTCACTTTTTTTTTTTTGCTCTCTTTGAAGTTTCGCGTTCCAGAAACGTCAGACCTCTGGGTCCTCTTTCACTCGATTGAATTAATATTATTATACAAATCACGATTTAAGCAGATTGAGATAAAAAGAGGATCGAAAAGAACTTGTGCTCTGATGTTCTACGATGAACATCATTAATTAAAATAATTTCATGAAAAATTTTTTTGTATCTATCAATTATTATAACGAGCATTGATACTTTAATTCTTTATTTTATCTTATCTTTGGGTATTTCACATGCTTTTACATTTTGTGTGCAGTTTTGAAAGGAAAAATATGCGCTGATTTCGAAACTTGAAGAATTGTCAGTTAGCAGAGAAATCACTCTTTATCAAATGTTAAAGAGAAATTGGATTTTAGTATTGAAGTTCTGTGTGTACAGTGGACTGTCGGAACGCGAGTGAAATATTCGAGAAAATTCGCTCGCTCTCCTCTGCGTCGAATCTCGCTTGGTTCACTAGCCGCAGGATAATACAGAACCTGCGTACGATTTCGAAAGGACGAGACGCGAAGTGGTAATCGATACGTCGAAATACTTTCGAAACTTGGATCCGGAAAGCAAGGAGAGGTCCCTGGTGATCGTCGAAATACGATTTATATATCATTTCTGGGAACTGCGGTTTTACGCGTATCCGGCTTGCGGACTCCACTTTCTTTTCTCCTCCAGACCCTTTAAACACAAATGAAGTAAGGTTGGTGGTAATTCAAGGGTCCGTTTCCAAAACCTGATCAAAAGTGCTCGATTTCACTCGACCAAACGCCGGAACAAGTCAATTCAACTAATTTGATGAAGAGAAACTACCCAATTGATAGCAGTTACGTAGTCGATAGGTAAAGATGAAGTGTATGGGATTTCTATGGGGTGAAAGGCGTATTAAACAACTGTTACGTGAGTCTGTACAAAGTTATATAAAATTTTGGAACATTCGAGGATCCTAGCGGAAAATCACAAAATAAAAGCTTCCGCATAATCAAAATAAATTTACGTATAATGCATATAATAAAAATAAGCACGATCAAAATTGATCCTTGAGCTATGAATGATACTACGAAATCGTGAGGGATTTGAGGCTTCGCGAAGGAAAATATGAAACTCCCATGGAAAAGTATCATACACCGTTTATGCGAAGTCATGGGATCTTTAAAAATTCAAGAAATTCCGAGACTGTTTAATGAAAAGTTACGAAACCCAGCAGGCACGCGAAGATACACAAAGCCGTAGAATCACCAAGGATTTCAACATCCGTAAAGAAGCTTCTGAGATTTCCTATGGGAACGCGTGAAATGTCAAAATATTGTTACGTCAGTTTGCAAAGGGTTATAGAATCTTTAAAAATCCAAAGCTCTTGGAAAAGTAGTCAGAGAATCCTGGAAAATCGCTGGCAGGAAATACGAGAGAACGAGAATTCTAAGATCCACGAAGGAAATCATGGAATGCGTATGGAAATTTACGGAGTGTAGCCGAGTCGCTGCACGGAATCACTAAGAATTGTAGAATCCCCGCGGAAAGCCGTAGAAACCCTAAAATCTAAAGAATGGTCGCGCAAAGTTCCCGAATCCTTACGAAAACCTAGCAAACCGCGGCGAAATCGCAATGAAAATTCACGGCCAACGTTCGTCTGTGTTTCTTCTAACAGAACTGTTCCTCCGTAATTGTCGAAATACGCTAATATGTACACCCTGAGACTTAAAGTGCAGCCAATTAGTCCTTACCGTGTAAATGTGTATTATGTGAACATGACTATGGTATCCTTAAAGCGTATTATATTAAATACATGGTTCAATAAGTAGTAATCATCGAAAAAATTTGATAAAATTCGCACAATATTTCCAAACATTTCGAACGAAGATTATCGTAAGATTATTGACAAATATTGGCTTGGCAACTAAGTGATTGCGGATTTTGTCATTAGGTGGTATTGACAAAATCCGCAATCACTTAGTTGCCAAGCCAATAGTTTGTTTAAATATGAAGTAAAACAAACGAAGTGTAGTGTCACGTTTGAACACAAAAGATGTACGTTTACATAGTAAGGAGGGATGGACAGAGATATTTCTTCTAATTTGAAGATGCAATGGGGATAGTGTGGTAAAAAAGGATCGATTCAATTGACTGAGGAAGAGCCGGCTGATGATGCTAAAGCGCATTGTTTTACTCGCGCTATAGTTAAAGCTATTCTGTGTGTTTTCGCTTCGTAAAGTAACATTAAGTATTTTTGTAGATCATTCCAGTTCACTACAGCTTTCTATCGTTGCGAGACTGGGATTGTTAATATATGAACAATTAAAATCCAACAATATAATATTGTTTGTAAAAACGCTTCGTCACATGACGAATTACAAATCACGAGAAACAATCAGAGGGAAAAGGAGGAACGAACATTTCAAGATCTCGAACGTCGTTCCGGCATTATTTAGTATTAACGAAACTGTTGATCGAACGACGGGGCAACGGAACAAAAGGCACGATCAAACAAACACGTGCGCAAACAAGCAAGCACTGTCGACGCTCGTTAAATCAACCACGATAAACAACCGCGTCGTTATAAATAAATTTTACCGAAGAACAGAGACGGACATGCTAAGTAACGAAGATAGTAAAAGATGTGGCGGATGATTTTGTTCTTTTCCTTGTTCGATAGAGAAGCAATGTGTATATAAAGATCACAGGCAAAAGATATGATAAGTACATTTTTGTTGATCTTTTAATTTCAATGTTACTTTGTAATATGTTCGTGTAAAGTACGCGGCTAAAAGCGGAGAAAGACACGATAAGGACCAAAGATGTAATTGGTGAAGTTTCGTAGAAGCTGAAGACGTAACTATTCAAACAAACAGTATTTTAACTCTTTTTACGCAACGTTTCATTTGCAATTCTTCTTTTTCAGACGGTTTACATCGTTGAATTCTGTTTTTTAACGTTCGTTTAATATTTTTCTTGTCGCTATTGTTTCCGCAATAAATCCTACAGATTTGTAAAATTTGAAGAAATCGAAATAATTTATAACATTGTGATAAACCTCCCTTTATTTGATCTTTAATGCGTCTTTGATATTTTAATATTATGAGAGACAATATTTTTAAAGTTATTAAGAGAGCGGAAAGATACACGTTCGGCCTTAAAATCAAAGAAAGGGACAATGTGAATTTTAAAATCGCTGCTCTGCGAAAATGAGAAATGCGATTTATCGTGTTTTTCTGCTCTAGTCTTTGTATGTATAGAACTGTAACAACAGTGATTTCGATAAATACGAAAACGTGAATACAAAGTTGATGAATGGGGGAAAAGAGAAGAAGCTGGAAATCATCGAGGGGCATGATGACACGGCGGAAGGTCGCGAGACCAGACATGCTTTTGCCAATGCTGGACGCTTTTTATTGCACGCTGAGATTTGCCGACGTATTAGTCGATGATATATTTTTTTACGACATGAATAGATAAGGGACGAGCGCTTTCTTTCGAAAGACATCATCGACTGTATCAGTTGTGATAAGGTATTTAGCGAGCACGAGCGTACATAACGTTAATTGCTATTTTTCTTTTTATTTTTTTGCGTTTTGTTTGCCTTTTATTTGCGAGTCTTTACTTTACTTCCTTTTTCATTGCCAATGTTCAATGCCGTATCAATTACACATGCTGTTAACGACACTATACTGGAAAATATATTAAATATATGCAAGACATTGATATCATACTGATTTTTCGAGTAGTTTGATTTCCTTGATAAGCATTAGCAAATCGTGAATTATTCTTGTGATGTGTTCAAGAGGTCGAGAATAATTTGGAGATTTTGATTAATAGGCAAAATAGTGAAGGAGCTGGTGAAGAAAGATCGAGCTTTGAGTTGAAGAAAATTAAGCACGGGCGTGTGTTTAAATTTAGAATTTCACAAATATAATAATGACTTTTTCCTTCCATGATACGCGAAACGTGATATGTCCTCTTATCTTAAGCTCCGGTTGTCTTTGTTCTGTATACTTTGTTCACTTTGTTTGCTAAATCATACGTTGTTCAAATTGTATTTAATTTCCAAATAATCATCTAACAATAACTCATCGTCTATCTGATTTTAATTTAAATCTGATGAACCCTAATGTCATACAGTCTTTGAAAATAATTCATTTTCTATTGACAAATTGATCTTTCTTTCTCTTCTCAAAAATTAGAAAAATATATATATTGATATAAGAAAAGCTTTTTTACTAGAATAATAGAATTAAATAGAATTCGAAGAAATACTCTTGTCTTAGACTCGTAGACGTGTAGTGTGGTTACGTTGCTCGAAACAATTGTAAGCGCAACCTGCTCAATGTTTTTCAAAATCTACTCAATAGCTAAAATAACCAGATAAACTTTTCACAAAAATTAAGAACGTTAACATGATCATACGATAGCACGACAAACCTATAACATCTACAATTCACTATTAGTTTTTCGAAACTTGACAAGTCCGAACAAACAATTATTGTTAATTAATTAAAATAAAGTAATAAAATAGAAAATAATAGAGTGTCTTCAAAAATCCGCTACTCTACGCTCTATTCTTTCTCGAACCGGGAATTATTTCTTCTCTTCAAATCACTGTTTCCATTTAGAATATCGAAACCATAAAAATTCGAATCTTTTCACAATAAAAAATTATTCCGTTCAACATCATCGTCGAAATTTAGAAAAACATCGATCTAATGAAAGGAACCTTCCAATTGTTTCGAGCAAACGTCAGTCAACTATTTCCACACCGTCGTCTAAAAAATATCGGGGAAAAAAGTAAATCCAGCTACGAAGTATCGGTAAAAGAATCACTTACCTGGGAGCATTGATGATCGGTCGGCCCATTGCCCGTTGCTGGCGCTTCTCGTTGCTGGGAAGGCGCAGGTAATCTTGGTCGCCAAAGAGGAACAGATCCTTTGAAATAATCATGTCCACCGTGTGGTTGCCGGTTATAGCTGCCCGCCTCTCTCTCTTATCTTTCTCTCACTGCCGAACCACAGGCTGAACAACGCACCACGACGACGACAACGACGTCAAACGCGACGGAATATCCTCACCTAAGTCCCGCCACCTCGACACGTTCAACGCGATCTCCAACGACGATTTTCCACCGCGATCAGTTCCCTGCTGTTGTCCCTCGTCAGCAAACGAACATTTTCGCCAGCTATCCCCGCGACTCCGTGCCGATTTTCTGTCCGAACACCTAGTCGCGAGCATTAAGTCCGAATAAAATTTAGAAGCGAACGAACCGATCGATACGAAGCTGATGTACGGTGCACGGTGCACTGATTCCGAGTGAATCAGCGTGTTCTTTGTGATCTTTTCTCAAAGATAATTTAAACGAGATCGCTCAAGTTCCCGTCGGAATTCTCTGTGTCTTTGGTAGAGCGGTCGGAATCGGAGATAAAGAGATTGACTATGAAAGTTCGTGAAATTTCGAGCGAAAACGTAGCGAAGTTTTGCGTTTGTTGACGAGTCCTGGTAAATCAGCAGTATCCTTGCAGGTGCAGCGTTCCGTGGGAGAGTTCTGCGGAGATCGGCTCCGACTGTCTAAAAAAAAAAAAACAAAAGATGAGTTAGTGACATATTTAAGAGGAAGTTGTTTACGTTTCTGAATCAAAGCTAATGGTAAGTATAGGAGTTGTTATCACGGATACCTAACGTCTTTGGAACATTATCATAAAGCAAGCTTCAAAGTTTTGTGTTAAGGAACGATACGAATTTTGAAGAGTAGAGCGAGATAGAATATAGCTCGTGGAATAAGCAAACACAGACTGTTTGGTTAATAACCTGTTGCTTTTTCTGGTCGTGAACAAACTGATTCTATTTTCTCTACAATGTACCTGTCATAGTAAAAATTTGGAAATTTGATGAAGATGTATTACTTCATAGAGATTATGATTTTATGGTAACATTTCTGATGTTTACGATGAAATTTAGGATAGAGATGTTACGGGGATTCGTCAATTAAGATTTAAATTAGTGAATGCTTATCCCTGCAATCGTCAATTGTCTTCATTGCCAATATAAACACGTGATTTCAGTTTCTAGAAAATAAAAGAAACATGGCGGAATAAGACGCGGTAAAATGGTACAACTAGGTAATGTCAATATTTGTAGACCAGTATAGTGACGACGGATGCACAAAAATCCAGGTCAAAATTAATCAGTCAATTTTGAACAGTTATATATTAACAGTCTCGATATTCAAATCAAAACGTGTTTACTTTGCGTCTACCAAAATTCACCGCTACGCATCAGGAAATGTTCTATAATCTCTGCAAAAATCCAATTCGACTCTCGTCAGGAAACAAAGAAAAAGATTATAGAAAAAAGGAAACCGGAGAAAAATTATCAGCGAATATTTAGTTCCTCTACTTTCGAGTGCATTATTTATTATTTATTCGCAATAAAGAACTTTTCCGACTGCCAGTTTAAATAGAAATTTGTCTCATATGCTGGATATTACAGCAAGTCTCCAGTTCGGATATTTTACGTATTCTATAAACTTCTACATTCTTAACCCTGCTACGGTCTTCGAATTTTCATATTTTAATCTCTCATTTTAGCAAAACGGATTTATAATATTAATTGTTAATATGATATGAAATTTCTCGAAAATGCGTAAATATCCGTAGTGTAGTTGTAACTTAATATGGCGCATGGGCTACGCCATATTTGAGCTACTTGCGACCCGTATAACTAATATTCGCGCAACGAATATCTGGAATACGCTGTACTCGCGCGAGAGAACGACTCGCGTTCACGCGTTCATTCATGATCGTCTATTAGCAGTGCCGAAGGTAATCATGTCCGCTGGGTAATCCGTTACCAGAGACGAGGTCGGCACAAAAACGGGACGAGCAAGCTTTTCGCGCGAAAATAGCGGCTTTCTGATCGAACAGCCATAAAGAACACCTAAAGAAGGCGTTATTATTTTCGATATTATTTTCAACCTTACCTACCGCACATTTGTTATTGTTTCTCATCTTGCTCTTTTTCTGACGGCTCTTGCCTGTTCTAAGAAACCACGTAACCATTAATATTCCTCTTTTTGGTAAATTTATTAATATTTCGCACTGAACTAACTAGAAAAAGTAACGTAACTGAAATAAAAGAGACTTTTGGGACACCCTCTGTGTATTGTGTCGTAAATTAATTAGACGACTGCAGCGCCATCCCTTTAGTCTCATTTCAAAAGCCAAAGTACATATACAATATTAAGAAAATTATTTTTATACATATATGTATATGTATATGTAACAAGATTTCATAGATTTATAAAACAAACGAAGAACTATGTACTTTATCGTTCGCAAAAAACATGATTCATCTTGCACCACGAAACTGAGACGCGAAGAACCTTACGTCGAAGCGGCTTATTGTAGCCAGAAGTTATTCCAAACAGACCGCGCGAAACGTAAATAAAAAATGCTGCCAACATTTCTCGCAACACAACGTTTACAGCTTCCGAAGCTCGACGACAAAGAAGCATTTAAAAAATCTGCTTCAATTTCGCGAAACAAAAATACATACACCATACATACATTACGTATACAGCATACACGCATTTGATACATAACATGCGACATATATAGGTCACCTATTTTTGTTCAACAACGCGCGGACTAGCAGCGGCTGCATGTTTGCGGCGATCGACTTCCGAATTCTTCGCATAATCCGAATCGCCGCCATTACACTGTGGATAGTCGGTTATTTATCGACGAGATTTGTCAGTCGCTGAAAGTCGCAAAGTAGCCGCGATCACGAGCAAAGACGAATACAGTGGGGGCGAACGAGTCGCACTGTATGTCGCGTCTGAAGCTGACGAAGTAAATCGAGCGGATATACGCTGTGCGCATGAGAACTCGTCCCATATTTACATCGCGCCAATTTTCACCCGCCAACTGTTAGGCATTAGTCACGGATGAGTGGCAAGTATACGAGAAACGCTGGTGTATCGTGGACATCTTCCTTCGCTCCGGTCAGAGATGATTTTGACAGGCGTCTCTAATTAGTCGAGGCGAATTGTACGGGCCTAAGGCGCGATCAACCAACACCGTTTTAATTTTCATGGCCTCGCGTGCAAGAAAACCACCGTTGGCCTCCTAACGTTTTCATTTCCGTTCGACGATTTTGTCGATGCGTCAACCTTCGAACGTGAAATTAGTAACAACGTGGTCACGCAACCTATTCCACTATGGAATAGGTAGGTAGTATTTACAACGAAAAACTGGTCAAAAGACGATTTTTTAAACTTTCAGGGATAATTAACTCTTAATTGATATTGCTGAGTTATATAGTAGATGACCATTCGGTTTAGGTTAGATTAGAATCAAGTTTCTTAGTTTTAGAATATTTAATTGCAATTTATATTCTGTATCTTCCTCAATGGCTTTGATAGCCTTCATAACTTAGAATATAGAAAACACTTTGTATTAGATAAACTAAAATTATGTTAATTAAAATCGTTATGGGTTTCTAATCTCATCTACAACCAGACGAGGGTTAAATCCAATTAAGGGTTAGGTATCACGGTCGTAAATACATACGTACATACATAATGACTCACGAAAGAATTTGAACACCTACCACAGAAAACTTCTATGTATGTATAATTTATTATTACAAAGTTGCTCTACCTCCTCATTCTACATCAAAGTAATAAATTATCTTAATTGAATATAATTAAATTTTTTAATGCGAACAGGTCACTATGGGATATTCAGTTCCCTCGACGCGCCTAGTGGCGCTGATCGAAATCGACAACGTTGAGAAAGGTTATGGCGCCGGTACCGAAAGTAACGGCCGCTAATTCGGCTGTGAGTGAATGCCGACCGAAAATACAATATCGAAAAATAGATAAACGTATCCAGAATCGGTCGATTCCAACTGATCGTATCTCTCTTTTTACAGTTTTCGTATGGTGTTGATGTTTTATTTACGTATCGTGAGCGGTAAATTTGAATTTTTTATACCAGGCGAATGGCTCGTACATTATATTGGCAACGTTTTTGACGTGCGAACCAGATTCGATGTCGTTTATTTTTTCTCGGAAAGAAAAGAGAAATAGGATCCGTATCGCTTGAAATTTTTAAGAAAGCACAAGATATATTTAGTCACGCGTACTATCAATGAGAATATACACGATGATTAAGAACAATTATCTCATCGCGAGTAGTACGTTTCATGTCACGGGTGCAACGATCTCAGTCTGTTAAACGGCAAGATCAATGAACACGACCAGTCGACCGATAACTGCATACGAGATTACGACTTCGAATTTCGGTGATTATCTTCGTATCGATCGAACTAGTTCAATATTTAAAAATGTCGTTTTAAGGAATCCGCCATAATATTATTTTTTACACTATGAAAAAGCAATTATTATAAAATTGACTGCTTTTATTCGAAATGAATTTAATAGAATTTGTTAGTTTTTATAAAACACCACATAAGTAATTGGAAACATTATTATATCATAAATTGATTCATTTTTTGAATCATAAACAAACTTCATCAGTGTCACCTAACCTATTTGTTGCAGACGCTATTAAAATAAACATTGTTTCAGATTTGTTTCCAATAGCATTAAGAGACTTATATCGAAACCCACGGACAAGCCACTTACCACATAATTAAACTTACGAATGGAGCGATAGAAAGAGAAAGGTGTGCGCGCTCAAACACGTAAGATAAGAATAGGTGAATGACAATACACCGGGAAAAACTAATTTGGCACGAACAAAGGAAACATAAACAATGCAAATAGCCGTTTGTCAGGCCGGTAACCAGTGTGTAACTTCATTTTTCCGGCTCCACGCTAGTTAATTACCACAAAATCAAACAGGGCAAAAACACGTACTTATCCTGATTTACTTGATTAGAATACACAAGTCAACCGGTTGGATTTGTTCCAAAACGAAGTTGTTCCTTTCAACGGTACAACCATCCGGCCTAATCGGTGTTTTCGAGCATAGGAAATCAAATGCACGCTTAATTCGCATAACCACCACTAAAGATACATGTCTGCGATTCTTTGGACCGACATCGTCCCTTCTTGTCATTGACACCGATAATACTGTTCATTCAACGAACATCGGTGATGAAAATTACTCTGCACTCGCGAACAATGAACTGTCTCGATATAGAAAGAAAGGACGAGTACCTACTCTATATTTAGATTATCTGCATATATTCAAATTTTTTTCATGGTTATTTTTGGTCTAAATAGTTCGTTCGAATTTCGAGAAAAGAACCATAGCTATAGAAACGGCAAGCTGGAAGATAAGATGCTGCCGACTCGTGGCAAAGTCTAGCATTCGTTGATTAGATACGAAATTATAAAGGTTCGTGAACTTAACGAACAAAGCGGCGAAATAGAGCTACGGTATCAATAGTTTAAAGAAATCATAAATATTATATTATTCTTCTTCTTAATAAGATACAGTACATGTTTTATAGATTTTCAGTGTACAGAAGATATTTTTTGAAAGAAGATTGGCTGCACTGCGACAAAACCGCCCGATTAAGTGTTATTACGAAAGTACGATGTTTATAATACCTACGGTAGGTAAGGTCAGCGTATTGGTGATAAGGTCATTGCAAGAATGACGTACACGTCCTTCGGCTGTTCGTCCTCGAATGTAAAGGAATTAATTTTTAATGAGAAAATATCTGGTTTCATTGAAGCTTACACAAAAAAATTGGCTTACAGTAGCTCACAAAAATATTCAGACACTTGTAAAAACCTTTTATAAGTATATTATGTGTGTTATACGAAACATTTTGAAATTTTATTACCGCTATAATAAGTCTTGACTATTATGATTATATCAGTTATATTATATTACAGTAATAAAAAAATTTTAATATGTTTTATATGATACATACATACTTCCTATGTTAAATGTTCAAATGCTTTACCTAGCCATTGTACATTTTCAATTTGACTTTTAAATGTCACAAACAAATTTTTGGGTCAAATATATTGTTGTTCGCTCAACTAGTGAAATTATTATGATAAATAATTTCATGTGAAGCAATATTCGAAAAAGAATATCGATATTCTCCGATCAAGATATTTTCCTACAATAGGGCATTGACGTACGAACAACCTTTGAACGAGAAAACACCGGTTGCAGTGAATGACCCTACGCCCTTGATACTCTCGAAACACGTTCACTCCGTTTGAAACTCACATTTAAAACGAGTACTCGCGCAACGCGAAAGGGAAAATTGAACAGTTGAAATGGTAAATGATGTAAGTGGCAGAAGTGCAGATTTTCAATATAAACAAGAAATGTATTGGTTCAAGATAATGCCGCTAACGAATTTAACTGTATCTTGCCATAACCCTAAAAAGCTAAAACAAATTCTAGCACTTACAACGTTTAAATCTGTATCTAGTATAAAATTTAGTACTATTTGAATTCCTCAATTATCAAATACCGTAAAAGCAGCGATAAAATTAGGTAAATTTAACACTGTTACTATAATGCATTGCAACATCTTGAGAATTAGTATTCTTAACACTAGAACCACCGTAATCCATAAAATAATCATTTTCTAATTTTTCGTAAATTTATCGGTTTGGATGGTAGCATTTCTGCCGATTCGAATGACTTTTTATAAAATTTTATATATCTTTAATTTTCGTACTTTAATCGTCGGTAGTTCTAGTGTTAAAGCAGCACATTGCACGTCTCGCCGAATGTTGGTATTCCCACCGATCTCGATAATCATAAATCGAAGATATTTGAGAATTCGAAAATGCCGTTTCGTCCCGAAATTTCGGACGTGTTTATCGAGATTCGAATATCAGCAGGAGGTTGGTTTCCTGATTTTACAACTTTCCAACGAAACGAATGAAAAACAGAGAACAGTAACTAAATATGTATGCAGTTTGTGGAAGGTGGTAGTATGAAAGCTACTCACGTAAAAAGCACGAAAAATTCCAGTGCTTCTCGCTGTTATCGCTGCTTGTGATCAAGATGAGTTTCTCGATCATGTAGGGACCCGAAGAAGGAGAAGAAGAACTTTCAGTAGGTCTCGAGTTTGATATTGGTCGTAGCCGGTATCTTCGGCCTCGTCGTCCTCGGCGTCGTCCTCCTCGTAGCTCCTGTCACACATGCACTGTGCATCGACCACGAACATGCGGCCATTGCGCGGCACGCAGTCAATGAACCCGCATTGCTTTTCAACCGAGAGAGTCTTCGCCTTTTTTTCCCTTCTTAAACCCCGGAACGCACTATCGGCCGGCCTCTATCCGCGGATCTTCGGCCGCACACTCACGACATATATTCCGGTGGCGGTTTTGCACGAGGAACACCCGACCCTCCCGGTGTCACTGGTTCTCTTACCTCTTCCTGCGCCGTGTCGTCGTTATTTCTCTCTCTCCCTCTTTTTCGTATATATGTGTATATGTGTGATACGCGGGTGCGCACGCGCGTGTTTCACGTCTCTCCTCGGTTTCGCACGTGTATATACGTATGTATACGTCGCGACGAAAATCCCTCTCCGTCCCTCTTTTATTTTCTCGTTCTCCCTCTTTCTACCTTCGTACGGTCGTTCAGTGACCCGCTCTCTCTTTCTCTCCCTCTCTATATAACACCAATACACGCGACTACGATTTTTCACCAGTTCTTTTCTCTCTCGTATTACGGCTCACGACTCAAGGGTTGAGAAGCGAATACGACGTATAACCGATAGGTATACGATTTAGATATAGGATACGGGATCGCGATGTTGTACTATGAGCACTCATATAGACTCTGACTCGTATTGGAGTCTCGTGTCCCCCCCGAAGTTCGACCACAGCTTCACGACGCGACACTCGCGGCGGTCGGATGCAGACTGAATCGGACGCTACGTGCCTCGCTCGTGTATTGCCAGAACGTCCCTCCCCTTATCCACCCTCCCTCTTTTTCGCTCGTTCCTCTTTCTCTTCCCCCTATTTACTTCTCTCTTCACGGTGGCTATCAGCTCGTGCCAGACCCCAGGCTCATTTTTACTGGCGACGGCGACGCGCTAACGTACAACTAGAACGGAGGGGAGGCGGCTCGCTCGTGAAATTTCAAAATCTTTTTGTTAAACGATGCTTCCTACTTTTCCTACGGATTATGGGCCGACGACACAATGGGCGCATATTTAAATGGTCAACCTCCGTCACCAAGCGATTATGTTTTTTGTTTGACTTCAATCTTTGGCAAATTTCATTAATTTGCTTTTTTCTTCTTTTCGTTACGAAGATTTGTACATTTGAATTGACTTCTTGAAAGTTTGAATTCAATGAAAAAGTATTTAGGAAAGATATACGTGTTCTTACGCACAATTCAATTGTCTCTCTAATTTTGTTTCTTTTCTTCTCTTTCTTTATGAAAATTTGAAATTTGAATTAAATTTCTGAAAATTTGAGGTAGATGAAAAAATATTTAGAAACGGTGTATGCGATACGATCTCAAGCACAATGAATTTACGTCGAGTAAAACAATGTATAGAATATTCTTGATTAATGCATTTTCTCCACAGATCATTAACCTTTTGAAGAGAGAGTTTATGATTTACATATATATATATGTAAATATATATGTAAATATATAAATGAAATTCTATACATGTTAGACATACCACCTATATTCAAATCGTGCAATGATGTGTTTAATATATTACAATCATGTAGTAAGATTCGAGTAAATTTGAAAATTAAATTTGCAAGGTCGATAATTTTTTGTTTTATCTCCAAAACTTTATTTTCTGAATATATATTACAAACTTGATATATTTGTACTTATCATAATTAGATAAAACTATAGAAGGAATTATTTTACTAGAATATCTTAGTAGGAGTTTACTCAATTCAGACAATTAAAAAACCAAGATCCTCTAGCTATTTCGCTATGCTTCAAAGTCATAATTATCATAGTTTATTAGATCCTATTCAAACTTTATCATGCATATCATCCTCACAATTTTGAATATCAGAATCAGAAAATCCCAATTCCTCGTCTTTTTGGGAGACCAGTTCTATGATAGCACTATGACCAACAAATGATATTAGCGCTTTTTAGAAATACATAAGAAATGAAGGAAATATTACAACATAAAACTTACTTTAATACATCGCCTTCAAAGCTATTCCAGCATACTGTTCCCGGATGTGTTATTTTATACTCTAACATATTATTGAATTGTTCTTGTAATTTCTGTAATTAAATTATAGGTAATTATGCAAATTCATTAAGTACAAATTTTATTTTACAGATACATCGATTTTTATACCTGAATAAGTTGTGCACTTTGCAAATCGCAAGCAAACATTTGATTGTTTGCTAAGCTGATAAAATAGTTTCCTCTTTCTTTTCCTGAAACAATTGAAAATATTATATACACAATATATACACAATTGTAAATTATATATACACAATATATATTATATTATATATACGATTAAAAATTATGTAAACAACAGAATGCACGTACTTATAGACATTTTTGGAGCAGTAAATAATAAAATTGGCGCGCTAACGCATGTAGTATCATGCAAATATATCGCTGTCGAAAGTTGCTTTGTAAAATATGTAATAAATGGGTTGGGATATTCCTTAACTCTATCATTTACACTTGACGGATGTATAGTAACGCTGCCATCTTCTGGAGTCCATGCTCTGGTTCCATTTTTTGTAACTCTCCTGAACACAAAATAAAATTTAAGGTATATTTCCGCTTTCATTACCCTTATCATTGTACTAGAAACTAGACATACCTTATAACAGCAATATTAGGATACAATGCAGCACATACTACTGCTTTCACTAAGGTTATGTTACTGGAGTTCCTGTTAGCATTAATGTCAGCAGGATTTTCTGAGTCCATAAATTTCATTTGACACAAATGTTGAGCAAATTGAGTTTTCATTTCAGAAAGTAGTTTAAGCGTACTAAAAGAGAGGAAATATTCCCTACAAAAAGAACTTGCATAACTTTTTTTATACGCGATCTCAAATCTTCTTAATGCTTCAGATAACGCGATATGATCGCTAAATTGATTCATATTTAATTCGAGTTTCTTTTTTCGTGCATCTTCCTCTTTTCCAAGTGGACAGTAAAAAGCATCTTTAAAACTAAGACTCGCCGCGATTGCAAAAACTGGTTCTACGCACGAAAATAACGATGCCCATATGATCATTTTCCCTAGTAAGAATAAACAATAAAATGATTATTATATAGACTTATTAATAAAAAATATTAACAAAGATAGAAATTATGTAAAATTATATTTAATATATAAGAATAGTACCTGTTCGTGGATCTAGAGGTAATTGAGCCAAATGATACCCCAAAGGAGTCAATTGTTCCTCATCATCCAACGCATTGAGAGTTCGGAGTAAATCCAAAGATAGATCTATAGCTTTCATATTTGGGGGATCCATAACACTTGCTAAGAAAGTTCTAGCTTTCCCCAATTGTAACATTTTTATTTGTAAAATAACTTCCTCTAAACGCGTCCTTAACATTTCAGGTAAAGGATACTGGTCTAGTGCCATTTTTCTAGCTTTTGAGTACAAATGATAACAGACACCAGCTTTTACTCTAAAAAGAATATAACATACTATTATTATAATAAATATTTTAAATAACAAGAAAATTTCTTTTAGAATTTTGTCTTTGAATGTCTTACCTGCCTGCTCTACCTTTTCTTTGTTTAGCATTAGCTAACGATACCCATTCAGGTTCCAAAGTTTGAACATTTTTTTGGAGATCGAATTTACCAAATTTCATTTTTCCGCAATCAACAACATATACTACATCTTCAATAGTTATAGAAGTTTCGGCTATCGAAGTTGCAATTATTATCTTCCGAACTCCTTCAGGTGGTGTTTTAAATACGAGCTTCTGATCGACAGTTGGCATACGAGAATGAAGAGGATAAATAACATACTGATCTAAATACACATTAAATAATTTGTTTAAACTAAAATTATGATGAAAATAAGAGTTTTATATTAAGCGCTATATCAAATATACTTACTTTGTGGATACTGTCTGTTTTCCAGCATAATTTTATGTAGCTTTATTATATCCATCATACCAGGAAGAAAAACTAAAATAGCTCCAGGATCTTTAGTTTTACAAATGTACCTAACTAATTGTTCTATAAGGTCAAGAGACAATTTCTCGCTGTTTGGATTCCGTAATTGTTCAATTACCTCTTTTGAATATTTCTTCTATAATGCAATAAATGAAACAAATAAGAGAAAGAATAAATATAGTATAAATAATTATAGAATAAGAATACTTGCCGTAGCTATAAGCTGTCGTACATAAGGATATAGCACATCATGAAACTCATCCCTTTTTCGTTGTTCCTGTTTATATTTTTTGATATGTTTTCTATGATCTTGAGGTATTGCAGCTGATGCGGGAAATTGATATCTGTAATTCAATTGTATTGTTCAGTTTATTTGTACTGCAATTGTTTGCCTATATTGTTTTTATCAAATATGAACTTACTCTGTAAAGGATAGGACGTCCTCTAAATAAAATTCTGTTACTGGATAAGTAAAGCCAGGAATATGAATCATTGGGCAATCATTATAATAACTGGAAAATCTTTCAGAGTTAAGTGTTGCACTCATTAAAATAACTTTCAAATCAGGTCTCTAAAAAATGAATTTTTTTATATAATGCGAATTAATACCATTAAATTTAATCTAGATGTAATTAAACGTACTTTAGGGATAATTAGTTTCAGTAAAGCAAGGATGAAGTCACTTTCGGTAGATCTTTCATGAATTTCATCTAATATAATATGAGAAAATTCTTTTAAGGCTGGATCGCCTTGCATAAATTGCAATAACATTCCAGTAGTACAAAATGTTATGCTGCCTCTATCTCTCGGTAATACTCTACAAATAAAAAACAAACAACACAATCCAACCTTTAGTTGAATTAACAGAAGAAATAAAAAATAACATACTTTTCAAGTCGGATTTGAAAACCAACAGATTTACCAAGCCTCTCTGCTCTCTCAGCTGCAACTCTCTCAGCAACAGATATAGCTGATATCCTCCTAGGTTGAGTACATATAATTCGCACAATGCTACCATTTTCTTGTTCTATTTGGTCATCCAATATATACTGAGCAACCTGTGTTGTTTTTCCACAACCTGAAATGCATCTGTATAATAACTGTATCTAATAAACTATTCAAAAAAGCTTGTGAATATGTTATATTAGCAACCTTGCATTATATAAAATCAATTGTATTATTAATATAAATTCTGCAATGAAATACAAAAAACTTACCAGTTTCTCCACTTATTACAATAACCTGATTTTCCTTAATCAAGTCTAATATTCTTGATCTTTTATGATATGATGGTAACTTTAATCTGAATTGTTTCATGTTTTCATACTCCTGCATTGATTGCAATGTCCTATGTTCATTTAATAATTTTTTATCTAGTTCAACATCTCTTTCTAATTTTGATTTAACCATCAAAGCTCTGGTAAGATTTTCTTGCATATTACCAGATACCATGTTCATGAATTTTCTTTTAAATTGGGAGTCACGAATGTGCACATATTTATTTTCTAACACACCATACGTATCCTCAGTGTATGCATTGTTATATAATTTTTCATAATATCCTTTAGAATTGTCTAACACGTGTTCAATTTTTTCTTTAAGATGTTCAGGTAACTTAATAACTCGAGTTTCCTTTTTCTTGGATTTTTCCTTGGCCTTATCTCTATAATAAAGCCCTATTTCTTTGCCTCTCAACCAAGGTGGATGTCCTCCTCCTCTACCTCGTCCACGGCTGTCACGTTCAAAATGTGGCCCTCCTGACTGAGAACTTTCACCTCTATCTCCTAAATATTAATTAAACATTAAATGCAGTGAATATAAAATCCTTTTAAAAACTACAGAAAATTATTACATTTAATTGTTACATCTTATTTGTATGTATCAAACTAGAAAATCTAACCTCTAAATAATCGACAGATTGTCATCAAATCTGGGAACAATAATTAGATATGTTATATATATCAGATGCTATATATTATCATTTTCTTAACTTTAAATGAAATTATACAATATACGGAATATAATTCCAAAAAATAGAGTAATTACACAAATATAACTATATTGTCATATCTTCAAAATAATTTTATTTACCATGTCTACGTCTCGAATGCATTCTTTGTGCTAAAAATTGTCCGTAAGGATGGGACATTCTTTTTTTTACTAATCGTATGAAATCATTAATGTTACTTGTTCGTTACACATTCTTTTTTAACTACTTAAATATTGACAAATTCGCCGCTCTATTTAGAAACACTATATCCTCGATTTTCACTAAAAGCGACTCTAAAGCTGGTTGATTGGTGCACGCTTCATCCAATCAACATTTAGCCTATGTATTTATTAATTTCAAAAAATATCCTCTATTAATTTATATCTCTCGATACATAATTAACTTAACACACAAAAATTATTCTTAAAAGATTAAATAGAAATTGTTCTATTTCTACCAGGATCTGATAATAAACAAAATTGAGGTAACATAAAATTATATTTAAATAAAATAAATGTAGAAAAAAATGTTGGGAAATAAGTTGAATGTCAGATTATTTTTACTATTATTATTATTATTTCATTGCAATATAAAATCTTCAATAGATACTCTAGTTAACACGTTAATGGCTGGTTTGCCGGATTTTTTTGTGAATATATACTGTGAACATCGTTTACTCAACATCTAGACAAGTACCTACACTAATCTGTAAAGACATGAAAAGTTGAGCAGCGGGTCTGCATAAGAACAGGGGAGGCACTGCTCTTTATCGCCATTGATATGTACATGTCTAGTATGTATACATATTATGTCGTATGCTATATATATCAGTATTTATTGCCCAGCTTACCATCACGCGTTATTACATTATCGTATCTATATATATAACACTTTTGACCAATACAATTGCGTATCTTTATGATTGCATTGGGTCTACAAGAAATAACCAATCAGACCCACATTCCTTTGCCTACCCATCTTCTCATCCCTGCATAATATAATAGTATCTAGTGCTACGCATAGTACTTAGTATAGTACCTGGTAGAACGAAGTTAGTATATGCATACAAGAAATCAGCATGGGTAGCACGGAGGTAACACCGACCCCAAAGAAATTAAACGAAAGCAACGATATCGCTGATGTTTACGGGCCGAACTTAAAAATCCTTCCATGCAATAATCAAGTGAAGGAACTGCAGACTATATTGCGAGACAAGTAAGTAAACCGACGGCGAAAATGATTCATGTATCGACGTATACAAGTATTTTTTTTAGCTTTAAAATGCCGGCATGATGCCGGCGCATTGTGTTGTTTGCCTCCAATTAAACAATTTAATGGACACAATGCATATCCGTTTACAGAAACACCACGAGGAGCGATTTCAAGTTCTACGCCGACCGCCTGGTGAGTCTTATTTTTCTGTTTAATTATATGTTCTGACGCATTGTCATGTATTTTCGAGGTAATATTTATTTGTTTTAAGCACTTACGACTAAAACTGCATGCATCGTAAGTGAAACATATGTTTCATAACAAGTAGAAATTTAATAATATTGGTCCCTTTTTCGAGAACAAATCGTTTCGTCAGACGTGGCCATTCTCCCACTGTACGCATCGTGTTTTTATGCTTTCACCGAAAAATATAGTTGATTCTATCTAATGTAATCTATTTTTGTATTTTCTGTAATTAGAGATAATATTAATTTGATATTTTTTCTGTAGAATTTATTGCAAGTAATTGAATTGTATCAAATCGATATTTTTATGGTAATAGTATTTTTTAATTTTATGACTTACATATCTATGATAAGTTGTGAATTATATACACAGTAAATTAAACATTTCTAGATAAGACTAGTGATAGAAGAAAGTTTAAATCAATTACCTTTTTCCAAATGTGTGGTAACTACACCAACTGGTGTCAAATACAATGGTTTGAAGTATCAGAAAGGAAATTGTGGAGTGTCTATAGTAAGAAGCGGAGAAGCCATGGAACAGGTATATTTTATTAATAACTGGATTTGTAAAAGCATATTAATTATAATGCATTTTCAGGGTTTAAGAGACTGCTGTCGTAGTATAAGAATTGGGAAAATATTAGTTGAAAGTGATGCAGACACCCATGAAGCCAAAGTAGTTTATGCAAAGTTTCCAGATGATATATCTGAAAGAAAAGTCTTACTTATGTATCCAATAATGAGTAAGTGTAACAGCTTTAGATCATACATGTAAGTTCTTTTGTGTACAATATTGTAAAACCAATGATTTATTTTAAATGAAAGGTACTGGGAATACTGTGATAAAAGCAATTGCTGTCCTAAAAGAACATAACGTAATTGAAGAAAATATCATTTTATCAAATTTATTTTGTACACCAATTGCAGCTAAGTCTCTAGTCACTGCCTTCCCTCAGGTGTGTATACTTTCTGATTATAACAGTATCTTATTAGACGCTTTCTTTCTATACACAGATCATAAGATTATTTCATTAGGCTTTAACCTTCTTTAAGTTCACTTTAAACCCAAAAGGCAGATTAGTTGCCGATCCTGAAATCATGAGCTTGATAACAAATATTAACTTTTTAACAGCTTTTAAAAAGTAACAGTAAACTGCCTTAAGACATTCTTTACTGAATGTATTAATTAAGTTATTTCAAACTATTTTTATATTGTAAACATATCTTAATTGTTTGAATGAAAATAAATTTTCTTTTACAGATGAAGATTTTAACATCAGAGATTCATAGCATTGCTCCAAATCATTTTGGACAGAAATACTTTGGTACGGATTAATTATATTTTATTAGCATATTATATCATAAGTTAGTATCTATAATAGATGAACTGATAGAAAATCAGGTGCAGAAGGTAACATGTTTCTCTAAAGTATAATCATAAAGCATAATACAGTTTATAGAAAGAATTCCTACAGGAAAAAAGATATTAATATTTTGTTTATAGCATTACCACTGCTAACTTTTGTAAGTTATCTTTGATTTATTGCAAGGAAATATCAAACAGTGTGATCAATTGTGTAATCATAATACATAATTCATCATCATATAAGAAGTACATATTTAAAATAGCAACATCATTTTTCATGTTCTGTTATCATTACACTTCTGACTTGCAAATACCTTCTTAACTTTTTATTTAAATATTTATACATAAAAAAAATGAAAATTCATTAAATATGGTTACTACATAAGTTTTAGTACAAAAAATCTCCACGCAATTCTTAAAATTGCACATAGTAAAAATGTATAATTTTGCACAATGTTTAAGTTACTTATCAAAATAGTCAAAGAAAATGCTTTGACTATTACTTATAACTAACCTTATTATTTAATAATTTTCAGTATTGATATCTATTATTACGCTTAAATAGCATATATATAAAGTTTTATTAATATACTTAAACAGAAAAAATCAATATAGTACAAGTTATATGTAGAAGAAAAGTGTTTCTTAAAAAGTATTGAGAATTTTACATAGCGTTGATAATACTGTATTATGTAATTACTTCAAGTTTTGTAAAAGCATTTATCTTGTTTATTATATTATGTATGTTTTACAAATTAATTTTTATGGTATTGCAGAATGTATAAATATAGATTTTAAAGGTGTGGTACTTTAGAGACACTTTTCATGTATGGTTCTCAATTTGCGATTTATATTCATTATCTTCATAATCTTCAATAATAAGAAAACCTCTTTGTTTATTAAATCAATATTCCCGAAATATTGTATAAAAAACGTGAAAGAACGCTTTATGTTTATTCTTCAACTAATACCTGAGTGAATGTATGCAGATATGTATATATTTTGCTCTCATGTATTTAGAGTTTATACTTTAAAAACTGTGTATTTATATTTGTATTTAAGATATCATGTGAACCTTCTGTAGATTGATTTTCTTTTCTTAATGTATAGTTGTAAGTAATATGTTTTATTATTATTTAATTAAGATAAATCAATCATATATAAATTGATTGATCTTTTCTGCATAATATAACAATTACAATCTTTTTTCTATTTTTTGCTCTATATACTGTGAACTATGAACTTCAACAGAAAAAGTAATCCCACAGTAAAACATGCATTATATGATGCGCAAAGTGTAATGAAAAATATCTTTTATGTAATTATTTATTAAAATTATAGTTCAGTGATTGTTACAAGTTTAATAGCAACAAAAAGTTAATTTTTGAAAATATATTTTAGGCTAATATTTTGTGAATTTCATAAACAAAGTATGATTCTGTTACAGAGTAACAATATATAAAGTTTTTTCAAATGTTATATAAAAGAATATTAATTTTCTCACAGTTTTTTCATGTTGCTAGTAAATAGTAACTTATAAAATTTATAAAAATGATATTAATTTATAATGTGAACTATAATAATGGAAATTTTGTATATGACATAAGTTATGTGATAATTTCCAATAGTTTCATACAATTGTAGCAAAAAAATATAAAATAATGCAGAATGTTTCATTATCTGAATGATAAAACAAAATTTTTACTTAATAGTTAAAAATACAATTTGCATAATAATGTGATAGTCACTCTATAGGTTTAGATAATTGTTTTGGGATAAATTTGTCGTTAAAGCAATTATATAATTAATAAATAAGGAAATTATAGAAATACTTTGTTTTTAAGTACACGTCTTAAATTGAATTTAATAAGTATTGCAAGATGTATTTAAGTAATATTATTTATTTATTATTTAAACATCTTGTTCTTCAATTTGTATATAAATAGTATTGTATATCAAGATAGATATGTATTTTAATGTAAACATGGATCATTATAATGAAATTAATGATATGAGAACATTTAATATCTGCATAACGAAACATGATATTTTGCATCAACAATATGTTTGGCATTAGTGTTTCGATTTTCTCCTAATTCTCATTGTAATAGTGTCTACTGTTGAGTTTAATTTTGTTTTAATACATGCTAATAGTGTGTGAATAAGTACAAATATTAACATAATATTCAACATAGTACTAAACATAAGTTTTTAAAAACATACATCAAAATGATGTATGACAATGTTACTTACCAATACTAATATGTGATTTCAATTTTCATAAATAGTCACATATACCAAATTAAAATCATTTGTTATAAAATGAAGAACCATTTTTATAATTATTATGTATTACTAAAGTACATACAAATTTTCTAACTATGGAAAATGTTAAAAAATGTAAATTTATGAAGCTTATCACTACCTACATCACTATCATATTAATAAGATTTTTTGTGTGACTGTTGAATGGTATCTAGAATTGATGATGCAGCTTTTACATGTAATAATCTTTTTTAAAATTATAATTATTATATATTATCTTTTATAACTTTTCTTTACTGATTTCATTCTTTTTATTTTTTTTTTTTTTTTTATTTTTTTGCTCCTTTTTCTATTATGAGACATACAAGGTTTAGACTCTGAAAGTCTGTAGACTCTTCAAAAAACAGTTTACCTTGAAACGTGCCTATAAAAAGAGCTGCATTACAGTATCTAGAGCTGTGATTTTAAGAACCATATGTGCATTATATTATATCATTTGAGTGTACACAGATGTCTGTTATTACGAACAATACTTGTACACCTGTTATACTGTAAGTTACCACAGAGTAATTTTCAATGTTTATAGCATTCACAATAAATTTATATTAGTGAAAATATTGTATAATATGTATATCTTGAGAAATATGAATAAAATTTCACAGCAAGTACTAATTACCTAACATAAACAATTTAAAATAAACAGAACTTTACAAAAATGAAACGTGATTTATTTTTTTATTCGTTTGTGAATACAAAGACATACTTTAAAAGCAAATGTTTTAAGGTACATTGCCTTTTATTTTAAATAAAGTGATATCTTTCTATAGCTGAAGTATTCCTTCCTATTATTTGATTTTGTTAAAAAATTTTGTACTTGTTTAAATATTATTTTTAATATTTTTCAACAATTTATGTGTATAAAATTTTATTCATTGTATACAGTTACCTTGTAGACAATCTTCATAAAAACTTCAAAAACACGACAATTATTGTTTCCAGGATGTTCTCGTTTCGTCGTAGGGGAGACTACAAACATACAAGGAAAAGATATTTGAAGAATTTGTGTTATGAATATACACACACGTTATGCAGATGTTAGAGTTTAATTTCATTTTTTAACAAATTTCAATTGAAAATAATTACCAAAATGTTAAGAAGTATATTTTTTTAATGTAATTATGCCATACATTAAAAATATTTCTGTAGTTAATTTATTACATAAAAACAGCTAATTTATCTATTAAACTTGACAAACTTACTTTCTACATACTCGATGTTTTATTTTCGTATTTATTAAAGTTAATGCTAGTCGTTTATTCATTGTTAATATGGAAAACAAATATTTATTTTTAAAAATTAATGCTATGAAGAATATATAAATATATATATAATTGTTAATACGATAGTCAGATCGATTTTTGAACATCAAATTATCGTGTAAGATTACGAAGTATATTAAATTGCTTTTAATTAAAAAGAGAAATATCAGGTTTTATAAAGTAAAAGTAATTTACTTACCAAAAAACATTCCTAGAATGTATAAATTCAATTAATGGCCAGCGACTGTTGATTAGTGACAGGTACATAGGATAGATTCGTATGATACACTTACATAGATGACAAAGCTGTATATGTGGAATTATTAGACAAATTTTTAAACTTCTCTATTATGGTATTTATTAGTAAATTTTTATATGTATGTAACAATGATTGGCATGACTTATATATATCATGTATAATGAACATTGTTCTTGTAAATATATATTTTCAATACATATAATGTTAAAATTTATTAACTGTGATGCTCATGTCCAACACCTGTTGCTCGTGAATATATCATTCTCTAATAAGAACGAGGTGGACATTTTGATTCGTATGTGTAAAGCTTTTTAATTTCTCTTTTTTCCTAGTCTGATTTTAATAGCATATATTTGATATTCAAAAGCTGCGGTACGTTATATTAAAATTAGTCAGGCTTTTTATCTCATGCATAAACGTAGTGTAATGAACTTGATACTTTACACCTTCATTTCATAATAAAACAGTTCATAACACTCGCATAAAGCTTTGAATTTGTTCGTGATTAATACCCGTCTATTATCTGATCAGTAAGTGTGTATATCGTAAAACAAACTATGTCAAGCTGTTTGGATGAGTAACACTGCATAAATATATGTAGTCAATATTAAATTTTTTGTACAAACAATAATGAATAGGCCTTTGATAAAAGGGTTTTAACATCTCCATTAAACTTTCACTCATTTTTGATCTCATAAGTAAACATTTTCAGCATGAGAAAAGGAAATCAGCTATAAGTTACCCTATTCCTGTTTTCAATTACGGAATATCTATGCGAATTAGATTATAAATATAATCGTAACAAATTAAACAAATTTATGAGATATATCACGTGCAACTAAGAAATCTGACCTATATTAAGCCTAACGTTTTTTGGAAGTAATGGCGAGAATTATTTTAGGATGCATTTGACCATAAAAAATCGTTAGTGCATACGATATCATCGGTACAACCTATCATAACTAATTTCGTGTCGTCTTTTATAAGAATTGCATTTCATACAAAACTGAGTGTCGTACTGTCCGAACTTACTACACACTAAGAAACTATATTCTTAGAAATTTCATACAAAACCAATCAAATGACACTAATACAATTTAAGACCAAATCATTGTAAATGGAAGCCATTCTTCAGTACAAATGGTAAGTCTACAATTTATAGCTTGGACCACTGATAAATATACAAGGACACTTAATAAACTCTTAAAAACAGTTTAATGTAATTATAAAATGATTAACGAATAAGAAATTTGAGACAAAAAAATAAATTTCTAAGTAGGATTTATCTATCTAAAATTCATTGCTATAGTTTTAGCGAGTAACAGGACAAAAAAGCGTTCTCAATACTGAAAATTTATTACTCCTAGCACATTATTAGAGCTTCGTTTAAAAATAAAGAATAAAATATAATATAAACAATGTAAAATATCAGCATAAGAAATTAAAAAATTTATATTATCTACTGATATGAAGAAAAGTGAAATTCATTATCTTCTAGTCAGATAAAAAATCTGATGGTGAAAACATGCTTGATTTCAAATATAAAATATTTCTATAAAAGTATCGCTTATGCTTCATTTATACTGTTAACTATATTTTCTGCAGAAAGCAGAAATATTATCTTGGCAGTACCTTCACTCAGCCTTAGAAGTGTGATAAATGTAGCTTTTATAAAATATCCTTTTCGGTGGAAAACCAAGGATTTTAAAGAAATATAAAATGTCCCACAATCATATGGGTTTATTTCACATCTACTCTTCTTTCTCTTGATCACCAGATTTCTCTTCATTTTTTTCAACATTTTCTTCTGTATGTTTCGTAGTATCTTCTTCAGGTTTTGTTTCACCATCATTTTCTATAGATTTAGGTTTATCTGACTGTACATTTTCACTTGGTAAAGTTGTTCTTTCTTCAACACTAAGATAACAAATAAAAAATGCAATTAAAATATCTATAATAAAACAATTCTTATTTTTTAAACAATTTGTTATGTAAAAATAAAAACAAGTAATTTCAATTACACATATTTACAGCTATAGCAATTGTCCAATTTAAACGATTGATCACAAAATTATGCAATCAATGTATCTATAGTGCTTACCTTTCTGCTTGTATTGCAGCTGCTTCTTTGTCTGTGGAAGGCTAAAATAAACATGTAGTAGTTAGTATGGACAGGGTACAAATTTAGTATCAAGGACAAAACACCGGCAAATAAACATAACTAAGATGATTACAGATCAAGTTTTTGAATAATGTTAAGAAAATATATACGTATAAATTAAGTAACATATGTGAGTACATTTAACATTCTCCTTACAATTGTTAAACAGAGTTCTATTACCAACAATATTTACCTCTCGACTTGTAGTATTTCCATTTTCTTGAATTTCCTCACTTTGATTTGAATCAGGAACATTTTCTTTTCCACTAGCAGGTGGTTCCACTTTCAAAAATTCTTCCAATTCATCCATTTCATTTGCCAAATCAAAATCTTCATAATCCTGTGGGATGATTCATGATAATCATTTATAGTTCAAGCGTGACATTTAGAGAATTTCTAGTTTAAATTTTAGAATCTTGTATAAGCTACTATTAATTTCTGAAGCTAGATTTTCTTAGCTTTTATCATTATTATTGTTTATTATAACTTAGATTATAAATTGTCAGAATTGATATAATGACATTTACCCCACAGTATTCATCTTCATTAAATATCTGTGGAGGTAATGGATATTTACTATCTCTCGCAATACCATTAGATTGCATAAATTCCTTTTCCATCTCCTTCCCTGGTTCTGTTATATCAATTGTCTCATACTCTACATTTTTGCTATCTAATATCATCAATACTCGTTGTTGCCTCTTTTTTACCTAAAAAAATTCAGTTAAATATAAAGCCTGTATATTTTCTTTAAGATCTAAACCTAATTATTAATAAGTAGGCTATGGATGTTTATGCAAATTTATATATTTATTTCATATACTAATTTTTATCATAAATAAAAAATGGAGCTTAAATAAAAATTTATTTTACTTGCTAAATACTGTTTGAATATTTCTTATATTTCATAATGTACACTTTTGCACATTTAAATCTTTCATAAACATATGGACATTAGTAGTCCACTAACAAAAGTAGACAAGTGCAAATTTTAATTTTCATGAATGCAACTAAATAAATAGAACATACGTAGAAAAGTGTTTTATCCACTGAATATTACAGATTATTATACTTTAGATATTGTATGTATTTCTGCATACTATACGTATTTTGTGCGTTTTGCAGTTTCCAATTTTTCATAAATGCATAAAAATCCGCAGTCTACTAGTAAAAGACCAAGTTTCAAAAGTTGCAAATGAAACTTCATCTGTTTCAGTCTCTGGTGCAACATGAAGCAACGTATTGATTTGAACAAAAACGTATGCCGTTATAATCTTATCAGTGACTATTAAAATCTAACGGTATTATAAATGATGCCCAAAAAAATGCATACAAATTGATCATGGATTGAGATTGAGGTAAAAATCGAGTAAAAGATCAAAGGCACATAAGTTTTCCTTACAACGTCAAACGTAAACATTGTAGAACCATTCACGACTAAGGTACAAAATATGTATCAAAATAGTTAAAATAATAGATACATAAAAGGAAAGTGAAATAAAAAAAGCAAGCTTTTATCCATTTTACAAAATGTCATTCAGACCTCTGAAACTGCGTCGTTGTAAACTACTAAATATCTACGAACGATTTCAAATAGATTCACTTTAACAATCCCATTGTTAATCCAAAGATTCGATTACCCAAAACCTGTGGCTATATTCCAGGAATACATATCCCTCGGCATTCTGTGTATCTCTTCGTTGTATGTATACATTTCTCACAAAATTACGAGGTACAATCAGTTTGTTAACACGTTGATTGCCACGATGGTTATTAATGATCTACGTTACTAAATTTTTGAGGTTAAAATAAATTTCGCGAACTAAGAAATTGTCAACAATGTGAATGATTTTGATAACACTATCAGAGAGAAAGTAGGCAAATACAACACAATATTCAGCAAAAATTATAGTGTAGTATATTTTAATCCATTACGACTGACAGTGTAAAATATGTACATAAAATTCGTGTGGCAATCGTGTTAACTGAATCTAACATATGTATGTTTTTTAATACATCCAATCAAAGGATAACTGCATTTCATTACACGCGTATATAAATGAATCATTTCGATCGATAAACCGTGTAGTGTGTCACGTTCAATAAGGATTTTCACTCGATGACATTGTCGGTCGTTAATCGACGCCTCGACCGTGAAATTTTTCCGACGTAACTCGATCCAACGTGAAAATATCGAATAAGAATTCAGGTGCCCGTAAATCTGGCATTCTCTTCTAAGTCACATACACATGTATATAATAGGTCTACACACAGGCACGCACACATTCTCTCTTTCTCGTTACTCGGTCTCGGGGATAAAATATCTTGATATTCTTTGGTTACGTTCTTTTTCCACTCACTTCCTTGTTGCCGCTGATACCCGATATGTAGACTTTAACAACCATCGTTAACCGGTGCTTTTGTTACCAATTGACACTCTCGCGCTTCTATTCGACGTGTGCCACGGTTAGCGGTTTCGCGGAGTGATAAGCGATCAGTGAATCACTATAGGCTATTAGCCCGCGGATCGCCAACAGTGAGCAACACTGATTTAACGCGCACGGGTTTGGCTAGTCTTAGTCTGGGATCCACTGGCTACGTCATTTCAGGCCAGTTTTCGAGCGTTCTCAATGTTCGTGTACACGTCACTATTTCTATTTTTTTCTTCTTTTTTTCTATAGGCCGGGTGCTTGTGACTTGTGATGAATTAGAGATTGCAGAGTAGTGTAGAGTCTACTATTGACCAAACTATGAAGGACACTGAAACAAATAATACTATCTAGGACAGTTATAGGAACGTTCTCATGCACGTCATTGCACAGTGTACACGACGAATCCTTGACCAGCCTTGACAAAGAGATTAGAAACTACTTACTTAGCTCATGAAAGTATCTAAACACTCTTAAAAAATTTTTATGTTTATATTACACGAAACATATTGAAATTAATCATTATATATAAATTACGTATTGGAATTTCGAATATCGTGATAATATTAGTAAAATTTGAAACAGTATTGGGAATGTTATAAAAATATAGAAGTTATAAGATATTTATTGAAAGCATAAACTTCACAAAAGCCATTAAAATATTTGAACAGTTAATTATTTACTGTATTAATAAGCCACAATATGTAGTGATATTATCTTTAACTCTAATTGCATATTTAAGATTACTATTCATACTGTATACTAATTTTTCACTAAGTATATGTGTGCAATAAATTTCTTGTAACTTCTATATATATTTTCGGACTGGTTCCAAATTTGACTATTATAATCACGATAGTTATGTCTCAGTATAGTGCTAACGAAATTTTAACAAGTTTCGTACAATACACATAATATATTTATAAAAGTCATCTATGGTAAATGTTCGAATACTTTTGTCAGCCGCTGTATATTTATATTTATATCTATATTGTACTTGAATTCATAACAACGTTAATTAAATATAAAAATAAAATAAAAAATTAAATAAAAATAAAAACAACTGAGTAAGAAGTACTCTGTAAGACTCTGTATGTAAGACCGTAGTTACTCTACAAGATCGTTCTGTCGAACAGAATAAGAACATAATGTAAGAGTCGATATAAGACAGACTTCAAAGAGCGATTCAGATTTGTGCAATAAGAATGAGGAATGAAAAAGTTTGAAAATGGCGCGCAGAATAAGAATACAGGTGGCGATATAGAAGGAGAAATGTTTTTTAAAGCCGAATTTACATCTTTCCACTCTGCATGATCAACGCAGATGATTCGTGGAAAAATATTGTTTTCATCTGCTTTCTAATCAAAATGATCATCCAAAATGATCACTGAACAAAGTAGAGTCAATCTCTATTTTGAATAAATTGAACTGGTTTTTATTTTTCACATTCCGGTTTTTATTTTTCACATTCACTTACTCCACTTCACGTATTTCAGATGTACACTTCGTCGAAACGTAACGATTTCGGTATTCAGGTCAACTGTGCGACTATATCTGCCTATGAAAATTTTTTGGCCACTTAAGATTGCATATCCGCTGTACCTAAACATATGTTCTTGTATTCTTACTCTATATACACACATCCTTATTTTTCAATGCTTCTTTGTTAGGTTCTGCATTTCATTTTTATAGTATCAAATCTAATTGTCATTACAACTTTTGTAGTTGTATGAGAGTACTATTAAATACGTAATACGAAATTTAATGTACTTTGAATCTATTTAATTAGTAGGTGAATACTATAATAAATACAATGGTCTGTCGATACGTTTTGTAGCCGCTGTAGATATTTCGAAGACGATGAAAATGATCGTGATAACTTATTCTAGTATTTATTTAGGAGTACGCGCGAGAATGTCTTCGTTTATTTTCTGTAACGCGCGATTTAAATTCGCGCCTTTCGTGAATGCACCATTGCATTACGATTTCCGGTGACGACGTGTGGTGAATATCGGTCTGTAAAGTCTCTTCTCTTTTCCGGTTCTTTTGGAACTTATATCATATTTGTGCAAAATGGTAAGAATTGTTATTTGGTAATATTTTGTGAATCTTGTTAAAATATTGATGAAGTTGATAATTTTGCGTTGAAAAGGATCGCCGACAAAATGTTTCTGTATATATTGTTTATTTATTGCAAATAATTTGTGTAAAAATAGTGATTTCAGGTTATGTTTGCATTTACAGTTAAATCGCTATTTAATTGCTATATTGTAATAAACTTTTAATTATTATGAAATAGAAACAAAATAATGTAATATATTTGATTTATTTTATAGTAAAAGTTTGTCAGAAAGATCAATATTATAAAGACGGTTATGGTTGGTTAACCTATTAGTGTCAAACAAGTGTCCTTTTTGTAAATAAATGTTTTATCATTTCAATTGTTGTGATTTATAAATACATTTAGGCCATAAATGGTAAAGGTATTTAATTTATGAAATACGATTATGTCTATCTATTAGGCTAAACGCACGAAGAAGGTTGGAATCACTGGTAAATATGGTACTCGATATGGTGCCTCTCTCAGAAAGATGGTTAAGAAGATGGAAATTACCCAGCACAGCAAATACACCTGCACCTTCTGTGGCAAGGTGAGAGATAAATCCTATAATCAGTAATGTGAAGTAAATAAAGATTACAATTTCTATTTTATATCTTTTATTATAGGATGCTATGAAACGGAGTGTAGTGGGTATCTGGTCCTGCAAACGTTGCAAGAGGACTGTTGCTGGAGGTGCATGGGTCTATTCAACAACAGCCGCTGCTTCTGTTAGATCTGCTGTCAGGAGGTTACGTGAAGTTAAAGAACAGTAAATAAATGTAATATGTAGTTCATAATGATATTTTGTCCATTTTATTTAACCCTTTGACTCTTTAATACTATTTAGTTGTAAGATATTAGTTACTAGATTTATTCTGGTAAAGGGATAATATTAAAAAACAAGATTATTTTGTATTGTATTTAATAGATTCATGACAATTTAACATGATACATAAGACTTAAATTTTTTGAAGCAATATTTGATAATATGAGGGTAGAATTTTTCTTTTTTATTAGAAAGAATATTTAGAAATTATTTTGGAGGCACATCAAAATTATGATATATCTACTTATATTTATGTTTTCATTGTTCTAATAATGTATATTAAATTCTGCTAGAATAATTTTATAATTCTCATAAATTTTTTCTTTTGGTTATTTGATGAGAACTTTCCATAAAAAAGGAATACATATTATCTCGATTAAATTAACTCGATTAATATTTAAAAAAGTATAGAATTAAAAAAAAATATATTAAAAGTACTATTTGTTGAAATTAAATATTATGCACATATATTATTTAAATTCAATAGAACATATATAGAATATTTTATTGTCTTTGAAGGTATGTTCATTCTAGTATTTGACTTTATTATAAATGATAGAAAAAGTAGATTTTTTTACTTAAATGGTATTTACATACATATGCATAAATATTCTTATGTAACAGAACATTTCTTAAAAATAAATTTTATTAATTCGTATGTGTGTGCCAATAAGTAATCTTTAATGTTCCAATGTAATTCTTACAATTATTTTTGTTAATAATATAATTTTTATAAATAATTCTAATTCTAAGCCTAAGATGAAGTAAAATAAAGATGATAAAACAATACGTATAAATTCACGATGCAATGGATAATTTATAAGATTAAAAATTTGTTTACAAATTATCATTGACTTTATCTTTTTTTTCTATATTTTGTGCACTTACTTGAATTTAACTAAATGTTATTAGTTTAAACGACTAACAAATTATCTACAAATTCTGCTAATACAATTAAACGCATATTCAAATAATATATTGATTTAATAAAAATTAACTGCTGTACAAAAATAAATACTATCGTCTTGCACGAATAATTAAATATATAATTAAGCTGTAGACGCGATAATTTGTTGCACCATCACCATTCTTTCATGTAACTTAAGATTGAGTATATTCCTTGACATTAAGGTTCCTAAATTGAAATTTTAGTGTCATATATATTTTAATATATTATAAATGTAGTTTAATGCGTTTCTTCGCGCGCGCGCGTTTAAAGTTATAGAATCAGTTAATTTCTTCCCCCAACTTCGAATGTAAGTATAACTATTAGCGAACATTTTCCAGAAACATTGCTTTACTTTGTTGACTACCTTTTTCTCTTCTTTCGAAGTACGAAAGATGTTTAATTTTAGTTTAATGTAATGCAAGGGAAGGGCGCCAGAATCTAATAACAACATTTTTACATTAGTTACACGAAATGTTTTTCCGTCGTATCTTATTCGACAAGAATATTGCACTCTAAATTTTTAGCACGCTTTAAATATGCAGAAAACAAAAATGGTCCAAATCTATGAAGAATTATAGCTATGTAAAATGTTAGAACATCGTAAAGACATCTAGCATTTCTTTTTGTTAAGAAAATGCGGAAGACACTTTGCCTTGAATTTAAGAAAGTATTTAAAGCATAACAGTGCAGTGAATAACAGTCAATAGTAGTTTTTTTATACTCTTAAACGATATCTCGTTAATCTCATATTGCTATGGCGAATTCAGGTATAAGTACATTTATCTTTTTAAACGAATAAAAAGAAAGTAACAACTAAATTATATATGAACGAGATGCAACAAGGAACTGTTAGAAATATCAGTATAAAAAGATCCAGTGCGCTTCCCTAATTGCTAGAAAATTGTACAATACAAGTTCTAAATCGTAATCGGTAGTGTCACAATAATTCCACTAGCATTCCATCATTCATTCCCTGTAGTAATACGTCATTTATACTATTAACATATCTGTGTTTCAGTGCACTGATATATCTTCCAGTCATCCAGCATTGCACTCATCCCATATTATCAAATATGTCTCTCTTTTGTATTAACAATTATTTATTTATAACAGTGGTCTGATATGCTTTCCTCTCTACTGTTTACTAGAAAATAAAAAAAAAAGAAGAATGTCCGCATACATGTCTCTTTGTATCACTTGTGCATATCCATACACAGTCGGAAATAGGTTTCTTTCTTTCAACACTTGTGCATTTATCAATGAAGGCATACCATGAAAAATGGCAGTAAATACACGATACTGCTAGTAACAGTAAATAAATCCTATATAACTAAAAAGCATCAACCTCAATCTCTCAGTTTCAAGATGTACTCAATTTCTTGTTTATGATCACTATTAATCCCATCGACGGTTTAATAGATCGACAAAACGTGATACTGAATTGTTTTTATGAAGTACAATACTAGTGCTTCTCCTTGATTTTTCAATGTATGGAAGTCTCTTGAGTATCAGTCCTTCAATGTAGCATTAAATAAATCAACAAGTATTACATATAAATGTTGCACTTGTAAACACCTCGTATTAGCTGGCCTGCCATTTGAATTTACTGCGCATAATCCACTTTTGGCCCATGTTATGCGGATCACAAGGTGCTAATACAGGTTGCATTGCGTCGTTCGAACGAGGTTTCGACAAGCAATGTCCTGTATTAGTATGTTTGATCATTTTTGTCTAAAAAATAAACGTATATTTTATTGAAATATCATTACTTTTTTAAAAAAATTGCGTTTAAATTATTTACATCGTACCTCTTCATTATAAACCCATGCTTGATTTCCACCCATACCATGACATCTCACTATTTTGACAGGACCTTGGGGACTAGCTGCATCAAGGCACATATCATCAGACATAATTTGCTGTCGTTTAGTATAAGCAAACACCTAATCAAAACAAAAAATTATATTTCAACAATACTGAAAAATCTACTACTTTCAAAGAAACCAAGAAGATTTAGTTACTAACCTGATTACCACCTAATCCATGACAGTAACTAATTCCAACATTTTCACCTGTTCTCCTACCCATAGTGTCCAAACAAGATTGTGTCTCAACGTTTTGTACATCACCCAAATAATAATAATCTAGTGGCATAGGAGATTCCGGATAAATATTCTCCAAATACCACCTAAAGCTTTTACACTTAAGACGTTCCCTTAACTTAATTCTTTCAGATACATCTCCAACAGCTACGTTTCGGGCTCCTATGAACAGAAGGATCAATTGAATAATAATAATATTTGATTAATATTTACAGACTTTATAATGCGATAGTGTGCTTATACATATGACTGTTCACTGAAAGAAGGATGTGTGTTAAAAGTATGTGCCAAAATAAAGACATTGCCATGTGTGCTGTACTGATGCTATATGCTTGCTATTGGAAATAATTGTGCTATCATACATTGACCTTTCTTAACATGTTAAATTTGAAAAAGTAAGTCTGTACCTCTTTCAAGATAAAATGTAAGGAAACTTTAGATTGAATAGAGTAATCTCTTCGCTGTGTCTTTTATTTTCTATTGTAACCCTCTTTCTTGAGATTACATCTATTATATAGAGCATTTTCTTGCTTTAGAGATGGACGAAACAAAAAGGAACTTCTCTCCATTAGTTTCCTAATATTAACGGGTATCTGATATATGCGCATGTAGCTGGTATCCAACTGCACTTAAGCTTTATAGTTAAATGCAACTTATAAAAGCGTACCAATCACCCGATAGAAAAAAATTCATGCGAGATAGAGTAAATCCCGAAAAGAAAAAAGAAAGTTTAAGATGATGTTAGCGATATTGCAGTCTATTATTCTCTTTCCAGAAATGCTGGTGTTAGTGCTACCTGGATTAATGTTGTAATAGAAGTACTTCCATTGGTCCAACCAGACCTCTGCGAGTCGCGCATTGTTGTGGTTCACTATCTTGCTGGTACCACCAGGGAATGTATATGGTGTTGACTTACGGAATACATGACCGACGTGCGAGCACGTTGCGATTTCCAATGTCCCACCACACATCCATATCTAACCAACTCAGTTCTGTTAGTATGTTAGCAATTACAAATGGATAGTTTATAACAAACAAGAAACAAAAAGATCTAATACATTAAAAAGGTTCAGATTAGATGGACGCTCGTGTTCTCCTCTCTTGGTACCTATAATATCGTTGCTTATAAAATGTATCAAACAAAGAAGCAAGCAAACTTATTTTGTTAGTCGGCTGGATGGATGAGTGGTTAAGACTATACCAAAGTATATTTGTAAATCCACAAACAAATCAACAGTATCCCTGCAAATCAAATCTCATGGCTAAATGTAACTAGAATATCCACAATTCTTTAACACACACGCGCGTACACACACACACACAGAGAAAAAAATATATACTATATATTTAGATAAAAATACGTGATGTACATTTATGTTAATATAAAATTCGATGGTAAATGCTAAAAGATAATTGGGTTAATATCACACTAAAAAGAAAAAAAAAAAACACACTTAAGATTAATTTTAGAGTCAAATATATATCAACTACATATAGCTATGGGTGTTAATATTTTTAATGTATAGACCGTTACTAGCTATAAAGGTATTTACGAAATTATTTTGATACGCTAGATTAATACTCTATCAAATTTTTTATTCGAGGTAAATAAAAAAAGTGTGCTATAATACAACGTTTTTATCCGAATAATATTATAGCATTTGTTGTATCAGATACCCGTCATGTACATGTAAAATGCTCGCAATCCTACTTTTTAATCGAGTTATACACGCTAATGTATTTTATGTAACTTTTAGTTTGTAAAATTGTTTAGTAACGTGATGGCAAACGTTAAACTTACAATTGTCTTTACTTTCTTTATCTTTCTCACGGTACATTATTATTATTATATATTTTCGTTTATAGATAATTAAACGAAAGAAAGAAAGGCACACTTCTCTACAGCAAAACTCGAGGAGGAGGGTCAACAAATTGACTATCATCAATTGGCTAGCTATAATTAACCGTCTATTAATTGTTACTTGAATTAAAAAAGAAAACAAAGTATACAAATGAAATGATACACGCTGTTATCTAACCTGGGTTCATGGCATAGTAAAAATCTCTCCACTCATCCATCCAGACTTCGGCCACCCTAGCCGCATTGTGTAGAACTACTTTGCTGACACCACCAGGGAATGTATACGGACTCTTGTCTCGGAACACATGTCCAACATGTGAACATGGACTGATTTCTAACGTCCCACCGCATTGCCATACCTACAAGGTACTTATGACTTCACAAATGAAGATGAAAATGTCCATAGCTAAACCCTCTGTGTACTTTGGGATCATAAACTCAAACGTATCATTAGATTATTCAATAAATAAATCCAATGTGTGTATCAAAGAGCGTTGGGCAAAATCTTTTCACGATAATTTATTAGAAAGAAAGAAGAAACTTTAATCGCAAGTAACAAATCGAAAATAACCGATCGAACAGATATTTATCCGGATTAGACTTTATTCGATTACGAATTTAATCGAATTGTTATTATTGAATTAGTTATAGTAATCAGTACGGCGATGAAAAGTTAGTACTATTTAAATAATATCGATAATAATATCCAGCAACTGATTAAGTATGCGTGAAACGCGTGTTGTGAATTCACGTGATATGAAGAGACGCTTACAAAATTAAGTGGGGGGCAAAAACAATTAACGATAATTTGTATTATGATTTGAATAATTTTACAATAATTATCCTGTTAATTATCTCAATGAATGATAATGAAATGGAGAAGATCATTTGTTATGGATATAACGAACAAGTTTTATCCGGATGAATTATTCGATGAAATGGAATTAATAATATTCGGATAATTATTTTAGACAAAGCGCCCAATTCTGATCAAAATGATCGATTGCTTTTGACTCTAGGACTTTCAAGAAGCCTTTGTATTTTTAATTTCTTCAAATTCTCGTGTTAATTATCGAATAAAAGTTCTGCCGCGCAAGAGAGGATCGAACAAACAACTACAGATAGATAACAGAGAAAGGAAAGTTTTTCATGGAGCCAACAGCATTAAGAATGAGCAATTAGCTGTGAAAGCAAATGATAAAAAAAAAAAAAGAAAGAAACGATTTATATATATAAATCATTAACTATTATTTTACTACTATTATTATTTATTTTATTATTAACCAGATACGAATTTGAATAGCACACGCACGTATTCCGTGACCAAAACACTTTTATTTTTATACGCGTTTTATAATTTCATTTTCATTTAAATAGTCTGACCGCATAAAGTAAATACTGTCATCGATCAATACTCACCCGGAAGCTCATTTCGAGGTTTTCACCGCCCCAAATATCCATACCCTCGTCGTACGCCCCCAATTCGTAAAAATAATCCTTATCAATAGAAAATAAACCGCCGGCCATCGTCGGTGTTCTCAGAGGGGCTGTTCTATCCCCTAATCTTCTGTCCATTTCTCTTTGCGCCACCCTGTACCTTGAAGATTTACGAAACCTCGCGTCAGTAAATGAATTACAAAATTCAATCTGTCGGTAGGAAATATTGTCATGAAGATGATAATAAAGGTTTATGGAATAAAGGCTAGTCTTTTTTATTTTAAAGTTAAAAGTTAAACTTAAACTGAGAAATAATGCGCATAGCCTAAATCATTAGAATCACGATTTTTGGATATCGTCTCATAGTCTCATAGATGCTAAAGTTAAAAGTTAAAGTTAAACTGAGAAATAATGCGCATAGCCTAAATCATTAGAATCACAATTTTTGGATATCGTCTCATAGTAAGTGAGCTGTTTAACAAACAAACGTAAAACAAGTATAGGAAATAATTTTAAAAAGATAAAATACATAGAAGTTATATAGAAACAATGACCTTGTTTTAGATATAAGTTGAAGATAATCTAATGTAGTTCGAGTCATTGGAACTTTAATTATTAGAAATCGTCTGACATTAAATTGTTTATTAAACAAGTATAACAATAAATATAACAAATAGCTATGTAATGATGTACAGACATAAACTCAAGTGATTATGACCTCGGCTCTTGGAAATTATTATCACATCGGGAAATACCAGTCTTGAGCTACAGAACTTTGTTCACAAAGTCAATTCAGTTGGTCCTTACCATCTAAAATTCAGTTTCCAATTGAAACCACCCCACGTCATATCGCTGGCCGGAATGTACTCAAAGGTATCGTCGCTAATCACATCAATGATGGGACAGACAACGGTTGTCCTGTCTTCAGCGATTCTGGATAGCAAAGGCTCCAGCCAACCTTCTGTGCATTCGCAATGAGCGTCTAGGAACGTTATAACTTGTCCTGTCACGTGTTTCGCCCCGAGGAGCCTGGCTCTGATTAGACCAGATCTTTTCTCTGTACGGTACACATATGTAGGGACCGGTAGCGTTTTTACATAGTCCTCCAGGTCTTGCTTCAAGTGATCTACGAATCGAGTGCATGGCGTGAGCAAAAAAGCGTAGAGAAGTGAAAGCAATGTTTATTACCAGATCACAATGACTGAATATTGAAAAATAATACATCCATTGCAGCAGTAGGAACTGGTTGACTTGACAATAATTAAATTCTATATAATGCTACGTTTCCCTGCTACTTTCACATTGCAGACATTTGGTGTGAATGTTTATTGTGAATCACTTAGGTTGAGTTTCTAATGCTAGAAATCAGTAGAAGGATCGAGTATTTGAAAGTAGAATGTGAAAGAAAAGTGTGCGATCGTCCAAGATTTTGAGAATGTTTACACAATTTGCTTAGACCGAATGATAGGTATTTTAAAATATAAAAAAAAATTAGAATGGCAATTATATAAACAAGAAAGCATATAGAAAAGTATCTTAGAATCTATAAGATATATATATATATATAGAATATATAATCCCTTTCACTTCTTCAAAGAAAGCGAAACAAAAATATCTAACACTTGATGCTAAACTTAAAAATGCCATTATATTCCTTAACCAACGTATACACGTTAACCATAGATATACCCACAAATGGAATGGTTTCTCTACTGGAGAAGCGCACGAACACAAAACCTCATGAACTCATTCAAAACCGCACCCATCTATTCAGACCACTCCCAAGACCAGACCATCCCAGTTCCTCTACCACCAACTACTCTCAGGCTCACCTTGCTCGCTCTTATCATCTACCAATATGATCTCCTTTAACAATGTACGCGGAGACCGATTAATGACCGACCAAACAGTCCTCAACAACGTGCTCCATGCTTCATTGTGGAACACTATCACGATGCTAGTATCCGGCAGGTACTTGTTGTACTTCTTGATCTTGCAGCCCTCTAATCGAATATCCTTGAGTGACCGATTCAACGAGATCATATCGCTGGCCATCAGGTTGAATTGGTTCAGTTTGAACAGCTCCTGTTGCCTGGCCTCGTCTTCCGGCGAAATGTGCACCGCCGCACCCACCTCGCCAGGCATCCCTTTGTTCTCTCGGACGACCTTAGCTGGCCTCCATAAATGTAATTCCGATTGTTTATATCGGCTTTTGCTCGCCTGTCCAGCCGACTGTATCTGTTCCTCTTCTTTCAATAAAGCTTCTTTCGAATGAGGTAAACTTTCTTCGGTTAACGTTTGCTGTTGTTTATTATTCTCCGTGCAACCCCATCCGGACCCTCCGATGCAATCCGAATAGAGCATCAGCACCATCACGTCCACCAGGAACCATACCAGCGACGTGAGCAGTATCACTTGACACGTGTGAATGCGAATTTTAGAGCGGAACATGTTGTGTCGGGGCCGGTCGCCTGGTACCCTGAGCTCATCACCCGATCCTTCGCGGTTGGAGACGCGACGAGCTTCCTGTCCGACCAGGCCGTTCTGTGCACCGGCCGTTCAACGACCGTTCGGCTACCCGTCACTCAGGGAAGATCAGACACACTGTGAGCTATCGCGATCCACTGAATTACATGACTACGCTGGCTAAGACTTTCGTGATCTGAAAGAAAGAAACAGAGAATTTGAAGGAAATTGTAGTTCGCGAGTGTGGTCTGTGCGATGTTTCGGCAGTGAACGAAATACGTGCTGGCGTTTAGAGTGGGAGAAGTTTGAAGGTATTTGAAGAATATGGTAGTTTGGAAATGTGATCTTTGGATTATTGCGTTATTTTTTTGTGAACGTTGCACTAAATGATGTGTGAGGATATTAGCGAACAAGGGAACTCGTGTTTTCAAATGGAAGCAATGTATATAGAAGTTTGAAAGAGTTTGAAGACTACACAATAGTTTGGGAACGTAGCGATTTGTACGTTTGTAGCGATTAAGAATTTTTCGTGTAAATCTTTTGTCTTTCGACATGGAAAATTCGACTAATTTTTATTTTCCTTATTCTTTAATTCGTTGTTATCCTGTATAATCCGATATGAATGTTATAGATATCGATAGGTATCATTGAAATATAGATAATTTCAAAATATTCGTTCTTGATATTCCATAGAGTTTTACCATTTCTTCTGTATTCCACGCTTCTTATGAACGAAGTATTTATAAAAAGGAAAATATCTGAAGAGACATAGAGACGCGAAGAAGAAGTAAGAATAACATCAAGGTTGAACCTATTCTACTCGCCTACAGAATTTTAAGTAAATGACAATCCGCGATCCTGAAATCTATTCATAACTGACTCACCATTTTCATTAATTCTCGCATAATCCAGATTGCAGTTAGTTGTCTAACACAGACGGGTACACGTCCATCGATGTATCAGAATCTCACGATACAATGCACAAGCCGCCTCTTTCCTCCCAACGAATCACCAAACCCAAAACGAACTTCGATCCCCGCGAGATTAATCCTTCGAGCAAACTGAATCCTCTAAACGAGCTTGAAATTCATCTTGGAACGATATCGAGGCTGCAATCGAGCCATTGATTTCCGCCAAAATAGACGGAACACTCGTTCCAGCCATACAAGTTAAACAGCCTGTTATAAGTATTTTAATGTGCTACACAAATAATTCGTTCTCGTGTGTAACGCTAGGCCAGTTAAACGTCGTTTCGACTCCTGTAAGACTTCTTGCGGGTTACAATCGAACCGGAAGTCACGCGAGGCCGTTTATTTTATCACGTGCATAATATATGGGGGACCATTTACCATTATCGATTCGTTTCCACTCGTTTCTTGCCATATGTATTACATAAAGTATCTCTTGAATAGCGTTGAATCGAAGTTCGTATAAAATTTATACTCCTTTATTTATCGTTACTTTGTTTATTTTTTAGTTATATTCATTGGTGTATTGTTTAAATGTATGCATATGTCGAATAATATTGGCTTGGCAACTAAACGATTGCGGGTTTTGTCATTAGGTGGTATTGACAAAACCCGCAATCGCTTAGTTGCCAAGCCAATAGCTTCTCATTTTACATTTACTGGCACATTGCCTCCGTCCTACGCGAGTATCGGGTAAATAGATGGAATAATAGTCTTTTATTTACTGATTTTTCGTTCGGCGAGCGAGTTGTTTGCGTAGTAAGCGAAATTTTATTCTTGATACGTTCGGATCTTTATTTTCTCTGTCAAAGATATCAAACATTTGACTTAACATCAGTGAAATCGTTCGTGAGCGTTGGAGAATTTTTTGAAAGGCCACACCGCCAGAGGAATTAGGTTCGGGCATGCGAGATCTAGTTTGCCTACGCAGTGTTGACGTTATGAAAATCAAATATACAGAGCGATTCCGAAATCGCGATACAATGAGAAACGACGTGAAAATAAGCGGAAATCTACGGAATAAAATCCTTTCCTTTTCAGAAAATTGCACGTGCCCGACACGGTCTCAGATTTAATTTCCTTACAAACGAGACATCAAATGAAAAAATCTCGTTCTATCTACATTTTCAATTTACTTTCGCATTCAGAATAATCTCCTACCAATTGCCTATTCTTGTTCGGTCAGAAATTTGTCGAATGCAAATGTACTCGACAAATTATCAATTTCAATCTTCTCGAAAGGCAACCATAGGACGGAAAAGTTTCATTGCTTATTTTCAACTTATTATTATTTTGCGTGAAAAATTACGTTCCTTTAACTTGTGTTATAGTTTTCCAATCATATTCTGTGTATTATTATTTTTCTAATTATTAAAGTATCTCTTATTTATCAGTTATTGCAACTTTTTTGCACAACTATACAAGCGTCCATGAAACTCAAGTACCATATCGCTCAAACGATATCTGTTAGCGCGACAGAAAGAGAAAACAAAGTGAAACAGACTTCTGCGACACCTAAGCGCGCACTGTGCTCGTTCTTACGTTTTATATCTTTGGGTTTTCATTCTCGCGGTTCGTAGCGAGTGTTCTCGTCGATGCACCGTGAATATTACACCGGATGAATGGGCAGAAAAAGAGGCGAACTCATCCTGAACGATGCGGGATTTCGAGTGCGTGGAACAAAGACAGTTCTGTGCCACATTTTATGCGTTTTGATCGGCGATGGATCGAGAGGCTGTTTCACCGGCTGGCCAGCTTTTTTATGGCTCTAGAAAGGAACAAGAGGACGGTAAAAGCCGAGCAAGAAATCGGCTAACTTGCGATTTTTCTGATGGAGCTATATTCCAACAAATTGTCGACAATTCCAACAAATTTTTTCCTGATAATCTAAAATAGTACGAGAACAAAACGGTATTAACTACTAGACCTACCGATAGTTAACACGAAGCTATCTCTACCAAAACCAGTGAAAATGACTGGTCTTTAAAAAAATATTTATTGATTTATTGCTTTCTTACAGAAGCAATTCCATGTTATGCAGTGCATTTTTGATATTATTAATCCACCATGATCCCTGAACGAGGGTCGACAAATTTATAAAATTGTAGAACCAGTCATTTTAACTACTGTGATATTTCTAGTGTTAGCATCTAGCGATCGATCCGGAATTTTCCTGATAACTGATATCATCGTATCGAATGATACGCGGTAAAAATTTGAAAAACGTGCGCGAAGTTGTAGAAAACGAGCAAACTTGTTAATTGGGGTTCGATAAACAGATTGCAGGGCCCTTGTACACTTTGACAAGTACCGGTCATTTTAACTGCTATTGGTATAAGTAGCCTTGATACAAAATTATTTTCAGTTTGAATACATAAAAAACAAAATAAAATTCATTATATTATTCTCTTAGTTATCGTTGCGAAACTCGTTACATCATCGCGGGGAAAAAAATATAACACGAAGTAGAAATTTGAAAATAAATTTGTAAAACCAATCAATTCGACTGGTGTGATAGTTCCAGTGTTAATTAATCTTTGCGACAAGTAATTTTGTTTTAAAATTGTTATTAAATATTGTTACGAAATTTTCTTTCTGTTATTTATCGATAACAAAAACATGTTGGAACATATTGGTTTTCTCTTGTAAAATTTTTCAGAGAGGACACGAGGCAATAGAATTTTTTTCTAAAACGAAGTTTCTTTTTTTTTTTAAGAGTCAACGCAATAAACTTTTAGGCAATTAAAAACTTATTAACGTACAAGGTAAATTAAAGAGCAGTATGTTGGATATATGCAACATAAAGCGTAAAAGAGTTCGAAATTTTATGGAAACTAAAAATATACGGCATAGTAACGTTGTAAGGTATTCAGATGGATTTTTATTTGATTTCAATTGTAATACTTGATACTGCTACTATGGCACGATAATAACTCGTTTGTTGTTTCGAGAACAAGAACAAGTTGAAGAAGGAAAATCTTTGTAGCTGTCGAGATAATGTCGCAATAGAAGAAAACCGATAAGCGACTATTATTATTGTTATTATTATTGTTTCCATATCTATACATTATTTGAATGTGATCAGAAATAAACCGTACGAATTAAAGATATCAGAAGATCAGCCATTGTTCTAATTTTTCTGCTGTATACATAAACCTACTTTTTTTTATAGATTTCAGAGATTTATGGCACTATTGTATAGCGGCATAAAAATACACGTAACAATATTTCATTAGATTGCAAGAACGAGGCGAGTTATAAACATTCGTTAACGAAATTGATAAATCTGTAGGAATGAAACGACGTGACGAAAAATATCGTGTAACTTAGGGTTTACTTTAAAAGTTGCGCTCGCAATATTAAAAAAAAAAAAAAAAAAAAAGATAAAGAAAATGAGACAAAGAATCGCTTTAAAAATTGGTAAGCGAACCACACATCGAAACAATTCGTTTTGATAATTTTAGAACGGTCGAGTAATTTAATTAACGGATACCGTCAGGCTTATTCGAGTTTGTATCGAAGATTGGACGTGTAATATTAAAAATAACGTTTCTTGAAATAAAGTTGAAAGCGAATCGATGACAAATATTATATAATTTAGAGAAATTTATTTCATCGATGTTCAGACAATGGAGTAAAATTATTATCAGCATCGTGAGATTTATAGATATTCGTTTCTTTAGAATTATTGTAGCATCGGATTTATAGAAACCAGTTTCAGGAATTATTATTACAGAGATATTGTTATTTTTATCGGAACGGAGGAAGTTAATTGACAGCGGCAGCGCGCGATTTATAGATATCCAGCCAGAAAGTTGAAAATGACGTTGGAACAGAATTCACTCATTATGAGATCGCGCAGATTGTATACGGTTTAAAGAAATTCGTTTCACGAATAATCTTAGAAAAGCTGTTAACTTTATCGGAATAGAACGTGTTAATTAACCATATCTAACGGTATATGTACGATGAAGAAGATAACAGCAAGATATAATAAGATATCCATTAAGAAAGATTCAAGATAATTTAAGAACAGAATCGTTTGATCTTAATGTTACATAGTTGCGAGTAATTCGTTTGAAGAATTACTTTTGACGAATTGTAAATATCGTTAGACGTAATCCGGCTAAACGAAGCTCGATTTAATTTGTAGAATGTTGCTTCGGAGATCAAAGTTTACAGACTCTTGTAGAAACAGAATTAAATGAAATTATATCTGAAATATTATTATCTCAGTTAGATGCGATATAAAATTGTTATAATAAATACATTTTTATTGCTAATTTATAGTATCACACGTGTCAGTTTACGAATATTTTCAAGTCTCACGGCACGACTTTATATCTGTTGCTGATCTTACGAGAGGACAGGAGAGAGAATTTTCTGTTGCCAAGTGTTATGAAGTGGAATGAAGAGATACAGCAGGAACAAGTGTTAATTGCAATGGTATAATTAGAATAAATCTGTAACGCAATTGATGTAATCGAGTTTTGCTTCAATATGAGTGGCGTTGCATTTTTGTCTTGTAATTAGGCTTCTAGGGACACGATCTCGTGATATCGATCTGAAGAGGATGTTCTTTTCTCGATTCTTCTTGCTAACTGAATTTCTAAATAAATCTAGTTAGCTCTCTGCTGTTAGTTTCGCAAAAATACGTGTTCCTTCAAAACCTGTTAGAAAAGCAACGTGTTCAACGTGTTCTCGAATTCATTAAGTAGAAAGTTCCAAAGTTTGGCAAATCTATCAGAAGAAAGTGGAACGTTTTAATCAGGAGAAATAAGTATAAAGTATTAGGTCGTCCGAAAAGTTTCTTTCGCTTTATAAGAAAATAAACACAACATTTTTCCTTTTATATTATTTTATCGAATTACGTATGATCGATTTTGTTCTATCAAGATAAACATCGCAACGTTCCACAGATTAGGTTTCACGTTTATATAAAGATGCATCGTTGTAAAAGACGCGTCTGTAAAAGAAAGACACTTTACGGACAACCAATAGAAAACCAATCGGAAAAATTACATCGTTCGCATTATAAAATTTCTCATCGTCCTAAATTTTAATAGAAGCAAAATCTGCTAAACGAGATACATATCCACAGAAAGCAAGGAACCTCGCAGCCAGGTTATCGACCATCGCCAACGTTCTATTCCAATTTCTACGGTAAATGTAGGAGCTTCCTGATTTCCTCGTCTCATCGATTATTTCATCCTTTCGGTAAAAATGCCAACGATTGCTATGAAAAAGTCAAGAAGGAAACAAGATGTTTCGAAACGGAGTGATGCGAGATCAGAAGAAAGCCAAAAGCCAATTTAGCAATTATCCTCAAAGTGCTCATCCCATAGCCATGCTCTTACGAAATCCGGAGATTTCTCGTCTCGCTAAATTAACCATTTCTCAGACGCCTGATTGGCCGTAGTCTAAACCAGCGTAGTAACAATTTTCTATTCCCAGAGGTGGCTGCGAGGCAAGATAAAAGAGGCGCAACAAGAGAAGCGGAAGGAAGAGGAGAACTGGAAAATGGGGTCTATTACTTATACAGTTCATAAGCTGCTTAGAAGGCCGCCCGCAGCGAGATCCAGAGAATTGCGAGAAGAGCGTGCAACAGAAAGCGAGAAGCTCGCGCTCGTTGTCGCGATTATAATAATGATCGAGCGATCGTGACACGTTGCATGTGTTCCGTGGAAATTTGTGGAAACAAACGAGTAACTGGCAGATTTATGCGTAGATGTGTGCACGTGCTTGTGCTCGACGCACGAGAGAATAGTCTAACGAGGACGTAGCTGGGAAAACGATGCGAGCAGACAGCAGCAGCCAGTGGCAGATCTGGCGGATGCTAATTAATTAAAGTCTCAGTCGTATCATTCACTTTCATCGGTATATAGAGTGTCACGGTAAATAACTGTTGATAATTGCCTGCTACCGAGAAAATTCACGCAACGGAAACGGGCTTACCACGCGAGGTTTCCCTTTTTTTTTTCTTTTTTTCTTTAAATGCAAGTAGCAAGAGTGGTAAAGCTTGTTTGACGTGTTACAATAAAATCCAGATTTCTTCGAGTAAAAAGTTAATATTATCGTCTTTGACATTAATAAATTCATCTGTGAAAAGGTTCAAAGAAAATCTAATCCTCGTAAGAAGATTCATTAGAATTCTGAAAAATCCCCTTGCAATTCTTCTATTTTAATTTCGTCCACTGACGAGGGAAATCTTGTTAAAAGTATTCAGAGATGCGTATATCAAGTAGAATGAAGAATCGACTTTGTCGTTAAATAAAATCCTTAAAGAATGTAAAATAAAACTTCCACGAAAGAATTACGGCAATTTCTACAACTTTCATTGCAATTCTTTATGCTCCAATTAATTTTAAACTCGATCACAAGCGAGGAGGATTTTCTTCAAAATACCAATATTAATATTCAGAAATATATATGAGAATTGGCCATCCCCTTTGCAACTATGAAATTCACCTGTAAAAAGGTTAAAAGAAAACCTGCACGAGACCTCCATGAAGAAATTCATCGCAATTTTTTTGAAAAGCCCCATTATAGTCCTTCATTTCAGACTCATCCACTCATGTGGACAATTTTGCTAAAAGACAAAGACAAAGCGGTTTGTATTAATAAAATCCTAGTCGTTTGTCATTCAGGAATGCAAGTTTCGCGCAGCAGCCAGCAACCAGCCACAGCCGGTGGGATGCACGAAGTTTGATGAGTACTCGCCTCGAGGACTCGGCTTCAGGCTCCAGCCAAGTCTGCACAGGCAATAAGCGGCTGGACGAACTTCGACCCTATGGATGGGGAATGTCAAACAAAATACTCTGGAGTCGAGCTCTGCGAGCGAATTCGCGATACTTTACGCTTTACGTTGGCTTCTCGGAAACGTGGAATTTTGTTTGATTTCGCGCGGCAACCCCACGAAAGGTTCTTCGGTAGGAACAACCGGAGTTGCTCGGAAACTATTTTATTTTAATTGACACTGCACTACTGTCGAGAAATTCGAAATCGTGATGCACGAGGATCGATGGAAGTTTGGCACGGTTAACTTTCAAATAATTGTTTTTGGTCGCAGTGCGATACTTTAGGTGTAGTTTTGTCGTATCGAATGAATAATTCGTATTTTATAATCTTCTAGGGTATTCGAGAATCTTGAGGTTGAGGCGAAATTGGGATATTCGTTTGGAATTTTTTTAATTGAAAATCCTGGTGATAATAATATGTAATGTAATGTATTTTATATAGAATGATCGTATTACGTTGATGCGCATGGATATAATAAAATAATTTATGCATTAATAAATTGTTCAAATGGAACGAAGAATGTGTTTAATATGTGTATGCGAATTTTCAATTACTAAAAATACGAAAGAAATTTCCGTAAATATTTTTATATTTCAAATCCAATTCAAGAGATGCCACGACTATCGATAATAAAGATTAATCTTCAGATATTTTCGAGTGTTTTGAGTACGTACAAATACCACCTTAATACTTGTAGGTTTCTTATTCCCAAGTTAATAAACCATCGGCTATAACATCGAAAGTACACAACAATAAAGAAACATAAAGTTAAAACAAATTCTTGATAACATTGTAATCACAGCTGTAATCGAATAGCAAATATTGATCGTTCCTTTAATTGCGCGAAACGTTCGATTGCTTTATACAAATCGTTCTAAAGATAAAAAATTAAGAAAATAAAGTTTGTATGTTTTCAAAGTTGTACAATTTTCGAAGATACAAATATGAATTTTCAAAAGAAAAGAACAGGACAAAACGCAAAGTTTCTGGAACTCTAAAGTTTCCAATGATATCACAACTATTGAAATATAACAAACGATCTTTATTTCCGGATAAATCTCGCCAAAAGCAGTTTAAAGTTGTTGTTAACGTTTCGGTATTAAACAAGAATTCAGAGTCGCAAATGTTTCGTAACAACATTATGGCTAGCCACGTAGCGATGCAAATTAACTGCAATATTTCATGCTCCCTAATTTTCCTCTAACGCTCTGAAATTTTCGTTAGCCTCTATACTACGATTACTTTCAATTATAAAATCTGACAGAATCTTTGCTAACGAGTTTATTTATAACACAACTCTCACGGTTTCGATATATTCACGTAACATTTGTAAACGGTAGGACGATTATCCAAGAGATTAAAATTGTGCATTCAGAACTATTGAGAAGTCCTTTGAGAATGCAAATTTATTGAAACATTCGAGAATTCCTGTAATAGTAAAACAAAAGCGCTAACGATAGTTTATCTACCCATCTAACGTAGAATGCTGAATTTGCATGAAAACTCTCATTGTCTTAACATCGTTTCACAACATTTTTCTTAAGTCCCAGACCCTATGATCTAAGGCGATAAAGTTGTTGTTTTACCGATGTTAAATGAAGAATACAATTTTATCTAAACACTTAGGAATTTTTTCCATATTATGATGATACAAAGCTCAAAATTTAAAAACAGACTAAAATCTTTAGCAATGAATTTATTTAATCGCCTAATTATATGAGACTTTTCAATTTTATTCTAAGTTCTTTTCCAGAAGTTTTTCTCCCGATGACAAAGGCGAAATATATGTATTTGCATCTGGAATGCAAATTTATCAAGATATTCAAAACTCTCTTGATATTACAGCCATCTTTAACTGGCAAATGTATCGGAACACCTACAACGACGAATTTACATCAGGAAATCTCGTAACCCAAATCTTTGCAACATCTGCAAATCGTGAAACGATTACTCAACAGGTGAAGTAATCTCTTATTGAGACATTGAGATATTTAGAACTTTCGTTTAGATTGTAACTATTAGAAAATACGAAATTCGCCAAGAATCTCCCAATGAACTAACCCATGATTTTTTTACAAAAAAATTGTTAGAATTTCGACGATATATTCGAATCGCAAAACAATTATAATAAATAACGCAACCCACAATTTTCCTTCACAAAACTTCTTATCTAAAACTTATAATGATCTGATCTTTGTCAACATCTTTAAGTCGCGAAACGATTTACCCAACAGACTGTAATTGCCGATTATCGATCAATCGTGCTACCTTTCAGGGAACGTAAATTTTATCAGACTGTAAAATTGCAGAGCGCTTGCAGACAACGCTGTAAGTATCAAGAAACAAGTTTCTCAGGTGGAGAAGAAAACTTCTGCATTAATGTAGCAATAAATTCTTGAGGAAGGCAAGTCAAATCTGTAGAAAATCCTGTCTGTGGCATCCTGTCTTGGTCGCAAAAAAAAAAAAAATCAATATTCCATTCATTTAGAATTTCAGTAGATGGCATAGACAAAGGCCAAAAAACAATTAACTAATATTTATTGCTACTTAAATACTTTTCTATAAAGGCAATATTGTGACATCATCTTCTAACGTTATTAAAAACTATTTATTGTAGAAAGGAAAATTCCACTTAAATTCTATGATTACAGCATTCTCATTGGTATGGAGATTTCTCAATAAAAAACTCAACATTTTTCAATTTTTTGGCACTCACGATATTTTCTACAAGCTACTTTCTATTATTTTCTTCGATCATAAGATCGAATAGTATGATAATTTTCAATGAGAAAATGGCCCAATAATCGTAATAATCCGACCTTTGGCAACAGCATCAGATCGTGAAACGATTACTCAACGGATAATAATCACCGATTCCGTAACGTCTTCCAGAGAATGCGAATTTATCGGGACATTTAGGAGCCGTGTCTTTGAATCCTCGAATCTCTTCAAAATAACACGTACACGCAATCGGATGTTGCGACAGGGAACAGTTAATTATAAAATTGAAATCGCCAGGTTGAGAATCAGGCGCCGAATATCTCGTGGAAGGAATCGTGTTTCGCAAGGTGCAGCCCCATGGTGGAACACCGGCCATTTACGAAGGCAAATTAGCGGAATGATAATGAGTCGAGGTGCAATGCACTTGTGCAAATGAGATACGGAAAGAAACCTCGTTGCTCAATGTTTCGTAGGGTCCTATGAATGCACACGCGAAATAAGACGGGACCCCCCATAACGCAGGAAATACAGTGACGACCATAAGAAAGTTTAAAGTGTAAAACGGAGAAAAAATGCTGTGATTTTATAAAACTGACCTATAACTCGCAAGAGAATTGAACAAATTGTAACAAAGGATAACTCGTATGTTATTTTCCTATTTAAAATATGTACAATTTTTATTCTATTGTGAGTATATATTTTAATTTCTGTTAGGTACAGATTTCTAGAGTTTGTTTTTTTAGAAATTTATAATGGAAAAATTTACGACGGAGCTACGAGTAAAAATAACTGAATTTTATTTTCGAAACTGGTGCACACGCAATTAATTTTTCCAACGCTGTTCCGATCACAGACACGGTCTATTTTCACCTCAATGGCCATGTTAACAAACAGAACGTCAGGTTCGTCAATGTGAATTGGATCCTGTAAAGATTACAGTTTGCTTCGACGTTCTTTTCGTTTGCGAATGTTTCTTTTCGTATTTCCTACTATTTCATCGAGAAACATTTCATTTTCATTCTAATGTTACAACGTTATACAGAGTGCTACTGTACTAAAACATAGAATAAAGTCATCATGCACGTGTTTATAAGAGTAGATATCGAATCTGTGTATCAAGGCTTTAGATTAAAATCGGGGATGTAATTTTGAAATCTAGATTATTTGATTAAAGAATACGAACTACGTATCAATTTATTATCAACCTCTTGATGACACGTTAAGGTATACGTATCATTAATAACTCGATGAGAATTTTAAATTCAACCACTTAATTGAATTTCCTACAAAATCTGTTCTGAACTTTGATCAACTACGATAACTGACATAACGGATTAGTAAGTTTCACGGAGACACGCGAAACTTTTAAAACTGCGGCGAAATAGCGGTTTCGATGCCGTGCCATCGACCATCTTAATCGTCTTTTCTTTATGGCTCGTGTTCTAAACGATCGACCCGCAACCTCATCAGATTTATGAGTCTTTGGCCTTTTTTTAGAGGAACATATCGAAGGCGGTTCGATGAAAATAGTTACAACGATCGAAACGAGACTTTCCAACGTGTTTTTATATGGTTCGTCGAGAAACCGGGTCGTTTAGAAATTTTTATCGACGAACTTCTCTGTCCTTTATGCGTTTATTTCTGTCGGTTGTCCAATAAAATGTTTGGGAAATGCATAGGTATCGATTTTCTTCCTCTCTCTCTACGTGTATATAAATATATATATATATTTATTTATTTATTTTGCGGCTTTACAGCTTGGAAAATGGAATGCTTCACATATTTCTAACTTCCATTCATCTCTAAGAGCCACCCATCACATCCAAAGACTCACAATCGTCTACGCTTAAACTCCAAACACACATATATCTATTCCCTTTTATATCTAATATTAAAAATCAATATGTATCTTTGTTCTCTTTGACCTATTTACACTAACCAACATTTGGTTTTATATATATCATCACATACTTGTGTTTGGCTTACAATTAGTTCAATAGCTATATTTGCTTTTTTCACAAAGCTCTTAACTATTTTATCATTGTTTCACTTATTCCATCTTCCTGTAAGTCTTTCTCTCTTAATAAGCTAGAATCGAACCTATAGCAGCCTTCTGATAAATATTTTAACGTGCTCATTCTTAAATTACGTAAAATACATTTTCTTTGTTCCTCTGCCAATTAGTAATTAAAGCCCCTCAACGTTTTCCTATCCTGTCCCTTTCTATTAGTTTGTTGCTGCTTCCTACTTCATCCTTCTCCAGATATTATGCTTTACCCACTGTTCTTATGTATCTGTACCTACCATCGTATTTGATATTCCAAATTTTATCATAATTATCGATTCTCTATAGTTCATCGGTATATTTTTGTTTCAAAGATTCTGTTTGTTATTGTATTTAATTAATAATATCGGAATTTTTTCGTATCAATTATCGTTTCTTTGATTTCAGATCGGAGCAGTCAGATGAAAAAGAATTGAAAATGTTACATGGTTTTCAATACTACAAAAGTAAAAATACTTTTGATGATAAAAACAGCTTTATTTTAGTTGTATTTCCCATTCGACTTTTGCTAAAACGTGAGGAATTAATTAGTAAATATTAATCACGGATTGCGATGGTAATAATTTTATTACCAATTCAATCAACGAATTATAATCCTGCTTCTCTCACAAACGAGCAGAATTCGAGTGATATAATATGGAAATCTGGATAAAAGGCAAATAAGTAAATAGTTTATAGTAGAAAATAGTTGAAACAACAGGTATATCATCGGAAGATAATATTATTTTCATCATTCATACGTAATAAGTTTGATACAGTTTTATTAGAGATGATCTCATAATTTCCGAAAATTCAAGTACCTATGTAATTATATGGAGTTATCGACAGCCCTAATCGTGACTTTTTATCAATTCCGTTACCAATTTTTTACATTAGTTGGTTCTATCGAATTATTAGAAGAACGCGATTATCTACCAGCATTGATTCTTAAGTAAATTTGAACATAATCGTTTCAAATTCCATCAACGTCGGTAGGAAAGTTGACTTCATCAGCGTCCTTGAATATTACCCTACCTTCCTTTCCACAGAATCGCAGTGCAATCGAATATCATATCGTTGTATAACACGAGATAACGCGCGACTTGTCTGATAACGTCAAAACGCCTTCACCGACTAAAAAATTCTATCTGCATCTTTCATCCTTTGGTACACTCGGGCGCGAGAAATGAAATTTCTCACGGAAGAAACTCCGCTTTCGACACCGATGATAAAATATGAAAACCCTATTTATCCTTCGCGCGACGGTATCCCCTCTTTTCTACAAATAAATAGAATTCTTAACTTGGCATTCGAATGCTTTTAAATTTTAAATATCGCTGAAAGCTGGATTTTTGTATCCGTTTCAAAGTTTGCACGAACTGTGGCAAATAATTTATATATCTCGGAATTAGAAAAAAATTGATCACGCAATAGCAGAACTTAGAAAATCGAACAGTCAGCATTTTTGTCAAATGTACACTTTCGTCTCGTTTAAAATTTTTCACAAACTGAAAGATGTGCATCCAATCGCGCCAAACAAACCATTCTCAATTTTAATAAATTTAGATCGCGTATATTTGTGCAATTCCATATTTACATGAACATAATTAACGAAATGTAATCTAAGCAGACATTTGTTTCATCTGCCAGCCCTATCTTAAATTTTAAACATTTTACATATTTTTGCACACTGTTGCATATCAAATTCCTAAAGAGTGCATAAATATTCGCAGTTCCACTAGTAACGAATTTATCTTAAGAAGGGCAACTTGGGGAAATCGATTTCTTGTAAAATTGATCATTTCTCTCGTTTCATACATTCAACTTGCTAAAAATATCCGCTCGCGTACAAAATAGTCGTTACCAGAATGCAATTTCACGAGATCCTATTCGCAAGATGCAACGATGCGTTGTGAGAAGCGTCGCTCTGTATCGACGATCCTTTGACGATAACACGTGCATTTCGATAGGAATGCTGATGAAAAGAACCTTTTTCTCGTGGATAGGGCACCTCTGTATATTTCTAGTCAAATTAATATTCGAGCATCATCTGATATCGTCAGAGAGATCCTATCGATTCGTGAGTGTAACTCTTATCCAATTAGTAACAGACAGAGAGAAAAGGGAAATAGGACATTGGTTCTCAATATGGAAGAGATAACTGGTTCTACGTGAATAATTTGTGTAGCGATGAACAGATGTGTCGACATAGATCAGATTTCTCTGTAAAATCTGCTTCTATCTCTAAAATCTACAATTCTATCTTTAGCCTGCTCGTAAAATATAACTTTTCAATATAAAGATTAAATATGTTGTAATTCATCATCGTTATTAAAATACAATAAATAGTAGAAAATATATGACGAACCGTATGCGTGTATTTAGAGAGACACGAGATTTATCGCTAGAACCGGTTTAAAATATACATCTAAACGTCTCACATTGATAAAATCTCAATTGACAAAAGTCAATATTAATTTTGATAAGTATACCTGTACGTTCTCGGTAATTGTGAAAACAGAAAATCTGAAATCCATCGTTTACTGTAATCAATTCAACAAGAATTTTCGGGCCAACGCAGAATCAACAAAGTAACAGTTTCGAGACTGAGGAACTGACAATTGTAGCCAAAAATAGTAGAGCTATCAGTTTCGTGCAATAGTTGTGTAAAATGACAATAGCCGACTGCTATTTAAGATCCATTTGTATTCACAAAATATGGATTTGCATGAACAGTCGCAGCCTGCTGATTAAGCCTGTGCGAAAACATGTGCAGAATGCATAAAATATTCGACACATATAAAATATAAAATATCCAAAGTAAAATACTCGTTATAATATTTCGAGATAAAAATCTTTACTCTCGGCTTTTATCCTTTTCGTTCCAAAATATAAATCTGCATACCCGCACGCACATGCACAAGTTCATTCATCGCATTCACCTTCTTATCTTAAGTTCTAATTTCCATATAGAAACGTATGAAACTGATAGGATGATGTTCGTGGAAAATAAATTTTTGTCAGAAGGACTGGCATTTTCAAATCTTGCTGTTGCGACTTTTGATTGAAATCTTGCTTCGTAAGTGAATTTGTAAAATAGTTCGAGAACCGTTGCCATACAAAATGGTACATGGGCTAATTTGCAGTTCGTTTCATCGCGTCGATGGGAATTAAAGTGAATCTGGTTTTACGGTGGCCAGCGGCGTACAGTTCGAAACGATTTAAACCGTAGGTAGCAGCGCGTGCATAGTTCGGAACAAATAATCGTACAAACGGGAATTATTCGATCGTTTACGTTGCCTCGATTGTTCGAGCGAAATTGCGTGCACCAGAGTGAATGGAAATCAACCTTCGAACGGCACTCGTTCCGTTTTCTGCTTTCACATGTGCAACAGTCCTCGTGATGCTTTTAATGCGTTAATCGTGTCATTTTTCACTTTTTTTGAATACTCTTTTTTTTTTTAATCGGAAAGCTTTTTCATGTAAACATATGGCACGAAAGAGTAATGAACGAAAATTGAAATTTATGGCGACGGCTAGGTAATTAATTGGAATGCCGAAGCATGCGACCTTTTTCTAGAATTGGATGACATCGAATGGAAATATAAAATATTAAAACGTAGAGAAGAGACGAAACTTCTTGCCTTAACATGTAGTTCACTTTAACTTGGAATGATTTTCTTAAACATTCTTCGATTTTGAAAATTTAATCTCGGAAATATCATATTGTTTATCGTTTCATCTTCCACATTAATCTTAAAAAGAAGAGAAAAGAAAAAGAAAAAGATAGAAAACGATCATATAATGCTAATCGATCATATGCGCGTCTTATATATAAAAGCGCAAAGTTCGTTCCTCTATCAGAATTCTATTTTGGTTTCATTAAAACTGTGCAAGGGATCTGATGAATAATCAATGAATAATGGATCGATTAAATTGATTAAACGAAATAATTCTTAAGGAAGCGAAATTATGCGACGTCATTTCTGATAACATAAAATATCGCAGATTAACAAAGATTAATCATCTTCATGTAAAATTGAATGTCATTGTCGAGGGGCTAAAAAGATTACGCATGTAGCCATTTTTGATAACATGAAATATTGAAAAACGTCTAATAATCCACCTTTCCGTCGAATTCTGCTGTAACTTTAAAAAATATTACAGAGGAGACAAGAAAAAGATTTATACTTTTATTTACAATTCACAATAGGATTTTAAGGATTTTCAAGTCACAGCTTGCGAAACAGTACCGAACACGCAGGCGCGCTTATAATGGGAAAGAATTAATTCTTAACATAATAAAAATCGTTCCGTGTCGGTTTTCAAGCTCGTGAAGAAACCGGACAGAATTGAACTGTTTCTGAATTTGAACGAAACGAGCATTCCGAACGCGGCGAGATAGCAGCCGAGAATAAAACTTAATGATACAACTTCCACTTTCATAAACGTGAAACTCTCACGTTGAATCCGGATCTGGAATGTTTGTGAAAATGAGTTTAGAGCGAATCGAATGACCGTTTAGATGGAAGAACAAAGAGTTGAATATCATTTCTTTTCGTTTAATTTCTATCCTGTATATTAAATGGGAGATGTAACAAAATTTCGACGTTGTCTTTCGATTCGTCCGTTAAAAACATCGAGCTTGAAATTGAATAATGTAAATGTTATTATCTTGTATGAGTTCTTTATGTCGATTTCTTTTTCCGGGGACCCGAATTTACGTAAAATTCTATTCTACGCACGAATCCGACATCTCGAAACACTCTTGCCTTGTTCCTCGAATTTCAACCACAACGTGATTCTACCTTGAAATTCTAATAATCCTTTTCCTATACTTGCAATCTCAAGCTTGCACAAATTTCTCTCGCTCTAATTCATCTTCAAAATTTTACATTTTCAAACTCAACTTCCTAACGTTTGATAACAGAAATGATATTAACATTACAGTTCTGAGCATCCAAACAAAGTTTTAAGAAACTATTGGGTTGGCAACTAAGTGATTGCGGATTTTGTCATTAGGTGGTAACGACAAAATCCGCAATCACTTAGTTGTCAAGCCAATACTATTACGTATGCTTACGTGTACGTAGTTTATTAAATAATCTAACCTGCAATAACTGATACGTTTGAAAATAGAAATTTATATAAACGCAGATATTTCTTATCATAGGATGATGCTGTAATGATATGATGTAATGCAAAACACGATTTCAAAGTGTAATCATAATAAATACATGGAAACGTAAATGAAATTCTTTATATGTTTCTTTCATTTCCTGTGACTTTAAGCGTGACGCCTGTGCAACGTGCACTTGAATTTTTAATAGATAATACGCCAATAAACCAACAATATTTCTATCGACGCAATTACATGCACATAGCAAATGCATGCTTCAAACAACATCATGCGATCGCTGTTTGACAGAGATAGCTGTGATGCAGTATAATCTCATTATTCTTTATCGAGGTGTTTATAAAACTTATTTTAAAAGATATCTAAATCTGGCTAAAGGACTTATTCAATAGACAAGAAATGAAATATCGTAGAAGCCTGTAAAATACGTTCCAGAGAATTCGTTATAAAAAAACGAATATGAGAAAAGCTTTACAATGTTGAAATGGAATTGAGCTTAAGAACAATTGTAATATCCAGTTCATTAAGAACCAAGTAATATACACATAATTTATCACATTATAAATACACCAACTTTTTTAAACTGCACGAGACATAGCATAGATAGTAGTTGGAAGAAATAGTGACGCAAAAAAATTATTAAGCGAATCTTCCGAGTTTTCTTTCCTAAGAACACAATGTTGAAAAAACGTTGCAACGTTAACCCTTGACGGATTGATAACATAAAAACAATTTGATTCGTTCAATTCTTTATGAAATTACTTTATGAAATTCTTATGATAATTACCAACGAAGCACTTTGATTTATTCTATTCAGATTGATTCAGAATGATGCTCGAAGTGTATCATGATAAGAGAAGAACGTATCTGATGAAAACCATGCCAAAGCATTAGAAATTTGTCAAAAAAAAGATCCTAAGACTGTAAATTGTAGATGGCAAAGAGCGTATAATTTTAATTAAATTTTCTTCAGCTTTCGCTCAGAATTTTTCCAACAACCTAATAACGTGTACTTCGAAACACATTTGTCAAAATCGAAATTTAATTAATCGATCGATGCTTCAACACGAACGATCAAAGCATCGCTGGGATCGATGATAGATCGCAAGCAGGATGTTTCGTCAGAAATATCGGTCAGAAGCTGAATTTAACAAACGCAATTTCCATTTCTCTGTTTCATCCTGGTGATGGATGTTCGGCCACTTTCGAGGCACGTCTCATCCGTTCCGCAGCGAATTCGGCCGAGAGTTTCGCGCTGTGTTTCTCGCCGGCCGGCTGCAATAACTTTTCCTAAAACACGTACAAAACGTTCGTGCCGGACGCGTTATGGATTTTACAAAAGAGCTTTTCAACTTCCCCGTGGCGCGTCGACGTCCTATCGATATATCGTTTCCGCGCCTATAACTCCCTTCTTCGATCTCGATATAACTTCGGATTCCCGATCAACCCCTTTCATCCCTTCTGGAACAACGATTTCTTTTGTGCGATTTGTGAAAACGTAATGCATTGTAGGAACGTTTTCTCTAAAAAGGTTTCACAGTATTTCAGTCGCGTGTGTATATATATATATATATATATATATAAATATTGCGAAAGTAATAGAATTTACGACCACAATGGAGCTCATTTAAATTTTAGTAATTTCGAGCTTATCAATCAGATCTAATGCCTGTAAATTCGGATACTGAGTCTGTGAGGAGACAGACAATTCGCATAATTGGAATTATTAATTCATCGATTCCCTCCATCGTCTATTACTTTTCATTTTTATTTTATAGAAGTTTACGTTCGGATACCTGAAATCCAATAGTCAGGTGTTTATTCGAGTCAATAAATGAAATTTTACTGCATGCGGAACAAACGAAGAACGTTTGAAGAGCGTTTCAAACTATCATGTGAATCGAGTCCTTGAGACGATCGAACGACGAGCGTGTATGGTCATTGCGATATCTGGCCATATCTCAAATCTAAATTCCACTTGCTTAATCGTGAATTTAAGCATTCGAATCTAAAGATTCAAGAATTTCAATGATCTCGTATATCAACATAGTGAAAGAAGTGCGCTAGTGACTATAATAGAAGCTCGCATTTAGATAAGTATGTAGATTCAATTCAGGAATTCAATTAATCAGGCGTCAACTGTAATTCCATCAAATTAAATGAAATTTATGTAATTGGGTTTCCACTGTAATCGTCAGTACCTATCGATCCAATATTCGTATTTCAGCAATTTTACAGGCTCACGAAAGTATTCGTTCACCTTGTAGACACCTTTTCTGAACATCCAATGTATGTTATCCATTATACTAATAAACCTCAATATTTGCTACTTTTTATAAGCTTAAAATGACTATTTATGTTGTACATTGACTTTTTAATAAATAAATGTCTGCGATAAATATATCGTAACTCACACGTCCATTTGCAGACAGATCTCAAACTTTATCAATATAACCATCGTAGTCCCGTTCTCATTACAGTGCTAACGAGATTTTTTAAAAAATTTCTATGGTAAATTTTTCAAATATCCTCATCGGTCGGTGTATACTTCGCGGCGTGCATTTTAAAAACACATTTTCGAGGTTGCTTTCGGGGAATTACTAAACAAATCCGGGGATTTGCCATTGTTTAAGAGCTAACGGTTCAATAACGCGCCAGCGTGCATCGTAAATGGAGCAACGTGCTACTTTGTTCCCTTCGAGACATCGATTTTCCATCGACGGAATCGCGGTGAATCTTAAACGACGTTGCTGGGAGCTGGAGCACAAGTTTCTAATGTACCGTGCCGTATTTTCTGCCGGTGAAACTAGGTGTTGCTAGAAAATTAAACGCGAATTGCAAGGGTAACTTTGTCTCTCTTTGTCTGTCTCTATCCCTCTGAAAAGCGAATTGATTTTATTATGCGAATCTCGCGATTCATCTCGAGTATCCTACCTTTTATCTCGTTTGCATCTTTGCTTTTGGATAACAAAGCAAAGGTGTGGCAAAGTTACTTCAAGTATGTCGTAGTACGTACGTAATGAACGAATATCCTCAACTTTTACGTATTCAGAGAAAATCTATAATTGAGTGTCCTTTCTTTTTTTTATAGGAATAGTTTCAAACTCTGCGATCTATTTTTCTCAAACTATTGAAGGAATTTCAATTAAAGTTCCATTCACCCGAATAAATGATTTTACTGTGAGCTTCTCAGAAGAAAAGCTTTCTATTGGACAGAACGATTGGATATGTTTTTTCTTTCAATGCAGGCGTTGTCTTCTAAAAATTCCTTTATTCAGAATGTCCAACAATCTGTTTCGAATTGCCGTGCCAAATTTGTATTGAATTTGTATCTCTATATGTTGAAAACATTGACATTAAAAACGTTAAGAACAGGCCAGGGATTTATTAATGAACACTTTATTACTCATTCCCGAAATAGAAAGCTATTCTGTATCTCTGATTTGGAAAATTATTATAAGAAAGAGAAAAATAATTTAGCTGGTTCAGGAAGATATTACATCTGCAAAATTAACGATAATACGTATTTCCAAGTTTCCTGTCACGGAAGTATTTCAGAAACGTAACTAACGATAACAACGCTGTTGCATCATTTATAAATAAACGATAACATTATTACAATTTTTCCAGATATGAAACACCGCAACAGGACCGTAAATCGAAGCGAAGGATGTGAATCAACGAAACGTGCCGATAGGAGCTACATGCGAACAATAAATAAAATTGGAAATAACATTTCTCGCAAACAACGCGAATCACGTTTCGATTAAATTTTCTGCACATATTTATCACGCCATTCGAAAAACCATTTCCAATCTCGATTGACTCTGAAAATGCCATTTCGCCAAAAAAATAAAATTTCACTCAATTAAAACACGGAAGAGGAAGAAAGACAGAGAAAATATTATTTCGTGACTGTCCAATTTATTTTCGCGTGAGGATCCACTCCATTTCCGGTTGCTGCGGCACGAAATGAGCCGTAAAGCAAGGCCGATCCAATATACGCGAGAGAATTCATGGCAAAGCATCCTCGGGAGCGATGCAATTCGCGACACGAGTGCTCCTGGCGTAATTAACTCGCGCGACGATTCAAGTCCTCGCGTCCGTTCATTGTTTGGCCCGCGAATGAAATTCTTCCGTTGAAAATCGCGTCTGTCCGCGTCATTCCACTCGTTCTTCGTCCCAACCGAGTAATTTATCGACGAAGAAACCGGCTAACGTCGTGGCGAAGGTGATAAAACTAGGTTAAAATGATATGCACGCCAGGCCTTTATTAAGTATCGTTACTTTGCAGTCTATGATATATGTATGCACGAGAAAATGTCGCTTTGGAGATACGCTTTTACGATATGGAATATACAAGGTGTCATAGAAAAGAGTTGGACTTTGTTACGACCCTTCAATTGTTTATGTATCGAGCTTGTTCTTAGTTCAAGACGGACTTTTAAAGTTTCAGGAAAAATTTAATCACATGAAATTGTAACGAGAAATCGCTAATATTAAAACAATTCTTTCTTATTTTCGTCAAATTTGAGAAATTTGTTAACCATAGAAAAATATTATTCGCTTGAGAATGTCTTTAAAAGTTCATAATATTCAGCGCAAGGAATACTAAATGTTCGATCAATATTTTTGTCCAATTTCTTATAGGAATATTTATTCCCTTCGTGTACTATTTTCTACTTTTCTAAGAAAAGATATTGCGTATACGGTGTGTTAAAAAGCAAGGTATTCCACATACTAAGACAACGCAGGAAGTTTGAACGACGTTTTTGTATAGAAATTTTCCTCGTTGTCTTGACGTCTAAATTCATGCTTTATAAATATTGCCTATTTTTGTTTAACATCCTGTATGTGCAGAAATTGGGCGTTTATCAAGACGCTTTATATCCCATGGATCTCATATGCTCACACTATACTTTTCATTAAAGTCGCTCACGTACATATTTAAGGTACGTAAAATAAACGACGATGTGCACCGCCTGCGGTGTGCAGCCAATGGCTTGAACTAAAGCTCGCACAAAAACAGGGCAGCATAGAATGAACTATGCGTGATAGTACAGGTAGTAGTTGCAATAATTCTTCTTTTTTTTAAATCATGCCTGAAAAGCTAAATATGTGTACGTGTATTAATATCTCTCAAAAAGTAGAATAATATCATCAATCGTTAATTAATTTTTATTCCTTTCAACAAATATAAACTTTCGAAATTTTATAGCTGTTATTTTTTAACACCGCGTGTATTCACGGCTAAAAGCTCTTGTTTGCACAGGTGTTAATAATAAAAGATAAATATTTGGTTACGCGTGGTGCTATATTATTTGCAAAAATAATACATGGACTGAAATGCAGTTCGTTATCATGTCATTTAACAAAAATAAATATTGTGAGATTATACTAAAGATACAATTTACATAACAATCAAATTTCGCATGTAATAATAATTACAGTAATATAATTATAGCAATAATAATAATGTAATAATAATAATATAAAAATAAAAAATATATATATACAGATATACACATATCAACGAAACAAGTATTGTCAATATTTATCCCTTACTAACAAATAATATTTTCTTTCTTAACGCGCAGTTAGCATTACACTTCCCTGACCAACCATTATCTTTAACATCTCCTCAGTTCCGTATCGATCGATTCGTATTCACAGTTTCTATATCATAGTTTCAATAATATAATCGTTCACTATGGTACAATTTTTAAACTTCTTATCTCGCACTCTAAATTCGTAATGCCGGTAGTATCATATTTCTAATTATGCTGGCGAACCTCGACAATACAAGCGATACAATGAAGATCGCAGTATCATACGAATACCGTTATTACGCGCTGTTTTATACGGGTCACAAAACCGGCAGAAACCTTTCCGGGTAATAGCGGCTAAATTAACAATGGAATTTATACAGGAAATGTGTCGAATGATTGTATATTTTTTTTTAAACGCTCTGCAGATTAGTTGGAATATCGCGACGCACTATCACGCATACTCCAACCCAAATTTGTACAATACCATTGTATCTTGCCTTATTGTTATAATATGATTGTATCTTGTATCTTGCTCTTTTATTATTCTTCTTAGGTAACGGGAAAAATTCGCGAGGATTTCTAGAAGCAAAGTCAAATATTCTGAATCTTTTCGTAACGTAATTTCATTTAACGCTGTAATTACTATTTACTTTGACAACTCAGTTCCAGCGTTCTGCAAGCTCGTGCATTTCTTCGTTGTAAAAAGCTCGACTTTTACTTGCAAAACGCGAACTAACTGATGTTGATTCGACCTGCGTATCATTTTTAAAATTATTAATTATTTGCAAAGAAGTTTGACACTGATCAAGATAGGTGGTAGTTAGAGGGAACAGATCTGGATTGTAAAGAGGATGTGGTAAAAATTGTTATCCGACATCTTCTATTTTTTAACGAGTTGAAAAAGGAACACGAGGCCGAACGTTATCGTGTAAAGAAAAACCACCTTTCCTGTTTTTGAGTGGCGGCTGAACTTCTTTGAATTTCATACCAACTGCATAGATCAAAGTTTCCGCTGATACTAACTTTATGTATTATATTTGGAAATCACCAACCGAAATTCCATGTTAGTTCATAGTCAACAAAAAAAGAAGAAAAAGAAAAAGAAAAAGCCGCGCGAAATTTTCCTAATGTTTACATAATGTACACATGTACATATACGCATTTTATGTGCGGAGTAAGGGGAGTAAGAAAATTTGTTTAGTTCAAAGCAAACTGTAATATTAATTGCAAGATTGGATATACTTCCGGTGTACTTGACTCTAGTAGTCACTTAAAATTTTCGCGCGCTAATTTAGGCACATACACACTACCATGCAAAGCTACTTATCAAATAAAATTGCTTTTACAAATGAATAATAAATATAAAGACGCTTGATGTTTATTTTTAAATTCATTGTTAATTCCATTTTAATAAAGAACATCGATTAATTCGAATTAATTAATATTTCGTTCTTGCAACAGCAAGACTTCTTTCGACGATTTCATCACATAATTTTTGAATAAACTTATTTTTATTATTTATCATCCTACGTTTAATATTTCAAACAATTTTTCAAAATCAAGGCAAGCTGCAAATAAGTATGTTTATAAAGACGACATTCGACGACTCGTGTCTTTTGCACTATATAGGAATATTTTCTAACTATAATTAGCTGTAATTGCTATTACTATTATTATTCATAATTTACTCTGTATCTCATGCATATAAATATTTCTACCAATGGATTTTCCCTATAGATATAATACATACATGAATTATTAGATTCCTATCATAGATGGTCTAAGATTTCGCACACTATTACATATATAGCATTTGCAAAGTAGTAGAAAGAATCACGTTTTCTGGTATCTACAATCACATGATAAGCACAAACTGACAATACATTAGCCAACTAATTTTCTTAACATCTCAAGCTTTTCTAACTTCTAAAAGTCCCTAGCGATCGATGAAATGCAGAAAGAAGAGGGGGAGGGGCGAGCAGAAGAGAAAAAGGAAAAAGGCCCAGAAAAAGCTACCACTAAACAGCTATTAAATGCACGAAATGATAAGAAGCACAGGGCTATCGTATATAAGTGGTATACCTAATTTATCGATCCATACAGTGTATCAAGCATCCCGCATATACGCGAGACTGTAATGTTCGAGCACGTAGTGTTACAAATCCAATCACAAGAGGTCCGCGTGACTCGTTGAAAGCCGCGATCGTGTGGGTCGAGTGTCGTGAACAATTCTCGTTACAGCACAACGAGCAGTCTTTAAAGGCTTCTCGTGCGAGCATCGATAAACTGCGCATATGTACATGCGAACCTTGTTTTCATAAAGCTCGCTTAGGCGTGTTTGCTTTTGCAAACATACCCTTATAGTTCAAACGTATCGGTCCATCATCTTCGTTTTTTGCTTTGAAACACGAGATCGAAGTTTAATTAAATCGTCCGCGAAACTTCCAAAGTACGATATTCTAGGAATGTTAACGCCGTGGCTAACGATGAATTTCTGGATTACGATATCAGACTGATTTATGAAAGTTTATGAATATTCATTGGAGGACATTTTTACTTATCTTACGCGTATTAGTAGAATTTTTCGGGAGTTCGTTAACATCGTAATGAGATATGATTGTCCTAGTTATGTTGCTGAAGTATGAAACAAATATAAAAATGTATATAAATGTTATTCTATTACATGTATTTCGTGCAAGTCACAAAAGTAATTTATGCATCATTCATTGGTGCCAGAACGGTCTCACGAATACATATAATGTAATACTTATTTAATAAAATGAATGATTGGCTGATCAAATACTTCTGTGACGTTTATCAAATGTACGCCTGCAATAAATGTTTTAAAAGTTCTCCGTATCTACACATTTCTTCTAAACTCCATAATTCTAAACCATAATAATGATGAGCTAGTCAAGTCTCAAAATCTTCAGTATAACGCAACAAAGAAACAAAAGCGAAATGTACTAATCAAGCTTCAAAATCTTTTGCATAATACATAACCTCTATATCTATAAAATCTCTTTATAGTAACAGATAAATATGTATTTTCCCCGGTCTATTGTATGATAAAAACATGAAAAATAAATAGAAAAATTGAAGGTTGTTCGTGTCAAGTTAGTTATTGCGCGTATATCTGTAAATAGATAATTATCAGCGTGGTCGCGAATTTTACGACGCACTACCGACGGCGTAACACAGGTTTCTAAGAGGCTTCCAGTAAAATCGCTTGTTTCAGATAATACCGACGCGCGCGAAAAATAATACGCGCCGCTTATCCGCCGATTACGAAAGACCTGTGCGTGCACGTCCACGTAAAAGACTTAGTGAATTTACAAATTACTCTTTTCACTCAATGCACGTTTTGTTCACGGTTTATTTCACTCATGAAAGTCGTCATCGTCGTCGTCGTCGTCGTCGTCGTCTCGCGACCTGTTTCGTTCTCCCCCTCCCATCGTTTTTCTTTGTCGAATGCATCACAGCACTTGCGAGTGTCGCGACACACTGTGTTACCTTACCGTTAATGTTTCAGGTTCGAAAGCCCTTCGCGTGAATTTAATTGCAATACTCATTGCTTCGTTAAAGGATAATTTGCTGGACAAAGTTTACCAGTTAGTTTCATAAAAGAAAAATAATTCAATTTTGTAAGAAAAATTGTATTTCGTATTTAAGGTACTAATGTATCGAACATGGTCTATGCCGCATGGATCATTAGTAATTAGTAATTAACGCCTGGTTTGAATTGAAGAGCATACGAAATGTGTTAATATTTTGACAAATTTAACTTTAATATTTTTTAAGAAGCTTTTTTTGAGAATTATGTAGTATTATTATACATGGAATAATAGGTTTAGGTGGAACAACCTTTAAGAGCTCTTGTTACTACTTAGATGTTAGCAAAACAAATCCTATTAAATTAGGTTGTGAATTCATTGTGTTTCACCTTAAGCTTACGATTTATAATGGTAATTTGAGACGATATTTTTCTAGGTTAATTAAGATAATTATTTGTAGTACTCCTTTTTGTGTCAATATTTGGATAATATTCTCTACAGCTTTTTTATCAATTTTAATATGAAGGCGTGAGCTCATAATAAATAAAAATATAATAAAATAAAAATATTTTTATGATATTGTTTTCGATTCTTTGTATCGTTGGATTTATTTTTTATTATCTAAATTCCTCTTTTATCTTCCGTATTTAAATTGTGGTTCGAGGTAACTTTTCGTTAACCATAATAAATTAAATGTATGAAACTGTTCGATAGAATTTTATTTTCAGTTATAAATGAAAAATAGTTAATAAATATTGAAAAAATAAAACGAAACACGTATATTCAATTTTCTAAATTACATTTGTTTTCAATAAATTATCACAAAATATTTTTCACCAGCTAGCACCTGCGACGATCGTTCAACACGTATCGAATTCAAAAACGAGGCGGATGTAGTGCATAAAATATGAGGTTAGTCAACATTTCACCGTTTCGTGCATAATTAACGCGAGAAACAGAGAAAGGAATACGTTCTAACAATAAAATCTTACCGCAATTGCTTGGAACCATTTAATCTCATCGCGCGATGCTAGAGCCGAGTTTAAAACGGATTAATTAACAACGTTTAATAACTATATTCTTCCTGGCGTCCATAAAAAGAAAAATCCTTTTAGAACCAATTATGCAGCAAGCTCGAATTGAGTCAGAACGTCCCACTTCCAAATAGACGATAATGAAATATTCATTTCAGTATAAATGACAGATATTAATCTTATCTGTTACCTGATATAAAATTATCGAAGATCACGGTAGTTGTAGAAATTAGTATCTGTTAATAATGGAAATATCTTATCAAATATTAAAAATTAATCAGTGCATATTCCCCAAAAATATTCTTCGTTTTACATGTTACCAAAATCAGGGTCTTTTTTGTAACTGGATCGTCTAAAAGCAATATATATATATATAGTGACTCAAGAGAGTATTTGAACATTTATGAAAACTTTTTACAAATATATTATGCAAAACATTAAAAAATTTTATTACTACTATAATAAGACACGACTACCGTGATTATATTGGTAAAATTTGAAATGAATCTGAAAATGTATATAGAAATTACAAGATATTTATTGCAAACACTTAGATAGTTAACAAAATTAGACAACTTATTTTGTACATCCAATTTATTCACTATACTAGTAAGCTATAGTATTCAATTTGACTATCTTCTTCATTTCCTATTATGTGTTTCAGATGGCTGTTCACACTGTATATAAATTTTCAAGAAAATATATGTTTGAAATAAATATTTTGTAATTTTTATGTAAATTTTATGCTTTAAAATTTTACCAATATATACATATGTAATCACGATAGCCATGCCTCATTATAGTACTAACGAAGTTTTAAAAAGTTTCCCATAACGCACATGATATACCCATGCGAAAGTTTCCATTACAAAGTTTTCGAATATGTACTTCCGTGAGCTACTATAAATGCCGATACCATGCTCTAAAAAGATAATGCTGTTATTCTAACCTCTGAGATAAACGAGATTTACCGAGCCGGTGCGCACGATGCGCCCCCAATTTTCCAAATTCCTGAACTGCACGCTATACCGGCAGGAAATTTCATCATAACGTGATTAGCCGAACGCAAATCGTTCGTGTATTTATCGTTAGCATTACAAAGCGTTGCTTCAAAGTAAAATATGCTAATTATTGGCATTATCAGGTGTATGGGATTCCGTGAATGCCATCTCGGAACGACAAAACGTGATTTTAACACGTTAGCCCCGCGATCACGTTTTCCAAGCCTATTACCGCAATGGCAATCGTTTGTTCTAACTGCACATAGGGGTCCGGCCGATCGGTACACGTGTCCTTGCAGGTCGAATAACGTGTCGTCTTGAACTGGCCAATTCACTCATCAACCGACGAGAGAGAACTTTACACGGCCAGACCTTTCACTCGTTTTATTAATCACCACCGAGGTATGCTGCATTTACCTATTTAACGTACTTCGATGGAAAGAACCGGCTTTGTCTTCATGAATTATTTATCCATCCGTTAATGAAGGTTATTCGCGGCGAACCGCCGCGGTATAGATCGTATGTTGTTCCACGTAAGGACAGGGAAAAGAAATTATTATTGTTGACATCTTCACGCGTGCTTCGAAGCTATTATATCTCTGGTGGGCGGGCGAAAGTGTGTAAGTGTCAGAACTATTAGTTTTGCAGTTTAAAGTCCAAAGTAAGGTCAGGTGTTGGATTTATGGGATATATAATTAGAATATCAGGTAAAAGAGCGAGAAAGAAATGAAACTGACCTGTACCAAAAGACCAAAAGACAACAATACAGACAATATTAGCGTATTTATTCCGTTGATCAAAATTTGACTTATATAACGTATGTACCCTTTCGTCCATCCATCAGGTATATTGTTTACGAATTTTTATATCCCAATTGTATTCTCGTCCCAATAGATAAAGATTCTTAAAGAGAAAAATAAGAAATCGCGTGTATTAATGTTTCTTTTTGATCTTAGAATAAGATTAGAGAATTTGTTAATGATAAAAAGAAAAAAAAGAAAAAAGAATGATTAGGTTGAAAATGAGTCAAGGGAGGAGGGTTAATACATTATGGGGATTCGATGGAAGACCTTGGGAATACAGTAAAAGACGAGCAGGTGTGCCGCATTCCTTTAAACGGAATACCGACATAGCCGGTAGAATAAGATTACTCGCTTCACGACCGGACTGGCAAGAACGAGATGGAATCCGCGCGGTACGGTTCTACGGTGAATCGGAAATGCGTAACGCACGCCGCACTAAAACGATATATGTGTACTTAATAGGTGAAAACGATATACAGAGGCCGTAAAATCAGGGAAATTGAAGGTTTATACGTTTCGACTGTTTCGAAATGTGTAATTTGAGATGTATTTGAGAAGATACGGGCCACGAGACCCTATCGGGACTGGCCGTGATGCAAATCTGAAGTACTATTTCTTCTTGTCTCTTTCAAAAGTATACTATTATATCGAATAAAGTACATAGCGTGAAAGTATGCTATAATAAGTTTAAAATGTACAAGCTAATTTTCATTAATACAATCACTATTATTAAGCGACAACGACAACGTAATACAGAACGATTTTAGTAAAAGATTGTGAGATAAACATCAACCCACAAGATCTAAAATGGTTCAAGAAAATGTGTATAATACCACTTGCGGTTGTATTAATGGATGTTCTGTAAATGCTTTGATATACAATTACCGTATATCTATTGTATCCACCAAATAACCAACACACATCATTGAAAAAGTCGTATAATTAGTTGCGTAGTCGCGTCTACGTCCCGTCTATACCTATATATACCTATCCACGCAGCACCGTTACGTTGCAACACCACATGGTCGAGTATCGGTCGCGTGACACGAGCTAAAAAGATATTACCCAGTTTTATCCTCGGTCGAGACCGCGCTCTTTCGATCGCTGTTTGGCTAGTCTCCGTTTCGCCCTCGGTCTCGTTTTCGTCCCGGGCAACACTACGTGATATTACTTGGCGAAATAAACGACCGTCGAACTTCGTGCTCTACGAGGCACCACAAAAAGTCTGTTATTAGAAGCCCATAGTGGAAATAGCCGGCGTGGAAGTCATCTCGGCACGTAACGAGGTATCGATACGTCACTGCGATCCCGGACGCACGTATAGGTATATTCACGCGATTTTTTTTTTTTTGTAATCCTATACACGCAAACGAAACGTTTCATGGAGCACCGGACTGTTTGTGGCAACACGAAAAGAAAGCGGGACGAGGAATTCAACACACACGACGTGATGATGGATCAGACTGGCGAGAGACGCCAGGTGCTAGAAGCAAACGATCGGTCAAACTTCTCTCTCGAGATGACGACGGCGACGAATGCACTTCACACGACGGCGTTCTACATGACACACGCGGTTCTCATGACTGTAAATATCTACTTTTCGTAAGCAACGGCTGATTAACACGAATTTCATTGATACACACCTCTTATGACCTAGTAACAAGAACGCCTTCAGGTGCACATCCCGTACATCGCACATACGTGTACATCCGACACTGCAGAGCCACTGAAAGCAGCGCCGAGGTTAGGCTATCGTAGTGGGGACACCTGTTCGACATCCGTAGCAGCACTTTCTACGCTCTGACGACGGTGCGTGGCCTCCCGATATCGATAGTGACCACGATTGCCGATATACGCACTATCGAGAGCTCCCGTCGACCGAATCGAGATTTATCGGACGCGAACAATTGAAGTCTTCGACTCCATTCACGCTCGATTCGTTCTCATTGATTCCACTAAAACGATCGGCGCACCTCTTGTGACTGCTACTGGAATTACTGTAGTCGTTTCTGTTCGAATCGTATGTGGGTCAGTAATGAAGTTTGAAAACATTCAAGCATGGATACATTTTTATAAATCGATTCTTTCGAATATAAAAAAATGAGAAAGATAAATTGTACATATAATATCAGATGGAGTTGTCAATAAGCGATTCCTACGTTTCAAATTTGGTTAAGATTTTAATATTGCATATTTACGAAATTTTCGTTTCATCGTTTATATAGCCGTTTTTAAACGCTGGATAGGATTAAACGTATCACAAAGATAATTCTGAAATTATTTCTTCCTCCATTTTTCGTTATTTTTTGTATATATTTCGTTTAGATATATGTATATATCTATGGTTAATGTCTATATGTAGAATTAATAAAAAATTTAATTAGTAGATGAAATACAATTTTGTATGTACAAAAAATTTAGTCATTTGATCTTTCTTTTAGTTTTAATTGTGCCACATTCAAGCACATTGTACGCTTTATATTTTATTACATATATAATTTTGTTCGTAACTATCTTATCGATTGAAGGTAAAGAATGATTTTTCTTTCAATATCAATCTTACCATAAACAGAAGACACTGTATAGAAATTATAGTATCGTTTTTAAACATATAGTTACGTTATTATTTTGGATATAATCATTTACTAAGTATGTACATAGATAAGAATAAAAAATAAATCATATGTCGCGTTCTAAAATACCGACCAAGAAAATCGGAGTGTTTCTTATGCCCTCTGTGAGTTGCTACGACGAATATAGGAATTATATTTAATTCCGGAAAGGAATAAAATGCATGTTAGTGAAATGAACGACTCGAAAACTCGCAATTCCGTATAGAATAAAGAATAAAGAAAGCGATAAATATGGACTTGGCGCTTACAGAGCATCGCATCACGTTCTGTAATACCGACCATTCAGAGGTATTACTACGCTCTCTATAATTTATGACACGGCGTCGAGTGTAATTAGCCTATTTAAACGCAGACCGTTTATTTAAATAAAATTTTAATTAATGCTCGATTAAGTTAGTTTCTAGTGGTTAAATTCATGTATCTGAACGTAAAGTACCATTTTATGAACGAGAAATCGTAAGTAATAAAGAGAATTAATGAGATCTTATTATGTGAATTTCAGTTATACGAACTATTTATTCCGCGACATTTTATATAGTCGATTATAAGAAACTTATTAAGCCGTTCGTGAAACTACCATTGATTTCTAAAATTGTAGATCGGACTTGTTCGATAGCATGCGAAATGAAGCGGTTTGCGAACCGTAAAATATTCGTTGGAAAGGCGTGACAGGTTTGCACAAGTAAAAATAATTGACTCGTACAATCGGATATACATTTTATTGGTCCAGCTGTTCAACTACATAGAACTATTTATAAAACTTTTACAAAATGCTCAACGCTTCGTAATGGGAGACCTTGCGTATTTCCTTCTCTCTTCCCCTCTATCTCTTCAATCGTCTCGTATTTTAAAAAGTAAAGAAGTTACGATTTCCCGTAAATGTCGGTTTACAAGAAGCTTTCACAAGGATCAAGTATTACATTTTACGTGTGTCTGTATACGTGTGTTTACGCGTGTACGTGTACGTGTATGTATGCGTGTGTACAACAGGTTTTCAGAGAATTCCTCGAGATACATCTACGAACAGAGTTTCGCCGATAGCGGATTTTCGAAAGCGATTTGCCGCCTCCAAGTCTATCGTGATAGCGCAAATACCTTTCGCTATATCCCAGCCTCTGTTCCTCTATGAAACTTTCGTGCGAAAATTTGCCGTTCGAATCGAAAAAGTTCCCTTTAAACGGCCATCAACGACGATTTCTCGAGAACGACGCGTCGAGAATCGCTCGAATATCTATAGGTTTGTTCGTGCGTCTCGCTTTACACGCAGAATCTCTTTCTTTTTTTTTTTTTTTTTTTTTTTTTTCTTTTTCCCCTTTAAGCGTACATTTAGTAGTTACGAACGAACGGAAAATGGTACACGAATAGAAATCGAAAAATCTGGTCTCTACGTTCTTAGTTCTTACGACGTTTCGCTAAAATTGGTACGAGGTACAAAACTCGATTTCACGCTGCTGCATTTTGAATTTCGCGCTCGAGACTGTTCGTTCGATATCGTGGGAGGATTATGTTTGATTTGTCGTAATAAAAGTGTGAAATTCGGTGTGAAAACGTATATACTACGCCTAACACTGGCAATTAATGTATGCAATTATCGTTTGATTTTATATGCCCGTCGATTGTTAACTAACCAAACGATAAATTTATTTATTTTTCGTAAAGTTAAATTTGCCATCTTCTCTGCGAAAATATTAGCGATAATATGTTTCTATTATCGGTAGTCGATAGTATGTAATTCTAAAAGGAATTAAACACACGAATACCTGTAATTAGTATTAATTAACAATTAATAAATATATTTACTTAGTAGGACACATTGGTAGAAGCATAATAACAGCGTGACAAGTATAGAAACTGTGTCGGACGAATGTAAATGCAAAATATATGAAAAAACGTATGTATGGAAAAAAGAATAGAATTATTCACTCGTATATTTTATAAAAAAATTATCCAAATCCTTAAAACATAACACTGTAAACCTAGAAAATTTCTGTGAAAAATTATAGATTAGATTGCTGATGCTTTGATCACATTTTGCTGTAGTATCAATAGAATGAAACTGAAAACTTAATAGAATTATATTTGATAAATCTATGAATATTCAATTACTTCAAATAAAATAAATACATATCCTTTTTTAAATTAATGCATTTTTGTTTATGCATATGTAAAAATTTGTCAACACATGTAAACTTATCAAATCAATATGTGCATACATTGACCAGTTAGTGTACATGTTTGCTGAATTGATACATTTGCTATAACAAAGATCTGATGGACCGTAAAGATTAGAAAAAGACTCTGGTCTTCTATGTTTCTTCGTGGATAGAAAGCTACGATTGTATTGTAGAAAAAACACTCGAGATACTCGTGGACAATGAGAAGGGAGGAACTGTCGTACGATGCTTGTTTTAAAAGGTCTCTGCGAACCTTCCTTCCTATCATTTATGTTTCGTTAATTTCCGTTTGTCGTTTAATCGTTCGACTTCGAAGATACAAATTTCAAACTCCTCGTTCAATTCGATTAGACCTACGTCAAATTTCTTGAAAATGTTTAAAAACTTTGAAAAATTCTTTACGGGGAATAAAAATGCGTCTTGAAGCATATGGAACATAAAATGACGGTTTTCTTTTGGTTCGTTAACGACCCAGTACGATAGAATATTATCGAAAAACAAAGTAATTTACAATTGCGTATATCGTTTCATTAAACTACGAAAACGCATTAGATTAATAAATGCTTCACTGAAGTTCGTTCGAAAAATTAGAAATACGAAAACGTTTCAATAATTTAAGACACGTAATTTATCAAATTCAATATTTCATACTCCATAAAATTCTGCAGTCTATGTGGAAGACGAAATAGCAATTTCTATCTATGAAAAGCAATTAGATCAACGAAGCATCTACATAAACCTTAAGGTGCTAAACAAAATTTGCTATTTCAAATATTTACCTAATATTAGATTAAACTCGAATATTAAACAACGTTGTATTAACAGAATGTTGATCTTTAACGCAATGAAATTGCGGCTTTAAAGAGTTGAGAATTCGCATCTCCGGCTTCCCACTCAACGTTCGTCGCGATTGATCGAAATACAATAAGTCGTGGAAAAAACACACGGCAAAGTGTTCGATAAAGACAATTAATCCTACGACGAGTGAGTTCTTCTTGCTTGATTAATCAATTCGCTCTTCCCACTCTCGGATATTACACTTCAAACGCTTGATCGTTCAAGAAGATACAAGTGTGTCGAAGAATTATTATGCGAACAGTGTTCTATAAAAATTGGCAGTATACAAACAATTCACCACAAAGAGAATCAACGAAGAGTATGAACATCTTGGAATAGGGATCGTTTAAAAAGAACGATACATCGATCTTTCTTCTTTTCTTTTCCTTTTTTTCCTTCACACGGAAATTTTCGTATATCGTTCATCTAACTAGGCGAAACTTCGTACATTAAAAACTATACGACACGTTCTTAAACGACTCGTTAAATTTTTTATATCGTTGGTACTTACGAGTTATTTGTTTTTCTTCTTTTTTTTTTCTAATAAAGATACCACGTTATTATTACGTTACTCGAAGAAGCTGCAGTAGATATAAATTTCTACTGGTTTTGCGTTTCGATGAATTGTGATGCTTTCGTTCATCTCTTCCTTCAAACAAAATTTCACGTTACACATTTCGCTAATTGCAGTAATTGGTCGTTGAAAGTTTTATCAGTCTATGCCTGTTCAACGTAACTCGTTAACAATCGCAGTAAAATATTAATTTGCTTTTACGATACGATAAGTTTGCTTTTACAACAACGTAAAGTTTCTTCCGCGATTATAAGAGGATCATTTCCCAAACGCAAAGTATCTTAAATACAGTGAAACGTTTTACGCTTCGAGTTACCAAAATTACGATACAATTGAAAAATCTGAAGCTTTGGAAGTTCGCCGATGATCCTCTGATTTTTCACATCGTTAGTCGCACCAAATATTTTCCACTTTCTTCGTTAGTAGACTGTGGACGATTAAGTGAATTCATAACATTTTTATGATAACTGAAATAATACAATTTAAGTACAGCTTCGTCTTATTTATTGAATATCATAACAAATAGTATGTCCAATTTTTCCGGGCAAATTTTGTGCTAGTTTAGATAAGAGATACGAAAATACGGAAGTCTTCATCGTTTCTGCCGATAGATACAAGAGTATCAGCAATAAAAATGAAATAATTGAATTTATTGTTTTATAAAATTCATTTCAATTGTATTTCATCTCAACTCATTTCATCTTCTCTCATATTCTTCGTATCCTTGTTCATCCTACGTTCTGTCTCTTATCGAATATATTTTCTCATTCAACGTAAAAGTTTAGTGTTTGATCGAGTAATATCGAAAACCCAAGCGTATCATTCTCTTGATATTTTCGATCTTTCTCGTAACTTTTTACCCAACCTTCGAATGAACATTTTTCCTTCGTTTATGTCCACCCAGCATCCTCACGATGTTTGTCCGGAAAAATTGGGATATTATTTTTACGTAACACGCGCATCCTGCGTAATTTACACGCGTCTGGTAGTTCTATCCACAGTCTACTTATTTTACTTACAATTAGCAACGTTCAAGTAACGAGGCGACTTTCGAAGGGACTTGGACAGCGATTTAAGCGCGACAAGTGACAGCAAGAAGCGGAAGCGTGACGATATTGTGCCCCTTTTACGGGATTATCTAATCTAATTAGCAAAGCGAATCGTTCTTCTCAACTTTGCAGTCGTTCTCGTGGCGTTTTTTAATCCCCTTTTTCTTCGTAATTTTCCATCTCAGAAGCTTGTACTACGATGGTCTCAGAAGAGCCGATCCGAAAAAACTCACGGTAAAGTCTATCGCGTAAAAGAGAGTTGATATCTTTGTTTGATTCGCGATAAACAAACGATGTTCGCGTGGCTGAATCGTCGCGTAAACCTAGAACACTTAATATTCAGGTACTAATCACTTTATCATTCGGTGACTCGTTTGCTGTGTATCAAAGTCTTCGAGATGAGTTGTTTTTATTTAACAGCTAGTAGGAATTGAACGGTTGAACCTTCGGCTGATGTCGTCAGACATTGCGAAGAGATTGCTGCGACAATTTTCTCCTAATCTAGTTTTGATTCTCGTCGATTCGATCGGTGCAATTACTTTGCTGTAATCTAGTTTTGATTCCTGTCGTCTCGAAATCCTATCACAACGAAGATTCCCTCGAATCGTGCACAAGTTACGTGAAAAAATCAACTGAGAAAGAAATTATTTACGAAACATCGTAGACGTTCTTCTGGATTTTTCATTCTCCTTTGCGTCTTAGAGTAGTTTTACTGTTCTTTAGGATTCAACAAATTAATTTACATAGTTTCGATTCGATACGAAACGAGTTATAATTCTTAACACGTTGACTGCCATCGGGGTCACCGGTGACCCGCACTCGATTTGGCTATAGCGCCGTGGGGGCCACCGGTGACCGGCGACGCAGCAAATATTAAAAGCACATAATTATAAATAAAAAAGGACAATCGTAATAATTGTCTACAACGCCGTGGGGGTCACCGGTGGTCCTCACCACGAAAAATGCTTCAAGCATGATTTTATAACTCATTTTATTTGCTGCAAATAATATTTCAACGTAATTTGCATCGCATAAGTCACGTCGGCGCCTTAGGCAAACCACGGAAAATTCGTCTGGCAGTCAACGTGGTAATAGAACCGGTTACGTTTCTAAATCATGGCCATTTAAAGGCGAACAGCGTGGAAAATTCAGAATCAGATTCAGCGTAGTAAATTAAAAGCTTAGTAGCAGTTCTATAACGACTACTTGCTTTTTTGAATTCGCAAAACTCGTTCGTATGCGTTTCACTTAACTTAAATGAACATTTTCCAACATAAATTTCTAAAGACCGTTTAATTTCCAGATTGAGCGTCCACAAAGTGCAAAATAAAATCCGAAATAGCTGCATTTATTTAGGAATTAAACGTAGGAATTAAATTTAACTCTTATAACAGAATTATATGAATAAACTTATCTTCCTTTTCAATGTTATAAAATATGATTTTCTAATCATTGTTGCAACCTTCCTGTAGCATTTACTCACTCTTAAATCTTCTTCTTGGCACGTTGAAACTTTTAAAATACTACCGTGCAAGCGTGCAAAAGAAGATTTCAATAACACGATAAATTTTGTTACCAGACAAAGCATGTTATTCACTATTATCAAATAAAAGAGTGAGAGTGACATCAGCCGAAGATTAATATTGACTTCACGTGTTTCTCGATTGTTCGTCCTGGATCCTCAAATAAAGGATTCCCTTTAAATAGGAATTTCTACTAGAATCTGAATGAAAAGTTTAGTGAACTACTAAAGTTGAATACTTGTTTGCAGGCTGTACAAGCTTTTCTTTCATTAAAAGTCTATTCTTCCTCTGTTACTCTTTCATCTTACTTAGAAACTCGAAAGGAAACAACGATCGTCTCTCTAACAGAGACAATAATTGAGCTTTTGGATATATTATACACGAATTACACAAGATTCGTCGACGTATTCGATCATGAGTGTGTCTCTCTTTTTTTTTTCGTTAAATCGTTAACATCGTAGGTATGCGTACATTTCAATTGTTCCTAAATTGTACTTACTTTCCCAGGTTTCTACGATAATGTATATTAAAACATAAGCAAAGTTTCTAACGATTGTGATGTGACGATCCTGGAGACCAGCTCCATCCACTATATTTTATATCTCTAGAAATTCGAATCTCTTTTTCTCATGCTGCCACGATATTTCTGTTACTTCGTTCTGAATTCCACTTTCCTTTTGCTTTCGCCCTTCTGCGCTTCTCTTTCTTTTATGTCTCTAAATGTTATTTCGTGAACACACACGGGAGGGAAGTATCGATCCATTTGTTAACGGACGAGTGCCTTTTAAACTATACAAACGAGAACACATATGACCTATCTGTATATTTAGACATTTTTGGAATATTTTCCATTGAGAAGTTCGCGAGTTTGCTATTTCTTAAAGCTACGAACAGGGGCAACTCTTTTTTTCTTAATGTTGAAAACATAATACAATGCATTTGAATAATTCTTTTTCACTTTTTATAATTCAGGTGTGAACGTTTGGGAGCTTAGAATTCTTTCAAGTCACGAAGAAAGACAAACTGTAGCCTCTGCATTGAAATATTTGGATGTCTGGAACTTGTTAAAAAATTACAACGAGAAGATAACTTAATTGCATAACAATGTTCTTCGGTATCAAAATTGAAGAATTTGAAATAGTAGTAGGATGATTAAATAAGAAAATATATAGACAGATACTTCTCTCACAGTAACATCGTAACTAAGAAACCATTAACACGAATAAGTATTTCCCTAACTTACTTTGATACTTCAATTATAGATCAGATAGACTATATAAATTCCATTTACATACATCATACATCTTAACACATTTCACTTTCCACCATCGACAAACGAGTGGCATAAAATCTCTTCATAGTGCGTTTTAAGATTCGTTTCTCTGAACACTCATAATCTCTCCTTGCATTCACGTTTGATTCTACCACTTGTCTTTATCAACATTCACGCTTATCTCGCGTTTTCGAGTCAACGAAGTTATCTTTTCCAAATAATCGGTCGTATCCTTCTTTTTATTAGAGAAACTCGAAGTGTCTTCTTTTGATTTTTGTTTCATTTCACCAGATGATAATTTTTACGTTTCCTACGTCTGCATATAGAATATTCAATAATTTAATGTTAATTTTAATAATTTAATGTTTAATATTAATATTGTTAAACAATAATTGAATAGAATTCTTATTAATGAAATAATCGAATTTAACAATCGATAGTATAAATAAGGAGAATATGGTTCTAGCAATTCGTTAACTAAACGTATTTACCTACTATTATTATTATTATATGTATTAACGATTAATATCATAATGATTAAAATAGCTACATCATGTTATTGGTTCAATAATCATCTAGATTATTCATTTAACTACTAGCCAACACAATTAACGTTATTTATTCACACAATCAACCCTGACAATCTAAATCATATCTTGTACGAATCGTGCTTCAATATCGAATAAATTTATTATTTCAGGTAAATCGACCATTTACAAATAATAAGGAAGAAAATTATAGTTAAAGTAGTTTAAAAAAAAAACCTTGAGAAATTCATATTACTATCATTATTACAAAAGTTAAGTAACAATTAACTATCATACTGTTGCATTCTTCAAGATACAACTGGTATTATTACTTCAGTCGAAGCTACAATTTTCAAAAGTACTTCTAAGAAATTTCTCTAATGTTTCAACAGCTACTAATCAATAAGAATCCAACTGAAGATCCATTTTCTGTTATCCTATCTCTCCTCGATATTCCATAAATTCTATAATATTTTAATCCAATATTTTAACACACCTAACAAGCAAAAGTTCACTTTCTATTATCCTGCGTTTCTCCAATACGCGAGAAACACTCTAACGTGGCAACAGTCTACCAAACCATACAAATTTAATCAAAGATTCACATTTCAATTATCCTATCTTTCCACAATACTCGATAGATTCTCTAATATCGCGTTATAGTTCGATGAAACAAAGATCCAATTAAAGGACCGCTGTCTATCATCCTGTCCTTGCTCAGTACCCAATAAATGCTCTAATATTTCAACAACTGAGAAACAAAACTGCACTTCTCGTTAGCCTACGTTTCCTCAATACTCGACGAACTAAAAGAAGCTGAAATCGTCCTTCGATAAATACGACCATAGAAATCCAACTCTGCATCGTCATATTTTCCCTCGATATTCAACGAACTAAAAGAAAAACACGAGGTATTCCTTCAGAGGTGAAATTTTTAAGAAATCATCGCGTTCTACCATCGATAAATTGAAACGGATTAATTAAAAAAAAGTTATCTGGCAAAAATAAGAAATTGACGCTTAACAAATCAAACGACCGAAAGAAGTCACTTCGAGCTTTCTCCGCCTTGATCGGTGACTCGCGTTCGCCAGAAGCGTTCCGATCCCGGTAATCATCCACTTACGCGTCGATCGCCGGTATAATCGATGTAAACTGGAAAATTTAGTGATCGGCGATGGAACGTTGCGGGCGTAATTCGGCCGTGGGCGGTCTTGAACGCGGGCCATCGTGTTGTCGACACGCATCGTTTGCCTGGCATCTGCCAATCGGGCCCGGCTGAATAGAATTTCCGATGACAACGAGATTTCGATGTCAGCCGAGGCACGCGTTGTCAAGCATATATACCCGGGGACGACGTCGCGATAATAGCCGCTCGTATTGTTCACGGATATTGCGCGCACAAAAGATCGTTTCGATTAACCGAACCGAGGCCGGATTACGCGTTTCCCTCCGCGCCGGTCCGCGCTCTGCTCTTCCGCTTTCCGGCCGCGCGCAACAACGGCCAATAATTGTCGGATTTTAAAGAGCAACGATGAGGGCTCGTGTTTCCACGTGGCTTCGCTGCTAAATTTATGGAAATATGCGGTGGGGGTGGATTGGGAGGGATGATGATGTGTACAGGGTGTTACCCAAACGGTGATACAATCTCAGAATCGTTAGAGTTTCATACTTTGTATTAAACGACGTTTTAAGTTTGTATTTTTAATTTCGAAAGTAGATTAATAATTGCCGTAAATCGAATATTTACTTGATAATAAAGTAGTATAAATTAATATAAAATATCAGATAATAATAACAGTACAAGAAGGAAACTCAAAAAATATGTTTCTGTTCGGATTCGTATGTTGTCGAAGTGCAGACGCTGCGAGAACGCGAGTAGCGAAGACATGTAGAGAATAAGCAACGTAAGAGGTAGATGTTGCGAGGTGAAGTTTAAGTTGTGGGATTTAAGCTAAGGAGCTAAGTACGAGCTTGGGCTTTGGAAAAGTAGAGAGGAGAAATGCGATTGAAAGATCGGCCCAACCCGGTGGAGCGGGTTCGTGGGAAAGTAAAATAATTAAATAAATAATATTAGCTTCTCGGAGGCTAAAATTATCACGCAACTGCACCTTCTAGAAAATGTGTAATTTCGTTGTTAGATTTTTATGCATTTGTGGGAGATTTGAAGGCAGCAGAATGTACAAAATGCACGTGATAAGCGGGAAAGTATAAATACGTTGAGATTTAGCATTCGTCATAGTATTTAGTAAATGAACAATCGTCTACCTAAGTTTCAGTTTTTTAATTACATTTGTAAGGATATGCCCGTGGAAAATTCTTCGCGTTAAATATTCGTAATAAGACAGTTACCACAGAGATTTTGCTGTTCGAACTAAAATCACCTAAGGAACGAAACGAGAAAAGAAAGATAAGGACAAAGGAAGGCGAAAATATATGTATAGGATAAAAACAATATAAAGCGAAAAACATTCGTATTTCGTTTTTAATATAATGGTTTAATTTTGTGTAATGGAGTACTTCAAATATGAATTTCATGAATCTGCTGATTTATTCTCTCTCGCAAATTCGTCTTTTTTTTTTAAATTGAATCACCAATTTAGAAGCACCCTGTATAATGAACGATTGAGAATCATTTGGCGCATTTGTTTCCGGGCACGTAATTCGGATACTGAACGAAAGGGTGGGATAAGTGGTTTAGGGAGCGAAGTTTTCTGGCGTTTCAAAGCCTACGCGTAATCTGGCTTTTGTTTGCCGACGAATGGGAGAGGTTTAAAGAAATACGGGGGTTAAAAGTTAAGTAAAAGAGAAAGTTGAATAGACAGGAAACAGAGTCTCTTCTTTGTGCCTACTTTCAAAGGAAAAGTAAAGATAAGAAAGGGCTGTGAAGTTGTTTAAGAATTTGACTAACGTCATTTAATTTTTATGGTGTTTAACTATACGGGAAAACAAGTTTGTATGTTTAATTGCCATAAATAGAATATTTACTTAATAATGGAGTAGTATAAATTAATATAAAACATCAAATAATAATAGTAACAGTACAAAAAGGAAACTCAAAAAATATGGATATAGTGCGTGGTTTTTAAATCACGTTATGTTATAAGAAATTATTTAATTTAAATATTGTAAATTCTAATATCTATATTAATATTTTCCTGAGTTGTTTTAATTGCGCTAAAATCAAGTAAAAATTTGATCATTTATTTGTGATCCCGAATAATCAATTAGGTTTAGGAAAGTTGTAATACCTAGTTTTCGACAAACTTATAGTTCGATTAAAGAAAATCAATTTTATGGTTCAATGAAATAGAATCGATGCTACAGTCAGTAACTTTAAAACTGGTAAAAGGGTCGCTCTTTAACACGCTCAAACTCCGTATGATTATTCCACCGGAAGGCGTGAAAAATTCCCAGAAAAAGAACGTGCTCTCCACACTCTGCGATTCTCAAATCTTACAGAAAACGGTACAATCTCGGATTCACAGCGGTCGTAAAGATCTTTCCTTTATCGTAAAATCCTTCATTGTCTTAGATTATAGTCTTCAAGGCAAGCTGTTGCGAGTCTTTCTCTTTTTCTTTCCTTCTTCGTGAAAGCAACAGAGCAGAGCACGTACAGATTCACGTAAATAACGATGAAAAATTCCGCGACAATTATATCCTCGACAATATCCTTCTTACTCGAACCGTGTTCAATCACCTAAGATAGATCTGGTTAACCCAAATTGTTCCATAGACCAAGAATGTAACAACGATAGTATTCTTTAAAAGTTAAAAGTGTTCTTTAGAAACGGGTTAACCCAAATTGTTCCATAGACCAAGAATGTAACGATAATATTCTTTAAAAGTTAAAAGTGTTCGTTAAAAACGAATATCATAAGAATCTATTTTATACGTAAACGAATTCCAAACTTGTGTCAGCAAGAAATTTGTCATTTCTTGAATTTTTGTTAATTTATTTCAATATTTTTAATCAAAAGTTTGAAATCGCTGTGTGCTCTATAAAATGTATGGACATAAAAAGATTAGAGTTAGTTTAGAATTTTATTATAATTTAAAAAATCCTTTGGTCATTCAGCTATATATCAAGACGTAAGAAACTTGTCTAATATTAATATAATAATACTGATATATGACATTTCTGGCATAATTCCTCATTAATAGCAAACTTAGTTTTAATTATTTAAAAAATTGTACTTAAATCTTCTAAAACCAGACAATTTTGTGTATAGATGATACAAATGAAAAAGTGATGCCAAATTTGTTACATACAATTTTACATTTGATTTAAATGTTAAACTAAAAAGCTAAGAACTACGTTTGAACGAAATTCGCACATTTTAAGTCAAAAATTTCTCTCGCCATGTACAACATCCTAACAGTTAACCAGACCTAACTTCAAACAACTAACAATCAACAAATCCCAAGAATTCTCCATCACAGCTCCAAGCTTGATCATCATCGTATCATCCAACCAATCATCTATATTCGTTCCTTCTCCTGGTTTTTCCAATTTTTAATTGATTCAAACGCTAGTGGTGATTTGTTCGATCACTGTGACGTCTCTGTGCCGTCTTGGCCGACTCCTGTAGGAATCCTGATGACTCAGACCCTCTGGAACGCTCTTGCTGGGTCTCAGAGGCCCGTAGAATTGCGGTTGATAGTAATGCTCGGCAGTGTGCATCCTCTCCATTTCTCTGTCGCGAAGATTCTCCTCCATGTCCAAGGGCACGTGTAACGATTGTGATTTTGGCAACCTTGGCCTTGGCGGCGGAGGACAGGCACACGGCGGAGGTATGCTCACGTTGGAGAGGTGCGAGCCAGGAAGTAGAGGAGACGCCGGCTGGCGACCCCAGCCAACCAGGAAGAGCAACGCTGCACCGCACAAGGAACTTAACGTGCACGCGTAGTAACCCACTCTCGAGCTGTTCGCGTTCATGTAACCTGAAATTTAGAAGTTAGCTGCTTTTAGCGGAGGTTGATCAACGAAAGAAAACGCGAATTTCGCACGTGAACAAAGAAACGCACTAGAGATGAGTTTCGTGTTCTGTTTAGAAAAATGGTGTTCCTCAAAGGATATCATGAAGTTTACAAGTATCGTCGATAAAAATGTTCTGTTTTGATCTATAAACAGGGAATTTTGGTCTGGAATTTTATTTCTTGATCCGTGATTTTCCAGCTGAGTGTCGTTATGGGAATTGACCAGTGAAGGAAGACATGAATTTTGTACGGGAGTAAAGAGAATCCATTAGAACACGGTTTCAAGTTCTATTTTCAGGCACAAAGATACCAAAAGAGGATCATAAAATTTGAAAGCTTCGTCCATGAAATATTGTTCTGCTTCAACTGGTAATATTAATCTAAAAAGTGAGTATGTCTCGTTATTGGTCAGCGAAAGGAAGCATGAATTATGTATAGGAGCAAAGAGAATGCATTAGAGTGGAGTTTCAAGTTCTGCTTTGAAAAACAGGTCTTCTCGTGAGAATTATTTAACTGGAAAATTCCATCAATCAAATTTCTCCGTTTAAATCCGTAATCTAGGAATTGAATATCGTCGATAGTAGGTGATCGATGGAAGGAAATATGAATTTTGTATGTGAATAAAGAGAATTCATCGAGCGTGTCTCTTATCGATTATTTGATAAAATATGTTTGTTTAAGAGCACCACGATTCTTTTTAGAATTTTCAATGAATCATTTTGTTCAATTGTTGAGAAATGCTCGATTTCTATTTTACGAAAAATACATGTACGTGTATGAATTATAATAATTCGAAGATTCGAATAAAGTGAATAATAGTATTTGACAAAAGGATACGAAAGTAAATGAAGGAAATAAATCTGAAAGAAACGCGGTTTACCAGTAAGAGGAACTCCGAGAAGAATAGGTAAAGCTTCTGCGGCCTGCACGAGTGCCCAGGAGCGTGCAAAGTGTTTTGCCCTCAGTCTTTCGAGGGCCAGCATTTTCAGGGAGTAAAGTGCACCGCCGAGGGATGCGCCGTACAAACCGGAAGCCAGAACCAGCCCGTGGTAACCTTGCACGCTGCCCAAAGCCATCTGAGCTATGGCTGAAAAATGAGCGATGTATCTTCAGTAATTGATCTTGAAGAAAATAGAGAGTATTTTCTTTGACGATTATTGAATTGAGGAATTCAGAATATCTTTGTGGCTATTAGTTACGGAATATCTAATTGAATTTTAAAATATTCTATTGTTTAATGTTCATTCGAGAAAATGAAAATCATAAGAAAAATATTTTAATAGAACTTACAAACACGTATAACATACACACTGCAAATTCATGAAACGTGTCTTCATCACACACATACACCTGAATTTTAAATTAACATTTGGAATATCTGTGAGTTTTGTATAATTTGAAATTGAACTGTACACCCATTCACCTAACTTCCACCGTAAAGAAACTCATCAATTTTTAATATCAACAGGCAAAATAAATTCATCGCAGAAGACATTCATGTTAACAAATTTCGTTAAAAAAAAAAAAATGGCTATAGCAACATTCGATTTTCAACATTCGAAACTGCCCTAAAGTTTCCTGAAAGCACCTGATAATCCAAATATAGCTGCTTCGAAATTTATTGTATAATCTCTTATCTCATTAATATTTCCCTTTTTTCATAATCTTCTCTTTGCTCTCCTCTTTTAACGTTTTCTCCCACCTTCGCGTGTATCATTTCCAATTTTTAATTGCCTATCCTCTTCCAACGATATTTCTTCAGACATAAATAAACAACATAAGAGTGAACATAAATTCCTCTCACCCTCTTCGATCAGCCCCGATCTGAACCATCTGTAAATCGTCATATTTTTAACTATCGTAACAATCCACGTTCATGCACTTCACTCCCACACGGGAGGAGGATAAAGACGTAACGCGACGAAGCTGGCACATTTCTTGCCTATCCTCTTCGTGTCGTTCGCAGGAAATTGCAAATTCTTTTCGTCGGATAGTTTATCTGTCGCGAGTGAATAGCAACGTTGGCAACAAACTCGATCCAACAGCAGTCACCGGGATAAGCCGCTTTTTTGGTGGGTTGCAACTCTTCCTGGCCGCGCTTGTATATTTAGCTCTCGCTTGTCATCTCCTCTAGCCGTTTCCACGGAGTTGAAAAAGGGACGTTTTCGCGTACACGTGTGCACGCTCGAGCTACACTGGCTGCAAAAAGTATTTGCGCCCACCAATGCGTTTACTACTGAGTTATATGGCAAGAGAAGGTTTAAATTCGAGAAGTTGGTACAAAAAGTACTATACTTTTACAAAACGTGTGTGATTGTATCTGATCAAAGCATTGGATAAATTTAATATATGTACAGTGCTGTAATAGATGTCAGCGATGTGGTGAAAAATATCTAAAAGTTACTATTAAAAGTTAGCAACTTTGAACCTTCTTTCGTCCGCTATCGAACACATTAGTTAATTGCACTGTAATTGTAGTTGACACGTTGACGCGAATATCACATTTCATATCATATTTTATACCAAGCGTCATATTCATTACACACATTTGAATATTTATTTTGAACTACTATCTCTTACTGCACCGTAATGTTCAATTTTTGCAAAATATTGCACTCTATTTGACAATATTATTGAAGCCACACATATTGTTCAATATTTTACAGTCCATGAAATTTATTTTATTTCAAGCGTTTCAAGAAATTTAGTAGAACGTGGATCGCCAATAACCGACAAAAAACGGCAGTCAACGTGTTAATTAGAGCCAACAGTAATAAATTTCGTGTCATTTAGCAGTAATTTCATGCGATTACAAAAATTTGTTACTATGAAAATTAAGTGTAAAATCTAATAAAATGAAAATGAATATTAATAAATAAATTCTCCGTGAGAAAATAAGAGCGTGTACAGTGTACAGATATTTATCGCAGCCACTGTATGCGTTAGGGTGGTCGACTGAAAATATGGTTGTTCGTTGATTACGAGTTACGTTTTCAGGAATTTTTGCTGCTACGCCCCACGTTTCAACCCTTGTTCCCGTTCATGGGCGTCGTGATGCTCGTCCAGGAATTAGTACGGCTCCCAGTCCGGGTTTACCCGGTTTTATTTCCCCCGTGGACGATATTTACGTTAATGTTAGTGGCGTGAAGTATTTTTTGACGCTTTATTGGTCATACGTGTTTTAAAGTTGTAATTGAAATTTAAGTGGTTGAGGGTGGTTCATTTTTGGGAAAATTTAGAGCTGTGGAACATTCCGAATACCATGATTTTTTGCTTTTATAAATATCTTAATTCTTAACTGGCATTGGTGAATCATATTGTAGGATGTTTAATTTTGATTTCCTCTTATTAGATAGAGCATGAGATAGAAATGAAATAAAATATTCTGAAATCAAGCGATCTAATCTAAATTCTTATGGAAATCTAAAAAAGTAGTTTTAAAGCAATCTGTTGGCTTAGAAAACGATTTCCTTGAAACTCTATCGAAACGCCTGTAGGATATTCTTATTTACGATTATAGCGTTAATTTCCAATTAAGTGATAGTAAAACTAGTAGAAAATTCAATATATCTATACGCAATTAAGAACATAATTTTTCAACCAGTAGTACAGTTTGCTCTTTTATAATTAGTTACATCATATTATTTTTCCATATTTTAGGATATTTTTTAGGACAGCTGTGTTAAAGATGGAAATCGGATTCGTGTGGTAACTTTGAACGTTAATTTCGTGATTAATTTCGAACGTTCCGAGAATCGAAGTTTATAACCAAAATTAATATTTGGCTTCTCGGTCTGCACGTTTATTTTTTGGCAACATTTCGGTGATGAATATTGAATTCGATACACGGTGATTAATTTCGGACAATTTTTTCGCAGCAACCTGCGTGTGAAATGACGTTTATACCGTTAATTATCATTTACGAATTTACGTATGTTTAATTACCATATTTAAATAAATTTTCCAATAAGAACGAATTGATTCCAAAAAATATCCTTTCCAATGTAAAATTGTAGATAAAATTAATATTTGTATCATCGTTGCATTTCTGAAATATCTTCTGTACGGCTGAATTTTGATATTTAATTAAAAAGTGAAATTTTACAAAAAACATTGGAAATATTAGTTTCTATAATGATTGAGTCTGTCTCGAAGTTACCAGATAATTAATGACTCTACAGAGAATGAATGTTATATTTAATTTTCATTGGTCGTTAATCATAAACGATATGTTTAATGTTCTGCGCGAACGTCTCCGTGCGATTGCTATGAAATTTACGCGTACTGGTCCAATAAATTAAACCGCTATTCCATATAAAATCGATAATTATATGTTAAATACTTCGCGTGTCTAAATTATGCACATAATTACTCACGAAGCGCGATTTATCTAAAAGATCTTTAAAAAGAAATCAAAGAAACGAAAAAGATACTCCGTTATATTAAAAATTAAATGTTTGTTCATTTTATTTCTTCCATTAATTCTAAGAGTGAATTATTTTTTAACATCAAAGTCACCGTATTCTACCTAATAAAATTACGCTATTTAACAAGAAGAATGTCGCAATTCAGGAAATACTTTACAAATTATTGTTGAAGTTTATAGCCCGTAATTATCCAATTACGACCCAAAGTGGTTCCGAAACAATCATAATACCCATATAACACCACTGCGAATAAAAAATGTTCCAAATCATTTTTTTCTTCCTTTTAGAAACCTCATCGCTACTAAAACATTTCATCGGATACAAAATAATCGCTTCACGATAATCGTCGTTTCTAGATAATTGATAACAATAAACCATCCTCTGACAATAAAACATATTCGTCCATGATCGATCTCATTCCAATTAAAACTAACGGTCGACTAAAATTACAGCAATCGTCTTCTTTTTTACCATAATCTCCCCGAACAATGAATTTCGAGCCTCAAGTTGGATTCGTCTCTGCGTCTCGTCGCGATTCTCAGATTCCTGGAAACGATCCGGATTCTGGTAGAACCGGCTCGGTCAATCGACTGTTCGCCCAGCGTGGGATTAAAATTTCACGTTCGAGCGCGCGGCCGCGATGAAATATTCCGCGCTTCTCAAACATCCACCGAACGATTCGACGATCGCGGGAGTTCCGTTTTTTCTCGGAGATAACCGCGATTCCAACCAATTCCACGTATTTCGTCTCTTAAATTTTGTTTTACGTAATTTTCGACTTGTAAACGAGCGAATGACGAATATCGAGCTGAATCAATGGCAAGTGAATTTTGCTTTGAAACGACTTCGTTCGGTTATCTGAATATTTCGGAATATTTGTCAGGAGATAAATTATTATCCTCTTTCGAAACGGCTGTTTTTAGTTGTTTGAAAGATTATTTTAAAATGCTCGCGAGAGGCGAAATTATTCTATTACGTATTACTGTGATTTACTTTTTAGATTCTCTTGGACAATTATTACCAACTAATTAATTCGGCTATCAACTTCGATGGTAATTCGTAAAATTCACTCGTGAAATTTATCGCGCTCGTCAGAAGACAGATTGACCAACTGTGTTTTTTGTAATTTATGATCTGTGTTCGATTAAAAACAAAAAAAGAGACATATGTCCTGCTTATGTAGATGCGTTTATCGCAACAAGATAGTATAAATAATTGTAAGTTCCAAGGTAAATTTAAAAATGGAATGTTCCTAATATTGTTATCTTTCTCTATTTTTCAATTTATGAACCTGGCTATGTATTTTGGTATTTCAACGCTTTAAAGTTACCATTTTTGCATCATGGTTGTAGAAGTGTATCGAGCACCATATATACAATGTATTTTTCTTCTTTCCAAAATATCCATACATGTTGAAAAATGTTCTATTTTTAGGAATTATATCTTTCTCAAAATTAATAATACAGTCCAAGGTTGATCGATTAAAAAACCCAGTAATACATATAAAAATTCTAACTAATTTTCCCATCAAAATTTATTAAAATTAAAATCACGAAAACGAATCTAAGCCTCGTTTACGTTACTCACGAAAATAAAAAGAAAACACTACAGTAGAACTTAATGAAACAGCATACCAAGTACCAAAGGAGAATCTCAAGCTGAACTAAACCCCCTATTTTACTTCCATCCCATTATCCAGCCAATTAGAAGCTCGGATCGAAAATCGACAGAAATATCCCTTGTGGTGGAACCTGCACAGCATTGGTAGATTAGTTTCTCCTTCGTTAACGAAATCACTGCGAGCCTGGGCTTAGCGTTGCGTTTTAAATGCGCTTCCTCTGTCCAGAAGCAACCCCATTAACGATTGCAACGATCCTCTTTCTCCCTCTTTCTCTGTCGGAGCGATATTCGTCTCCGTGTGGCCAAAGGAAAGAAAGGAAGGAAGGGACGAGAGAGAGAAAATGTGCGCGCATGATGTGTAACAGAGAGAAAGAGAGAAAGAGAGGAGGGAGAGAGAGGAAGGAGAAAGGGAGGAGAGAAGGAGAGAGGAGAGTGGCGAAGCCATCGAGGGGGTGACTCGAGAACAGAATGGAAAATACTTTGTGTCGAGAACTCGAGTCGAGGGTAAGCCGGCTGAATGAGGGGCAAAGACGTGTATGCGGCTGACACTCGAAGAGCCCAGGCCGCTTCAAAAGGGTGCACACAACCGGTAGAGGGAAGGTGGGACGGGGGTTGAAGTCTACCCCGGGACTGAATGGGGGCTATACGTTTAGAAACCTCCGGACGACGAACCTTCTGGACGAAAGCATAACACACACGACGGTCACCAACGACCGTGGTTACCCTTTCTACTTACTGGGTGCTCGAAAATATTTTTCATCGTGGGAAGATGGATAATTTCTTTACAGTTATATTTAATTTTCTTCTTCTTAGTTGAATCGGATTTCAAGTTCGTCCTGATCGTGGAGGGATGGATAATTTTCCCTGATTGATGCTTAATTTTCTGTTTCATGTTTGGATTAGATTTAGAGTTTGTCGGTGAGTTGTATAAATTATGGACATTTTTAGAGAGATTTTCATATGGAGATTCTATCGGTGGATCGGTTCTAGTTTTAATTTTCGTTTTTCTTATTTGGATCAGATTTAGATCAGATTGTCAGTGAGTTGTACAGAGTTATGGGAAATTTTAGGGAAGTTTTGCGTCTCATATAGGGATTTTATTGATGGATCGTTTCTGTCTATCAGATAATCAAATCTAGAATACTGCAAGGGATTAGCTGCAGTTTGCTTGATTGCTTGATATATAATCTACACAAGGTATGTTTGATTACGGGTAAGAAGATTGTAATTTGTAATATATTATACTATAACCGCATACATGTTAAAATTATAAAATCGAATTACAAGGTAGGAAAATGACGTTCTTTGAAAACGCGACTATAATACAGTAATCAAATTATATGCTTTAAGAGTAATTGCAGGATATTACTCGCTGTAGTACAATGTGTATCACATCTCGTATATATCCTCTTTCGTGCATACCTTCAATTGCAGCTACGTCAAACCTAGCGAAACACCGAAATTACAGTTGATACTGTTCGAGGTTCCGCGCTTAACTCCTGCCCTTTTGGGATAGAGCTTCGCCGTTTCGCGAATAATGTAGCAATGTTGCGAGGTTCGGTGCTAGAAACCATCTGAATGCAAGATGCCATCTGACTAAGCTTCCTAGGTTGTTATAATTGTTGATAAAACGTAGTAGATACACGTTCAAAAATCTACAATATAATATCACACGAATGGCTCGAATTGCCTTCCACTTTTGTTGCGAAACAATTTTGGGAATAAATTCATGAACTTAACAAGCGATATAGAATTTTATGTCCTACGGTTTTAAAGTTCCTCAAAATACATTTCCTCTAGACTTTCGCAAATTTCTTGCAACGCTACAAAATTATTTAATTTCAAGAAAATTCTTACGAATCTCTAAAATTCACACCTGCGCCTTCTCGCACGATTAAAGTAATATCAGCAAAGTTTTACGAGTCACAGGATACACATTCTAATACTCTTGAATAATACCGACAAAGTTTGATAAGGAAACGCATGAAATTCACAAGTAAATTCTGCAAACTCCAAATAATCTGATTGTTCCCCGTAAGGATGATAAAATTATACAGCAGAATTCTATAATCTAAAACTTGTGATTCGTTAATCGATACTATTGATCGTTAAACCAGCGTACAAGAAGGCTTCGGAGTCACACTCTCCTCGAGTCTCTCGAAACTTCTAACCAAATTATACTTCGTTTCACGTTCCTCCAAAATTCTCTCGATTTTCATTAAAAGCCCGATATTCTCCATCCAAGGTGGATCTGTGGGTAACGTTGTCTTCCTCAAACCAAAGCAAACTCCTCGACACCGCAGAACGCTCCTCAGTCACGCGATTCTCCATTCTCTCTGTCTCTCTCTCTCTCTCTTTCGACCAAACTACCTTCCCTCGCGATCCGCAACGCGGTTCGAGCACCTTCGCCACAACAGCGTAACACGTTGTATACTGACCAACTCCGAGTAGCGCTGCCTGACAGAGATATTGCCTGGACACTAGGCATTGGGCAGATGGTTTCGCGGTAACGACACCCCAAGCTGCGCAGCCGAGTGCCGCTGCCAAACCCAGGCAAGTCTGCAAAAGCATCACTGCGCTCGCCTCCAAACCATCTTTGTGGCCCTGGATAGCCTGAAACCGATGTATTTTTCATTAGCTGATTGCTACGACAGAGACAGATGTGAACGTACAATAGATCGAATAAGTGGTTAATTGAAGTGGGGTCTGTCGGATCGATAGTGTTGAGAGACGTTTGACGAATAGGTTTGATCTGGTTTGTTGGAGAAAGAAAGGTGATGGTACGTTTTTAATTACGAGGTTTTCCGTTTAATATCGTCATGGTGGATCGAGATATAGGCTGGGTGGGTCAGTAGGTTGCGGATGTTTATGCAAATTCATATTTCTATGAAGGTAATTAAAAAATAGAATTTGGGTGGAATATTGTTTTGTCTGCTAAATATTATAAACGGAACCGTGTTTTGGATATTTCATATATATTTTCCCTATCACCTGTGCGGTCTGACGAAGACTTCTGATAACGCGGAAGAAAGATCGGAAGAGAAATGAATCCAAAGATAGGAAGATCTTTCAGGATTTAGATCGGACTTTAGATTTACGGAATCGACAAAGGGAGAAGTTATTGTTAGTATCATACAAAGTGAGAGAACTCAAAGGGGATTATAATTATTCTGTATGAAAGATTAAAAGATGAGTGTGTTAGCTGTATTACGTTTTCCTGTCTCGATTCTAATAATTCTGCTTCGTAGAATTATTCAAATATTCAGTTTTCACAGTTCTACGGTCTATGAATTAAATTTCTGTTTGTAAATGTTTTCAACATACGGGAACGTCATCCACTGCGAAGAATATCACGTTGGGAGCAGTTTCATAAACTCCTATCAGATCAGAAATACTAACTGACGCGTGTAGGCGTACAGAAATTGAGAGAGGGCGCGCAGAAGCGAGGTCAACCGCGATTATGAACGTGTAAACCGCCTAACTTTGCCGAAACTTCACTCGAGAATGAAGTTGCCAACTGTGGCCCGTTCTCTGATTGCTGCTACCGAGTAATACGCGTGTTTCTGGCAGTTAGACGATTCAGCCTTTCGGATGGTCCGACCATGGTATTACAAACTGGCCAGTGATCGGTTAGTTAGCCTTTTGTTGAAAAGTTAACTCCGCTGAATCGTTGCATATCTCGTATCGTCAGTTGCTATCTATTTTATGGTGACAAATAGAACCTGCGATGTTCCTATTAATTCACGATTCGATTATTTCTCGATTTTTAAAGCCTGTACAGATGCAAAATATGAAGATAATGTTTGTAGGTGTTTGATGTTCGTAGAAGCGTAAAGAAGGAAAAAATTTCGGCAATTGAAGCACTCAGAAGCCACACTGACTCAAATGCATAAGTCGAGAAATAGGGAAAATTGATGTTACGAACTTTAGCACAACGTTCAATTGACTTTGGTATTTGCTATAAATGGATTTATGAAAATAAATCACGTATTTCTTAAGAAATGAACATCAATTACGCTATGTATGTAATAAAATTGAAACATTTACAAAAAGTGAAATTGATCTGTTGAATATATAGTACATTTGTATTATACATGCGAGAGTGAGGGAACGTAGAGCGAAAACACACACAAGTGATACGAGTGTGAGCGTCGCATGATGGTCTAGGCCTCCGTTGAGTAGCCTACGTGGTGAGCAAAGTCACGCGAATATTCAAGTAAAGTTCTTTGCAATTCCTTTCCAAATTCTCTCTATACCTCAACATGATCAATTTGGTTTTTGGGATTTGCACACGCGATATATTCATAAAATGTTATTGGAGCCTGGATTTCACGATAAAATTAAAAAAAACGGACGATCGTCTCGTCGAACTTTTCTCGTCGAATTGCTGAACAACGAATAATCTGAAGTTTCGTATAACAACGTAATGCATTCGCAAAATTACAGGCGTTCGCGAGCCTATATACAGCCGAGAAACGTTGCAATATCAAACTTCTCAACTCCGAGAGCCAAGAACAGGATCCAGCCTAAAGGCAGTTGCTTGGTAGAGTAATTAAGGTACTCACGATGTAAAAGGCGGGCGTATAAAGGCCGAAACCGGCAGCCCCAGCGGCTAACATCAACATCCTGACAGGCCGACTACCTAGAGGGCTGAGATCCACCCATGGCTGTCGTGGTGGCTTCGACGCGGTCTTCTTCTCTTTCAACTTGCCACCTCGTTGATTCTTCACGTGTAACATGGCCCGTCGTTGCGGATGATAGAGAGAGGCGCTCCTGTAAATCAAGCCCAGGAAGAAGGCCAACGACAGAACTCCGGTTACCAACTGCATGCCGTGCTCCCAGCCCAGCTTTCTGCGGAAACAACGTGTCGTTATGGTTACAGAATAGAATTTCTTTCTTTTCTCTGCTTACGATCCACTCTTACGCAACTTTCCTCCCTTCGCCATCAAATCCTTCCATTACTTTTTTCCCTCCTTCTATTTGTATTTCTATCGTATCTGTCAATTTTTAATATCGGTTAAAAACGTTTGTTCGTTTAATTTCATTCTTATATACCTCTGTTCGTAAATATCGGACCGTTGGAAAAAATTCGCAACGTTTTTCGCAGCTGATCCATCCCGCTGTATTATACTTGTCGTGTAATCTCACCTTTCTTACGAACGTATAAGATCTTCAATCTGTTTTTCTAAACTTCGCTATGAACTTTCTGAATACTTTGTTTGTTAATTAAAACGGAAACAGGGGAGTTGAAAATATAAGAAAGTGGAATTCAGAATCGTACGGAGGAAATTCTATCTCTTGATATACATTCGTAAAGTAATAATTGCAACGATGCCGCAAATATTTGTAATTATCGATCACTTGACTGCGGTTTTTTCTACAATCCCATATTTTTATTGACGGAACTGTTAAAATGCAATCTGCGTGAAGATTTATTCGATCCATTAAATATTGTAACATTCGTATTATACATTTTGCACATTCTCGCAATTATTAATTTTTCCTAAACGCATAAAAATCTGCAGTTTATTCACAACGATGCACCACGATATTCATTCAATAAATTCTTACCTACTCACAATAAGATTAATAAAGTCACACCGATGGTTCTATTGGGTTGGCGATAGACAACCCAATAGCTACATGTTAAGCGTATACGAAAGTAACAGCCGCTAGCTTTAAGTCGGTAGCAACAAAGAACATGGTCATTACTTTCGTATACACCTAATATATTCAAGGGTTCTTACTAAATAAAAAGCTACATAAAAAAGGAACAAATTTCATTATACCCGGAGAGAGAAAATTGTTCATAGTTTCACATTCTCACTCTCGAGAGCGTGAATTCGTTAGAATCTGGCCAGTGAAAGAGGAACCCTTAATTAAGAAAAGGCGAAATTACGCACGATGGATTCGCAGACTCTGAACGTTCACCGAACAGAGAAAGTTTCTGTTTCGTCGTTCACTGAAAGCGACCGCAAACTTCATAACGCGACGTTTCGCCGCAACTGGCGCCTGTAAAGTCCAACTTTAGCGAGTTTTACACGCTTTTGTTTCAGCGAGACATTAAACCGTGAATCGTTTGTAATTCTATGACAAGGGAGATTTCTTTGTTTCTTTCCTTTCTTTTTTTTTTTTTTTAACAGAAAGAAACGTTTTCGATTGTCTTTTTCGCAGCGACAAACATTTTTCGAACACGTTACGATAAATAATGGCACTTGGGATGTCTGTTTGACGCGATGGACGTGTTACTTAGACGAGAAACAGAATTTTGTACTTGTCTGATGATGTATGGACTCGTACTACTTGCGCAATTTAGTCGGTTTGCAAATTTATTGTTCTACTTGTTTCATTAAATGTACGTTTATAATTAAAGAATGCAGAGTATATTTTTAAAAATTAGACAATATGAATTTATTATCTTGTAGATTATTTTATTAAAGTAAACTTCTAACGACTAGGCTGTATGAATTTATTGACTTGTTGTATTGCTATTTTTCCAAAGTATATTTTTAGCCACTAGACATTTAATATCTTCATTTTAAATGCTGCAAATATTAGAGTTCCTGTTTGCTACTATTCGTTTTAAATATATTTTAGGAAAGGTTTGGGATTAAATTTAAAACAATCAAAACATTGCAAGTAATTATATTTGTTAATGAGAATAATTTACAGATTCATTAATTCCCATTAATGTACTCCTACAACGAACCGCCCATTTCTCTCAGTGTTAATTCATCTTTTTCTCTCAATTATTTGGAGAATTCTTGGAATTTTGGGAGTTTTTACGTATTTTGCAAACTAACGACGACAATTCTGAACTTGATGGTATTTTCTAATTGAAATATAGTTTTTAAGAATCTATATATCGCAGATAAGTTTTCGCTCTTAACAAACCAATCAGATTGTTATCGATGACTTTTACGGTAGAGTGGTACAAAAATTTAGATTAAGAAGAAGTTCCCAATACGTTAAGAAGAAAGTTATTACTCAATGGGGAAAGAAGAATAGGGGCACTTTTCTTGGAAAGTTTACTCCGGTCAAGAGTTCTGATCGAATAAAGCTCTTGTTTGGACGTTTTCGTAAAGAATTGAACTCCGAAATGTAAACTTCGAAACTTAAGTTTTGAACGTGATCGTTCATAAAAATAAATTATTTATCATTCTTCGTCTTTTTCATAAATCATAAAGGAACAAAATATATAAAAATTCAGGGACAGGAATATATAAAAATTCAGGGACAGGAATATATAAAAATTCAGGTTCAGTTAGGAAGCTAATGTATTATTACAAAAAATAATAATATAAATAATGAAACATAGAATATAAAAAATCTTATGACTAAAATGACGGATTTTTATGCAAATTCATATCTTCGAAAATATAATAGAAAAAGTAGAACCTCGGTGGAAAATGGTTCTACCTGCCACATATTATACAAATCACTATAATATTTCGAATATCTTATATATTCTCATGCAACGTGAAAATTGTTTCATCTATCACATATTATCTTTATGATATGTATATTTATATTACATGAAATGTATATTTTTACATATAACGTGCATTCTGCATAATTTTCCACTTCTTAATTTCCCATAAACGCATGAAAGCCCTCGGTCTAATTATGACGAATCTTTAGCGTATTAATTATCATAGTAACATTATTATAAAGAATGCTAATGTAAATTATAGAAAGCAAAAAATATGAAAGTTCTAATCCTAAAAATCTACGAAAAACCAAATTTCAATGTAATAATGTAAACAATGAAAAATAAAATTATAAATAGCCTTGCGACGAATCTTTCATGAATATTAATATATTAAAATTAATATATTATATATTATTATAATATATTAATTTTATTATATTATTAATTATATTATTAATATTAATATATTAATATATTATAATTACATATTATATTATATTATAATATAATAATATATTTAATTATAATATATTATAAATAATAATATATTATATTATAATATATTATAATATATTAATATTAATATATTAAAATAATAATATTTGAACAATAGTTGAAAGATTCTAATAACTTGATAAGACCTGATACATATTTATCCGTCCACGAACGAACTTATTCTACTTGCTCGTCGAAATACGCGAATATTCTGTTTACAAAGTCTAGAACGTCGTTTGAATACGTACATATGTACATATGTACAATCTACAAGCGTCATAGAACCCCATGCGAGACTATATCCTGCCAGGTCAGGTGGATGTAGATCGTGTTTGACTCGATACGGGATTATTCTCTTCGCCTGTCGGTACATTACCGCTTTACTTGCACAGATGTTGACCTCTTCTACTTGCCTGTATACAGATGTACCTGTACTACTTATCCGGTATACTTATCCGTACTAGATACGGCAGGGAATACGCGCTGTTGAATTTTAAATGAAACTGCTTATTGGCGCGTGTCTTCGTTTTGCTTAATTACTCAGACGTCCTGTAATTGCACATCCTTTCTATACTTTACTGGACAAATAAGAGCAGATTCACGATATTGTGCCAGTTTCTTTTCCAGTCAATTATTTTGGTTTTTGTTCGTTAGTGTATGCCGATTAATTTTGATTATGTAGCGACAAAAGAATTCACATTTGGATTTATAACGCCGAAAGAGTTATTTAACAATTTTGCTCGAACAATTTTACGAAACTCAGGCGAACGTGTAGAATTCCAAAGCAATCAATTAAAACGAAATTTCGAAACACGTACGTAAGTTTGTAGTATCACAATTTTCCACTCAAACGATGAAAAAGTTGTATTATATTTGTAGATACAAAGATATGCTTTCAAAACAGTTCCCTTGTGCGATTCTTCGAAACTTGTACGAACGTGCATACCGTGGGATACATACACGAACTCGCAATATCGGAAATATCAATTTAAACAACTGAAAGATTCGTATTTTAAAATTCACAAGCTTAAACGGATTCACGAGTGAAATGTCAAAACTCGCAACGGGAATTTAAAATGCCAAAGGGATTATTTCGCGTAGCTTCCCCGGCGAAATATCCGAATTTACATTAAAATTCATATCTCTGAAACCTAATCGATAATAAAATAAATTAATACGAAATAATAAAATGTCACTGCATTTACCTGCAATTCCAACAAGCAAATTTTCCAACGTCCACGTAACATCGCGCACAAATAAAAACCTCTTTGAGAATAAAATCCTCGTGCACGACGGAGGAACGTTTTAAAGGAACGTGATGTTCACCGTTGTTCCTTCGACGCGTTCTTGCATGTCAGCCACGAACAATAACCATCTTTATTCGTCGCTTATTGCCGAGTGAAAGTCACAAGCCAGCCGTCAGCCGACGTTTACGACGTTCCTACACGTTTTGTCGAGTACGAACCCCTTTATTCTCTCTCTGGCACGCGTATTTCCTCATACGAAGAGAACGTATCGCCTTGCTGCTTTGTTACAGGCACAATAAATAACAGGTGACGAGGTATTACGATCGCCTGGCAAACACGGCTGACTGTACTCCGTACGCGTAACACGTGTCGCGTTAATACCGTGCTTATACCACTGGCTGACGATGCAGCCTGGTCTCAAGCACGTGTACATGCTCGCCCGTTTAATGGTTTCATCATCTCGGTTACACGGAACGCAATTAAACTCTCCCCTTGTTTCTCCTTTTTTATACTTGCTAACGAATCATGCCACTAAATCTTGCTTTAATGTCTGTTCTTGGAAATGTTTCAGTGAAGGTGGCTACTGCGGTTAAGGCAGGTTTTTGTTGAGGTAGATTGTAGTCCTTTTGATTTGGTTGTTTGAGTATTTGAGGGTGGAAAGTCGGAATGCCGTACAGCGGAAATACAGGGAAATGGGATTATTTGGCACTTTGGAATATTTGTTTCACTCTGATTAACATTCTGTTACAATGAATGGTAATTAATTCTCTAGCTGTTTCAATTGCGGGACGAGTTTCTTTCGTACTATTTTTTATTGTACATTCTTTTTTACTATCGACATACTAAGATGTTGTTTCGATAATAATTTCCTAAGTTATAACCAGGACGTACATGTTTAACTATCTGTGACATTTAAGACGAATCTATAGTTCAATAATCGAGTTTGAGAAGCAACCTAGGACAAGAATAATAATCTTAAGAAGGATAGAATAGAATACTTTTCGCGGAAAGGAAACCAGGTTACTTCTGCTTACTTGCCAAATTGCTAACAAGAAGGAACCAAGTAAGAATTACGAACTCGAAAGAATAAAACGCTTTTCGCGAAAAGGGAACCAACCTTCTTCTGTTCATCTTGCAAACTTCTAACAAAGAATAACGCTTTATATTCATAATCATCAACCTAATTCGGACTTACAAAATTCCAAAGCAACCGTTTCTCGACGCAATGAAATAGTTTTCGCAAAACAGGAACAAAGCTTCTTCTAAACTACCAACAAATAATAAGCTTTCCCAATGGAAAAATTCTGTTAAGGAATTGCATCGCGCGAGTCAACGGTACAATAAAGCGTTACGTCTGTAAGAGTTACGCAGATGTTTCCATGGAAGGCGCGTGGACTTCGACGCCCACGCATTTCCATGTAACCAAGGGTAACACGCCCACGCGATTTTTCGCGCAATAGTCCCAGGCATCCGATAAATCTAACTCTCTGGCCTATAACTCCGTTGGCTACTATTTTCAACGTGTTACTATAGCAAGAAAAGAAAAGAAGAAAAAAAAAAAAAAGAACATTAATCGATGTATTTCGTGTCTGAAACCACGCACAAGTTACCAAACGTCCAAATGATACAGAGACTCTAGCGAAACGCCAACCGCCATCAATCAATCGCCATTCGACGGTCCATCAATCAATGATCGAACCAATCACGGTGTTAGCCGATCGATGAAATGTCGTTCAAGACAGCTCACGGCTGGATATCGCGAGAATGGCTCATGGAAAAAATGATCTTTTTCCGGAGAAAATTGGTTCGGGTGTTTCTCATGGGAATGTAATTTGTCCCCTATAAATGGAATCTTATATTTTTAGGACGAAGAGAAACGTAAGCGATAAGAAGCTTTTGCTTTGATTCGGAGATTTGGAAATGGTAATTTTTATAAATTGTTTTTCGGCTATTGAGTATGGATATTTTTTATTGATCTTCTGTAATTGGAATTTTATTTCTGAGGGAAAGTGTAAGGGGTAGAAGATTTTCAATTGGATTCGAACATTGGAGATTAGTAATTTTTATTTTTTATTTCATTTTTTTTTTTATTAATGAGTATGAATATTTGACAATAATTATTACAAATAAATGATTTTACGCTAGTGTAATAAATTTTCCAAATGTAACGTAACATTTAAAGAATGTTAATTTATGTGTCATAAAAATATAGCAAAATAATTCAAAATATCCATCTCATTTGTTTTATGTCTTTTTTCTTATTTGGAAGAGAAATCAGTTGTTGAATTGCCGTAATAAAGAACATAAAAAAAATTATGTGGCAAACTAATTATTGCGAGGATAAAACAAGAAGATAACTCTAAACATAAAGGAAGTTAATAATTATGAATAATATCGAGACATTCGAACTGACCACAGAGATAATAATAAAACGGAAAAATAATTTATTTCTGAATAAAACACGTTACACTAATAAATATAGATTACGTTGTCTTCCAATTTAAAAGTTAATAAATATCATTATAATTTAATATAATCAGACCATTATGAATACCATTATATTAATTTAATTAACAACTTGATGATCAAATTAATTACATTACCTACATTCAACCGTATAAAAGTTTTAGAGAAAAACTTGCATAAGAAAAATGAAAATGATGAACGAGTTATGGGTATTAATTATTGCGGTATTGGGTATGTTCACCAGGCTTTTTAATATTCGAACAAGCTTCGCGAAATAAAATTCACTGGTAACCGTGCAATCTCGCGTAGGTTACACGGTTCCCTAAATATTCTGACAACGAGGCGAATGCGAATTCGTTCAATTAGCGGCAAGCAGAGCGTACAGGCTACGAACGATACAATTTCATTTCCTACAATTTCCTAAACAGAACGAACGTTCGGCCTGCTTCGTTCGTGGTACGCGAGCTAATAACAATCGAGTTTCGTCTCTAATTTCGTAATTTCGAGTTCGTTCGATACTCTGTTATCATTTATTTAATGATCGTACAAGTGTGCCCGATCCAAGGAAAAATTTCTAGCAGACTTCTGAAATTTCTATGGACGAAGCGCTGGCTAAATCTATAGTTCGTAAAGTGGCATAATAGACCCAATATGAATAAACTGATCAAGCGATTTCTCCTTTCTATTACATCATTGTATAAAATTATTTACGTTTTCCGTTTAATTATCCGTTTTTATATCAATGACATGTTTCCTTTTATTATTTTACATGGACTATAGGTTTTGGTAAATTGTTATATCAAATTATCTATAAATTACTTTTACATCAATTATATACTCTTTCAATTATTCCATATCAGTCGTACACTTTTAATTCGTTTTTGCAATTACTTTAAAAATTTTTGAATTTTTCCTATGTTCTTTAACAAAGATTAGTGTACATGCACTACGTGGAATATAGTTAATACAATTACCACTTGATTACCAACTTTCTATTTAAAAATGATGTTACGTTATATTAATATATAAATAAATAATGTCAAGGTTTGCAACAGGACCTATATTTTTTAAATACTACATACTAGCTTCTAAAACTGATCTCATGATTATCATGTTTTGTTGCATCTATATGGTCGCAATGATCATAACGAATACAATTTCATTCGTAATTCTGTGATTAAATTACCTGCTGTTAGAAATAACGTAGTTTCAAAATACTTAAGAGAAATACATTTCACAACAACAACAACAAAATTTGATACAAATATTATTAACATACTTAATTTCCATCAGTACATAAACATGTAGCTTCTCTTTCTAACTTGTAGTTTCTGTCTCTTTTAACAAGATTAGTATTATTTGCTTGCAAAAAAGCTTATTAATAAATAATTGGAAAAATGGTTGCAGTAAACATATAAGAGAGAAATATCACATGTTATTTAACTGTTACTGTTGCGTGTTAGTTTCGAAACCGAGTTTGTATCTGGATTATTTTCGCATGAAGATACTCGGTACCACGCACCTGCAATGCAGTGGATTCGCCTGTGACCCATGGATCACTTGTCTGGATCCGGGAAAAGCATTAGTCCGCTGGCAAATGGCGAGGAGTCGTGTCTCATCTCTGACGATTAGGCTATCTTAACGATGCAACAAGTCATTTGCTGATTCCAGGATTTCCGTCAGCCGTTCACTCATTTTCCTTTCTCTTGATAAAATTCTCATCGCTTTTGGACTCTCAGCGGGAATATGTTTACGGATTAGCGAACTTCCGCACTGAAAATTTGCCGAGAATTTTATTTCTCGAAAATTATCACGTGCAGTTATTACGAGTAATAAAAGTTCTATTGAGTTTTTGATACTTGAGTGAAAATTCTACTGCATCGAAACCATGTGCACACTGTGTTTTATCAAAATTTCAACTCGACGAGAGGATTCAATTTTCTCGATTGAAAAATATTTTTCGTATCACCGTGAATGAAGAACTTTCGTTTATATTTTTTCGATAAATATTTTTTTCATACCACCGCAAAGTAATATAGCGCGTAATATATGAGTTCGCTTATCTCGGCCTGTTTCAACCGCTGGCGAGTGTCATTTATAAAACACTTGAATACCCATAAAACGAAAATCATCGAACTATTTATATTTTGGGAATTAAAAACTGGGAACGAAGATTGATGAAAATCGATCGAATGCCAAATTGTTTCTCTGAAACAGATTCACTTCCAATTTCAACTCCTAGAACATTATTTATAAAACGACCAATTACGAACCTACGTGGATGTAGATTTACCTTTTTTTAAAAAGTAGCTTAAAACATAAAAAATTGAGTTCTAAATTTCTCTTCTTGAATAATTGTCTCACAATTATAACATCGTTTATAAAACTTATGTATTGTAAACTTACACGTATTAGGTTGTCTGAAAATTTTCTTTCGTTTCATAAGGTGATAATAGATGAACAACAATTTCTGTTTTATATTATTTTATTGAATTACGTGTGATCCATTTCGTTCCATTTCTATTATTATATTTTTGCATAATTCAATAAACTAATATAAAACGTAAAACATTGTACGTCTATTATTTTCTTATAAAACGAAAGAAACATTTCGGACAACCTAATATAGGAATTGATTTCTTCTTGGAAGATATCTCATGAAGCACACGAAAGCCTGTGTGCAAGTGTTTGTATTTGAGGAATGAAGAATGAAAAGACAGAGGCCAAGTTAACAGCGTTTGAACGTCAAAGCAAATCCTTCGAAATGAATTTATCTGCCAAACTAGATTCTGGCGTTCCCAACTTCGACTTTTACCCTCGAATTACTCCGCTCGAGATTTAATTATGAGCACTGTCCCACGCTGAATTTACGATCTTCTCCTTCGTTCGTTTAATTAAAAGCATTCCAAACGGGCCATTTCTTCGTTCGTCATCGCCGCTTAATATTCGGCCGGAAAGTGTGATCGATCCATTAACACAATTAAGAACAGTGGGAAAAGTAATTCGCGTTCCGACCAACTTTCCTTCCTGGGCTTTCGAGATTAAGCACAATCCATGCTTGCGGTTCAATCGAACCAGAATATATCATCTTAACCGCGTGTTCTCTGAATTCTGATTATTTAGAGAACTGTTTAGAAATTCCTGTGACTTACTAAATTCGGAACTCGTTTAGTTCGAAATTTTCGGAACTCGAGTGATTTCAGTGGAATTAAAATTTTGAGGACGATTGTGGGAATATTATTCGAGGTGATCAGTTTTGGTTTATTTAAGATATTGAATATTATCGAGAGTAATTAATTTGATTTAATTACAGATAGAATAACTATATTAGGAAAATAGAAGTGGAAAAGAAGAAAATGTGCAACTCTTAAGAATCTTAACAATAATAACGTTTTAGCGACAACTGTGGCAATATTATCCAAAACAATTGAGAAAAAAAGTAAATAAAGAATAAGAAAGGAGTTCAAAATTTGAATAAAATTGGAGTGGTTCCAATGAAAAATCATATCAGCATTTTACAAAAATCTAATTTTAAAGTTGAATTGTTACAATTTTACAGACAGAAGAAAACTCAATTTTGATAAAAACCTGAAAATATAATACACGGTAATGCTGCGGAAAACATTACCCACTACTATTTTGTTTACAAAATATTACGAAGAGAGAATTTTTCATATTTGAAAACGAGAAAATATGCATGTGCACGCATATATGATTAGGGTATTCGAGGAAGTGAAAAAGGTTCGTATCTAGCCAGGTCAGTGAAATTCTCGATATAACGAGAAAATTACACGGTTACAAAAGTAGAACACGATCATGTTTGATTCAGAGAATAATATTGCTTTAATTATGGCAAATGAACATGGTCTTCGAGCATAATAACCCTTAGAGTGCTGAATACTCGAGACCTGAGCCATCCGTAGGGACGGCGCGCGGCCAGCGCTGACGATCGCTGTGGACGGAATACTTTTTCGCTAGACTGAACTCTGTTGACTGACTATTCAAAGCGCAAATCATAATAAGTTATAGTAATTCTTTTGCACGAGATTAAATAATTCAGGAGCGTTATTTTTTAGAATTAATTATTTATTATAAACATTGAAATTTACAATAAACTAGAATTTGGGTAATAAACTAGAGAACAATAAATTAGAAAACTAAATTTTCTAATTAGATTTTCGTAATGTGCAAATGACTGCGAAAAGGAAATCTTTAATTTATCGATTACCGGTCGTATTTTTGCTAAAGGATCGTCACTTGCTGTATTATCATTGTTAAAGTGCAACATTTGTAATAATAACATGTATCGATCTCGTGCCATTATTTTGCGGAAAATATTGCTTTTCAACAGTTCGTCCGTAGACCAATATTCTATCAAAGATAGTTTCTTCGAACGCGGCATTAGTATTGAAATGCATTTACATTTATCTCACACAAATGTAATAGTATTACTTCTGCGTAGGTGTTCCGAAAAATTTACAAACGCAAATATGCGTCCTTAGTCCACACCGATGCCTTTCGCCAGACGAATATATACGTCCATAGCACTCTAAGGGATAAGACCACATCAAGCTCAGACACTCGGAATTCCCTTCTGTTCACCAGCATTTACAAACAGGATATGTACAAATGTTCGACTTATTCTACAACGATGAATGATAATAAATATTCCCGAATTTTTTAGCAATTTTTACACAACTACGAGTAATAGTACAATATAAATTATGCGTGACACCTTTCATATACTTTTAAATAAATTCTTAAATAAATATGAAGTCCTTTCAATTCGAAAAATATAAATATTTTTCAATCGTTTTGGAAATATATAATACATTGTTACGAAAAAGTTGAACATTGGAAGAGATTCGATCGAATGAGCCAATAATCGAAATTTTCGCCAAGTTTGTGAATATCGAATTTCATTGAAATATAGAATAAATAATTCTATAGCCTTGTATTTCATGGATTTCAATAAATACCTTTCGATCGAGATAAATGTAGCTTTAAAATAAAATTAATTTGAAAAAGTTCAAACGTATAGAGACAAAACTGTATATCAATTAGAACACAATTCGAAATCAATCCATTCGTCTATCGTCGAATATCTAAACAAATTGAAAAGATTAGAGGATATGTTATACAGTTGTGATCGACGTTCGAATGAACGAACTATTCCATTTGTTCGAGACGATACCGGCATCGAGAAAATTGGACGTGCAATTATCTCTACGTCCACCTAGATTCCAATCTGTCTGGCGTTTTCAACAGATGGACATCGCAAAAAACCTTTATACGATCTTCAGAGGAATTTTATTGGCCGCAATTTACGTTGCTCGTCGTTGCGTGTCGATACTTAATAGACACCTCTGTACGATTTTCGTTTTTCCTTCGTTTCAATAGCATGCAGCAGAAAATCGTTTGAATAATAATCGATCATAGTCGATGGAAAAATTATTCGTTGCCGATAAAATGCTCAAACTGTTCGCGTAATGGAAATGTGATATCACGCAATAAGATCGGTGGTAGTCTCGTTCTAAATCGATTGATTTGTCTCGTTCGATTGTATTGGGGCTATTGGAGCAAGATGATCGGTATTGAAATACTTGACGGAATGACAATTGCGTTCCTATTTTAATTTTCTTGCGTTCCTTTACGCTTTACTGCATGTGAATTTTGTTGTTTCATTATTAATTATTTTTATTATTAATGATCTAAAGGTGGAGAAATAATAAGCACATAATAAGCAAAAATATATAAAATATTCAGCGTATCTTTGCTGAGGTTTCAGTCAGATTTTCACTTATGATCGGACAAAATTTGAATCTGCATAGCTATCTATAGTCTACATATTATCCTTATTATTTCGAGAAAAATGATCGATTTAGCGAATGAATGTGAAATTATTCTGACAATCTTTACGTATGTGTCTTTATGGCTAATTAAACATACGTTATATATTCGTTCCTCATTTGTTTAATTAAATAGAGACTTAATGTTTAATTACACAGAAAATTGTCCATTTGATGAATAAATGCGGATTTGTTACACTGGTTAGTTTATTTCTCATTTGTTTAATTAAGTGAAATTAATGTTAATATTTAATACAATATAAAAATTGTCAATTTGATATTGATATTGATTGATGATGATATTGTCAAATGATATTACGGTTTCTATTCTTTCAATTATATGATGTTAATGTTTAATTAAATAAAGAGAATTGTTAATTCCTTGATCAAATATGAAGTTTTTTTTAAATATGATAATATTGTATATTTGTTTGATTAGATATGAATATTGTCACACGTGTTACAGCGAACTGCTCTAGTTGTCTGATTACATTCAATCCCATTCTACTTGGACGACCAGACACGGAGGTGTTCTATTTGCCCGTCCAGATATGTATCTATCCTACTTATTGGGCTAACGTAGTTATTCAGTTGGCCCCGTCAGATCTGATACGCGACTGTTCTACTTGTCTGATCATACGCGTCCAAATTCCATTTTCCTGTTTCAACAATGATGTATTCTACCTGCGTGTCTATACGCGTAATTACTATGTTTCATAATTGATTATTATTCCATATACTACTTTGTATCTTGCCTCAGTTATTCTGTCAGCTTCTAACATTTATTCAACGTTCTTTTCTTCGTTCACACGGTAGATATAGAAGCAGAACAAATTTATGGTACAATCCAATACTTGCTTTTTTAATATTTTGATTTTAATGAAATCAAGATTAGTTATATTGTAAATATCGTAAATATTCAACTTTTACTTGAACGATCTGTTTGTCTTCGACGAGATTCCAAACATATTGCTAGCAACGAAATGTCAACTTATAGATACGACATTATAAAATTAACAATTCTAAATTTTCCCTCGTAATCAAAGATACAACGCGTCAATTAAATTTCTACCAAGTTCAAATTATGTCGATATTCCACTTGCATCGCTTTCAAAGTAGACGATGAGTATTACAAGATATTTATAATTCCAAGCTTCCTCTTCTAATCAAAGATACGAAAAACAAATATATATAATAATTCCAAATTTTCCTTCCAAATGAAAAATGCTGAAAAGCATCTTCCAAAGCACCCAACGCGTGTCGATTAAATCTTCATCAAATTTGAAAATTAAAACTGTGCCAATATTCTGCCCGTCTCGTGTTCGAGGTAGACGACGCTATTCTTATCTGCTAGCGGAAATAACTTACCCGACAGCTTCCCTGTAGATGACGCTGAAGAGCACTATTCCCACCCCCGTGCCGGCTTGCACGACCATCTCGACGAACTCCCGCCGTTTTCTGAAGTAATGGCCCAGCACCAGGCCGGCAGTTTCTCTCACGAGGCCAGCACCGGTGCCCAGTACCACGCCGTAGCTGTTACATTTTGCAAACGTTGAATCGTTTCACTTCGCAGTAGCGAGCACTGGGAATAGCTTAACGATTTGTTAGAAGAGCGAGAGTGGGCAGGATGAAAGAGGAAAAGCGTTAGATACGTTTTCGAGGGCATACGCGAAATACGCGAATCAGAGCCAAGTTTCGAGCCAATTGAGATTTACAAGTGCTGGCGAGTTTCCTTGAGATATTGGCAAATTTGAAGCTGCTGACTGATAAAAGATTGACGGATGTTATCATAGTTTAGGGGGAGAGAAACTAGAGATTTCGAGATTTTTCAGCTGCAGTGGGTAGGATTACGAGGAGGCAGAGTCAGATCTTTTTGCAACTTGTAGGATTTTGCAAGATTCTATTAGAATTTTTTTTGATATTTTGCGAATTTTTCGAGATTTCTTAGAACTTTTGTTAAGATTGTTTTTCATTTTGCTTGAGGCGTTAGTAATTTGGTAACGCTATTTGTCCGATTTCTTCCACGGCTTCGAGGAATTTTAAATTCAACTAGATCAACTAATTAATTAAAATTTGTATACAATTAATAAAAACAAAGGAATTTTTTTAATACGATTTAAATTTGTGTTAGAGCGAATATCACTGTCTCTTTATGCTATCTTCAAGGCAAATTAATATTACTGAAGAAAAATAAGATAAACAATGAAAACTGAATCTCAAGAAATCTTTTCCTTATTCCAATAACCATTCCGATAACAATAAAAAATAAATTAGTTTCTAATACGACACAAAATGCTACATCATACAAACGACACAAAGTCGATTCTTGATGTTGCTTGAAAAAAATCGATATTTCATTGAATAAAAAATTTTATACGATCAAAGAGAATCATCTATCAAAACTTTCACATTTCCGCTTTCTGCTTTAATCACGTTGCATCATTTGTTAACGCTATATGTCCCATATATTTCTTCGAACAAATCCTGTTAATTTTTTCTTTTCCTGTAGAGTTCAGGATCTAAGCTTTCAACGAAGACTGATCGTCTTCGATTCGGACATCGAAGGGTCGTATCTCAAGGGAGCCACAGGTCCAGCCTTGCTAGTTTCCACCTATCCCCTATCATTTTTCACTTCCTGGAAAAGCTCAGTTTTGCGTTTCGTATAAGGGAAAAAATATGTCACAATTTTAATCTGTTTTACTTTCGCTTCAAACATTAAACAAAACCTATGCTTTCATAGGTTCGTCAAAAGAAAATCGCGCAACGTTTCGGCAAAATACAAACTTGTTGAAATCGGACAAAACGTATATTAATTTTTCGTCAAGTTACTGATTTATTCGAACTGGAAAGAAATGTAAATTAATTGTTCGTTATATCGCGCTACGTAATTCGCACAGAATCGTGGAAAACGCGAATTTCGTAATTAGCGAATATTCCAGGAAATACGAATTAACTCAGAAGGAATTACTAAGGAAATTGGAACAAATTTGCCAGAATTCGAGGAAACGTGAATTAATTCGTCAGAATTCGTGAGAAAACGCGAATGGTTTAAGGAATCGAGGAAATGTTGTATAAAATTGAAATCACTTGAATTAATCTTCAGAAGGAATCATGAGTTTCTTATGAATTTCGGGTTTATGTAATCATCCTGTGATCACACTATCGCGACGTTGTACGTTATCGCTAAAAATAGTAACTTTTCTACCTTTCACCTAATACTGAATAATAATAAAAATAAAAATAAAAAATTACATTTACTTGATTTTATTAATCTGTAAGGCAAATAAAAAATATGCACTTGGAAGAAATTTCACTAACAACATTATAAACAAAATAAATAACATTAACGATACAAACATGATTTTGTTTGATGATAGCCAGACTGCGAATATTTATACAAATGTATATCTTTATGAACATAATTTTAAGTAAAAGATTGTTTTACGTATCGAATTTTATAAAACGCACTATACTTTGAAGCGTTTTACATACTGCGTGACTTAGACGATGTGCCATGAGTTTTCTATGAATGTTTAACATTTTTAAGTCTCCCGCAAATGCATAAAAGTCCGCGATCTAATGATAGCTTTTAAGCTTAATACAAGAAGATTAAATAAAACACGAGTAAATTCGTGATATGCATTTCAGAGTTTCAGATTATTTGAAAGAGAGTTCGTGAGAGTTATTATGAGAACGTGGTTGTGTTTTCCAGCGACTTAAAGCGAGATATCGCGAGCGTTTGTTGCGTTTCCACTGAATTATTAATTCTTTACAAGAGTGCGTAGTAACTCTTGGATGGTTCTCAGTGGAAGTTCAAGTAGCTGGAATCGCACAAACTTTAAAAGTTAAAACGGAATACAGAGAAAAAAGAAACTAACAACCGGAGATCCGCGAATTAATTATCTTTGAGACTCGAAACTGGCGAAAAGTTTTTAATTAAATGTACGTTTCAAAAAATTCTTTGAAGTAAAACGAGGACATAGAATAATCGTCATTTTTCATGATTATCTCCTGTTCACGATGAAAAAAGTCGTTTCAAATGCTAATGGAATTAATCAGCAATGTAGTTTGAATTAATTCAATCGTTTCCAAGGTTTAAAGATCATCTGAATTTTTGTTTCAAGGAAGCGTTGTAGTTTTCACCAACACAGTAATGTAGAAATAATTCACATAATATAAAACACATACTTTATGTAAATTTAATGTGAAAACAAATGACAGAGGTATAAATAATTCAACCAGCGGTGAGTGTATTCGATCATTTTCAAATTTTATATTCCGCTTCTTAACTCTTTGAAAACATTCCATAAATATCTTTTTATCGCTATCGTTTTCATGTTATTCTAATGTTACGTTTCTTTTCATGTATTTTATAGTAAAGCGTCACTTGTCAACGTCAAGTTTTGAAAATTCAAAAAAAAAAAAAAACAAGGTAATTCCTAATTTTGATCTTGAATTGTGACTTATTGATTTCGAAAATCTACTTTAAGCAAGTTGAACAGTTGAAAGAAATAATTACAAAATTGTAGAAAAATTATAAAGTCAATTTCAGAATTTTTTCAACGTATCGTTTATTCCTCTCATCCGATTTATTTCTTGGCTCTGAACATGCGCAGCTTATTTACGATATTATGCAATCTATAAATAACCTTGTCTTACTCCGATAGCAACGTGTCTGTTAAGTAGATTGGACGAATACGAACTTTGAATCTTGCATCATGCATCTTTGAAAGAACGAGGCAGTTTGTTACTCACCTGAGGAGGACCTGGTGCAATTCTGCGGCGAACGAGGTGAAGAGCGAGGCCAATGCCAGTACGATACCGCCGATCACCGCTGTAAGCCTTGTACTTCCACGGCGACACGCGCCAACGACCAAGGGTGCCGATCCACGGGAGACCGCAGTGCTCAATGCGCCAACCCACGCTGAAATGTTAATTCGATGGTTACTTGGAAAAGGTCAAACACGTGGACTGCTTGCTGGAGTTCTTCTCTCCAGTGTATTTACCAGGAAGGACAAACGTTGCTCTTCTATTTCCTGGAAACCATACTTTTCCATCGGCTCGAGTTCTTATTACCGAACAATCCTTTCTTGGGAAATTTTTGATTTTTCCATAAGATAATGCAGTATCGGGGAAAATTTTATATCTAAATTTTAATTTTAAGATCTATATCTAAAATTTTAAATATCTAAATTTAATTTTAATTTTAATTTTAAAATTTCTAATCTAAAATTCTAAAATTTCTAAATAAACCTAATTTTAATTTTAAAATTTATATCTAAAATTTTAAATATCTAAAATTTAGATATAAAATTTTCCCCGATACTACATTATCTTATGGAAAAATCAAAAATTTCCCAAGAAAGGATTGTTCGGTAATAAGAACTCGAGTCGATGGAAAAGTATGGTTTCCAGGAAATTGATATTTAAAATTTTGAAAATTGAAATAGATATTTAAAATTTTAGATATAAATTTTAAAATTAAAATTTAGATATAAAATTTTCCCCGATTATTTATAATTTATTTACAATAGATTGACTATACAGATAATAATTAGACAGAAAACGATGGGTGTTTAACTGGAACTAAATACAAAAATCGCACACTCTCTCTCAAACAACTCTCGCACTCAACAACACTAACGACTCTATCTCTCAGCAACGCTCGCAACTCGACAACGCTAACAACTCTACTCCTCGACTTCTCGACTAACTCTGACACTCGATTCGCACACTCTGATCTCTCGATCAACGCTCCTTGAACCCAAAATCGTCCTTCTCCTCTAGCGTTCGTTTCTTTTTTTCTTTTCTAATCTCACTACGCTCATGCTTCGCAAGAACTAGGTGACCTTAGTCACATAGGCCTTCTTCGATGTAAACTAACAACTGAAGGGCAGACGACACTGTTTTTATGATTTATCGATCTTTGATTAGGTCTTTTTTCCACGATACTGCAATAATATAGTAACTGTTGAAAGGTTCTAGTTACGGCAAAGGTTTGCTGTATCGTTGAGGTAACGAGATTTTAAGATTACGAAGAGAACTCTTTTCAATGGACAAATATTTGGTTTCAGAAGGATTAACGACATGTTACGTGGAGCTTTGTTAGTTCAATATGTTGCTTGCTATTCGCGATTAAGCGAAAGAAAAGTGCAGTAGTTATCGATCGACATAGTATTATAAAATTAAGTAATCTGAACAGGCACGTGTGTTTTAAAATAAATCGTAGGACAAAGAATCGACTAACAATTAATACCATTTCGATGGTTATTAATCGTAAGAATAGAAATCATTAATAAAAATTCACAAGGCAATGAACATTCGTCAAGCGTTAATTGCTAGCTCATTGTAAAATTAAATAATCCAAACAGCCACGTTTGCTTCGAAATAAATCGTAAGGCGATTATATTAATATATAATAACCAGACTACGGACTTTTATGCGAATTCATATTTTCCCGAATATAATTAAAAAGATAGGAGCTGGGTGCAAAATTGTTTATGTATTATCCACATCCTGTGCAATCTTGCACTTTTAAATTTCCTATATAAATGCACAGAATGTATAAATATATATAACACGTAAAAATATATCAAATATCCAAAGCATAGTACTCATTGTAATATTCAGTACGCAATATCTACATTCCACTTTTTTAATTATCTTCGTAAAAATATGAATTTGCATAAATATCGGCAGTCTATTAACCAACAACCATATGATCCTAGACGATTTAATAATATCGGTTCATCGCTATAATAAAAATCCATGAGTCGTCGATTTCAGCGCTGTTAGACACAAAATACCAAGAAATCTCCGAAACAACAACCGCCATTCTGTCGGGCGAATAGAAGAGGCGGACATCGAACAATAAAATTCCAAATGGTCCCTGTTGTCCTGCCATGATCCTCCTCGACGTTCCAGCACGCTGTTTGCCCACTTGGCGGAACGATCGCCGCGCGAAATAACCGGGAGGAATTGCCACGATGAGGAGATACACCTGCTCGCGAGCCTTTTTAATTAATAAGGAGAGCGTAACGCGAACAAGCTTGGACCGTTCTTAATTACTCGAATTAACCGTCTGGGTCAGGCCGTCGGCTTCTTAATTAACCGTAGTAAGGACTTAACGTTTCGGCGAAGCTTGCGAATCCTATGGATACCAGCGAAGTTGAGATAGCGTTAAATTTCACGGTGCAGTTAGATGACACTCGTAGCAGCACGTTAGAAGTTGACTTTTAGCTTGTTTGCTAGTATTCGCTGTTGAATCAGAATGTTTCAAGGGAAATAGGGGAACGGAGGAAGTTTGTGATTTCGTTTTGTAGTTAGGTGGTTTTTATTAAAGTCGCAGGTGGATCTTTATTTTGTTTCTCGAAGGAAGATTACATTGGTACATAAATGGAAAAATTCTAGCGGGATTAATTTGACGAGTTTCGTTATGGGAGTGTAAACGCACGTTAAGTACATAGGTTTGAACGGAAAAGTGGCTTTTCATATGTTCGTATTATGCGCATTCTGCCGCGCTCGAGTTGCAAATGCAATTTTGCACTCGCGAAGCTTCTGTAAATACATAAAACTCTGCAGTCCAGTAATAAGACGCGATTATCACGATTACATCGGTAAAGTTTGGAACTTGTACCTGAAGATATACACCGACGAAGAAAGCATCATACGTCGCTATGCGTATCGACAGTAATTTGGATTAAATTATATACAATTACTACAAAAATTATTTGCATATCCTTGTACCTATTACAACACATACGTGCCAATTAATTAGGTCCAAGTACAAGTATACGAAGTTTCGTATCATTTAATAGTATTTTTGTACGACTGCAAAAATTCGATACTATTTAAACTGACATATAGCGTCTGCTAAAGAAAAGCGCTTCAATGGAAGGTAAAGGTATGTGCAAGTGGCATTATTAGCTACTATAATTCAAGGTATGCAGCCGTGCAACCGTCCGAAATAGCTGCTGAACAAAGACGGGGTCGCATGGATGCTCATTAACTTTCCAACTTCATCGGGGCCACTCGCTTATCACCGTTATCAGGCAGAGTGTCATATCTCACCGTCTAACTAGAAATCGATAGGGACACGTCGCGGAGTCCGCGCCGGTTTTCATACCAACGAAAATTATTGTTCAAGTTATGGCTCCCGTTCGGGTTCCACGGTTCCTTGAAAGAAAAATGCCGGGATAGGACTTTAACGGAGGCACGCCGCGAACAAAGGGAGCACGTTCGAGTCCGCTTGATGAATAATGCAAGAAGCCCCCGGTCCTTCCTTCGCTTCTGTTCTTTGTGCTTGCAACACTGTCGAGCATCTTGGAATTTTTGAATTTTTCTTCTACGATCAAATTGATCGAGGTCGGAGAATCGAATGGCTGTTCGTCTCGAGGGATTCTGAACTAGGATTTGCTTTTGAATTCCTGTTGGAAGCATAGGTTTCATCGAGTTTATTATTAGGTTTACGATTTTTTTTTTATCCTTTTTAAAGGTTTTCCTATTTCTCCTCTGTCAGTCACATATTTGTTGTCTAGTGGGCTTCCTATACTATACGAATATTTTACAACGATTTTTTTTTTATAGAATACATTTAGTTTATTGTTAGATTTAGAAATTTTTACTTCTCTTCAGGTTTGCTCTATTTCTTGTTTGAAACTTTGCTATTTAATTCCATTCGTACAAATTTCATATTTTAATTGCTGGTAGTTCTGGTATTTATTTAATTAATAGAAGTTACATGTACAGCTCAGGAGCTTTTTACAATGTTACACTTTTCTCTGTACTTTGCGGTATCTACCGTACGTCATAATGCATTGTTTTCTCTTATTCCCTGGCCAACTAACTATTTTCATCGCCTTCGCTATCGTCTCGCGCAATTCTACTTATTCGCATAGTTCATTAGTTCTAGTATTAATAAGGAGTAAGACAAGACTGAGTACTTCTTTCATGCAATTAATATTTAATTTTTATTTTATATTTCTTCTTTTTTATCAGAACATTTAGCATTTTTATTTTATATTTCTTCTTTTTTATCAGAACATTTATAATTATTAGTCCCCTTGTATACTTAAGAAGTTGTACAACAAATATGCAATACTTGGTATTGCATGTCATTTTGTCAAATTGAACTACATTGAGAGATTAATATTTAAACATAAAATTATACGATTTAACATCTAAATAATTCAATTAAACCGAATAATTTTTCTATTGCTCTATTCATTGTTTCAAGTAATCTTTATTTATACGGGATATTATCGATTAGATTTCTCTTTTTATCTTTTGTCCTTTGCCTTATACACTATACGTATGGATATATGTATAATCGAGTATATACAGGGTGCTCTAATTTAAACGTCAAAATTTCGGAAACATATAGGGGACCGATAAACTAAAAAAAAAAGTCTTTTAGGGATTTACTCGTTTTTGCTGCATTTTAGAGAAGATCACGAAGAAAGAAACAGGAACTTCTTCGCTTTTACGCTTATTTATTTACACTTATTTAACGAAGGTGGCACTGAATCGTAGCTGCAGTGCATCAAATATCATCGGAGCGATGTCTAACTGCAATTGGAGTGGTCACTGTTTCAACAGCCTTTTAAACAGTATCTTCATTAAATACATGACAACATAAATAAATAAGCATAAATATAAATAACAAATAAGCTTAAGAACGAGAACTTTGATGTTTCTTCCTTTACGATTTTCTCCAAAATGCAGCAAAATCGAACAAACCCTCTTTTTATTATCGTTAAGTTTAAGAACGTTAAGAACTTTTGAAATCTATATTGAGCACACCTTTCAAATCGGATTTGTACACGTCCTATTAGCAAATAAATAAACGAATAACTAAATAAATACTGTTAATTTCAAGTAAAACATTCCTCAAACGGCCTACACAATTTCACTTAGTAAAATTCTTTCCGCAGTAACACACATTGTTTGCCGTATGAACAGCACGTTTGAACCAATGACGCACGATTCGCATTCTGTTTGAAAGTTTGCCAGCCAACAAAGTTAAGAAACGTCGTCTCCAGTCGTGCGAAGGTGAGGTCGGAGAAGGGACCGGAAGAGGGGTCGAGCCATCCTGAGTCATCAGCTAACAAACGTATTTCGCGATGCAAACCTGTTAAATCGACGCAACACGTGCACCGCCTTTCAATAATTTTCGATTCGCGCACTTTACGCTCGGACGGTCGCGTAAATGGAAGATTTCGTTAACAGGAAACCACCGGCCTCTGATAAAACTTCCACTTAGCGTTCAACGAATAACAACACGCGGATTCGCTCGTAATTATTCGATTTCGATGAACCACGTTGTGGAATCCGGAACACGCAACTGTTCGTTCGCGTGTAATTAATGATTCGTTGTAATTAATAATGAGTAGATTAAAAGGGGAACTAGAGGCACTTTGGAGCGTTTGGAGCGCATGTAAAATGGAATTTCAAGTGTTTGTTTTCGTCTGTGAGAATTTCACGAGTAAAATTACTGCCTCGAATCGAACAATTCTAGGAACATCTTCTTGCCATCTTTCGGATAATACAAGCGAGAATAACGTTCTTAAAAATGAAAATATTCTCGCGAAATGCTCGAGATTTAGAGCATTCTCGAATATCCCAGTACTCTTCGTAATTACTATACTCTGCAAAATTGTAATATTCTCGAACATATTGGTACGTAAGCGACAGTTAGATGTTGCATGAAATTTGAAAGCTTTCTGATGTATTTTCCTTATTATTGCACATCGGATTGAGGTAAAAGATATTTTAAAGATATTTTCTAGCAAACCTTTATGCTACTAAGTAAGGAAAAAGCCCATGAAAATTTCAGTTTATACTTAAGTAACAATTAAAGATTGCGTGAAAGTTTGAAAATTGGAATTTAAAACAGAAATTTTTCACGCTACGTTCGTACGAAGCACAACGTTTTTTTAAACATTCTCTTGCAATCTTTATGCTGTAAAATGAGAATAACATTTTTAGAAACGATAGTATATATTATATTCTCTAGAATTTTAACGTATGAATAATTATCAATTAAAAGTTGCGTAAGAGTTTGAAACTGGCCAAGGTATTTTCAAAAGGAATATTGTGGTGTATATCGATCTTGAACCATTTACATCGACAAGTGTCTAATCTCGAGATTTTAATCAACCAGCCAAGGAAAGGTGGATCGGTCACGTACACCGAGTTTCCCTTCGTTTAATCCCATGAATAGGGTTGTCGAATCTGTTACAAGATTTTTCAGAAACGACCGGTTAATAGAGCGGAAAACACGAGAGCGTGCTTATCGAACTCAAACACATCATCATTGAAGTTCTTTAAGTGACAAAACGTTGGATGTAACGCCGATACGCAAACGAGTTTCAATCAAAATAATATGAAGTAGCGTAGAAAGTATAAACAACGCCTTTAGAAACCTTAAAATCGACTTTATAAATTTTGTTATCTCTAGAAATTTAGATCTTCGGAAGTTAGACTCTTAAATTTTGTACGTTAATTTTCATTACTTTGAATGAAAAGTTTAAGATTAGAACGAACGTAGTAAAGTGGAAATTTGATTAAATTCAGCGATCTTCCTAATTTTTCGAAATTTCACGGAAATTTCGATCCTTAAATTTCTTATATTTAAATGCTTTAAGTTAAACCTTTAAAACTGAAATCGACGCAATAAAAATCAAATTTTACTAAATCGGTTAGCTCGTACAGTGTTTATAAATTCTGGAATTAATTAGATTTAGATCTTTTTTTAATCGAAATTAACGTAAAACGAGCAAATCCGATTAAAATCGATATTTCACTGAAATTAATTCGAAATTAGATCCGAACTGAAAGCAGACATTTTTTATCGAAATGTACAGGCAGGTGCAAATCCGAGAACGCATCTGGTGCCGGCTCTGGTGCTTAGAGCTGGATTACTGAATTTCAGCCCGCCTCCCCTGAAATTAAGGACACGTAATAGCATTATGTCCCCTGCATATATCACCTAAAAATATAGAATTCAGGAAGTTATTCGAGAATCTGTTTTCCACCTGTGTTCGCAATCTTCTAAGAAGTTTCCCCTGGAACGGATTTACCGCTCTGTGCTAGTCTATGACCTCTTCGAATCTGGCTAACGTTACGAATTGTATAAATGACAATTGCAAGTTAAAAATCATCGAAACAAAATCACGTGGAAGACTGAATAGAAGAGTAAAAATCTTGGTATTGATACAATTTGAATTGAAGCTTCTTAAAGTTTCAGCGAAGATCAATAAAAGCAGTATAAAAAATCATTCTAAATACAAATAACAAAACAATAAAAATGTAAAATCTAATAATTTAACAAGTGATTAAAGCAACAAAAATTCACTTACACTCTGTTACGCGCTTCGTCTAGGATGAAAATTTCAAACAAATCTGAAATTCAAAATTCTACGTTTTCTCGATAAAATAACATTTTTATATTCCTTACGTTCTTTTATTCGATAGATACAAAATCCGAAGCACTTTTCAAAAGTACAGCAACAGTATTTAATAAGATTACAGAGAGAAGCGTTCGAGAGGTAAGTACACAAAACGTTGAATCCGATCGTCGAAGCGGATCGTCTGTCTTCGTGAATTTCGGAACGAAAGCTCGCAGGCCATTAAATCGACCGACGAACAGGAAAGTTTCGTCAACGAACGGCCATAGTCGCTTGGAACGTGAAATATCACGGTGATAATTCCGATAAGATTACTCCTTCGATTCTTCCTCCAAGTTTTCTATTAAAAAGTCGCCGTCCTCGTAACTTTTCTACCTGCTGATTTCCAGTTCCTTGCGGCTTCCAGTTGGAATGGAAAAGTAAAAGGGGGAACGATCGAAACCGCGATTGGAGAAATACTTCTGATAGTGATACGACTTTGTAAGTGTCATAAAACGAGCTAAAACAATCCGGCGAAATGATTTATTGTGTTATAACGTGTTTAGAATAATCGGTTTAAATAAAGTAGAATTGTTAGTGGAATTTGTACGTTGTTTCGAAACTTATTCGAAACGTGTCGTTTTCGTATGTTAAAAGATGCGAAAATTGTAGACGATGAAAGTATATTTAATTAATTATTCATTGTAAATATAAAAATGTACAAAATCTAATGAAATTCGTGACGAATGGTCTTGTAAATTTCTCTAGACATTTGTTATAGTCGGACAAGTTTCCTCGTACTTTTCAACACTGACGTACGAGTATACATTCGTTTGGAATAATATTTATTCCAACATAAATTACAACGTAGAATATACTAAATGTATGCGATTAATTCACGAATATAATTTTCCATGGAAAGAATAAGGAGCTAGAATAATTTACCGAATGTCCAGCACAGAACAAATTGTAAAGTACAAATTAAATAATAATAAAAAAAAGAATAAGAAATAGATACCACTAAACCAAACGAATAAGTTTGGAAGAAAGTAGAAATTCCAACGACAATTGTATATCGTCGAGTGTAACGAGACTTTGTAATCAAATTCCAAGAACCTCAGGATCTTGGCGATTCAGTACTATCGACCTGCATATCGAGAACGAAGGACAGAAATGTGACGAGAGGCGTAATAGCTGTGCAACGGAGGATTACAGATGATTTACGAGTGGAGAATCTCTCGTCGGTGCTTTGTTATCCCGAACGACAGTTCTGGAAACTCGTGTAGGCTGTATCGTATTAAATAAACGAGGATAAGAGTAGAAGCAGAGAAACGAGTGTTCTGAATGCACTCATTAAACTCTTTCGCAGGTCCACGACAGGCGAGTCTGTCTCCCATCGGACTCTTTTTCCGCAACTTTCTTCCCTCTACTCTCAACTTTTCTCGCTGCGCGCTTAAGAGGATTCACTCGTCCGTAGACACATGCAGACACTTCGCTCGCACTAGTTACTTGTCCTTATTTCCCACCTTCGAATCCTTACTCTTTAAACATCTCATTCGCACTATGCTCTGCAATCTTGATTAGTGGACTACGAATTTTTATGCAAATTCGTATCTGTTGCGAATTCTCAATTAAATGGCGATCGGTTGATATAGCGAACCTTGAACGAGATTAACGCTCAAAGTGGAGGTAAATTAAATATATCGAGTATTAGTATGGTTCGGTCATTTAATGTGCATTTTTTATTTGCATTTTTTAGTGTACACGTAGAGTTTGACGTTCTGATGCAGACGATTGTACTGTCTGGTTGAGATTGAACACGAACAGTACGACGCTCCGATGAAGACTGTGGTGGGATGTTGTTGCTACTCTCATCAGAAGCTTCGTCTCGTCCTTACATCCTGACTTTCCGCCTATGGGTTTTCCCTGGTTTAATTGTACTCTCGTTGGTTCATATCCTCTGGTATTGCCATGTGTTTACCTTTGCCCTGACCCATCGGCATTTAGGGTGTTTTTTTAGCATCTTAATGATGTCCGCATCGTAAGGTTTACAGCTTGCGGAGGTAGGACTTTCGCAAACAAGGGAGATGTGTTGTCCGAGTCATAAACTGACGGCCACTCCAAATTCCGAACAGTATCTTGAGGAATACGGTCGCAGGAGTAGCAAGCACTTTGATGGAAATTTATTTTATCTATTGAGTATCATGAAAAGTAACACGCGCTGAATATTTTATATATTTTCTCATATCATGTGCATTCTACGCGTTTTCGTACCTTGAAAACCTCTCGGAAATGCGAGATTGCAACATATGAAATTTCGTTCGCGTAACGTTTGAATCCTATTTTTAACACATCTGACTGTCACTTGACTTTTCAGAAGCCAAACCGACCAACTCCATTTCTCGGAAATTTCTCGATCTTTTTACTTGTATCCGCGATCAGAATAGAATTTCTAAAACAAAAATTTAAGGAACGACAGCTGATTGTATATAACTTCCACGAATTTATTTATTATTGAAACAGATAACAAAAATATCACATTTTTCGACTTTTCAATTTATCCAGTTGCTCGATGTGAGCAACTCGTTCGATGATTAAAGTGCACGGCTGTGTCTGTCTCCGATGGATCATCGACTTGCGCGCGAATGTTACATGCTGACATAACTATGGTAATCAAGCCACGGGAGAGCTTGGCTAAGAGAAACTGAAGTTTACGATCTTTTAAACGCGGTAGTTCTAAACGCATGAAAAAAATGTGTTAAAACGTACACTAAATAAAAAGTATACTATGACGTCTGTGTTGATCGACTGTTAGAATATGTATACTAATTGAATGTCAGAATATGTCTAAACTGATTGAAGGCTCGAAGACGTGCTCTGATGGAAAGCTATATCTGATAAAAATGTGTATACTGATAAAAATCTAGAATATGTATCATCATAGTGTTCGGAGTATCTGAGTTCTTAAGTTTGTACAGAACACACGCTGGCTATTGGTTGTTGTCAAAATTTAATTTTTCAATCAACAGCGTTTTAAAGTACCTTTGGAAGATACAAAGCTCACAACACGTCCCAGGCTATTGAGTGCGAAACAAACTAAAAATCCCAAACGCAATTGCTCATATCCCCTTGATAAATCTTAAGATTCCAACTCAAAAGTAGCTCTCTTTCGTGCTATAAAGTTCACCGACGAATACCTGGCGTGGTTCCTTGGTTGTCCCGGATGGAACATACAGCGAATATTTTACTTCAGTGTAACAATCATAGGTACAATTAAGTATAATTAGAAAACCAACGAAAAAATTTCTTTTGAATTTAATAGAGAATTTGAAAGTAACGAATAAAAGAAATTGCCCTGAAACATAAAATGAGGGGAATAGAAACGACAAGTTTCGAGTTACGTCAACAAAATGGTACCACTGGTTGTAAGTTTGTAAGAAAGTCATCTTTATGAAAATGGTTTTACTTACGATTGTTACACATTCAAAATTCATCCAACCTTTACATGCAACTTGTTTTTTAATATTTATATTATCTAAGGAACACAGCTATAACAAGTCAGAGAAATTTTTATTATTTGTTTCTAGTTTTACTTAACCTTTACCTGTCTTGTTATTATTAATTGAAAACTTCTTCATCTCCATATTCTTTATTTTTCAACAACCATATTGCTCAGTATATCGCTTACATTACATAAACACTGTGTGCATGTAAACACATATTGCATCCTCGTATCTCCACTTTTCACTAACTACACATTCAAACGTAGAACTGCGACCACCACAGAACCCACAAAAATTCAATCAACTCGCTATCTAAAAAAGAATAGTCATTTCATCCTTCCGTGGATCTTCTATCATTCCACGCACCGCAGACGCAGTTCGATACGAAACACGGTTCTCATCAGTTTAGAGGTTTCGTCGCGACGATCGAAAATCGAACATTTTGCACCGGTGGAAAGCAGAAAATGTCTCAGCGTTACACGTGTCTACGATTCCGTAATTGATATTTTAATAGAAGCACAAAAATTTCCCTTTGCCGACAGAATTTTGTTCGATTAATAATTAGAAGTAAATTTTACTGAAATATCAATTTCCATCTTGTCGCGTTAATTTAGACTTGAAAAACTGAAGTGAAAAACGCAATTTCTAAACGCAAAGAATGAAAAATCTAAAATTTTCTAAAGTTTCGAAAGATTGGAAAGATCAGCGGATTTATTAAAATTTCCATTTCAATGTAAAGAATCTAAACGCAAACAAAATTAAAAATCTACGTTCTTCTGAAATTTCAGCAGATACAATTTGGTCGATCGTAATTGGAAAGTTGTAACATTTAACCACCGCGCCAGGTACCAAAATTCATTCACTCCCTAAAGGCAACAATCATTTAGATCGTCCATGAACCTCGTGTATCGTTTCAGGAACCGCAAACTCGATACACGAACGCAGTTCCATGCGGAACATCGTTCTCGCCGGTTCGAAGCTTCCAGCGCGAAAATCGAAAATCGAACATTCTGCACCGGCGAAAACCGGGAAATATCTGGCAGGCGAAGAATTTCTCGCGGCACTCGAACTTTCGGACAATGCGGTCTGAATATTACTGCTGTTTCCGGCGGCGACTTCGCCACGGGGATGATTATTATCGCGAACGAACGCTTCTCGAGGAATTGTTTGCCGACTATTTTTTCCTCTTCTTTCCTGATAAAATGGCGGCTTTTATTTCGACGTCGAGTTACCCTCGGGGAATAACAGTCGACGAGGCGAGGCGCTTGATTTACAGTGGAAAATTCAGCAATGGGAAAGCGAGTAAGTTTGAGAAAAGCAGGGTTTGAATCGATGGAGCGACCCAATCGATGGCTTTCGATATTCCTGCTTCGTCAGCGAAACGGGACGCTCATTATGTCACCTCGACGTGGCGGTGTGAGACGGGAATGGCGAGTTTACGAAGTCAAATGAACGTAGATTCTTTCGCAGATAAATGACACAGGGTTGCAATTGCACGCGCCATTCGTGTGCATTCGATTAATTTTATCTTTCTGCGATATTTGTTTAAATGACTGACTTTTATAGAATTTATGGGTTAAAATAGATTAAATAGGTTTGCAGATTAAATAGAATAATAGATCGCAATAATGGAATGGAATTTAACTTTCCGAGCAATTTACATTTTATTTATTTGATCGAGTATCGAGAGAATAAAGTTTTTATTGATTATAACATTCCATTAACAAGCTCAATCGATTGTCAAGGGAATAGGATTGAGATTTTTTTAAAGAGATAATTTCTCTTATTAGCAAATCATGATTATAAACTATAGAACTAAGAGAAATCAAACTTCATATTAAATTCTATTTCTACGCTATTAAGATCTATCTGATGTTCAAAAATAAATTCATCGAAAACGGTCGGCCAGCGTTTCGAAACTTCATCTGAACGACATCTGGTAACACAGTTGTACTCTATTTCTCTTTCATCCTACGAACTTGCCTCAAGAGAAACAAGTCGAAAACGTCAGTTCCATCGACTATTCTTCTTCGGCATACTGTAAGGCATGGTGGCGTTTTTGGATTAATTACGTGGTTGCGCGATTAATTAATCTGTTCGTTCTTGTCGACCGTTTCAAGCCCCTTTGTTTTCCTATCGCGTTCGTTGGTTTTGTCGGACCAATGTCCGCCCGGCCTCTCCTCCACCTCTTTCGTTTCTTGCTGCTGTTGGGCAAACAACATGAAATCGATGGAAAATATTTGCGTCGATTAAACGAGATACCAGCAGCTCGTATTTCTCGTTTTACCTCGAAACAGATGTCTTCTTTCCCTGTAGAAAATCCTCGAGAGGGAGGGAGGGGGGGGGGGAGAGTTGATCGAAGGCTCTTCGATTAAAACGTTTTGTTCTAATTACGTCGATTCGTGGATCGAATAACTTTCAGACTGAGTATCCACTGAAGATGGTTAGATAACACGAAGTGACATTTAAGACGCTTCAAAGTGTGTCGAGAGATGGGCAAAAATAAAAAAAAGGAAAAAAGAATGAAGTTTACGAATAACTTTTTATATTTTTGTGTGTAAAGAAATGAATCTGGATCATAATCTACTCTTAATTTTTGCTAAATTTTTTACCAATTTTGTTGTAGACAGCGACGCTTGAAATTTATTGCAATTTTCGGCCCCTTTCTTTGAACGCGTTGCCATTCGCCGATTTTTCTATACGTTTAATTTGATGTTTACAAGTTACGTTTAATATTATACTATTGAGTTTTTAGGAAAATATCAGCAAGTAGCATCCGTGATTTTCCGAATACTAATCAAGGACACGTTAAACATTATATATTAATGCCAAATTTAGCTGACCAAACTGGAGAGAATAGTTAAAATCATTATCGATTCATTTACCGTATCGCGGTACACGTCACTGTTCAGACCTTTAGCACAGTCTTCATATTTACGTAAATATGTTTATATATTTTTACATTTAAAAGAAGTCAATAACACGTGACTAGTTGAAAAAAATTACAAGAAACTTTGTAAATTATACAGATGCAAATGTATGATCTTAAACATTATATTATAAATATAAACATCATATATTAATGCCAAATTTAGCTGACCAAACTGGAGAGAATAGTTAAAATCATTATCAATTCATTTACCGTATCGCGGTGCACGTCACTGTTCAGACCTTTAGCACAGTCTTCATATTTACGTAAATATGTTTATATATTTTTACATTTAAAAGAAGTCAATAACACGTGACTAGTTGAAAAAAAATGATAAGAAACTTTGTAAATTATACAGATGCAAATGTATGATCTTAAACATTATATTATAAATATAAACATCATATATTAATGCCAAATTTAGCTGACCAAACTGGAGAGAATAGTTAAAATCATTATCGATTCATTTGCCGTATCGCGGTGCACGTCACTGTTCAGACCTTTAGCACAGTCTTCATATTTACGTAAATATGTTTATATATTTTTACATTTAAAAGAAGTCAATAACATGTGACTAATTGAAAAAAAAGGATAAGAAACTTTGTAAATTATACAGGTGCACATGTGTGATCTTTTTGCCTGAAACCCAGACAATCGAAATGATGGCTACTACTTTTAAAGCGTTTTCGCTAAACTAGTAAACAAATCTGTTACGCTACGAGGCTTTCCATAGGCCGATCGTCTCAATTAGCCCGACAAATATACAATGTATCGGCTATTAGCAAACAGAGCGAGTTCCGGAATCTTCGGTTCGGCACGTTATTTTAACTAAAGTGACACGCGTGATCATGGCGTGATCGGTGACGTGACCCGAGCATAGTTGAGGTCGTTTCCCAAAGAACACAAAGAGACCATCGAAGGGCAATCAGTATCGATCGAGGATCCGAACGGAATGCGCTAAAAGAGTCTAACGAACAAAATCTAAGTCGCCTAGTCTATCAACTGTATCAATAAATATTGTAAAGTCGAGTCGAACTTCTACATCAAATTAACTGTATAATCGTTCAATAATTCGTGACGTGCTCTTTGTATTATTTTATATATCGTAAAATATACCATTTTCGGTTATACCTGTTAATTCACTGTTAACCTCATTTAACCACCTCTGTTATCTTAACCGAAACAGGGGAACGACTAATTCGCGGCGTCGATTATCAAAATCGTAGCGAGAATTTACGCCTCTCGCTGACGCGCTTTCCTCGCGATCGCGTCTCTCCGCGAACGGTCGTAACAAAATCTTTCAAACAAAACTTATTCACTTGAGATCAAATTGCAATAGGAAAATTTTTTTTTTATTTTGTTTATTAAAATTTACAATCAATTCTCGCATTGAGAATTTTCAGTAATTTTTTCTGGCGTGGCGCAGTGACATGGCTAAATATTTATAATAAATTAATACTTAATATAGATATGTATAATTTATAGTAGGTAATATAATTAGGTAACATTAATTCATTTATATAATTAATTGAATCTAGCGTTTAGGTCTAGCGGGTAGTGTCTCTTCAGCCTGCGGATCTGGTCCGATGTATCAAGTAGTCCAGTGATTAGGGGATTTCGGTGTTTGTTGACTCTTTTGCCATATCTGTCGCTATATTTTGCTATTTCCTCTTTGACTGTGGGTATCTTGAGGTTGTGATGAATTGTTTCGTTGGTAACATACCACGGTGCATCTATTAAGGATCTTAGCGTTTTCGATTGGAAGCGTTGAAGTATTTCAATGTTGGAGTTGCTTGCTGTTCCCCATAGTTGGATTCCATAGGTCCAGACAGGTTTTATTACGGTCTTGTAGAGGGTAATTTTATTCTGTAGACTTAGTTTGGAGCGTCGGCCTNGTGAGCCAATAGAATGCAATAGGAAAAATTGACCGAAAAATTCTTATTAAACAAAAAATAAATATCACATCTTCTTTTAAAATGAAATTATATCTCTGTCGATGTATCAATCGACGCATCTGTACATTCTCTTTAAAATGATTAGGTCGAAAATTGATTAGTTCACATGTTATGAATTTCATCCTGGACGCCTATCCGCTCGACACACTGTAGCGTTTGGGTCAACCTTATCGGTCTGGACCTCGTGGGTTTTAACGAGACCTTTTTTAATAACTTTGTTACGACGTGTATGTAACAAGAAAGGCAATAAAAACGGGCGGTCAGATCCCAACGACCTTGAAAAAGTAAAATATCGTCCACGATATGGTTGTTATCGTGGCGATTCAAATTTATTGGCGACGACATAAAATGGATATAAATTGGAACGTTGTTAATTGAAGCAGCTTCTATGGAGAAGTAAATTTTAATTTTTTACACACTGGACATATCGCGAACAATGTAACGGATCCTAACGGTCAGACCCCAACGACTTTGAAAAAGTAAAATATCGTCCACGATATGGTTGTTATCGTGGCGATTCAGATTCATTGGCGATGATATAAAATGGATATAAATTGGACGATTGTTAATTGAAACAGCTTCCACGTAGAAGTCAGTTTTAATTTTTTACACATTGCACATATTGTGAACAAAGTAACAGATCACAAGACACAACGCGTGTTACGTTGTCTGAGCTAGATATATTGGGTTGGCAACTAACTGATTGCGGATTTTTTCATTAGGTGGTAATGACAAAATCCGCAATCACTTAGTTGCCTACCAAATATTTTATTTCCCAGTCGATCACGCTGGTGGCAAATAATTTTCGCCGAATTCATTGACGTGAACGCAATATGCAGTCGACAACCTCCTCGCGGTGCATATCGATACACACGCGGAGACTTTTTCGCCATTTTTTTAAATCTATTTAATTCTTCTCAGGCCGCCTGTTTTTATATAGCATTTATATTTATTTATTTTAATAGCATTTATCGCAATATGCACGCCACAATAAAGTAATTAGAAGAGGCTGCGTTAAAATCTATGACGCAGATCGACAGATTCATCGACGTTCGTTTCGGATGTTTCGTTAGGATTCTTCGATGTTTCATTTCAATCGTTTTGACTTTCGCTTCATTATATCGCAGAGACTTCTTTCCCTAGCACAAATTCACTTACCGTTGCTGATAAAAAATATTCCTATAAATTACTTTTATCACTGTGACACTTCCAGGTAGATGTATTTCACAGATACGAGATCGTTTCGCGGGAACAAGGCATCGCACGAAGTGGACTGGTTGCTCCAATTCGCCGATGGCGCTAAAAATGTCCGCACGTTGAATTATTCTCAGCCGATCGAACCACCGGGCTTGGTTACCTGTTGAAGCTGAAACGGACGATCGGTGAAGTCGCCCAGGAAACGCTTTCGAATCGTAAACCCGACCAATACATATTCATTTTCCGTGCAGTTTTTCTTCGTAAATCGATCGCCACTCACGAACCATCCGTAGCTGTTACTTCAATTAGTCTGATCGGACATTGGTTCCTTCGTCGTTTTAAAAGAACTGTCATGATTTTACAAGATATAAGAATAATGAAAAGCAAATGGACGATGAACGAGGTTCGTCGTTACGCAACCAATTTCTTGTAATTTTAATATTTTAGTATTTTTCATTAGTTCTTTCAGTTGAAAAATTAGGATACTTCTATTGAAATTTGTGTAACCGTTAAATTAGAAAATTGTCATAATCCGAGTATTATTTTATTATTTTTTGTTAATGTTATTGATTAAACAATTACGATATTTATATCGTGGATTTGTGTAATCGTTAAATTATTAAATTTTTACAATGCCAGTGTTTTATTATTTTTAATTAAGTTTATAGATTAAACCAATTAAAATATTCATATCGTACTCATAGATTTGCGTAATGAACAAATTTGTCAGAAGAACCATTACATTTCTATTATTATTATAAAGAACAATAAAAATTATTATAAAAGTTATAATTATTATTATAAATAAAGAACTATACATTGTTATTATACTATTACAAGAGTAAGTATTTGTAGTAGCTGCATAGATAAGGTTTAAAAAATTGTCGATGATTTCGTAGAAGAGGCAAAACGCGAGGAAACTCAGCGAGATGTAGGAATTAAGAGATTATCGTAATCGAGTTTTAGTAATTTGTGGGACGATGTAATTGAATTCTACGAGACCATCGATCATCGTAATTGGGGTCTACAAAGTGAAGGGTCACGAAGATAATCGAGTTCAGCCAACTCGAAGACCAACGTGTTTGACCTTTATGATTTTAAAGAGTTGTTTGGTTCAACTATACAGTTGATAATTATTCAGATTGATCATAACGTATTATTATTATGTAACGTGATTACGCGACCGTACATCATTAACATTATATGAATCCTAAATATTAGGAAGATTTATGAATTCTAGAGTTATTATATTTGATTTTTTAGCAATTCGAAAATTATCCTTATTCTATTATAATTATTCTATTCAGATTGTAGATTTTAAATGCGAAATTTGCGTCACGTGGATATTCTATCAGGTTGTCCGGAAAGTGTCTTTTTTTCGCAAACGTGTTTTTTTACAACAATGTACCTTCATACAAACGTGAAACCAAGTGTGTGAAATGTCGCGGTGTTTATCTCAACAGAACAAAATGGATTCGACAAAATAATAGAAAACAAAAAACGTTGTGCGTCTACTATTTCCTCATAAAACGAAAGAACATTTTAAATTAAACTTTGTTCCTTCAGAGAATATTTGAAACAATTTTAAATCTGGCAACCGCAAATACAGTGTCGGTCAGAAGAAAATTGAGAAGATGACCGATATGACAACGTACCATGATTCTACAAAATGAGATTATATTTGACAAGAGCAATCGACGAGAATAATATCCCAAAATAAACGATTATCAGAAATATGGTAAAATTGTTCAATAGCAGTGTGAAAGTTGTTTACTTAGGTTGAGTAATAAGTTCGTTCACGTTTTCTTAAAATAATATACAAAGCGTTATGTCTTTTATATAAAATTTCTCTAGTAATTTATTTCTTTATAAAAATACATATTAAAATTATTTATCTTCTCAATCCACAACTTACAATTTTTGAATATGGCGATCGTTCGTGGTAAAACAATTAAGCTTACGAATTCCAAATTATTTTACTTAAAATCTAAAGTCTATATCCTTAAAATCTGGTCGCCTAACGTGCTACGCTAACAGCGACGAATATAACAGCGAATTTTATTGTATAAAAAAAATTCAAACAGCTATATCTTTACGTTCTTCAAATAATTTTCATAACGCTCTTCTCAATGTACCTCGCCGACGAGAGCTGAACGAATTTATTATCGAACCCAATACTTGTAACGTACCAATTTCAAACTTTCTTTCGTCGGCCACTTATGCCATCTGATAGAATTCTAATTTAATTCTCCTATTGAAGAAAGATCCCAAAAACTTCAATACTTCACAGAATTCACGAATCTGTGTTTGCCCCTTCCATCCACAGTAATCGATATCACGGCGATACGAGTAAGCTCGATAATGAAAAATATTTTAAACGACGCGGAAAATAACGCTTATTCAACGGTACTTTCCAACATCGGCCATTAGTTGAAAGTTTTGATTGCGGCCTGGCCGTATTCACGCCTCGTGTACGGCCAACACGCGGCTCACAGCCGGCAAAGCTCTCCCGGAAGTGGAACAAGATTTACTGGCCGCTATGTTCTTCGGTCGCGGCAACTTTCGACGATCGCTCGTGGCTATTGTTTCGTGGCCTGGCCAGATTGCATAGGAAACCGGCCTCGGGATTCGTGGCTCGATACTTCGGTAACGAGATGCCGAAGAGGACGTATGATCCTAATCACGATACGTTGAACTTTCGGTGTGCTTGAAAAAAGTTTGGTGGAACTTTGGATACTATCTGAAAAATAGCTCGGAACTATTTTTTGAAATCTTTGTTCGTCGTCGATATAAGATTCGATTAAATTTCGTTCAAAAATTGTTATTTGTTTATCGATGTGAGATTAGATTAACACGTTGACGCCGGCGCCGATTTTCATGGTTTTCTCCGTGGGGCGGCGCCCGAATTCACTGTCTGTTTCGTGGGGCGGCGGTGGGTCTCATTTGTATTTTGTGAAATACATGTGAGACCCACCGCCGCCCCTCGGAACAGACGCGAGAGACCCACCGGTGAGTGACGCCGCCTCACGGAACATACACGTGAGACCCACCGGTCTTGCCGGCGTCAACGTGTTAAGAAACTTAAAATTGCGTATGTTTGTTCGTTGTCGATATCAAATTGTGGCGGCACTCGACCAGGGAACTTTCCAACGGCTTCGCGACACAAAGCGTTATACCTTCAAAGGCCGACATACTTAATGCATCATCGATATCCCTACGGTTCTTTCGCCGAATATTCGGAAGAATGCATACGCGGACATCTAATAAACGCTTGCGTAGTGGGGATATCGATGGGCAACAAAGAGAAGAACCCGTTTGGTTTCGAACCAAAGATTCATTCTGCCCCGAGCTGCGAAGTGCGAAAGGTTAGCGTCATAGTGAAGCAAACACTATTAGAGATACGTGATTATAACACTTGATAGTTAATCGTTAATCGTTATTTGTTGTTGATAGTTAATCGTAAATTGTTGACTGTTGATTGTTAATAGTTTAATAAAATTTATTGTTGAACATCAAGAGTATTTCTTGTGGGCACCTTCACCAACATACCACCTCAAAATTATAATTCTTTACTTGGAAAGTAAAGAATCATACTTGGTTTTGCTGACCAAGAATTGGTCCTTGACGCCATCTGATTAGATTTTCTACTGAAATATTAATATTCGTTTGGTTTTCTCAATATAAGATTACCTTTTTTTTAATGAAAATAACATTTGTTTGTTTGTCTTCGATATCAGATTAAATTTTCTATTGTAGGAGTTTACTTGGAGATTAAATAGAGGCTCGATGTACATAAGATATTTATCGATTATACAGGGAATAAAATCCAATTTTGTATTTTACAAAATACAGAATATGAAGAAATTTCGTGACATCCATTTTTATGTAAAAACAATTATGTAAAAAAATGTTTCTCGATGTTTAATTGCTCGACTGACAATTGATATGAAAATATCGAGCATGCAGGGAATATTGAAATGAAAATATAGAGGAAAGTAAAAGTACAGAAGAAACAATTGAAATAAAAATATAGAATGGAATATAGTAATATAAAAATGTATAAAATACACGTGAATCGAAATTCGTTATTGATAATTTAGAAAAGAAAGTTGGAGTTTAAGTATAAATTTGTTGGAGTTTTAACAGAATAAAATGAGCAAATGAAACGAGAAAAGGTATTATAAGCTTTTGGTCACTTCAGCCAGCTTCTCTGAACAACTCTATGAATTTACTTTCGTCGTGGAAACACAGTTACGAGTTTTCCTCAACAAATTTAACGACAATTTCATTCCCTGCTTAAATAATATTTCCAAGATTGGTCGATTCGATGTCTCTCGTTTAAACAATTTCAATTTCACTGAACATCGTGCACCTGGAAAATTATTCTGGCTGCTCTCCAAAAGTCCCTGAAGTCTCCAACCCCCTCGCTCTTTATCTACAAGATTCAGTGCTTAAACGCGTGTAACTAACAGAATTTCATATAAAATGAAATTCGAAGCTCGAGTTATTCGAACATTATTGAAAAGCCGTAGATTTAATATATTTTGAAATCAATGAACATGTAGTTCAAAATAGTTAGAAATCACAAATTTATCGACTTGAGATATATTTAGATACTCAATCATTCATACATTCGAGATATTCAGAAGTTAATCAGTTTAAAAATTCATTGATCGGTTTTGATTGACGAAAGGAGAGAAATATCTTAATTTTATTATCAAGAAAAATCCTTCCTTCTCCTCGAAACCAAAATCTTTATAGGCTTTCTAATATATATTATTACGATCAACAATCTATTTATTAGAATAAATAGACTAACAATACAACCGCCATTAGAAAGAGGAAGAAATATTTAGAACAAACAAATGTTTGCAACAAGCCTCGCACTGATTTAGTGTTTAATCTTTCTAAGACTGTCTTTGGAGTTGTAAAGAAATTTGTCTTTGTTCGTTTGTCGTCCACAATAGAATCTCATGTTCAATTTCGTATCGGAAAGTTTATAACGAAAGGAGAATCCAATAATTTGAACGATGAAATAATTCAATACGTAATTCAACGACTTGAACGATAAAATATCAGAAAGAAAGACATCAAGAAAGACTCGTCTTCAATTATATCAAAGAATTATCCTCCTAATTATGTCAAGCACCATCGAATGAGTAATAATAATTTCAACGATACAGTATCTACATAAAGAAATTAACAAAAATATTTGACAATGTTTCCAATTGAAGATTCAATTGAGATGATATCTTTTCTCGCCAAAAATGAAACCTTTTTAGGGTAATACCGAAACAAATAATGGATAATGAAATACATAAAGTAACTAACAAATTCATTGTCAACGAAAATTGTAATACCAATGTGTACCAATTGTAAAACGAAATAATTAAGTTAATAATACATCTAGCATAATAATATATCATAATAATATACCTAGTATTATATTATATATTAATAATATACGTATGCTATGAATAAAATAACAAATAAGCCAGTAAAATGCAAAGCAGAGCAGAAAGGAAATTGCGAAAACGGAAAGCCGGTAAAATTAGAGACACGTCTGCAAAATTCGCGTTCTCAACGTCGAGTTTCATATTCTTGCTTGGACGTAACGAACACGGACGGAGTAACGGGAAAAATTAGGGATCGCCACGAACTGCAGGTTTTAAATTGCAAATTAACAGCGTTTCCCAGGGCTGTCGCGAGCGGTGCGGTAGCCTCCACGTATAATTCAATGAAGAAACAGTTAAAATTTATGGCCTAGACGTTGTTCCGCGCTGCGAGTTATACTATACACGCGTGTTAGCCTGCAAGATTCATAGCAAGCGCCACGTTTATGGTTTAATAATAGAAAATGTCGGATCTTGTGGTTTGTTATCGTCTAAAGTTAAGTAATTCTATCGACGATTATTTCGGTGAGCTGAGAATTATAATTACGTAAGAGAGTTCTCAGCTATCTTCTTATAAAGTGGCGTTCTGAGTTCGTTGTTACGGAAAATTCATTATGTTTTTTCAAGCTATGGAAACCCGTCGCAACAGAGAACAAAGTTAAAACACAATCGATCGTTGTTTTATGGGCTGATACCCCTAAGAATTGAAATATCCGATTAAACCAAAATTCTCGAAATCTTCATTTTCAACCTGTCTTTTGTAACATGTTTGTACAACATTGGATAAGAGAAGAAATAATGGGAATGGAGAAGGTAGAAGCAAACACGAAATTGGGATAAAAGTATATTGGAATTGGAACAGAATTCTGTTTGCTTCGCAAAGCAAATTTTACGAGATTTCTTCACGAGAGAAATTCTATAATATGAAATTTCTGAGAGATGATAATTACCGAAAGGATTGTTTGGTTCTAGTGTAATATAAAGTGTCAATACACGGCTTTAACTGCGAACGAATTAAGTATGAAAATATGTGTAACGATTAAATGAAAGAGGAGATAGCTGTGAGGAGAAACGAGGGTAACAAGTAAAGTAGAATTTGATTTGCTCACGAGAGAAACACGAAAGATGATTCTATTCTGACGCAATGGATATAAAATACCAATAAAATACAATAATATAGCGACGGATCAATTAAGATAATGCAGAAAAATATGCATATGTATATGAGTAGATATATAAGTTCGAAGCTACAAATGAAATATGTACATTTAAGAATTAACAAAAATTTGGACGTTTTATTTTTTATAAAGAATTTTGTCTTTATTTAAAATTTTTCAAGGATTGAATCGTTGATGGTAAAACGATATATCATTAATTTTTAAATACGTATTTAGAATTAAATTGGCTATGATACTTAAATATTTAAATGTCATAGATCAATGATCTTTCGAAATAATAATCGTTTTAGTAGCTTTCTCTTCCGTCTACTTAAAAATTAAAATCTCCAATTTATCACATTGCAAATGATATCTCTGTATATATTAGGTTGTCCGAAAAGTTTCTTTCGTTTTATAAGGAAATAGTAGACACACGATGTTTTTTGTTTTACATTAGTTTGTTGAATTATGCACGAACATAATAATAGAAATAGAACGAAATGGATCATACTTAATTCAATAAAATAATATAAAAGAGAAACTGTTGTTCATCTATTATCACCTTATGAAACGAAAGAAACTTTTCGGACAACCTATAATCTTTTTCTGTCTAATAAAACAGGTAATAATAATTCTTTATCTATCTAGGTAACCATTGTACGGAGATAAGTGGTCGTTAATTAAACCCATACAAAAGAAGATAATAATTTCAGTTTTACGTAGTTGCTGAAAACTTTTTCCCTGACATTAGCTTCACAGCTGTCTGAATCTTCAGCAAATAAATGAAACGAGGAAATGTTTGCTGACTATCAAAAAACCGCCCCCCCCCTTTATAACGAGATAAAAATACGCAACCAGAGATTCGGTGATGCAGAGATATCAACGCGCTATAACATTCGAAAATCAATCGTCATCATTAAAATACGCGAACACAAGCGTGAATAATTTTATCCGGTTCATGTTTCGGACGTTTTATACACGTTATGTAATTGTAAAAAATAAAAACCAGAATTTAAAACGTTTCGTATAAATTCGAATTCTGCCAAGCCTGAAATTGATATTAAAAATCCGTGACGTTAATAGGAATTAGTTTTGCTAGAAATGCTGGCGGAGAAAGAGCTGCGAGAAGAAAATGTCTGCTCGTTAAACGCTCGAACGACCAAATAATCGAATGTTTTTGTGAATTTAATCAACGCGAAATTGCATGACATACTTTCGAATCGATATAAAAGGGAACAAAAGGAACGTTGTAGATAAAATGTTTGCTTTGCAACGTTTGTCTTGTTTTCATTTAATTTTTTTGTTTTTTTTTTTTTTTGTTTAATAAAAATCCACCTGGTTATAGGAAATGTCTCCTGTCTTTTATACAAAAACAGAGTTTCGTAATATTCAGATAACAATGTAGGTGTAACCTTTTGAGCTTTTTGGTTTTAACCGCAATAAGTTTGTATCGTAGTTTTTACTTAGCCATACATAATTCCGTTCTACTCGCGTGAATATGTATGGCCTCCTATTCTACTTGTCCGACCCTATACGGTTGCCATTTCCGGTCACTGAACAATGCACCATTTCCATTCTCTTTGTCCGGCCACGTACGCTGCCTGTTTCTGGTTGTTTAACAAAATATAATTTTTCTGTTTGTCGATCCTCGGATTAAAACTTTGCCCCGCCGGTGTTTCATTGTTACGCTATTCATTATAGGATTAGAGAATTTGTACGATCAGAGAAAGTTTCGAAAAATATTTGCCACTTTCATGCGCGTTCAAATATTCGGATAAATATTGGATTTTTTTTTGATATCGGACATTGGAATAAATATCGGATTTCATTTAGAACCGAGGGAATTTTTCTTAAACGATTTGTTCTGTTGCATTTTATATTAAGTCGCTGCTTTCCTCGATCTTTCCACGAACGAAATATTACAGGAAATTCTTCATTTCCAACTGTTATATCATTTTATCCTTCCACCACAAAACCATCTCATAAAATCACCTTATAAAATCACTGCTTTAAGCTCCACTCGAAATATCGCTTCTATAACGACATTTCATATCTTAAATTTTCTGCTCGGTTGCATCTGCGAACGTTCATTTTCGTAAGTTTCATCGGTGGAAAAAAGCAAGTCTCTCGGCGACCCTGAGGACGCATTTCCGCTGAATTTGTAGGATACTTTGAAGCATTCCTCTTTCTCCAGCTCCTGTTGCTGTTTTTCCTATCCTCATATTCAACCGCCAACCCCAATTCGCCGGGTTTTCTCTGGTTCACGTTGATCATGCTCGCGTTTCGTTTCCCCCTTGCTTTCTCGTCCGCGAAACTACCCTTGCGCGTTTTAAATTTCGTAGCAAGAGGACTTTTCCGCGAATTAGACGTCTGACATTCTTTTCCCTTCTTCAAAGATGTTATAAATACATCGTGTTTGGAAATTACATTGCCAGAAGAAAGGCTGTCTTTTTAGGTTTGCTAGAGATACAAATTTTAGTATAGTAATTTCTTTCGTCGTACAGTTGTAAATATAGTATAATGGAGAAAGTTCTGACAACGGATTTAACTTAATTTGTTTTGTAATCGTTACTTAATAATGCGAATAAATATTACAAATTGGTAGAATTAAAGCAAACTCTGAAAGATTTTTTATATAAAGAATTTTTGAATTTTGGTATCGTAGGGGAGAAATTAAAAATTAGACTACATCGCTTTAAGGTACAAGAAATTTGTAAATCTTGTAATGTAGAATTTTATGTAGACTATTATGGTCGTCGAGAATTCGAGATTACTATATCGGAGAAATACGAAACTCAAGTTCTACGAATTGCAGGATTACTATATTTGAATTTCGAATTTTTCAAAATTATCACGCTCGTATTTTGAGCATTCGAAAGTTACATTCGAAGCTTGGATATTCTTAAGTTCTACGCATCTCAAGTATAAAGAACAAAGATAGAAATGAAATTTTTTCGTAATACGATTAATCAAATCTGGTATTTCCCTATTTATACGTATGTTAATAAATTATTTCACAACGGATATTGTAAACAAATCAAAACAAATATCGACAAGTTCTTTCTTATTTTTTATATCCTATAACCCCGTTGTAATTACAGCGATTATTTTTCTATTAAAAGTAGTTCACAGATCGGTAAGAAGATCTGTTTGCGAGATTCCACGGTTTATGTAATGGACTCAAGCATGTTTTTGTTCGTCTTAGTAAGCATGAAGTTTCACAAGCTTGAAACGTCGCGAAGTTACACTTTCGTTTAATTCAAACGTATCTCTGCCTGACTAGATTAGATTAACGAGGGTCTTACAGGCTTATTGCACGACATAAATGGAAGTTCAGTTTAGGCTTTCATTTTACGAGCGTGGCGGGCATAAGCTTCTTCGAAGATAACGGCGTATCTTATCGAAGTATTGGACTTATACCGAGGTTTTATTATTCTCTACTACTTTGTACGACTTAGAAATTGATTCTTGTTCTTGCCTCGTTCCATTAGTCTTTTCCGTTTATTGCTATATCGATATACTTTTATCATTCATTTTATTTATCATCCATATTATTCATTTTTATCCCATATTATCTTTTTGCGCTTTCATTGTTCAATTTAATTCGACAACCCTAACATAAGAATGTTATAATTAAGCGAAATAATTTAAGATCGATTGAGAATAATCGAAGGGTAATCGGGAAACGACTATTTGAAAATCAAAGAACCAACGAAGAATTATTCACCTAATTTTATGCAGATTTATTTAAATTTCGATATGAATGTCAAACAATTTATTTGCACTTTTGATCTCTCAAGTTTCAAGAAACATCGTTGAAATAATTCACTGCCAACTAATCGTTGGATAATTAAAAAATCATCAAAGTTACATCAAATTAATCATAAAAGATCATTCGTCTCGTTAACACTACGCAATATGTATTAGGTCATCCCGTAAGTTCGTGCCGACTTTTGTGTATACATTTCATGTGTCGATTTATAAACATACGGCGATAAGGGACCAATGCACTCGAGCTTAGCTGATCGAGAACAGGCTAGAGCAGATTTTCGTGGGTATAAGATCGTAATATAGTGAACGCAGTGACTTCTAACGGTAAAAAATCATGAGTGAAACGCGTATCCATTTTCGACATCTCGTGTTATATGAATTTCGGAAAGGAAGTTCTGCAACAATTGCCACGAAAAACATACCTGCTGTTTACGGAGAAAATGCGCTTTCATCTCGCACCCGTAGGAAGTGGTTCCAACGTTTTAGAGCTGGGAATTTCTGTTTAGAAGACGAGGTACGCTCCGGGCGTCCTCCTCAGACAGACGAAGATAAAATTCGGGATCTTGTTGAAAAATCAACAAGAAGAACAACGAGAGGGGGATTACATTTTTCCATGAAACTGAAAGGTATGTAAACAATCTTAACATTTATAACCGCTCGAAAAACGGCACGAACTCATGGGATGACCTAATATTATCCACAGATCTAACACACCTAACAAAATACCACCCCACAGTGTGCTTCTCATCACAGTATCTACTCCACTTACACGTATTCTTAAACTGAAGCCTCAACTTGCATCGTTGGAAGTCATACACAGAGTATTGGAGCCGTCATAGCCGACTCTAAACCACCTTATGGTCCACGTTGTGTCATTTCCAACCGATTATCGTGGCTCTTAAATTATCAAGCAACTGTACGGACCAGCGTCGGTTCCCATTATCTCGTTTCGACCTCTTCATCCCTCGACTTTAACCAGGTTGCGGGACGAGCCGCAAGCCCTTCGGCATTTCACGTGTCGTTCAAAGGGAACGAAAACAACGAGACAGTCAGCTTGGGCGAGTTTCGGAAATTCTAACGACGACACGTCGAATCCCAGCAATGCCAACTTTCGAGAACAGGCTAACCGCGCACGGATTGCCGCCTGACTGTTCCCAGAGAATTATCCGCAGTCCATGACGTGGATACCAGGTCTCGTCTGCCTGGATAATTATCTGTCTCGTGCTGGCATCGTTGCTCTGTGTATAGGACAGTGCAGCTTAAATGGCCTCCTGCTGATACACCAGCAGCTTAACTTTTAGAGCTTGCGTCCTCCGCGAACCTCGCATACCAGACAGGGTTTTGTAAATTACGGCGATAGTGATTTGTATTTTATAGATGCTCTTTCAACCCCTTAATCCCTTATCTTATCGTTTGAATTTATGCGAAGAATTAAGTATACTCGTATCGATTAAATATTACTCTTTCGGTTTTACCGCTATAATAAAAACAATTGTGGTATCGTTGCAAAGATCGTAGCGCAGCTTTGCGCATCGAATTTCCGTTTATATCACGCCATCACGAAAATCTAAATATCCAACAAGCTTCGTAAAAATCAGGTTGCAATAAAGTTCGCGTTGGAATATTTGTCTCGCAATTTCCCATCTTATCGTTTCTCCTACGAACGAGTTAACACGGTTTGTGGGATTTTCTTGTTTCTATAAAATACAATCTTTTTTCTGTTTGTAATTTAATCATGATACCTTATTGAACAAAATATTATAACTTGTTAGAAGTTGGTAAATTTACAGTAACAAAATTCGGGAATCTTCGACCGATTCTTGCAAAATAATTTGGTCCAAGGGACCAAAGGTTATTGATGGTGTTTAGGTTTTAGATTCTGTCGGTATTTTGGTGCGATTTATGATTGCTATGGAAGGTTTCATATATTACGATGCTAGCGATTTGTAAGTGTTTTATGGACGCGCTTGTAAGGGTAGCTGATAATACTGAGATATTAGATTTCGTCGACGTTATTTTATTTTCACGTGATTTATGATGTATTTAGAAATTTCGCCTGTGTGGCATTTTTACACTTTGTCAGTATCGTTTTATCTTCCAGTGATTTATGGTGTATTTAGAGATTTTGCCTACATTTTAGACTCCGGCGATATTGTCATATTTTGTAGTATATTTATACAATCTTGAGTTAGACTTCTGATTTTATCGATATTATATTTATATTTATTATTAAATTTTATTTCGGCCTTGTAAACTCGCCTTGTTAACGTAGATTTTCACCTAATTTAAGCATCGAGTTGCTTAGATAAATTTTTCTACTTCGTAGACGTTTATTTAAAAACACTTTAATTTAGAATTATTTCTAAATTTGTACACATTTGCTTTCTAGCAAAATCAAAACCGAAATATAAGATTGTAAAATTACAAATGTAATATATTAAGATTACAAGTTTCTTAAATCTGATTAATTTCTCAATCTTTCGATTACCACCACGATACAAATTAAAAGAAAGATTATCTGTGAATTTTCCAATTGTCCAATTTGCTCACGATAAATTTCCTCGAAATACGCGAATGTTACTTCGAAACATCTGGCTCGTTCGATTCTCGTTACTAAACAGAAACTATCGCTCTGTAATTTTACAGTAATTTGGAATTCCACCTGATTTCGTTCCCATTAAAGAAACATTACACTTTTGCAACACGAAGTTTACGACACGTACATGCTCCTCTATGGAAATCTGTGTTTTAATTCCTACAAGAGCTACAAACATACTTTCCTTTCTTTGCACAATTTCAGACACTTTAAAATCGAATTATCGAGCCAAATACGCAAAGTATAGTGTACGTTTAGGCTATTACGAAACATAATGTTATTTCACTCCTATAATTTGCATCATATTTTTTATCTATAGAAAATCTATAGCAAATTGCACTAATCTAATATTGTGATTGCCACTATACGAATAGTATTACAAAATACCTTTCGACATAGCATTAGAAATAATAACAAAAGAATAAAGGATTCCATAAATCGATAAAAATTGGTTTCATTGCATAAGAATTTGCATTTTCGTGCGATATAATACTCGAGAGAATATTATGGCTAAATAGGCGCAAGTGAATTTACCAAATAAATTCACCAAACGATGCACGAGCCCCATACAAGTTTCGGTATACAGAATAATCTATTCATAAACACAGCATTGTACGATCCACGATAATTTATCGGTAATTAATTTTGATATTCCATGCAGTTCGATCCAATGCGTGCACAACCTATAAATCAGTGTTCGATAGTTCGAATACCATAAATTACGTTACTAAACATTTTGCAAGGAGAGATTTCGAAGAAAATTCGAAAGTTTTACGTACTTCCAAGCGAATGAACAAATATCGATCATAATTCTTATCTTTATCGTCAAACGAATTCATTTCTCACTTAATTCTTTCAATTCCTATTATTCAAGATGAAAAAATAGCAAAATAACGTACGTGATCCATAATCTGTGAGAAAATAATTCCCATAATTTGCAAGAAGTGAAAGACGATTCTCAAGATAGAGAATGAAACGGAATTTTCATTATTTCCAACGAGAAGCCAATAACTGTCGTATTCCCGCGAACAAAAATTGCTTTCTCGTGAGCTTTATTAATATTCGATGCTTTCTTGTTATTTCCAACAGTACGTCGAAATTTCCCACCTGAAATATCACAGAGAAAAAAATTCTCTAAATTGTTGGCACACTTCGGAATCGCGAAAGCTCCAATAATTGCACGTTATCTGACTTCTGCGAAGTTTTCACGATAATGGAGATGAAAATTGGGCCGCAAAAAAAAAAAAAAAGAACAGAAAAGAAAAAGAGAAAAAAAACGGAAACAAAACTAGAGAATCGCAAGGGGTGGTTGAATTCCGTTCCTTCGGCCTCGTTTAATCCATTCGTTCTCGATGTCTGGATGGAGTACGAATCGGGGAAGAGAAAGAGAGAAAAAAGAGAGACGGAGAGGGAAAATGTTTAGCAGACGATGGAATAGGCAGAGTTGTCGTGGGTGAAGTCTTTGATCTCGAACGGGGACGTAGCTGGGTCAAGGAAAAACTTCGTTCCACGTTCCAGTAAAGATCCACGATAGATGAACATCGACTGGGCGGGTTGCACTCGTGCGAGGATAAAAGAGAGATCGAGTGGTGTGTCTTGCGGGATGTTGCTACTTTATTTCTTGCTTTGTTGTGTGTCGTGCGATGCTTCTGATTGGAAGCTGATGGGTCTCACTGTTCTCGTTTTTCTGGGGCAAGGTGGACGAGACAAAAGGTGGATAGATTCGCTGTTAACGAGGCGTGCTGGTTTCTTTGAAAGCGCCAGTAACTAACTTTCCTAGGAACTTTTATCCGGGGAACGTTTTTATCGAGTAAATTGAATTCCGCGTGAGCTTTATTAATATTCGAATGGGATTGAAGAATTCCTCTTTGTGTAATTTAGCACAATATGCCAGACGCTTTTGTCGTTTTAAAAATCCAGTTAGTTCACGAAAGTTCCAGTTAGTTCAGCGTTTCATGATATTCGTGTACCGGTCATCATCTTAGATGTGCTTGATTTTAGGTTTAAGTTTCTATTGATGTGGCGTGTCGTTGGTCGTTTAATTAGAAACGCAGTTTACGATGAAAGAAGCGGGTTCTTCGTCTGTGGAGATTTCTACTTTGTCTTTCTACTGTCGAAAATAGAAATAGACGAAATAATTTCGAGTACAACCGAATTGGATCTCCGGCCAGTTATAGACTCGGTGATCGTTAAATTAGAAAAATCTATACCGAACAGTAATCAGAGTGGAAATAAAAATCTAATTTCTATATGAGCAAGCTATTCTCTGTAATGCTAAAAATAGTTAGCGTTCGTTAACCATCGAACTTAGTATTCCATTGCTCGTTCATCTAAACTTCTACCAAATATTCCATTAACGATTTATACGTAAATATACATAGTGTACCATAATTGATGATGCAAGCAGTAAGAGAGTAATTTTATTTGAGAAGACAGATGGGAAACATGGAAGGAAATTCCTCGATATTTTATTATTCACCCTCATTTCGTAAAAATGCAATATACACGGACAGAAAAGCCGAAACAATTCTCCGCAAAGCGAACAATTAAACTCTCAACTGTGGATAAAATGAACAACGTCCTCTAATTCCTCGATATTTTTACATTCCGTTATTTCGTCGAAAGTTTGAATATCCAGTGAAAAATCGAGCAACCACGTTATCAGGAAACTAAGTGTACAATGCGCGACGTGCCATCACTTTTCAACCCTTTCGCTCTTCATCGTCCCAGATTCCCATCGTTCCATGGCGGTGGTTCTTAAACCCATCGATCCATCAGAGGCTCAGTGGCCCGTCCAAAATCAACGAAGCTTGTTTACCAGCGGAAACAACCCTCTGCTCGACACAAGAGGATCGATCATCATCGCGGAAGCCCGCAATATTTGCATCGAAAACGTTCGATTTTACGCCCTGTCTTCGCTAAGCAAAGAGTATGTCTAAACAGAGAGGACACTTGTTGCTGGCAGCGTCGCATAAAATATCGAATATAGGTATGAACACCGCGGCCGGAAATGTTACTTGCTGAACAACGCGGCTATCGAGGCTGCTGCGGTTATAGTTTCGCTGGCTTGCACTGATTAGCTTATGCATGACGTTTCCGAACGCTGCTCAGATACGCCATGAATGAAATTTGCATTTGTGGGCTGTGGAGATGCGGAATGGGGCGGGCAAGTTGAAGCGTTTATGAGAGGCCGGTCGTGTTTCTCGGTTGGTCGATTGGCCAGCATGACGATTATTAATTGATAAATTGGAAATTATGGCGTTCGTGAAAAGTATTAGGTCGTCTGAAAGGTTTATTTCGTTTTATAGGAAAGTAATGGACGCACAATATTTTCTGTTTTATATTATTTTATCGAATTACGTATGATCGATTTTGTTCTATCAAAATAAAGATCACAACGTTCGACAGATTAGGTTTCATGTTTGTACGAAGATGCGTCGTTGTAAAACACGTGTCTGTAAAAGAGAGACACTTCTCGGACAACCTAATAGTAAATTTTGTGCGCTTGTTTTTATCAGAGAAGCGATTGAAGAATACCTTGTGCCTTTTTGAAATTTGGTGTCTTTTGTGTTTTTTACAGGATTAGAATATTGTCAAATGTAGCGCTATTTTTCTTGGAGTAGAAATTATAAATTTTTTGTGAATGTAAAATACTTTATTGTATTACTTTATTGTATTTTGTCTAATTATCTTTATCGTATTACTTGTATCGTACGTTTGGAGACAAAATGTAAAGATCGGTCGCAAAATGTAATACGATTTTTCAAGGTATAGATCGAAGCAATAAAAGCGATAAGAGCAATAAAAAGTGGCAAATCCGATGTTAATCGGCGCAAGCAACATTCTGACATGTACATTACGATTTCATGCCAAATCTCAGCCGTAAAAAGCGATAGCAGCTTCATTTGCATCCTACTTTATATTCGCGTAATTAAAATTCCAGTCATATTAAACAAATACAGTTTGAATCTCCTATTCATTCAGTTTGATATTTCTTTTATGAATTCATGCATAGAAACGAATTCATTAAAGTGCTGCTGGCAATGCACAGTCGCTTGAATCATTACAGAAATTTATTCGAGAAATCTTTTTAATCTCGTCACGATTTTTGCATAGTTTCCCGAAGGTATTAAAGATCGCGCGTAATTTTACTATACGCTGAGACATCTACGTTCGAATATTGGGAAAAGGATGGAAATACATATTCCTCGGCGATATGAAAAATGGCGAATAAACGTGAATTTCGTTTGACAGAAGCCATACATCATCTTGACTGATCGTCTTCCCAGTTCAGTTTGATTTCGTAACTCAATTAGCGATAAAGTTTCATCGCCGATGTAACCAGAATAAAGATTCAGCCGTGAAATAGAGAAAAATGTTGCAACGTTTTCCTTCGTCATGTGCGCTTTGTACGTGCGATTCGTTTTTTTCGTGAAATTCTTTTGAAAAAGCTCCCTCAGAAATGGGAATTTCCTATGATAAATGCAATTCACTTGGAAGGTTGAAATACAGCGAATGAAAGTTCCTGGAAATTCTTAATTAATCAACGAGCTTTAACAATACGTTTTTCATAATATCTACATTTTCATCACAGTTCTTCTTTTCCTTTAAAGAACGTTTAATTTTTACTTTCTAATTTTTCCCCTTTTCCTCTTTATATAATTCTGTCCCTTTTCCTGTTAGCTTCGCTGTATTACAATTTTATAAAGTTTCGATAGCAACATCGTCCATAGTTCATTGTTTTAAGTTTAACTTTTCAGACAGATGACGTTATTTACTGATGAGAATGAGTCGATAATTAGATAACCAAATCTACTTTGACAAAACGTTAAATATTTTTCTATCGATAGATAAAATCTTAATTTTGTTTCGAAAAAAGTGAACTAATTCACACATTTTTCTCTTATATTTTACAATTCTTTGCCTTTTCCTTACTAAATTTTCTATTCCAGTTGTGTAGAAACTTCGATAGTAACGACTTCCACTGTTCTGGGTTACACTTCCCAGAAAAACTAATATCCTGTGATCAATTTCTATTCAAATTTACACACCAATTTACGATATTTACAAAAAAATCCACGTACTAGGTTGTCCGAAAAGTTTCTTTCGTTTTATGAGGAAATAATAGACGCACAACATTTTTTGTTTTATATTATTTTGTCGAATTACGTACGATGCATTTTGTTCTCTTGAGATAAACACCGTAACATTTTACAGACTTGGTTTCACGTTTGTACGAAGGTGCACTATTTTAAGAAACACGTTCGCGAAAGAAAGACACTTTCCGGACAACCTAATACAATAAAAACCAGCATGAATTTCACAGTATCAAGTATCCACAGTAATTTGTTCAGCCTTTCGCGATACAACTTTCACGACCAATCAATAAAAAGTATTTTTAATGGTATTTAGTACTTGGTCATGTGTTAGCGAGGCAAAGATGACGCACCGTATCGCCGTTTATCGTCGACTCGCGTGTTTCAGATTCGCCGATGGAACACGAGGGAAACGAAACGTTGCTCGATGAAGTGAAAAGAGTATTTCCCAAGCGGCGTTTTTCCAATCATCGAGAACGTGCGGTCCTTTCGGATGGACCTCTTTGAGTTACCCTACTCGATGCCGAGGCCACGCAAGGATTCTTTTTCAAAGTAAGAAGCACCGTTTCACGCGGCGATAACGACCGACATTCACTCACTTTATGGCGATAAGAGAGCGTAAAAGTGATTGATTTCTAGCGTAACGTTGGCAATATGCCGAGATTCGAGCGAAGATTTTTTTCAGAGTTTCCTAGCGTGCTTAATTTGATTAGTTCAGCGAGTTCCGGGAATCGTGTAGACCCTGTTGGATACTCATTTGGAAATTGATTATCGACAATTTCACTCATCCACCCTTTTTCTCCTTTTTTCCAATTGCAAGCTTCGTTCGAGGATTTCAGCGGTTTGTAGAATAACGTTCAAAGGGAAGCGTAAAAAACGCAGCGGATCTGATGGTAGTTTGTAATGTAGAATAATGATCTTGAAATTGAAGCTGATGGTACTTTTTAAACGTAGATTAATGGCGGAGAAATTGAATTTAATGGCTTTTTTTTTTTTTTTTTTTTTTTTTTTTTTTTTTTTTTTTTTTTTTGATGTGGAATAATGGTCAAGAAATTAGATTTAATGGTAGATTTTAATGTAAAATAATGATCGAAAATTTGGCTCTCCGATATTTCAAAATAACATTATCCAAATATATAAAGATGATCTTACTTATATAATTCATAGATAAAGATCATCTTTACTGCTAGATTTATTCTGATTTTAGTTAATTCTATTCTGATTTCTAATTGGATTCTGTGGATTTATTTCGAATACAGTTGAACAAAGATTTATATGATTTTGAAGATGTCTATATTATAATTTTCGGCTCCCGCTTCAAAATAAAAAAGTGAAAGGAGAGACAACTTTAGCTGAGACGATATTTCTCAGTTCGGTGTAACAGACGAAAAAGTCGTCTTAAATAGGCACGGGAGGCTACGAAAGTAACACGAACGGACGCGTGACTTTGTCTGCCTTTGGACATGTTTCGTTGCTAGACAGAGGTTCGATGACAGGCTTTTTACGTCCATCTATTCTCTTAGTTCCGCCAGAAAGTAAGGAAAGATATATTTCAAAGAAGATAGCCTGCGGCATTGGCTGAAGTTGAAATACGATCGAGTGTCGAGAACGTTGCTATTTTTTGTGACTTTGTTCACGGTTCGAATTAAATGTAATTGAATAAGGAATATATGCCTGTATCGATCATAACTGAGGCCTATGTATGTATGAATTTGCATAAATTATTGATAATTCATGGTACTCTTTTCGTACACCGTTTCCCCAATACATCGATAATCTCCGATTTGTAATTCGCACATTTCGCGAGAAATTTCGTATCAATGCAATGTTTCCCCAAACAAATGAAATTTTCTTAGAATTTTAACGATAAGATTTTGAACGATGATCTCTTATAAAAATGATCACAGTATCGTTAATGTAAGAAAAAATGCATATACATCGTATAAACTTTTGATCCGCAAACTGATTGAATTAGCTTTTGCTAATTAACGTCGGATCATTTTGATCAGCAGTGTGTATTCCCATTCTTTACTTTATATATTTTTCGGGATTGCATGTTCGAATTGAAAAGTTCGTATTAGAAAGCTCGAACTGCAACATTTAAATTCAAATGTTTAAAGTGGAAAGACGTTCTAATGTTCTGAAATACGATTTCCCACAATTTCCAATCCTCCACTCAATTTAATTACACGAAATCTTCCTCAAAGCACTAAAAGCAAGCACCGTCGTAAAACTAGGAATAAATTCGAGGAACATTTAATTACACCGTCTATGGAAAAGAAAGCTGACGAAAAAACGTTATTGTCCATCGAGAAGCAACGAGCAGGTCCGAAAGAAAAATCAGTAACAGTGGTATGCATAAATACGGAAGAAGCATAAAGAAGTCCCATTGTGGGACAAAAGCAGAAAAACAGGTAAGAAAGCAACAGTGGATGCGAAATATACACGGAAGAAACCGAGTGAAAAGCCAGGAGAAGGAACAAAAGGTACACGCTAAAAGATCGAGAAAACCCCAGAGAAAGATAACGCGCAAGAAATGGAACAAAAAGATACCAACAGAAGGATAACTGGAACAAGCGAAGAAAAATAACGTAACACGAAATAACACGAGGGGAAAAAAGAAAAGGAAAATAAAAGGAGCGCCATACATTTACCAGATTACTTTCCTTTAATCACCGTCATCTAATTCTTCGCTGCGAGAAATGTCCATCATTACCTGCGGCTGTTCGATCTACGAGTTCCATTAATTTTCTTCAAGAAATTGCTAAAATTGTTCCTGGACAACGTAGGATTATTTTTCGAAGCGATCTATTTTCCCTCGTTGGTATTTGGTGTCGTAAAGATAAAATAATAACTTAAAACCGTCACTACGATCAAATCTCGAACATTTTTTGGTAGACAAACAAAATATTTCGTTCTGTGTCTTTGTATCTTTAGCGCACAGTGACGGACAAAAGTATTCGTATATTTGGAATGTAGAAATAAAAGAAGAAACAATTTTCTATGTTATTAACAATATTCAAGTATATGTAACGGTGTATTATTCACAGATATTTATATTAATAAGTGTCTTTAACTTTTATTTATGAATTTTTATTATCGTAAGTTCCTGTGAATATGTCGAATATTATAAGAAATAATGCTTTTTACATTCCTATATGCCAACTGTATGTACACTCGTATCTCTCACTGTATTAGACACGGATTTTTCAATTTTCGATTTCGAGTTTTTCAGAAAACTTGAATTAATCTGAATTTCCATAAAAATATTCACCATCCACTTATGACGTCTAGAAATCCAACAGTGAGTTACAATTGATAAACGATTCTCGTCTAAAGTAGCGATCAAGTCCATCAATTGATAACCACGATGAATGGCAACTGCAACCATTATTTTTTAAAATTCACCTTCGAACTCGAGATTATTTACGCTATCGTCACGTGATGAATAATCCGAAAGAAACAAATCCTTCGTTTTATTCGAACTGAAATATTAGTTCTACATCTGAATAATAAAATTGACAAATTTACGGAAAGCAGTGTCGATTAATTTGGCTTCTGAGAGGATAAAATGGAACGTTCACTTTCCTACGTTCTTTCTGCTCATCGCGAACAATAAATCGAAGATAGCTTGCTCGTGATGGTAACTTCTCCTTTCCATTCACCCTTTCTCTCCTTTATTATTTCTTTGTATAGTTTCTCAGCCGCATTAAAAAAGAAAAACGGGGTCGATAAGATAAAAGCAAAGTTATGGTTAAAGCGTATTAAATAAATTTGTGACCAATGCAGCTGTTTCAGATTGTAAAAAGCACGGAGAGGTGTGTGAACAGAATTATAAGCCCGATCCATTTCTACTGTAGGCTGAACAGGCCGAAATAAAAATAGATTGTTTAAAATGTATATTTTCTTATTACAATTTTATCTTATTTCTCATCGTAACTTTATTGTATTTTTCATTATAATCGTATTCTCCCGTTCTTTATCTCGTTTCGTCCATTCTTCGAAATTCATCCTAAACTTCGTATTCTAGTCTAGCAAGGCTCGGAGCGGTTGTGCCGGCCATTGTCGTCGCCGGCGCACAAAACGATTTCAACAACTTTCTCGTCGCATTGTTTTAATTATCGTAACATCGTGCCGCGCCTCGGTGCACCCGGTCGTTTCAGAATCTTTGACCCAGATCCCGTTGAATGCCGGCGTAACGAGTCGGGCGCTGGAAAAGCTTCTTTTCGCAGCTCCTCGCGACCTCATCGGGCTACTGACCATGTTTCTTTCGATACCGGAGATCCTCGTCCCTTCTGTTCGATGCATTTGCGCCGGAAGTGGCCAAGAAACCGAGGAGAAGGAAGTTTCGTCGCGCATTGTGCACTGCGGTTTAGAGGTTTAAGGGTTTCGTTGCCCCGGAAAACGATATAGGGGAAGTTTGAAGATTATCACTAGAACTACCGGTCTGTAACGTGCGGTAGTACTCAGAAATATGTGGAGACTTGGTAGAATAGTTTGAAGAAGAATGCTATTTAGTCGTAGAATTAGAAATAGTGAAACGGTGATTTTATTCTTTGTCATAGTTAGCGAAATATTATAAATAAATTGTTGATGTTTATGCGTCTATGGAGTATCCGGGGATGTAAGAACGCATATAATATGCAAACAGATACGAAATATTGAAAGGATAACGTTCATTATAATATGTATAATAATGTACAATATTCATTATAATATCTGCAATGTGAAATATTTATGTAGGTCTTATATTTTATAGTTGTGTTCGCAAAAACGTGCATGAAATTCGCAATTAATTTGATGGTGGTAAGATATTAACGATGTTTAAAATCATTTAACACCTCGACAAATGGTGTATTTAATTGTAATATACCATTAATAAGGTTTCGAATAAACAATTTATATTTCATGTTACCATTGATTCTCTTTGTACGTACACTTTAGTAACATTCACATGTTTCATTAAATATAAATCGATCGATATTATTTTAGAAACATCAAGCTTATTGCAATCCCGTTAAAACTGAAAATTAAATAAAAAAAGCCGAAGGTTAATATATAGATTTTTCACAAAATAAAAGTTTTCCGTATAAGATCATCTTGTTCACTCTCTATGGTCAGAGTATTTAATTATGAAAAAAAGAATTACAATTGCCATTAGTGTCTTCCTATCTAAATATTGACGAAACTTCTGAACGAAAACTTCTGTTCTAATAAACAGATAAAATAAATAGAAAAGCCGCTCAGGCTGGCAACTAAGTCCTGCGCCGCTCAGGCTGGCAAGGTGACACCCAGCATGGTGGCACCTCCCGGAAAGGAACAAGGCCTAATGCTGGGCAATTCAGAGCGCAACTGCCCCCTGAAACCAGGGTCTAGGCATAACAGTCCGGGTTACGCGGAACCAGTGGACGTTATCGCACACAAGGCGGCGACAATATCAAAAGGACAACTTCGGAACGATACAGCATCGGATAAAGATCGACACAATGAAGCAGGATGGCTACATACGAAGGGGGGACGACCCACCTAGCGTCAAATTCAACAGTTAGAGGAATTTTTAGGACTGGCTCGATCAAGAGGACGCGGAAGGGGGTGCAACGGAAAGATAATTCGTAAGAGGTTCCAGAAGCACTCCTATCACGCGCGTAAAATGGTCATCGTGGAGTTTTAGTCGGTTAGAGTCCGACACTACTCTATTGTTGCCGATTATTAGCAGCAGCAGAGTGTCCATGAGGATTTCTCCACGTGCAAAAAAAAAAAAAAAATGAATGGCTACATACGCATGCAGCTGTAAATTCTAATCCACTGCATCTAATCGAATTAAAGGAATCTCCGATTTTGCCACGTAGCAACGTAGGAGGACAGTTCATCATCAGACATCGTACCGTACGGGTGAAATACTTCACTCCCAACAGGATCTTACCATCGCCGTGTTCCTAACATCACACTTTACGTTTATACAATAAGTGCAAATACAGTGCTGGATTACTCTAACACTCGATCTATTAAGCCTCCTCCACCTTGAGCGTTAATTCGTTCGGAGTACGCGATATCGACCGATCGATTTGACGTGACTGGTTACTCTTTAGTCGATAATATGCAACATATTTATCATCCATTTGGCAAAGTTCAGGCTATATATTCACCACTATATCGATGAGACAAGGTTTATGCCATTTTTATCTTGCTCCATTTACCCACACTCCATCGAAACACTTATACTTTTTTTTCCAATAGAACGATTTCTATCTCGCTTAAACTCGAGGGAAGGTAGTAGGAAAATTTGTTGAATATTAGAGCTTGCCAACGTTGATAAAGGGTTCATCGATTTTTTTGAATGGGTGAACGGAATGGATGGGCGATTAAAGAACGCGAGGCAATTACAGGAAGCCGTGGAACGTCGTCGACGTTCGAGGGGTCGTCGGGATGAGCTAGGTGCTTCCGCCTTTTTACCCTTCAAAAGCGGTGCACTGCGGATTATGCGTCCCGATAGTAAAATTGTAATGGTCATCGGGCACATTATAGCCGCCCTTGAATCTTTAACCTTCCAGCTTTGCGACAGATTATTCTCGTCTTTAGCTCGTGCGTGTCTGAAGTTATACTGGGTGGCTCGTAACGATACGGCTGCAGTCTCATGGTGCAGTTGAAAAATTATGATGAATACGATAAACGAAGATGAACGAGATAAGGAAAAGCGATACTCCTTTACCCAAGGACATTATTTTAGAACAGTTGCAATATTCTGTGCGAGATAAAAATATCTTTTGCAATTCTGAATTTTCAGAGTGAAATTCGAAAGTAGTGGAATTTATCCGACAGAGGATTTGTCTGTAAATAATTATCCTGCAATTTTAGGGAGCGAATTCTCGGAGCGAAAAATTGTATTTCCTTCCTTGTCAAAGTGATTATTTTACGTTTACGATATTTTCCACCAGACGAAAATATTATTTTATGAAATCTTCGTGGAATTTAGTTGAAAAACAACGAACGATATGAAGAAATCTATTTGCGACATTTTCTTTAAAACGGAGATATTATTTTATAAAAATTTACGGGCTGAATTATGAGAATACGTCGAAACATGCGATAGAAAATACGGAAGATGAACGAGATGAAGAAAACTGAAATTCCTCCTGAAATTTGTCAAAGTATGAGATTGGAAACATAAAGATTCGAGGACGCGTCAGAGTTCAATTATGGGGATTTTTTTTTCCTTTTTGATTAGACCAGTAAACTTCTCTCCTATATTTTTTGTATTGTAACAAAATAACATGTAAGTTACCTAATCCACGTTTTTCAACAATGTTGCGTTTACACGCCTTTTTTTCAATAAATTAAACCAAGTAAATGAATGTTTTATAAAAGACAAAAATGAGAGATTTATTCGACAAGCTACATTGGTAAAAATATCCGAATATAAAAGCATTTGAAAGCAAATGTAAGTGTGCGTCACGTTTAACACAGTATTTCTTGCACGTGACTAAAATAAAAGCTTATATTAAAATAACCAGTCAATGTTCAATGGAGAATACCTGTATCGTAACAGGAAATTTTCCTAGCATTTTCATGCTTACCAGATAGCATATATTACCCCATATGCATACCCATTTCCAATCTATTATACATAAATACACGTTTGATACCGCACCATTACCTATTTGCAATTTTATATATCCATTATATATATGTCTGTAACCAGGCGCTTGCTATAAGCAGCTCTTGAACACTGGATATCCCTGCTTTTAGCTCGAACAGCAAAATCTAAACACACCCTGTTTCCCAGAAAATCTCTGATAATGAATTTTTTAATCCCAACTCGAATAACTTGTACAAACTAATTTCCAGCGTTGGAAATTTCGTCCAAACAAAACACCGACGATATTTAATTAAAAAGTAAATAGGGGGGAAAAATGCGCAAGCTAAACTTGGGAACTAGTTAAATAGAAAATTAAAAAAAGAAAGTGATTATCTAGCTAACAATGATTACGTTATTTAACTGAATTTTATTTATATCTCGAAATAATTAGTTCATTTACATGAGAAAATGATTTCTCTCCGAATTGTTTGACCATTTAGTCGCGGAACGAAATCACTTTTTTATTTCGCTTGACATCTTATTCTGGAATAGGTGTTTTCTGAAATAATGTCTCAAACATTTTCTAGCCTGTTATCATCTTAACGTTGTGAATCGCGTCAGAAACAGAGATTTCCTCGCAACGTTTCATACGCGTTATCGTCCGACAGCGATTGAAATTAAATAATTTCGAAGAACAAACGCCGTTCCACTGTAAAATAATTCAACTGATCGTAACAAATGTGCGGATCATAGTTAGGATTCAACAGGGATAGGTCGTATTTAAATTCTAAGTGAGGCGTTTCCATGCCACTGGACATTAAAGATTTAATGTATACGCTCGTTTGGAAATTCATAACAGCAAGTGAGCCTAGTAAAATTATCTAGTAGAGTCTGACGGAATCATAAGATCAAAGCCGATTAGAAAATCTTCCTGGTCTTCAATCATACACTTAACATTGTAATCAAATAACAAATAAAAATCTATTTTATCGTGTCTTTTCTTCTACGATGTTTAAATATTTGTCGAAGCTTTGATCCGAATGAACATAACGCTTTTCAAACAAGAAGCATCGTTAGGGAGGGGGGCGGGGCGGGATTGAAAAATACAGGAAAACTCCGTTAATACTAATTAATTCAGCGAGGAGGTCACGGATCTCGAACTAAACCTGATTTAAACTCGACTTCCGGATTAACGAGCTTTCTACTGGCAAGGTCCATTTATGGAATTTTCATATTTCACCGGACGAAAGGACTCGCAGTTCGATGCGAACTTCAAAGCCCTGGTGTGATTTTCAATTTACGACCGACTCCGCTCTTTTGCTCCCACCAAATATTTAACGAGCTACCAGTCTATTTTCCAACCTATTATTTTTTCCAACTAAGTACGTGTCTTACAACGATGAAACACGCGCCCTGTATAATTTACGATGTTCGCCGTAGCAGTTTGAAACGATCGCCATTTATATAGCGAACGGAAGTGGACGAGCAGTAGCAGAGCCTTGTTGTCTTGTATGTATGTACAGGGTGGTGAAAAAAAATTGAAAACTTTCATTTTAGCTTTGAAAGAAGATAACATCGGCTACATGGAGGAAGAAAGTTTTGATAGATATCGCAGTTGAAATGAACATAAATAATTGCGTCAGCTATTTTATCATTCTTATTTTGCAAATGACAGAAGTAAGTTTCTACGTAATTACTCGGCGTACGGTGCGGATGTTGGATAATTGATGACACAATGGAGCAACGGGTGTGTTTGGACTAATAAAAACGGACAATATAATTATTTACTACTTACAATTATCGTAAGGTATCGTTATACTTTCTGTCGATTGGTACTATATGTTTCTTTAATTGAATTTGACTCAGATGGTTTTACAGACGAGGATACAACTATGTATTAGTTTTTAAAAATAATTTCTTCGATGTAGAAACCGTTTATAGATAAAAAAAACGTACGTTTTGAAATAAACGACCATCGTACGGTCCCTGTACAACGTATTATTTGTATTTTGTAATTTTTTGAAAACAAGGATTAATTTTAGCTGTTCGATACTCCTGTTATTTCTAAGCTACATCTTTCACTTGATAGAACATCGTAAACAGTCATCGTCAAGTCTAAACTTGGAATTAACACGTACGCGTATACCAAGTAGATTTTCAAAATCGTTTTCTTCGAAAACGAAGCTTCGTATGCAAAAATTTTATTCTACATTTTCGACTTATTTTTTTTTTTTATGAGGAATCACATCTCGCTTGGTTGTACCACCAGTCAACTGCATAATGTATGTTCGAAGTCCTGAATTGTCTTTTTGCTCGCCCTGTACATGTATACGTGTAAAACGAAAAAGTGAGAAAAGGAAAAATGGGGCAGAACGAGGAGAAAGGAGCCGTAAAGAAACGAAACTTTCACAGCTCGAGTAATAACGGCAGAAGCGTAGCAAGAGGCGGCGCGTAATCGATAGACGACGTTAGACAACGTTGTTAACTTGCAACAGCGAGCAGCAAGTTTTCGCGCGAGGAACCAAGCGACCGGAAAGTTTTTAATTTCTTATTAGGAGAAGCTGGAAACACAGTTTTTCGATCTCTTCACTTTCCTGTTTCCCTCGCTCGTGTTGTTTACTCGTCCACCTTCGCACTTTATGGAAATACATAGGTAGTTCCGGTGTTGGTAAAGTAATTGGGACGAAATAGTCGTTAAATTATATCCCTCTGGTTAACGAACTGGTTAACGAAGCAAACGTTTAAATGAAAAACTTTGAGTGATAATGTAGTAAATTTAGTAACGTAATACTTGATGATTTATAGATCTAGCGTTAAATACCTGGCGCTAACTGCTTCGCTGTACTAGAATAACAGTATCCATCAGTTCATAACGTCTCGTAAGTTGACTAGGAATATTTATGAAAATTCAAATTCTTGCGAATGTAATTAAAAGAAACGAAACGTTGGTGGAAAATTGTCTTGAAAATTGTTAGGTGCATTCTATACAATCAGAAAATTTGTATAAATGCATAAAAATCCGCAGTATACTCGTAAATAAATACCTATTGTTACTACAAGTATAAACGAATGATAATTTAACGATACAAAAGTTATCGAAGCCAACAAAATTCCGTGTAATATCAGAAAGCTACGATCCGCTAACATTCGAGCTAACAACCTCGTACTGCAACCATGAAATCACAGGAAATAATTTCAAAACTACGATAAATCCTGAATACAACAAGCGACACGATTTATCAAACGAGAGTACAGCAAATACAACGTACGGTTTCCCTAATTTTGGCCGGAGTGTGGAAGAGTGTAACTGTGATGGAAACTGGGTCTATTCCCTGAATCCCGTGAATACGAGTTACACGCGTGGCCAATGGCGTACCGTTGCACGTCTCTGAAAATAAATCCCTAAAGCTTCGGATTTCTTACCTAGCCATCGGTTATATATACGTACATATACTATGCTTGGTACTCGGCAAGTATCAAGCATCGGGAGGATCACAAAGGCGATAAGGCTTTCGTGGATGCGACCTGTTCTTCGGGACAATATTGAACCAGTGACGGTGGTAATACGTAAAAGAACTATGATCAAATAAATTTTCTTCGTGTTCTCGAGATTTACGTTCCCTGATGGCTGGTAGAGTGTTAAAAGATCGATTATCTTACGAGAAAATATGTTTTCGTTGTGTATTTCTATTGTTAGTAGAGAGAGTATATTATTGTGGAAATATTAGGAGATTTTTTATTTTGATTTTGTCATTGTAATGCTAGTGGAAGATATGTCATCAAATAAATTTTCTTCGTGTTCTCGAGATTTACGTTCCCTGATGGCTGGTAGAGTGTTAAAAGATCGATTATCTTACGAGAAAATATGTTTTCGCTGTGTATTTGTATTGTTAGTAGAGAAAGTATATTATTGTGGAAATAACAGGAGACTTTTTATTTTGATTTTGTGATCGTAATGCTATTGCAAGATATGTGTCAAATAAATTTTTTTCGTGTTCTCGAGATTTACGTTCCCTGATGGCTGGTAGAGTGTTAAAAGATCGATTATCTTACGAGAAAATATGTTTTCGCTGTGTATTTCTATTGTTAGTAGAGAGAGTATATTATTGTGGAAATATTAGAAGATTTTTTATTTTGATTTTGTCATTGTAATGCCATTGGAAGATATGTCATCAAATAAATTTTCTTCGTGTTCTCGAGATTTACGTTCCCTGATGGCTAGTAGAGTGTTAAAAGATCGATTATCTTACGAGAAAATATGTTTTCGCTGTGTATTTGTATTGTTAGTAGAGAAAGTATATTATTGTGGAAATAACAGGAGACTTTTTATTTTGATTTTGTGATCGTAATGCTATTGCAAGATATGTGTCAAATAAATTTTTTTCGTGTTCTCGAGATTTATATTCCCTGGTGATTGGTAGCGAATTAAAAGATTGATTGTCTTAGGAAAAAAAAATGTTTTGTTATGATTTAATATTCCGAAAAATTATTACGAGATTTTTCGTTTCGATTAATAGACAGTTGATGGATTTGATTGACAGATTAAAACAACTTGTTGAATCATTGTATATCTATTTTTCCAGAAATTTCAGTATTTTGGAACGATTGACAGAAAACAGAGTTGATTGTTTCATCGATGAATAAAAGCAATTTAGTTCAATATCCGTATATTGTTCCAATGATTGGGTAATTGTTATTTGGAGATATTCGTTGGTGATTGAGTCACAGGGTTGATTAATCGATGAATGAAAATAGCAATGATTATGTACTTAGATATAATGTTTCTGAACTTTAAGTATTTTGACGTTACACTATAATTATATCATATTTACATTATTATTTACTCTTAAATAAAACTCTAATTAAAAAAAAAAGAAATTACCTTTACCAATCTTCCACTGAAATTCTCGTATATTCTGCTCTTCATTAAAAAAATGGTTAAATAAACTTAAAATCCTTAATCCCATTTAAATTCCAATAAAACAAATTGCCTAAAGAGTCTCTGGAACATTTAACGATCCAAACCAATACAAGACCACAATCCACGCTATATCCACGCAGCAAATAATCAAACAAGCTTAAACAATCACCAAAAATCCCCCGCCCCTGAAATCTCAAACCCCAGAAATCAATCACATCATCCGCTTCGATCAGCGTTCAATCCATTCGGTTCCTGTTCGCCCAATCAGCGGAAACTCACCGTCGAGCAGACTTTAACCGCAGTCTACATCGATAATTTATCCACGTAACTGCGTGGAATCCGCGATTCGCAAACGGTTTCCCACGGTATGCGAGTACGTGTGTACTGATAATCGAATCTGAAAGGCCCTTCTGCTGGAATCGATGAAGCACACGCATTCGGAACTCGATAAACCACGAGACGTGGAAGAAGCTGCATAGTAAACGTCGCATTATATTAAAGAACGAGTGTCTCAACCGAGAAAAAGTCTCAATTGTAAGATATTTTAACTCTGTGAACCTTTAAGGATTCTTAATTAGAATACTATCAGGTTGTATAAGTTTCTTTCGTTTTATATAGAAATAATAGACGCACAATGTTTTTTGTTTTATATTAGTTTATTGAATTATGCACGAACGTAATAATAGAAATAGAACGAAATGGATGATACATAATTCAATAGAATAATATAAAACAGAAATTGTTGTTCATCTATTATCACCTTATGAAGCGAAAGAAACTTTTCGGGCAACCTAATATTTAGCTAGAGAAATTGTTTATACAGTTTGATAAAAATATTTCATAATCGTAAGTATAATTCTTAATTAGAATATTCTATTTAAACCTATCTTATATTTAAGGAATATTCATAACAAGTAATTTCCCTGATACTTAGGATTCCATTTTTAAAATATTCCCAAACGTCGTTACAAGCTACCGAAAATTATAAAATCGACTTCTAACATTATCCCATATAACAGAGAATTTCCTTGAAATTTCCATCCGGCTCGAATTGAATTGATAATTAATATCCTAACTTATAATACTCGATAGAACAATATAATAATAACACAGAATAACAAAGTCTTCTCCAATTACTGCAACAAGTATCTTTCTCGATACATCAAAGTTCCATTCTTTCCATCTCCCTAAACAGCTTCTCAATCTGCCAACGTTTTTTTGCGGCATTTCCATCACTGAAAACCATCAATCACAAAATCCCACAACAATATCTTACAAAATAAAACATTCAGAAAGCATCTTTCCCTGCGCTGAAACGTCGCCCTTCGACTCCAATCAGCCAAGCAACAGCTACCGCAAACTTCCTTCTCCTTCGCCTGCAATTTTCACAATAAACTTCCCGATCTCCGCAAATTCAATCTTCCAGCTGGTAACCAGCTTTCACGTTTGCCTTTATCGCGTTAGCTCGCGATAAAGATACGAACGTCAGCGCGGCTTACGAACCTCGATCAACGGCGTACACGGCATTCAACGATCTTCGTGGCGTGTCTCGTTTAGTAAGACCACGTACCCGCTGCCATTGTCCGTCTAGCAGACGCGATATTCGCCAGGCGATAAACGACAGCGACGTCGCGAACTCCTCGCACACAATGGAGCTTCTTCCGCATCTCGTCATTGATCGGGGTCGCGAAACGCGCGTGCATCGATTCCTCCAGAAAGGCCTTTCGCGTTCGATTATCGACACGCATGCACTCGATGGGAAACCGTTTCGCAGTGCGCTAGAACCACTGTCTAAGCGGCAGATGTTCGTAACTGGACCGTGGATTTTTACGAAAATCTATATTTCGCTGGCTGTAGTTAATTAAACACTAGAACTACCACACCAGTCAAATCGACTGGTTTTACAATTTTATTTTAACATTCTTGCTTCATGTTACATCTTTTTTCCGCAATAACTAAAAGAATAGTATAATGAATTTTATTTTGTTTTTTATGTATTCCAGTTCAAAATTACTTTGTATCGAGGCTACTTATACCAATACCAGTCAAAATGACCGATACTTGTCAAAATGTAAAAGGGTGCTGCAATCTGTTTATCGAACCCCAATTAACCAGTTTCCTCGTTTTCTACAACTTACCACACGTTTTTCAAATTTTTACCGCGTATCATTCGATATGATGATATCAGTTATCAGGAAAATTCCGGATCGATCGCTGGATCGCCAGATGCTAACACTAGAAATACCACAGCAGTCAAAGTGACTGGTTCTACAATTTTATAAATGTGTCAACCCTCGTTTAGGTCGATCATGGTCGCAGATGGGTTAATAATACCAAAAATGTACTACATAATATGGAATTCCTTCAGTAAGAAAATAATAAATCGAAAAATATAAAAATATTCTATTATTATGTACTTTTTAAAGACCAATCATTTTGACTGATTGTGGTGGAAATAGCTTCGTGTTAACTATCGGTAATTCTAGTGTTAAGAAAATGCAACTTGACGGTACAATCAGCGATCAGGGAATTTCCATATAAATCGATATAATTTAAAGGATATCAAGGCATCAGTAATTCGAAATAAATAGATCTATACAACTGTGTTTCTATCGAGATAAAAATCGATATTAGGAATACCTGTATTTTCCCAGCGATTTGTAAGAAAGGAAAGCAATTTTTCGAAAACAATCATTTTCGCAGTTCGCCAGTTCTAGCGTCGAACAGAGATTCGTTTCATCGATCGAGCAATGTAAAGAGTAATGCTTTAGAGGATTTTATATATTTCTGTATATCGTACGTATTCTCTGTATTTTCTTACGTCTTCAAATCTCGTACAAATGCGTACGAATCCGCTGTCTAATTATTCGCCATTTCCTATTACCTAATTTTCGTATTTTCTCAAAGTTTCTAATTCTTACTTGGAATATTTGTATTTAATCTATAAAAATTATTTATATACACATGAACATAGTGGTCGGTACGTAACAGTCAGTAATTAATTAATTAACTTAGCCTGTGCGTCCTTTACAATTAAATAATTATGAAACTAACCACGCAAAGGATTTCACATATTAATTACGTTTGTGTACCTCTGAATATAATATCCGACTAATTTCCAAAGCATGGACAATGCGTCGCGCCACACAACTGCGCCCATTATAAACCCCAGTGGCTATAATTTAACAGAAAAAAAAAAAAATGTTGCGACGTTCATCGAATCGCGACGCTTTACGTTCAGTTCAATATGCGCAGGCAGAGATACGCCGTGTGTTGCATCCTTAATCAATGTGCGAAGATTCAATATGCGGTTCACGCGATCAGGATATTCATTCAGCTGTAGAACGTCATTAAGGATGCTGGCTGCTGGTAGAAAACTTATTCGAGAGCCGAGTTTCAGCCGCTGTAATAAGCCACACGCTCCGCTTCTTTGACTCTCTTGTTTGAACTACTCCTTTGAACACGATATTCTCTGTTTGTTCTCCGGAACTGTGTGGATCTGCGCGAATTTCAGTGGAAAAACATTGGATTTCGTACTTGTTAGTAGAAACAGAACATATATTAGGCAAATTTTTATTAAATTAATTTATTAAGTAATTATTAAATAGTACTAGTCAATAGCCAGTTGATAAATAGTTAGTAAATAATTATTAAATAGTATTTATGCAGTTCTTCACAATTGAATTGGCAAGTTAGTTTAGCATGTTATTTTGAATATTTGGAAAGTGTAAAGTATAATTTAGCGTATCAGTATTTTTCAGAATTCAGCAAGGATTTGGGTAATTCAATAATACGATAAAAGGTTCAAATTGTTCCATTTAGTTTATTCGAACAATTTGCGGGAGGATTGAACGTTGAATTTTCAAAGTGCTAAATAGTTCAATAATTGAACGAATTGGAGTTACAGAAAGTTTGTTTCATCAGTCTCTTCGATATGCCCTTAAGAATTTCTTCATCCCTCTCTTTCATAGAACTTTCTAAAACCTTGAAGCTCTCTGTTCGGTCAGAAAAATCGTGAAATTTTCCCAAAATCCTTTTTCAATCGCCGACCATTTTTCTGCGCAACGTCGCTCTGCAGAAAGTTTCGCAATTTCGATGGAAAACTCCGGCGAATTATTCTTTTTCGCTGGAGTCCGAGCTTCAAATTAAAAAACCGTCGAATCGAAAACTCGAAAGAAACTGAACTGAAAAATAAAAATCGTTCGATTTTGTCGAGTTCGCGCCGTTTGGAGATTACGAAGACAGCTTCTCAGGGATCCGCGATCGAAGGGTCGAAGAGGGAAATCTCATTTACCGGGGGACGTGGTGGAAATTGAATGTCACGAGTCGCTGCTGGGATACCCCGTGACGAACAGAGAACGAGCACCACGGCGATGTATAAATAATAAACGTGGCGAAGCCGTGTGACGTCTTCTTCCCCGAGTTGCCGAGCGAATTGAACTTGGAATTTCTTGCTCGTGGCACGAGATTCCGAGAATACCGACAAGACACAACGAGGATGCGCGTGAGTTAAGTTTCAGCTTGCAGGTTGCTTTCAATAATGAGAACGTCTGGGGCGAAAGAAAAGGAAGAATGGAAGTGCTTGACAATGATTCAAATCGCGATATTTAATACGGTATTTTGAGACGAAGCTCGCGAGTAGAAATATCTAACATTGTACGATATTCTATGAGAGTGACAAATTAGACAAATTGGCAAACTCAGAAGATAAATCAGCGAATACGCGGAGGTGATTCTTTGACGAATGAAAGGTGCAAACGAACAGATTTATTAGAAAATTGTGAACAGAGGTCTCATGATATTACTATGAAATTTAATGTATTATAGAACGATGCGTTTGGAATAACAATTTTCCTCCATATTTCTGTAGGTAAGCAATTAGAGAATGTGATGAAAATATTATTACGTAACAAAGAGTCAACGAAGCAAGAATAATTAAGAATTAATTTGACGTTAATGAAGCTACATCTAAATAAACAACTATAACGAGTGTGAAAACGCTTCGTTCTTCTTATATTTCTAAAACGAATAAAAATATCATAATAATTTAACTATTTGCCAGCAATATAATTCCACAATCATTCAATCGTATATAGAATTCAATAATTGATACATATATATTATTGTATTTATTGCATCATTTGTACGTTTCAATGTTTTCGGACAATAATACGTAATTGGTACATACATAATTCAATAATAATACAATTATGTGGTGGTTTACACGCGAGCCAATAGGGCCATATTTTAGAAACCATGTTATTTCCTTAATTATAAATTCCTAGAAAAATGTTTAAAATCCATTTTTCTACAGCCCCTCGAAAAATCCTCTCGTTCCACTTTGGTGCTGTGCACCGCAGAAGCTTTATAATTTTTTTTCCCGGCGCAAAAAACACGCGTAACCGAGAAGAAGGATTAATAAAAAAAGAAACAGAGTAGTTTACACACAACTGAAGCGCGTAGCTGATTTCATTTCGTTACGAGCTTTCCGCAAACTTGACAAGTGTTGAGCAAACTCGACGTCGGTCGCGTGTCGTTTTTTTCGTAATCGGAGGAGAAAAAGGATACACGTACAGGTGCACGGGGATAGGCAAGTGATCGGGAAACGCCATTAACATCGGTGGAAAAATGTAGCCGCAGCTATCGGACAACAAAAGCGCGCCGCGGCGCGAACAATCGGCACGCGATATTTAAAAGCGAGCACGGAGTCGCGTTCGTCATACTTTAATGAAAACTAGCGAGCATGCAGCCTCGACTTCCAACAGCAACCAGGTCTCCATACTGTGAATCGCGACAGCGTGTCGCGCCATTTCGATTCGACGATACAGGCGACCCCGTTTCGCAAGATCCGCCACGAGGAATGGAAATTTTTATAAATCGTATTGGAAATCGTTCTCCATCGGTTCTGTTGATATCACCGGGGAGAAGTTGAAATTAAAAGCCGAGTCTTTCAAACAGTTTCGAAAGAATCGCAAATTGAAGGAATATTGTATTCTTTTCATTCGTGGAATTTTTGTTATCGGATATGATCAGAAATTTTAATGAAGTTAAGTTCGATTGCAGATATTTATGCAAATTTATATTTTTATGAACGTAATAAAAAATGGATTCGAGACACAGAAGCCTCTTTCGTCAATTGTAAATTTATGCAAATTTATATTTTTATGAATGTAAAAAAAAAAAATAAATAAAATGGAATCAAGGCACAGAAGCTTGTTTCGTTTATTAAATATTGTAATAAGTGAAACTTTTGCACTGAAAAGACATTTTGTATGTTTTTTGCTCCTGTGCATTAAATACGGTAGATATTCTCGTCAATGATGTGTTATTGGAGATTAAGAAATTTTAATGAATTTATGTTACAGCTAGATCTCAGATATTTATGAAAATTTATATCTTTGTGAATATAAATTAAAAAATGGAATCCAGGGACAGAAAGTTGTTATGTCTGCTAAATGTTGTAATAAGTAGTGTAAATAATATTTTATAATGTTTTTGCACGTTCTAGTTTCCCGTAGATTTTAATTAGAGATTACAGATTAGACGCTATCGACATTACAGAAGCTCACCGCGCGATATATCGGAGTTTACAAGACGATTATTCATACGATATAATAAATTCGAACTTTATATTGCAACGTTGACGGAAACACCGATATGAAATATTACGCAATAATCCGTCAAATATATAAAACAGGAATTAATAATTCAATCTTTTGTAATCGAGTTTTCACCCTTTTACAAGTGAAAAATTACGTAAAATATAAACAGTAGTAATAAAGATTAATAATAAAAAATAACAGAATTTCAGATTCATAATTTTTACAATTTCCGTTATGCTTTGAAAATACGCAGGCGCTTCCCTATGCTCTTTGGAAAACCACGCAAGAGAATAAAATTAATTTATTCTCATCGCATCGCTCTAACGAACGTTGTGAAAATTGTTGGTTTGTGCGAAAGTGTAAAGAAAGAAGACACCGCGTTAAGAAACTAGACCTTCCCTCGCACTTAACGTTTACTTTAAAAGCAAAACCTAGAACAAACAAATCCCATCAAATAATCTTCGCAACGCGACAAAAAAGCCCCTTCCTCTCTTAAAGAAAAAAAAAAGAAAGAAGAAACAGGAGGAAAGAAGAAAAATCAAGGCCATCTTTATACAAAAGGAAATTCACAAAGAACTTGGAGTCTGCAATTTTTTTTACACGTTATGAACGACAAAGTTCCATTCACTTCCGCGTGGTTTCTTCGATGACGAGCCAAGAGTAGCGTCAAGGGGGAAGAAAAAGAAGACGATCGATACGAGAACATGACGCGTAGGTTATGCTTATGCGTGTTTGCATCTGTATGACGAGAGGTACGTCCAGTTTCAGGATCGTGAAAATGTCACGCCTGTCGCGATGAAAGGCTTCCACTTTTCTGGCGACACGGTAATCACGCTAGTTCTTTGTGGCCCGCCCTTTCACCTTTCACTCCTGACTGTCGTGCCAATTAAACAGCATTTAACACTCAGCTGCTTAGGGAAATTGCCCCGAAAGGATCACGCTTGATGCCCAAGTGACTTCTAACGACGCGTGCATTAATTAAGAAATGTTTCCTTTCTACTGTGACTGATTTCATTTCCGACGTTTGATGTGAACAGGAATAAAGCGTCAGATTTTTCATTAGAAAGCAGTTAGGTTGTTTTGTTGGCTTTGTATACTGCATTGCATTGTAACATAAAGTCGTCCTGTCTTTATATTTTCTTTTCATTCATATTTGTTACTTATCAATGTACGTAATGCACGTATAGAAACTGGATGAATTTATGTCCCAATTTAATATTCTTTATATATGTATATTATTCATTATATCTATTATACGATATGTGTAATATAATATATGCAGGAGAAACAAGACGAATTTATTTTACAATTCAATATATGTACATGAAACATGTAGCAGAGACCGCTGTAATTTTCAAATAATTTCGCAAATACACTCGTAATCCACTATCGCTTACATCGCAACCACGTAGCGCCATAAACCTCAACGACTCCATAATGCAGCCCTTAGCAGTAAGAAAGTTCAAGGCAACCATCTCGAAAGTAAAGCGCCAACACCTCGCTAAACTACCTGTATCACAATATCCGTGCGCTGTATGTCCATCAAAGGGTTCTCTTATTTCTCACCACATACTGAAAACTCGCCAACCTTCATCAACTCAACTAGACGTGTAACTATCAAGATCGTTCTCTTTCTAAACGCGTTGATTGCCAGTACATTTTCTTCCCACATTTCTTCGGATAATTCGAATATGATAACTTTCACGGATTAAACGATTTTCAACAATATGAATAATTTAGATAACATCGCGAAGCATATGTGTGCAACTGCAATATAATATTCTGCAAAAATTTAATGTTGTTTAATGACGCGGTCGAATAACATGTACAAGCGGGCACGAGCTGATTGCTTATGAAAAAATAAAATTTTGTCATTTAAGGTTTAGTTTACGAGAAAATCGAGTTTAAACATTTATCAAGTACACTTGAACATGCTTAATTCCGGACTAGACAGGACTAAATAATCGACAGGGGATTGTCTACGCGCGAAAATGAGTGGAATGTTAGCTTGGATACTACTTATGATTATATCTAATATTAAATGATAAATGATCAGGTGTGGGACAGATTAGATTTCAAATTAGATTCTGTAAAAATAATACGCATAATAATAAGCCCGATAACGATTAAAATGTTTAAAATTATCTATAAAACACTCGATTAAGAAAGCAATGACCGTGGTACTCTGATAGATACCGATTTTATATCAACATTCAACGACGCGTGGCTCGTTCAGCGTGATCGAAGCTGCACTGTACCGCGAGAGACGAGCGTGGCGAGAGTGGCAAGAGTGCGAGAAAAATAAACCATGGAAAAATAAAAGTAACTGAACCTGTACAACAACGTCAGACACAAAGGTCGCCGCTTAAAATATAGAACCAATCGGCGCCAGTCTGAAAAATGTCAACGTGCATCAGGCTCGCGAATCTTTCCGTTCGTTCTCCTTGTTTCATCTTCTAAACTTTGCCCAAAGGGTATCGAGAAACGCGGATACCGCGTCCAACTTTCCACTCAATGCAGCGAAAACGGTACGCTCTGGGACCCGCCAGACTTTTCTTGTCTACGTCTGGAGAGACGTGGAATCGAGATACGTGTTCTCACAGACCCTGCGACACACGCTTCTTGCTTTCGCAGTTTTGTAGGTTGCGCAACCCGAGAACGTTCCGGGAATTATTTGTTCCAGAAGAAATTTGCCGAGGGATTAGTTTCAGATCTTTTTTTTTTTCCAAGTTGTAGCTGGTAATCTCTTCTTCAGAGACTGTTGTTTGGGACCATTTGCCAACATTTCAAACTTGTCTCCCTATCAATAATTTGAGATCTTTCGTCGGGATTGCTGCTTGAAATCTATTCTTTTGGAAGTTGTTGTTTGAAATCGTTCGTGAACCTTTCAAACTTATTTTTCTCTCATTAATTTGAGATTTGTTTTTGGATATTTCTTTCTGTTTTTATTCGGAGGTTGTTATTTGAGATCGTTCGTGAACCTTTCAAACTCATCTTTCTCTCATTAATTTGAGATTTGTTTTTGAACATAGTTGCTTCGAGTCTCTCTGTGTTTATTCGAAGGTTGCTATTTGAGATTGTTCGTGAACCTTTAAAATTTATCTTTCCACCATATGAAATCTATCGGTAACGCGGAAAATTAAAAAGAGAATTCGAGTCAAGCTGTATGGAACTTCGATAAAACTTCGATTTAAATAAATCGATCGAAAGCGTTGGTTTTCCGAAATCTCGCTGAAAACGAATTAAAACAGACGCGCAGAAACATTCAATAGAAAGTTCATTCACAGCTAGCGTTCATGAAGCGTTCGTTCGTCCGGGCAACACGAAGCTCGATGTTATTTGACTTTCGCAAAATTTATGGCTTTCCAGAGGGTTGAACAAGTGGTAGTTCCATGTGGGACGCGTGGTTAAACGACGATGGTTAGGTCTGCATTAAAGCAAACTACGAGTATTCAAAGTCACGTGCGTATCAAGCGTCAGGCAAGTCGTAAATACTAGAAAATGATACCTGAAGCGAGCCGCTCTGAAATCGAGTTCGATTTGCTCCATCTAAATTTTATCTATCGTCGTGTTGGCATTGCATCTGTCGACTAAAGCATATTTCGTAAACGGGACTCTAATACTCTGCTTCCGGTTTTACCAAAATTAATTCAATGATTCTAGTCTAACGAAATTAACGCTTCAACAATTAATTCGATTCATCAAATGGAATTTTTAGGACGTATAAAAATGTCTTTTCGACGAATAAACAAAACTGTGATAATTTTATTTTTTATAATCATTATAGCCGCGTATAACGGCGTATTACGATCCGATCGAAGTGATCTTTGCACGCCTATACGTAGCAATGAAACTGGTATCTGTAAATGCCAAATCTCATGAAACTATTCTGTCACTGGATAAATTCTTTATCTTCAGATTCTTTAATCTTTCAATTAGAAATCAGATTACGAAAGGTCGTCTATGCTAATGGAAAGACCTATAATATCAGTAGAATCACTGATATTTAAGTAGTAGATGTGTGTAATAGTAGTTAGTAGTAGTAGTAGTAGTAGGTATAATTTATTTTTAGCTTCCCGAGCATAAGAGGAACTCGGTTTACAATTATTTTCCCTATTGCCTTGCACTCTCACTTAATCGTGTGTACACACGATCTTATTCTACCTTTATTTTACCATTCCATGTCTACTGTCTGCGTGTAGCAGTGTATATGGTAAACAATAAAATATATTATTGCCACGTTCATTAATAATTAATCCAACGCTACAATCTGACGATTCTATGAAAAAGTAGTAACTGTTGCTTCTAATTACCCATTCGTCTTTCATACAATACAATAAAATTCGTATACTGTTACTATAAATCAACTATAAAGTGTCCAAATATTTATGAGCGTTAGCGCGCAAATCGACAGATCAGAAGACCGAAACTCGCCGACATAAAATATCCACCGCCACCAGATGTTACGATATATCTTCTACGCGACACCTTTTGAAGATTGATCGGCGACTGGCGCGGCGACCGAGACGTCACGATAGATTAGCTACTGGCGCAGTGTATTGAAAATATCGTAATTTTTGCGGTGCTGGTCGCCATAAATTACACCGTCGTCAGTCCACGGACGCGGAAACCACGTAAATATACCGATCGATCGATCGAACTTTTCAACCACATCGCCGCCTATGATGTATACTAGATAACTAAGTAGAGTAGGTCAACGATAAGCCCGACCGCCGTTGCCGCAACGCCAGTATCTATCAGCCCGTCCACGAAGCTTCTTCAGTCTTCGATCAAATCGTTTTCTCGCGAGCCTCTCGGCGGCCATTATTTTCCCACGGACTTTAAATAAACCTCGACTTATCGGGGACTTCCGTATTTCATGTCGCGCCGCAAGGGAAAGCCTCTTTTCCCCTCGGTAGGCCTCGAGTTTGTCAGGGTTACTTTTAACGTTTCACTCTAATACCTTTTCCTTTCCAACAGTGATACTGTTTGCTACAGGCCATGAGAGGGATAAAAAATATTATGGTTTAATATATCGCCGTGTTAATTCAAATAGGCGTGTTCAGGTGGTTTCGAGAGAAATGACTTTTAGTATTTAACGATCAGGCGTCCATTGCGTTCACATACGTGTAAGCGTATAAACCGTTATATTTTCTGCTTCAATGCAGATACAGATATTTTATTTAACGTATACGTAGCCGAACTATTTTTCGGCTATCTGGTAGCGATGACTGGATTTAAGCGGAAGATCACGTTCTCTTGACTTGACACGGCAATCTAACGACGTATGTTGCGTTTCTAACACGTGGTTGGTGATTGAGGAAATTTTTGAAAATACACTGCAGCTCATAAGTACGTATATAAATACTTTGTTGTGTTAACTTGAATCGAATGCTTCCCATGGTTTTTCTTTTTTATTATTTTATAAATCTGTTGAATCGTTCGTATCATACGTGCCTCACAATGTAAAATACTAAATACGGTAAAATTCGTTGAATTTTTGCAACAACTGTAACGAGCAATAATACCAACGGTCAGCAGTGTGTATCGACGAGGAATATTTTTTGATGTTTGAAATATGTGGTTGGGATTAGGTTATATATATATATATACATATATAGAGAGAGAGAGTGGTCATTCAATTGTAAGCTATATTTATCAATACTACATTCGATAATAAATATTACATTAAATATGTGTAATGTCAATATTGTATATACTCTGGAGATTTGAATATTATGGTAAATCTACTATTGGTATTAAATTAACATGATATTAAGTGCAATATCAACATCATACATCTTGATTAAATCGTCGGATACAGATTGAAAATTGAGAATTTCATATGTTGCAACCTAGTATTTATATCATATCACTGTACTGCGATAATAAACGTGAAACGCTATGACGAATCTCTAAAAGTCCATCGAATTGCTTCCAAATAGCCCCCTTCAAGAAGCTTGTCGAGCAATTTGCGAAACAAAATCATCGCGAGAGAAGTCGAAGCTTACACGGGCCGATCATAGCTTCCCTCCAAATTTCCCCCAACGAATCCTGCTGGAAGTATCTGCAAGAATTCTGAACGCTATTCATCAACCTGCCCAAAAAGAGGAAAAATTCCTTTGATACAGGCTAACTGAGGCTCGAAAACGAACTAGGAAATTCATCTCGTGTTTCCTTCTTTGATTACCTTCTCGGCTTCCCTCGTCTAGCGAAAGAATAAGAGGAGAACGGGAACAGAGGGATTATTTTAAATTCAAGTTGGCTGTCATTATGAAATAACTGGGCGGAGAGAAACGCACGATTCCACGGGAATAAATCCCCAGCAGATCTTCGTTTCGGAGCTGAGCACCGGCTCTTACGTTTGAAATATTCCGAAGAAAGGATCCTTCCTCGGCGGTGTTCGGCGAGACGTGCTGGAAATCCCTGGAGCAACGGCGAGATCCCCGTCGATGGGACGCCGGCTTTATTTCGCGCGGCATTTTGACAAAATAATTCATCGCGGTGAACGAAAGACAAATTTCGAGAGACTGTTACGTCGATTTCAGTGAAAGGAAGCGGAAAAGCGGGCCAATACGGATACCGATGCCTGATACTTTCTGACATCTTTGGCGGTAAATGGAGAAATATGGTGCGTCGAAAGGTTCGTTCTATTCTGCGATAAATTGAAAGCAGAGCGGAACGGTTTATTGCGGTCGATTAGGCTAACCCTGTTGCGTCATTTTTCATCAAATGTTATTCTTCGATATGTAAGCGAAATTTTGGTCAATAAAGTAACATCGATAGAATTTTCGTCGTAAATTTTCGCTGCTAATACTTTCTACATTGTTGCCTTTTGCTTGTGATTCCAATAGACAAGTCGATTTCATTTCTTGCTCGCTCTTTTACCTAAGATTCGCACAGAATATTCGAAGTTCAACACCTGATCTCACATTGTATTTTGTTCTAAATATTACGAGCGTATCTCTACACGATTTATAATTCATTTTGTATACTTTTTCGCCCGAACGCCACAGATATTATAAATGCGAATGGAATTTTTAAAAAGTTGTTAACTTGGACGAGAAAAATATTTTCTTAAAACATCAGAAATCTGTTTTGTTTCCAAAATGAGAGCAGGGTTAATTTGGTTACATTTAAAACTTAAAAAAAAAGTTCATTGCTATAGTCTACCAAACTGTTTCCAACCAAACACTACTCGAAAAGTTTAATTAAAAAGCCATTCTTGCATCGAGTATTTCGTTGAATTATTATGTCAATTACGGAGAGGATCAATCGACTGAATAGAAAATTTGGTTACATTTAAAACTTAAAAAAAAGTTCATTGCTATAGTCTACCAAACTGTTTCCAACCGAACACTACTCGAAAAGTTTAATTAAAAAGTCATTCTTGCATCGAGTATTTCGTTGAATTATTATGTCAGTTACAGAGAGGATCAATCGACTGAATAGAAAATTTGGTTACATTTAAAACTTAAAAAAAGTTCATTGCTATAGTCTACCAAACTGTTTCCAACCGAACACTACTCGAAAAGTTTAATTAAAAAGTTATTCTTGTATCGGATATTTCGTTGAATTATTATGTCAACTACAGAGAGGATTAATCGACTGAATAGAAAATCAATTTGATAATAGACTGTATGTATATGTGTACATTGTAACATCTACAAAGAAACTTAAACGAACGATATCATGCGAGCTCGACTCGATTCTAGCGAAATGAAAGTTTCATGCGATCCGTCGCGATTACGATAGAATCATCGAATCAATCCCACGGTGGAACAGCAGACAGCACTTAACTCTTGTCGCCACGTATGAATTTTTCACGAGTTTGTAACCATACGATCGGAGTTTTCACAGTTGCTTCAAAGAAAGTATCCACCCGCTGCGCTGTAAGCTGCCTAACTTTTCAAGAAACGTTCTGCTCATAAATATACTTGTGCGAATTTTTTCATTCGCTATTTTTATGATGCCCATGATAAACGATAAAAATGACGCAGAAGTAACTGTGTACCTTTGCATTTCGATTTTAGGATAATTTCGGATACAATCGATACAAACGTTCATTCGAACATTTAAAAATATTACAATATCGTAGTTATGTTGATAAAATTTGAAACGGATCTGAAAGAATCTATACAAGTTGAAAGATATTTATCGATAGCATTGCTTTCAAATTTTACTATTACAATCACCATACGTGTTTCATTATAGCGCTAACAAAATTTCGAAAGGTTTCGTACAACGCACGTAACATTGGGCTGGCAACTAAGTGATTGCGGATTTTGACATTACCATCTAATGACAAAATCCGCAATCACTTAGTTGCCAACCTAATATATCCACAAAAATATTTCTGTGATAAAAGTTCAAGTACTTTCATGAGCGACTGTATATGTTACACTTATGTCTCATCGCAACAAATAAGCAGCGTATAATTAGCATCGGTTAAGAAGATAAATACGTTTTAACATTTTGAAAAATATTTCTATTTTTATCGGATATATTTTCCCCACTTTAGGCTTCCCATTTACAAAGCGAGATTCCCAAGAATTCCCAGGATCAACGTCGCAACAATATTTTCTGCCTCTTCGCGCAGAAATTCATAAACCGCAAACAATAAAAGGACTTTAGAAAGAAGCATAATTTACAACGTACTATTCGAAAGCCTAAAGTTTCACCGAGGAAAATTATCAGGCTGAAGTTTCCTCCGGTTGTCACGGGTCCACGAGGGAGGAAATATTGTCCGACGGAGAAAGTGTAAGATGTATGAAAACGTACCCAGATCCATGAGATGTTCCTCGCCGAATCGTCGCACAGCGTGAACATGAAGAAGCCCGAAAGCGAGCTGCATTCCAGTGGTGAGCAACAGGGCGAGGAAGCCGGCTGCGCAAACCAGCCACCCCCAGCCACCCTCTGGATAGAAATGCGTCCGCATGGCGGCGACGTCTATGCCTGAAGGGAAAGATTAGCCTTAATTACGATTGCTTTTTACATGGGTCGTGTGAGCGAATTTTTTCGTCCGTTTGGCCATGAGCACAGTAATTAATTAACGAATTAATTCTATTATCCTTTTCGATTTTTTCTCGGTTTCCTATATTTTTGAATATTTTTTCTTTTTAATACCTCATTCGTAAAAAGCATGATATACGTAAAAGATAATAAAATTATACTGTAGCGTGCACGGAAAAGGATACGTGCGCGTATTATCTCTTGTGTTGGGTTTTATCCGGATTGAACCGACTGTATCCCTGCAGTGCCAAATTCAAACTGCGTACATAGGTACACGCATGTGTGTGTGTGTGTGTGTGTGCGTGTTGGATTAGAATTGTGAATAAAGGGTACAAAAGTTCGATTCGTTTGTAGCGCAAGAGCGAGACGCTATTGTAACCCTGTTACATCCAATCTCGTAATATTTTATACTGAAATCTGATAACTAGAAAGTATCTGTATTTCGATAATATTATATGAGTTAGAATTTCCATTTGAATTAGAAAATCTTGTACCTTAAGAATTAATTTAAAAAATTAATTTGGAGAAATTTCATTATGAAATTTTACTATTGAACGAATAAAAAGATTTTCGATCTTCCAAGGTTGACAAGTCGCAGATAATTTTTCTCCTTGGAGAAAGTAATAATCTTTTTATCGATATTTGTTAATTATAACAATTGGATGGTCGATGCTTGTGCATTTATAGGAAATTTGAGATTGTAAAAATGTATAGAACGCATGTAACACGCAGGAAGAATACCTCAAGTATCCAAAGAGAAACGCTCGCCATACGTTCTACTGTTTGAATACATCGATATAAGTATGAAATTGTTTGATATTGACTTTCAGGGATAAGCAACAGTGAAATCCAAAGAGAAGTTGCACAAATATCCGCGATCTAACGATGATATTTTAGCCCGATTTAATATCGAAATGGTATTGAATTTGTATTTAGTATCGAAATACTTTCTAGCATGAAGGATATGTATTTAATCACCTGGACGACGAAAGGCTGGCACACAACGATGAAGACTTCTCAAATCACCGAGCACCCAATTACTATTTCCGATCATGCCATCGTGCAGGCTTCCCTCTGCGTCCATGTAACGCATTCGAGTATCTAAAATCAGAAGAGAAGCGACAATTAAAAAACAGAAATACTTTACGTGTATATATGAAAGATCGAGAAACGAATCAGCGTAAATTTAACTTGCCTCGGGGATGAATGAGACTATTTAAAAACTAATTTATTGTTAATCGGTTTTCAATCAAAATTTTTACCTGCGATAAATCAAAAAACACGAGCGTCAACATCAAAGGGAAACCAAAATTCGGACAAATAGGTCGATATATTCAAATTTTTCAGTTGACATTTGACACAAGAGACAATTTTTTAATTCGATCTGATTTCTTTTAAAGAACAACGGTGATTTTCTTTCGCGTCTCTTGCAGTTAAGTTCATCTGTACGTTATCTCGTGATAAAAATCGTTTTTCGCATCTTCACTGGCGTCGCAAATTTTGCTCAAAACCAATTCGTAAAAACTATATTTATCTCAGTCTTACACTGATTGGCTTCTGAGCCCTGCGTAGTTACGAAATGGCGTGACTTTCGCAATACACGCCACGTTCGCTTGAACGTAAATTAAGAAGGCTACGCGCGGATTAACCCCTGGCGGATTAGGCACCGCTGTTTTTGCGTAATTCGACGATATATTTGCAGGACTTAATTACACCGAGAACTGGCTCGCAGATGCGTCCAATGAATTTACGTGCCACGACCCGTTTTGTGCGCTGGCTAAGCCGGGCGATAAAGATAAATGCTGTTTATTGTGAGTTCGGCATCGTTGAGGACGAACTCTCCACGAAAAAGAGGCAAATTGAAATTATGTTTGATTAAAGTTACGTTTCGTGAACTTAATATCGCGAATTGCGGTATTTTACTGTGCGTAACGTGTCTAGGAAATAGGGAAGGCTCTGTTAATATTCTAAAGTAGACTCTAAGAGGATTTAATTCAATTAGAATTTCGTTTCACAGCTTTTAAATAGATTTAGAGCTATTGCAGCTAAGGTCAATGTTACTTGCTTCGTGCGTTTTATTTCTATTTTTTTTTTTTTTTTGAATAATTATGTGGATCCCTGTTACTCGACTTTCTATTTCACTTTTGAATCTGAAATTCTACTATGAATTGTGATTATCTCTTAGGAGCTATAGAAGAGATTTTTAGTATTTTAAATTGGAATTTAAGAGATTGTTATATTTTAGGTGATAGTGACGCGTGAAAGTTACAACGCGTTAAAATAATTGCGAAATTAACGAAATTTAATTTTGTGCTCTATTTTTGCTTTTAAAATAATTATTGTTGAATTCTCTAAGGAATTAGGATTGATTTATGTCAGGCTTCGTGATATCAAAATTAGCATTATCCAATTGTACGACCCCACGGCTGTCATTGCCGAGTTCCCTGATCCTAGAATTATCGCTATCTAGTCCAACATTCGCGAAATTATCACTGGAAAATCCTATAAGCTTGAGTTGTTGCTACTGGAACCTATGTCTTCCGAATCTACTGTCATTTCGATATTAAATGTCACGAATTTCTACTAATTCGAAATTCCCATTGTCAAACAATGTTATCGTTACAGTCGTTCTCCGTCGTTTTCCACAATTTTGCAAAGTCCTTCTGAATTTCACAGAATGAAAATACAAACTTTGCTTTCCTTGTTATACTATTTGCTTATATCGTTTGCTTAGCTTCCAAAAATCTCTACCATTTCTATATTTTATTCCTAATTTATATTGTTTCCATTATGATATTTCTATTACAATCACAGATTTTGTATCCGACGTTCATTGATATCAGTCACGAGATCTCGATATTCAAGAATATTCAAAATACTAATTTCTGCCTCTCTTAAGCCTCTCAAGGCTACAACACAGAACTTATACCGTAGATTCTACCAAGTTCATAGTACAGTTTTGTTAAAATGATTATATTGAAAAAGGAGCTTTAATTGAAGAAATTAAATGTTGTGGGTATATAGTTTCTACGGAGTAGAACATTTTCGTATTTCCTATACCTATGGAGCTTCACTGTAAATCCTGCAAACTACTTCTAACACATGCTGAATCGTAATAATGTAAAAAAAAAAAAAATAAATAAATTCTGTGATACGTGTACAAAGCTCAATAACATGAAATTTAATTCCTATTTATTCCGACAATTTCCCAATATTTCTGTCATCGCTGTACGTAATAAACTTCATTAATTCTCGACTTTTTATTGCTATACAATCTCCATATACGAATATTCATCGTCCGTTCTATATTTTCTGTTTTCCATCAGAATTTCCATTACAGCGCGCGAAATATTTAATTCGAGGTTAATGGAAAATTTTTCAACGTGTTACAAAATTAATTCCGAACAAAGAGCGAGAGCGAGAGAGAGAGAGAGAGAGAGAGACAAGTATTCAGTGTATCCACGATGTTTCCGTCTTGCAACATCGCAACCCTGTGCCACGGACAGGGGGGTGAAACGAGTTGAAAGAAATGAAGAGGAAAAAGGAGAGTCAAGTGGGTTAGATAAAAGTGCTCATGCAAAGGAGATGCTAGTTGCTATGGGGTGAGAACGAGGGCCAGTAGTCTCGTGGTCGAGGGTTCAAGAAAGCGGGTCGATGATTTTCAGCCGAAGAAATGTCCAGAAAAAATCTCGGAAAAATAGTGTTCCTCCATAATTTCCTATCTATCGATGACTTACAGTGCACATACTGTTCGTCCACGTTTTGCATTCTCGAGAAAAACAGCTCTGAAAGTTCGATGGTAATTTGTAATTAAATAAGAACATTTTACATTGTATTTATCGATGCTATTATAAAATTGGCTAGAAATTGTGCATTGGTCCTTTTTTTAGAAACACAAAATGACGATGGCGGATCATGGTTCTTGAAAGTATCTTTGTAAATACGAAATACAAAAATACAAACTTTCGACAAATTTATGAAGTAGACATAAATATGACTTTTAACTGTTAACAGGAGAACTATCGTCCATGTGGAGAAACTGAAATTTCAAAAAACGTGGACCGGCGATATGTGTGCGATAAACACGTTTCTTGCTAATGAAACGTGCGAACAATAATTCAATTAAAAGTGGAAAATAATTCGTATAGAAAATTTAATTAGCGAATCTATTGAATTCAGATAAACTCGCATCGATACACTGGTGAGTTCGCGTGAATTCAGAATTGAATTCACAGAAGGGATTGAAACTAGATCAATCCGTTCGCCAAATGAAATTCCATCCTGTTCTAACTAAACTTCCGAAGAACGACGTCGTTGCAAACTGTGAGACGTGAAAACGTCACGAGTCAAAACGTTTTTATTAATTGTTTTATATAATATTCTTCTATAATACTCTTCGATGAACATTTTCGGACGCAAGAGAAATTTTCAAAAGCCACAGGAAACAGAACCGCGCAATTTGAATTTCCATCTGTCTTTCGGCCACGGGAACCAATTTCTTAACGTCGATTCGCAAACGAGCTCGCGTGAGCGCAGCTTGTAAGGAAAAAATTGTGGACACATAAATAGTAGAAAGTAGAAAGATAAAAAAGAAAATATTTAACTAGCGCGAACCAAAGCAAAAGCAAGTAAAAAAAAAATAAAGAGAACAGGAATCGGCGTGACACGTATTCTTAATTGTGGCACGACCGTTCGTGCCGGCATCGCTGAACGTTCCTTTCCGCTTCTTTTCCTTTCTCTTCTTTTCGCCTCTTAATTACAACGTACAACGGCAAAGTTTCCGCAAACAGCAAAAGTTCCCCGTAAAATTCGTCCTTACAGGGCTAATGAAGTTTTAAGCAATTTAAAGTAGAATTTTAGCGACGCTCGCTGTTTGCATTTTTATTACGCTCTTCTGGTCACTGTTGGAAAATCACCTTTCCTCCTGGACCCATTGAAAGTTTTCTCACCGCGTAAAAATAAAGATGATACGTCGTTGCAGATATTTCAATTCTCTCTGTTATTCGAAAGAACGAAATTAGATCTAACGTGGTGAAGTTAAGTACATTTTCTTCTCAAAATAAGAAATACATGGATGCACCTTCCAATTTCTGTAGTCACGCGAAATCATACTAAATGGTAGGAAATTTAATACAGTTAAACCCAAGAGATTGGTATTCAAGTGCTATAACAGATATAACGCGTGTAAAATACTTTTTGCAGCCATTGTATAATAATATTTATTAGCAACAGAAGCATTGTTACTACTAGTTGTAGAGCTTAATTATTATTAATTATTGTATATGTATATGTATATTGTAAAATATAAATAAAATGTTTTTAATAATTTTCATTTCGAAGTGATCTTGTTTGGGGATAAAATCCTATTGGTTGCTGGACGACGGGCAGAAAATTTCCAACAGACAACTTGAACGATTGTCAAGTTAGAGTCGCCTCGAAATACAAGAAATTGGAACAATCCAAACAAATAATGACTGAACTAAGGCTGATTCAAAAGTAAAGCTAATAATAAATGGTATTATAACTTGGTGTGGAAATGAAACGGAATTAATTTCCGCGTCAAATGTCTTTCCAATTTATCATCCTGTTCTTCTCTCGATTCCATTTGAAAAGGACAAAGCCAGGATATCCAAAACCAGTTTACCTTCATAATTAATTACCGGATCGCACGGGTTAGGCACAATACGGTTAATTTTCTCCGCGGTCGACTGCCAGAACAAAACTCGTCTCTCGCAGACAACGTTTCAACGTTCGTTCGCGTGTAATTTAAAATCCTCTCTGTCTCTGCGATCAAAGAGACAATTTTATATTTCCCTTCGATATTATTTTCTCCGTCGACGAGAAGGAAGATCCGCTATTTTCCTTTTAAATTTCCATCGATTTTTACCGTGAACAATCTCACTTTCCTCTATTCGACGACAAGCGGTTGAGATACGAAACGGAACACTCATTAACGCACCGAGTTCTGACGAGCAAGAAAAAACTGCAAAAGGAACTTCTCTTTCCATTGGCTGATAGTGCACAATGGCCGAGGATCGGACGCAAAGGCGAGAAATCAAAGGGACGAAATATACTTAATTACAGTGCGAAGGAACGTGAGCCAACGAAGGAGATAAGCGCGTTGGTCGGCCGAAAAATGAGGCTGCTCGTGAAAAATGGATCGGAACGGAGGAGTTTCTGCGCCAAAACCAGGCTGAAAAACAAAAACTGCGGACGACGAAATTGCCATGAAAAGGAATTACGACGCTTCCTCCGCTTTGCTAAGATCTCGCTGCCATCGTAACTTACCGCTTTGATGCAAAACTTATGAGAATCTTGTGCCGTGAATTTCCGAATTTCTTCTCCTCCTATTTCTTTTTTTTTCTTTTTTCTTTTCTTACTTTGTCGGATAAAATATGTAGAGTAGAGGAACGGGTTATGTTTCATGCGGTAAGGTTGTTCTTTCAATTTTCCGAAAGGTTTCCTTGTACGGAAACTAGGGGGAGGAATATTAATAGGAAATCTTGAAATGGATGAAAGTAAAATGAGACGCTCTCGGTCAGACGTGATTGAGGTATATGGTCTGATTAGAGTGAGTTTAATTAGAGGATTGCTTGAGAAGATTTTCGAAAGTGGTTTGCTTCCTGAGATGTTGTATACTAATTACGTTCATAGTGAAATTTACCTACATTACTCAATATTAATTAATCAAGTAGTGGATGAAGCCTAAGTAATGAAGTTGCGAGCCTTATGAAAAATGCCCGGCGTCAGTTGAGCTTTTAAAAAACTATACAAAGTGGCATTATGAACAAGTATTGTATTTCGGGATATTTTATTATTTATTATATTTCTTAAAATATGAAGCGTAATAAAATATTATTTTTATCACTGTACACTAATGTGTATTAATGAATTATGAAAAAGTATATGAACGTATCAAGACCTTAAATACCAATCTCGCTTAAAAATTTCGCAAAACAATTTCCTTCCTCAAGATTCTTTTCTAAACTGTTACTGTAACACAATATAGTAAACTATATAAAAAAAGCATATATAAAAAATATCAGTTTGAATCATAAAAAATAGCAGAACGTTCTTTCTCCCAAACATTCTCTTCCAAAGCAAGTTTCCTATTTCAAGAACTACAGTATCTACTTCTACTCGGCAACGAAGTCACAAAACACTGACCACAATAAAGAAAATCCAGCGACATATTTCCGTTTCTATTCTGTGGCTGCCATGGTGGAACAAAGAAGAACACTCGTCCCGATTGAAGCTTCTGGTTGATATATGTGCCGGTTCCACGGGAGATTTGTCAAAAATCGATCGTGGACGAGAGACAAACACGCGTCCCTTCGAACGAATAGCAAAAAGTCGAATGATTTTAAAAGAGTCCGACGATTTAACTGTCGCGGAAAGTAGATCGGGACGTTGTTGCCGATCCGTGAAACGATATCAGGAATTGCGCCGCTTCCTGTAATAATTGTTTTCCGAAGAAAAACGCGAGCCCGAGCAATTTCCTTCGATAGAAAACAAGCAGCGGTTTTTTTCTAACTGTGGTTCGAGTTTCATTTTTATGATTGTGCGGTTTAGTGGCACTTTTGCACTGAAAGTTTCGATGTGTTCTCACTGCAGTTAAAATAGTATTGATCCCAGTAAAACGACTGACGAAATTTCTCAATGGAGATTTGTAGTTTGGTTTCTCGCTTTTTGATCAAATAAACGTATAGAAGGATATTAATGAAATGTACTGTTACATTGTTGTCGAGAAGTGGAACGGTGTACGAAGAGCAGCTTATTAAGAGATTATTGTTTTATCAAGTTGCATTGTCTGAAAATGTCCAATGGTGGTAGAAGTGGAATTGTTTATTTAAATAGTCCGTATACAATAATTATAAATTTGCAAATCAATTTGACATTTTATTAAACCGAATATGAGATGACCATCATAAAATGGAATGTTCATAAAGAACTATAAAAGAATCCGATTAATTAGAAGTTAGAGGAAGAGCGAGAAACAGTGCAAGTAGTAAAGGTTCGTCTATGGTCAGACGTCTCGTTCAGCACGTCGCAATCAATATATTTTTTGATACTAATTAGAAAGAAATCGAGAAGTACAGTAAGTAGTAATGGCCTAACTGTGGTCAGACAATACCTTGCACTCGATACAGTGATCAATATCTCATAGTGTATCGTATGCACATTTATTTAATACGAGCATCAATGAAACAATTATTTGAACATAAAATTCACGACGTAAAGAATTACAAAATTAATAAAAAGTCACACTTGAGAAATTAGTAAAAATTCGAATTGTTTAACTATTCTATTTCTATCGTTAATAAACATAAGAATATCGTAAATATTCTTCTCAACTTTCATCATTTCCTTCTTTCTCTATTATACAAATTTCCGTTATGTTATCAAATTTAAATTCTGAAAAAATGTTTTAACATGCCATAAAACCCCATCAGACACTACCGTATTCCACATAAACCCATTTATACACACAATATATCTTCAGTAATATCCACTAACATAAATTTCTCCCTTGATAAATCCTAACTACCTAAATCATCTTTAACATCTGCCTCCAAAATTACCATTCAACCTGTCGCGTTAGCGTTATATCGTCAACAAGAAAAGAGGAAAAGAAAAGAAAAAAAGAAAAAAAAAGGAACGAACCAGCTTATCGAAAACAATAGGAATAAAACGAGTGGGGAAAAGCTTCGATATCGGTAAATCGAGCGAAAAATCGGGAAATTTCGTATCGCCACGGATATTTCGGCTGGGATTGCGTGCACGCGGGTCATCTGCATAATACGAAGCGAGCGTGGCGATGCCTGCAACTGATTCGAAATCGATTCTTTCGCAGAGGGTGAAAGAGGGTTGACCATGCAAATACAATTGGAAAGGGTCGGTTTGTCCAATCGCAAGTGTCCACCGTGTTTAACCGTAACGCGAATTCGTTCGAAAACTGAGTGGGTCGCGCGTCGTGGTCAGCTTCGAAGCTTGTAAATGACACGACAAATTAACACGAGTCAACGTGGCCGTGCGCGAATTTCATCGTTTCAGCAAAATCGTAACTGTACCGTGAACCTTTCTCTCCTTCTCTCCGCAGTCTCGTTCATTTCATCAATTTGATTTCTCCCACCTTTTCCTTGTGAAACACGCGTGCGGTCCGGTTGACATTCGCGGCTGTCAACTTGTTGAATTGTTTCCCTTTTTCACGCGCCTCTGCCAGATGACAGGCCACTTGCGAAATTCCTGCGATATTTTTCATTAAAACGTATGCGATTTCGTTGTTCACTGTGACAGCGACGATGAAAATTCCGATAGAATTTTACTGTTATTCTTTTGGATTATATGGAGAACGATACGTAGAATTTTTACACCTTTCGTCACAGTAGATATATTGCATTGGGAAGCGCGAATATATTTTTATTTATACTGCGATTCGTAATTGTTGGAATTTACGCGACTGTCGAAGTCGATACACGTTGCTTGACTAATTTCATTTCATGACCTGTACCGTTTCGTCGTGGCTTCTCAGCCGATTTAGGGTTCGAAGATGCGAAGATTCCTCGCAACGAATCACCGATATTTTTCAGGAAAATCTGAACAATAGCAAGGAGATCGTTTAGACAGTTTACAGTAGAGGACAATAGAAAAATTAAAATTGATATTTGTATTGTATAAGTGCGAGTAAATTTTGTATTAAATTTTGTCTGTACTAAACATTTTGGTAACAGCCGTATATTCTAAGATATAGAATATATCATATTATTTCTAATAATTATAATTCAGTTTCGAAAATTATGATACTTTCTTAATTTTAGCCCTTTAAACTTTCTTTTGTCCGCCACTCTGTATACAATACTGGATCATCTTACTCTAGTACGAATAAAGGCCTATAAAGTTAAACGATTTAAAAACTCTGAGATATTTCCCACTTGTTTTGTATACGAGGAAGCACTGTTTCATTTAACGCGTTTTGCATTTTATTCGATTCCTCGGGGGCATCTTTCAGCGAGATTGCGCAAGTTTTCTCGTAAAGTCGGTATAAGAACGACTCTATCCACTCGGCCCTCTTGGTAAACTTGCTCATAATCTCAGAATGCTTCTGTTTTCGTTCTCACGGCGCGACGTTGCTTGCCAGGAGACCGGCCTAATCCGTTTCCGTCAAGTTTCGCAACTACGTTCAATATTCAACAGCAGGTGAATGCCGAGAGAGGAAGAAAAGGGGAGGACCAGAGAGACTTTTTCAACGCGTCGGATTGAGAATCGTCCTGTGTATGTGACGAGAGTACACCGTATTTCAACTTTGGAAATATCCTTTCCACGTAGTGTCATGAAAGTTGCCCGAGACATGAATTCAGCATTCGCAAAAGATGAAAAATCTCTTCTGTTTCGCTCAAACGATTTTATAGTATACGTTATCTTCAAAGCAATTGTAAATACAAAGTTTCGTTCTAACTTCGTTCCAAGATTATCTCAGTTTTAGAAATACTGATTCTTACAAACAAAAAACAAACAGGATTCGTAATGTTTCGTGAGAAATCGCAAGGTAAAATTGGAACGAAAAAGCATGCGTAACAAGAGGACATTTTTCATATTTCGCCCGCTAACCGAAGATATTGCTCAACGCTAGGAAAAGATCATTGGGTGGAAGATGATCGAAAGCACGTAGCAGTAGTCGATGTATATCTATAGAGTTATGTGGAATATCATGGACATACAGTGAAGGATATATAACAGAAAATGTTAAAAATCGATACGCTATGTATTTTAGTAACCTTCATGCTACACATTTTTCACATATCGATAACAATCATCCGCAGTATGCTACGTTGTACGTATATTACGTTTATTCGCTGCCCTTAACAAGTATAAATCCACGTTAAAAAAATCATGGTGTCTTATCCTTATGTTTCTTATTTTACAAACTTCTTCTAAACTTTTTCCCGATATTTTGATAAAACAACGTGCGTTAAAAATTTTATTTCACAAGACTACGTGCCACGCACGCTAGCCTCATATTTATTCATAGTCGATGAAAGCAATTTTTTTTCATAGCCGACAGGAAGAATTCATTTTTTTAATAAAGGTGTACTTGTTACGTTCTATTTAGTTGCCGACGAGAAGGTAGCGTTAATTGACGTTTAATGCAACTGGCAATAACCACCGCTTTCGGCTAACCTGCTATGTGCGGGAATACTGGCGCGGGAGAGGATCAAAGTTGTTCGAAAGTAAATTAACAATATGCAATGATTTATTCAAATCTTATTCGATTTCGATACTGAAAATTGACTGACAGACTGACGGATATAAAATTCTTCGGTTAAACAAAATGATACCTCTTCGAACGGTAATTATTCGGTTGACGAACGGCAATTAATTAATAATATTCGATAAACGAACGGTAATTAACGTATGCTGACTTCTCTGAGTCGCTACATTTATTTATATCTGTCGGAGATGAGAAAAACGTCGGGTCTTTCTTTTGAAAATATTTGGAAAGACCCTCAACGTTTGTTCAACTGCCGAATTTATTTACAAAATAATTTTAAAAACATAGGTAAATATAAAAACATAGTTAGATAAGTTTTCGCAAGATATAGCTTTTAGCGGCTTTAACTGCCTTTCGCTTCAAATACTGTGAACACGGTTTCAAATAAACGTTTTGAATTACCTTGATTTGAAAGAAATTACCAATGTTACTTTCTACTTTTTCTACGGATCGCGGGACGTGACGGTACTCACCACCGTGATAGGAACTGCCCCGATGAGGAGTGTAGATACCGTTCCTGGGCTCGGGACAGTGGCTCGGCGTGTAATACTGCATTGGATGATGCACGTAATTGTTCGGGGTGCTCGGCACGTGTACCGGATGGCAGTGCATACATCTTCGCGGTGTCTCCGGCACGCCCTGGACAAAAGAAACATGTCTGCAATGCATCGAGAAAGACAATAGCGATCGGGCACGCGAGAACCAATGATAAATCGCGACGATCGACGACGTAGTCTGAAAATTAAACGTCGCTGGATATCCGCCGACAGGGTGAAAATGTCGCTGGCCGAATACCAATTAGGGGATGAACGCCCCACGCAATTCTCGCAAACTGATCGACGACGCCTACATTCTACATCTACCTGTGAAATGCGCGGTCCGACGAATATCGATTTCTGCGTCGATAATCGAATCGATCTATCGTATCTGATGCGCGCAACATTAGAATAGAATCTTTATGATTTTCTTTTGTACGAGCGGATAAGATGATAGATAAGACGTAAGAAATTATGACATAGGCTAATTAGGTTGTTAACGGAAACTTAGTATTTTTTTTTTTTTTTTTTTTTTAGGTGAGAGGAGACACTTAAAAGGTAAATTGACGAATTTTATTGTTTGCAGATTTGTTAATTTTATTGGAGGAGTGTGTGATTAGTATTGAACTTTTGGAGAAACAAACAACGTATTTCGATAAATATTTATAAAGAGGATGATCTAAGTGATAACGAATTTCAATGTGAATTTTAAAAAATGTGATCGTGAGATCATCTCCTTTTCTGTGATCAAAGATCAAACTCTATCATTCGTTTCCATTTAACAATTAATCTTCCTTTCATCCCTAACTTGTACAATCCCTGTGGTTCAGAATTTGGTTAAATCAGCTACCACCCTGTCGATCTTTTTAAAATTTGCACTTGCTACTCGACGAAATACTAACCAGTCGATAATCAATCACTGCAAAACAATACGCTTTTGATAAACAAAAAACCACATCCTCACACCTATCCTTCATCTTCTTCTTTACCATTCCGTCAATCATCCTAAAATTTCCGCCTATTGTTACAGATTAACTACTAATAAAAAGAAAACATTCAACTACCGAAAAACGTTTTTTTTTTTAATGAAACACGTTTTTAACAAATAGGAAATCGTAGAAATTTTAACAAATTATTTTAACAAATAGGAACAATCGTGGAAATGTTCAGAAGATATTCAGGTTGGTGAATAATGAAAGATGGACGCGAGGATGTGCCGCAGATATCTTCTGAACATTTCCACGATTATTGCAGATTCTACATCGAAATGCCAATTGCTCAACTAATAGCCAGCTATTGAAAAACGATGTTCCTTCGACAAATAAAACAAACGACAGCTCGTCGAAAACCGATAGCTGAAAAAGGGGTAGAGCTTGCAAAACGGTCCACTAAAACTTTAATGTCGGACTTAATCCACGAATTTGCTAATAACCTGACGCGTTCTCCGGATACGATCACCCTAACGATGATAATCCAACGACACGAAAACGACGGGATTTTTTTTTTTAAATACCTGCATAGAATGCTGGGATCGGAGCGATCTTATCGAGCCAGCTGGGTGAAGGGAGGGCACGCTACCACCGAAGTTCATCGCGGAATTCCTACAGCCGCCCGGGGTGGACCAACCCCCGCGCACGCTGGCCGAAGTCCACCCCATAGCGCTGCCGCAATCGTCCACCAGCATTTTCACAGCGGACCGGGCATTTCACTGATCCTCTTTCGTCGACTCGACGACCTGCAATTGCCTGGATTTCGCTCGTCGTCTTGCTGCTCTATCGGCGGAAGCTCGCGTAGTTCTAAAACTATTCTTCGAAATGATTGTCCTCGATATTATTCTTCAAGGTAACTCCTATTTTCCCGTGATTGTCGTTAATCTGAGGGACGCTGGTGATCGACCACGTGGAGATTGAGATTGAAATCGGGATTGGTCGAAGAACGACGGTGGTACGGTGGCTGTTCGTGAAACTCATCTTTCGTTGCTGAGGATTCAATCGTCTCGATTCAGGCGTGGATCTGCAAGCAGAAAATATGAAACGTGGGTGAAATAGAGAATTGGCGAGCGCTGGCTGTCGATTAGAACTGTAATTAAGCGGATGGGAATGGCGAGAGAGGTAGCAGAGGTGAAATGGGACGCGGATTAAAACTGTACTTTACTCGATGAGGATTCCAACGGAACGATGCGAGATAAGAACTTTACCATGTTCGATTTCTTTTTCTATATATCGTTGAGCTTTTCATGGTACGTTAAAGATATCCTATAGCAGATATAGAATAGAATATTCAATATTCGCATATATTATTCCTCTCATTTACGGTTTACTCATCTATGGTTTCACGAAATCACCAAATTATGTTACGCGTTATGGTAGGAATAAAGAGGCTATTTAAGGTTCACTTTTTTTCTTTGCAGGATATTAAGGAGAAGTGTGTATTAGGGATGAAGTAATTTCACCTTTTTATGGCATGATTCGAATGACGTTATATGCTACGGCAGAGATATACAGGGTGGTTGGTAACCGGTGGTACAAGCGGAAAGGAGGCGATTGTACGCGAAAAAAGAAGTCGAAAATATAGAATAAAAATTTTTCGTTTGAGGCTTTGTTTTCGAGAAAATCGACTTTGAATTTTCGCTCGGTACGCGTGCACTTTATCACGTCTCGTTATAACGGATCTCACTGTAGAAAAACGAAAAAAAAAATATTTTTCAATTTTTATTCTACATTTTTGACTTCTTTTTTCGCGTAGAATCACCCCCTTTCCGCTTGTACCATCAATTACCAACCACCCTGTATATAAACAATGTTTGAGATTCTCTTTTCTTGTAGAACGTTATACCACATTTGTCAATTTGACTTGGGAGAAGATTTTAGATGATCTCAGTTTGTATAAAATAATAAAACCAACGTCTTGACCAACACGGGAGAAGAGATTTTACGCTGACGAGAAAGAAGCTGAAGCTATTAAACTTCAGCTAAGATGAATTACCAAGTGTCCAAGCGAACCGGAACGACTTTACTGAAAACACGGAACGCACTTCTCCGCCTCAATATCACCGCAATTTACGTTGTCATAATAAGAATTAAACCGCAATTAATCCCGTGTCCCGTGCAAATTATCTCAACCGCTGGACAACGGGGCAGAGTGGCGGAAAAAAGTAGAGCAACGCGCAGACTGCGAATAAAACAGTTCGGAATGAGTTTCCTCGCCGGTCTAGAGACGAAACGAACCGTGATTTACATCTGGAATACCCGTCGTCATGGTTAACCGATTTGCATCCAAGCGCAGATTAATCCGCGCGCTACGTCTGTCTTCTATCACCAAGCGCGGATTATTAACGCGCACTGCTTTTTTTTTTTTATTTCCATTTTAATCTAAATAATTTTTACTTTTTTTCCTCAGTTATAAAGAATGTAAGATGCGATGTTTGCGAAGTAACATTGTCTACCAATCGTTTTGAACAGTAAAATAAACTCCATGAAGAAATCGGATGTCATTTACTGTACCCACGAGCGACCGCGCGCGGTGGGAGGACCAGTCGTCAGTTGAATGCCGCTGCTGCATTCAACTGTCCTCTTAAGTAGTTAAAAATGCGTCATATGCATAAATAAGTGCACCGACGATATGAATCCGGTTCGACCTGTCTGCTCAGTGCACGGTAATTTATTACGAAATCGTTGCATACTTATCCAGCCAGACCAAACTATCACCAATATTTAAATTGTTTTTTTACCAATAGCTGAAAAATTTACTTCAGGTTTTTTATAAAAATGAATGACACATTAACCGGTCATTCGCCGAATATTCGAAAAGCCAGACCAAACTATCGCCAATATTTAAATTGTTTTTCTACCAGTAGCTGAAAAATTTACTTCGGGCTTTTTATAAAAATGAATGACACATTACCCGGTCATTCGCCGAATATTCGAAAAGCGAACGAGGTTCGTGAAAAGAAGAGATTGAACGTGTTTACGTGTTAATACGTTTATGGTAGGTAAATGGAAAATTTTGAATATTGATGTCCTAGGCGAATATAAAAATTACGGCTACAGAATCTTTTTAACAAGTTGACTTGAATTTTTTATGGGAAACATATATATCGAACGTGAAATATTTCGTTTATTTATATCGAACGTAAAATATAATAATATATAGTATTATCACAGCGTGAGACGAGTTATATTTAAGGCAATCGTTAATAAATAATGTTTAGACACAGAAATATAAAGAATATCAACTCAGTCCCTTGATTCTTTTCAGCAGTTTAGGACAATGGATGAAACCATCGGTAAACACCGACTTTTCTTTGTAAAATTCTGTTATGAATTTGTAAAAAAAAAAACACGATTCTTCATACAGAGTTTTCGCAAACTATAAGAGGATACAAATTGAAAGAAATTACCATATCAAATTCTCGGAATAGTTACTTAGAATCGACTCTTGTACCGGTTTTATAACAATGGAAACCTCAAGTTTCAATGAAAACGATTCATTGTATGTTTTTCATTATTTTACAGCTATTGAATGACAATTAAAATATAATCTCCGAGTCGACCGTTCAAACACATCATTTCACCGAACAGTTCAATAAGTTTCAAAGATTTTGATCAAAATTCAAACTTGACAAGTCCTGTCACTGGATGCTTTATTTGCATGCAAATATAATTCAATAAACGTAGCGCGATTTATTATACATCGATATGTATACGCAATGGATCACGTTCGTACGGAAGTTCAAGTTACATACTTCGAGTTTTTCCATTAACGCGCTGCGAATTCACACGCAAATGGAAAGTTTATACCAACAGATATAACAGGATTTTACAGGGAAATTTGGTCTCTGACGATACTTTTCCTCGTTAGCATACACAAAATACGTAGTTTAACATAAATGATCTTCGCTTACGAATACGAAAACAAAGTTATGCGATTATCCGACCAGCGATAATGTGCCACGAATAGTTGGAATAATTAAGGTTCTATAGTAGTTGGAAACAATACCGTTGTAATACACACGGGAGTCAGCCATATCGTATTATTTCACGAAAGTTTCTTTATCGATCCACCCTTTTTCCAGCCCGAAAATTTACGACTTCCGATCCGATGACCGGCCGTTTCGTAAACTCGATACTCGCGCGGTTTCACGGTCGCGACTGTGTGCGCAACTTCCGCAATAAGAAGGACCGTACCGGAAACAAATGGCGGATTTGTATGCGCCGCCAGCGCTACAACCTATATATTTCAATTTTACCGACGCTACGCTGCGGAGGAACCTCGTTGCGGAATGCAAAAGCATGCCGGGGCCGTAAATCTTTTTACAAAACGCTTTTTAATCGGAACACTTTGCGCAAACCCGCCAGCCTCGCCCGTGCCGGAAGTTAGCTTTCCGGCGGTAAGAATTGTTGGGACCAAGTTTTTAAACGCGACACGTGATCGGGCAGAAATTTAGCACGAACTTGTTATTAACAGACTGCAGATTTTGCGTACCGTGCATCTAATATGCAAATATTGGGTTGTCCGGAAAGTGTCTTTCTTTTACAGACACGTCTTTTTTTACAGTGACGCATCTTTAAACGAACACGAAACCTAATCTGTCGAACGTTGTGATTTGTAGTTTGATAGAACAAAATGGATCATACGTAATTCGATAAAATAATATAAAAGGGAGAATTTTAGATAGCGAGGATTAGATAGAATATTCTAATTAAGAATTATACTTACGATCATGAAATATTTTTATCAAACTGTACAAATAATTTCTCCAGCTAAATATTAGGTTGCCCGAAAAGTTCCCTTCGTTTCATAAAGTGATAATAGATGAACAACAATTTCTGTTTTATATTATTTTATTGAATCAGGTATGATCCATTTCGTTCTATTTCTATTATTACGTTCGTGTATAATACAATAAACTAATATAAAACAGAAAACATTGTGCTTCTATTATTTCCTTATAAAACGAAAGAAACTTTACGGGCGACCTAATATAAGTAAAATGTTCCTAAAATATTTATTATAATCTTTGGTAAATGAAACGGATTTTTACTTAGGTTTCATTTCTTTATGTTATGTTCTTTAGTTATGAAAGTTTACGGTTTAATATTTGTTAGATGTTTAGTCTGTTCGGATATTGAAAATTGTTTATTTGATTCTTCGATTTGCAGGCGTTGTAAATTGTAGATGTTTGTACAAATTTATTATAATATATTATAATTATCAACATAATAAAAATTTGTTTTGCTTCTTAGACAAATCATTTCGATCGGTTTGTATATTTATGTACATTCCTTATGATAATATATGAACTTAGAAAAAATATTAGAAAAATATTGTTATACACCTGGTGTGTTAAATATCTTCGATTCATTCTTTGTGTTAAAAATATTACAAGAATATATTTCCGAAGGTTATATTAAGTTAACTTTATTTGCTCATTTTGTTAGTTAATTTTATTCTGATATTTACGTGATAACTACCTAAGTAATAAGAATTAATGATAATAATAAATTGATACATCCAAGTTGTAGTAAATGTGTGATCAAAGAAATATGTTACTTTTTCCTATCATAAAAATTCCTGCTTGTGAAAGTTAAATTGATTAAATGTTAATCCTGTTACGTCTTTGGCTTGTTTTCAACTCAATCATGTTTTTACGTTGTAAGAAAGTTTCTTAAGTCCGAGGGAAATATAAAAGAGCCATTGTATACGCGTTTCCTCGTTTTAATTTTATGTTAAAGTTTCTCTTGAAACGATAAAAGTCTTGTTGCTTGCTGAAACGCGAGAAAGATTGGACCATAAAAATTCGAAGGAAGGGGAAATTGTCGCAGAAAATTCTTCTGTCGCGAATGATGATTAAACTTGTTATTCCTAAATCTTTCCGTCACAAGTTAGTTAAATATAAATTTAATTTAAGAAAACATCTCCGACACGCGGGGGAAAACTCAGACGTTCGAATCTCATTTCTCATTTCAAGAAGATTTTCACTCGTAGATCAAAGCTCGGAAAATTCCCTGTAATGTACGTCTTCCTAAATTTACATTTCAATTCCCATCCAGAATCTTTGATTAAAATTCGAGTTTGCATTTCGTAAAGGAGTTCTCAAAGTTAATGTCGTAACTTACATCCGTGTTGATTAAAGTTTTCTTTCTCAATGTCACGTTTACATCATTCATATCAGATCTTCACAAAACGAAATGATCAAAATCTCAATGGTACTTTCAATGAAAACCATTTTAATTGTTAAAACAATAATATTTACTGTACGTATTTCTCTATATAAATTGTTCACATCTTATCGCCTCTCCGAAGTATAATTTTTCGAAAGCTAAATTAACATTACAACTTTTTATATAGTTTATAAGTTATAAGTTTATAGCTTTATTTAAAAAAAGAAAAAGATACATTCGAATTCGAAGGTTGATTCGAGTTAACATAAAGCGACAGAGAAACGAAGAAGATCAACGAAAGTTTGCTCATCACGTTCTTTTCCTATGATATCCACACGTAACCTGTTAATAAATAATAAACTTCTTCTTGCAAGGGCGGAATATCCAGGGCACGCACGTCTCTTAAAAAGTTGCGCTCAGTGATTCCACATTTGCATATTCTCCATGGGAGCATCGTTCTGTAACGCGACACTTATGTCTTTCCCACGAGAAATCCCTTCTAATCCCTCTTCCACTCATATCCTCCGGCTGAACCTTTCCCCAGCAAGGCAAACAATCCCTGTTCCATACAAATCATCATTTACATTCCTTTCTTCGAGAGAAAAAACATCTTTTTCCCCCACTAACAAAAAACCAACCACATCGCGCATTTTCCCAAGATCGTCCTTTTTCTCGAAGAAAACTGCGTTAACACCGTGAGGCTTGCGAATGTTTCGCCTGGCCATGAACGTGACAAAACCTTGTAACGTAGCTCGCATCTCACCGAGCCATTTTGCTACGTACACCTGCCTGGTGAAATAAATTTCGCGACGTTGTAAGAAAATGTGAAAACATATCGTTGAATATTAAAAAAGAATATTGAAACGAAACTTCAGTTGCTGTCCGATGGATGCGTGAACTGCTGTAAAATATGCTACGGTATGACATTTAATTTTTATCGCGTCTCATATCGTGTTCGCGCGTTTCTTCTTCGGCGATGATATCTCGATCATTCACGTCGTTGATGATTGTTTAATTCATCAAGTTGATCGTATTTCAATCGGTCTAAGAAATCCAGTACGACGCGTGTCATCGACCCACATCGTGGCAGTCGACGTGTTTAAACGGATACCGCTGAATGTTAACGCGAGTTTCTATTAAATGGACAAACAAGAAGTTATAAATAGCGATAGAGAATCAGCGAATTTCTATTCAGATTGTACACGTATATAGAAACCGGTAGAAGGAAGGTTTTGGTAACTTTCTAATGCTTTCTCGTGTTTCTTTCATTTCTCGTGTAATCGAACTGTAATTTATCTATCATTTCAATTTTATTTATTTATTTTATCCTTAAATTTAAGCAATATAGTCTGCGATATAGCATTCCCAAACCTCTATTTTTAGCGTGACTCATTGTTGGAAATAGTAAGTTCGCAGGAACCACTGGAAAGTTACACGAAATGTAAGTGCTGTCGAGGATTAATTGACAAGCATATTAAAATTGATTCGATATAGATACGAGAGCTGAGAGAAGCCAGAAGCAAGAATAGTAACTTTCGCGTAAACTCTAACCAAATCTACTTTTTACTATACATCCGATGATTCACGATGAGTAAAACTATGCTAATGAACAGGTAATCCACTCTCATAGTTTAATATTTAAGGTAACCCACAATTTTACCCAGAAAAAGGTTGGTAACCGGTCAAATGTTTCGCCACCCAAACTTTCGAAATTCATGCTATGTATAATAGTATAGTATAGCGTATGATCTCTACTGCAATTAGTTTATTTACGACAAATGGATTCAACAGATGTTGATTAAACAGGAAACGATGGTTGATTAACGTAAACTAATCACAATAACGTATTATAATTAAGACAACTAGATAGTTAATTTGCAACTCTCGTCACCACGGATTCAACGTTCTCTCTCTCTCTCTCTCTCTCTCTCTCTGTCTCTCTCTCTCTCTCTCTCTCACGCGGACCATACTCTCTGACTTCTCAACTAACACTGACTGTTAATTCGACTTTTTCCTTTAACATCTCTTTGTCTTTTGTCTTAGCCCCACCACGCACGTGTTCCACAACCGCTTGCAACATCAGAACCAGGCCACACACCGCGGACGAGATGGCAGCCAGTCTGCACATCCTTGGCGCGTATCCTCAATAGTCTTAAGGACCCACCATGGGTCTTGGCATTTTCAGAGTTAAGGTCCTTCAGACCAAACAGGTATCTCTTGATTCAGGTTTCCTTTTACATTTATTGTTTACTACGGGTTAACACGGGAAAGTTGGTTTCCCTCACGTTCTGTATCTTCCGTTAGAAATTTTCTCTCGAGGACCGCTAAAACTCTTCCTGGTCCACCATCCTTCTTATTATCCAATCGGAAGCGGTGTCTACTGCCCTCACTTTTCTAACCAAAATTGTCATCAACAAATCCGATGGTCCCGTGTCCTTAGACACGCCCATCCTTAGCTTTCCTCAGACACAGTATCGTCAGTAAGACTTCACTTATTCCGTATCCTTAGAATAGTCAACATATTTTTGCTGGTTTCTACCCTTAAACCAGTCGCGTGATAAACGTATCAGTGTAACTAGGTTGTTGGAGTGAATTGTGATTTATCTGTGCCAATTCAGTGTGTATTCCATTGTGATTGCTGAATTCATAATAAAGTTTAATAAAAGTAAAATTGATAGTTGTGTTACGACCCAGCTATTTTATTTTATCATCCAACCGTCAAGTTTACGCGACACGCTCGTGGCCAGGGTCTTTTCCGCGAAACTATTCGATTGAAGGACCGACGATACATTGTTGGGCTTGTCGGCACTTTGGCTTCCCCGCGACATTGTTTATAGTTCGTCCACGATACTACAACAGTAAATATGCCAAATAAACATCATTTATACCATTGAACCAATCTCAACCAATTTACACATCCCATACGATCACGAACAACCCTAAGTAGCTTATTTTTCACATTTTCTTCCAGCACAGTTCACATTTCCTCAGACGTAACTCTGACAATAGAAACCCGAGTGAATCATAAAATATAGCCATAAAGTTTATATCACAGAGCATCAAACAGCTGCGGCATTCATTTCGACGAGCCAGCGTACACCGCCGCCGGTGTTCATTACTCCAATAGCAACCGGAAGTCGGGTATTAGACCGGTCCAGAGACCAGCTAGAAAGAGGTAAGTTGACACAGGCTTGGGACTTGGGATCGTGGAACGTGGATGGCCAGTCGTAGGGCTGGATAATCCGACTAGATTGAATCCATCGTTGTCGAACGTGTCACGAAGCTCGTGTAATCGTCTGTGCGCGCCATTTTAACCCTTAAAGTACCGACGTTGCGCCGATACTTATTTTAGTCGCAACTATTTTAACACTTTGACTGCCACGCCGAAATCACATGTTTCGCTCAGGACGTCACGGGAGTATTTTTATTATTCAAAACGTATGATGACAAAATAATAATAAATTGATGATGTAAGACAACATTCTTGCCCAATGGACCGGTTATCTTATTGGTGGTCACGGATGACATTTGCGGACGACACAGTTGTATTAGTCTGGCACACTAACCCAGAAACAGCAGTCACATTACTACAGGAACATATCAGAAAAATAGAAAAGTGGCTGCAAGTTAAACAAATTAAAGCAAACCCCAACAAATGTAACCATATTACGTTCACACTGCGAAAACAGATGCCACCAAGCATCCTACTGAACGGCACGCACGTAATACAAACAAGGCAAGTCAAATACCTGGGACTCCACATAGATACACAACTCACATGGAAACGGCATATTAAATCAATAATAGACAAAATACAGACAACAAGGAGACAAATGTATTGGCTAATGAGTCGAAAATTCAAATTAAGCACAGAAAATAAATTAAAAATATACAAAACGATCATAAAACCAATATCTGGACGTACGGAATACCATTATGGGGGACAGCAGCAATGAGCCATATAAACGAAATAGAGACAATACAAGCTAAAATCCATAGAACAGTAGTAAACGCCCCATGGTACGTTAGAAACGAGGATATTCTGAAGGACCTGGGAATACCAACGGTCAAGGAGGAGATTAGCATGTACGCGGGAAGGTACAGAGAAAGAATAGCAACACACCTGAACCGGTTGGCTGGGGAAACGATCAACACATCAAGCATAGAAAGAAGACTGAAAAGGAAACACCCAGCAGATCTCACAAAGGATATAACCTAACAAACACGAAGATGGTAACGTGATAATCTAACAGTTAAAAAATTCTACCAAATATCCAAATTGGACAAATTGTGAATGCGAAATATTAAATAAAAAAAAAAAAACGGATGACCACCGTGGCGCCTTGTTAACAGTTGATAGCGACATATTATAACAGGGCTTCGTTTATTTCAACAAACCATTCGCATTCGTTATTTCGTCGTAAGCAAAACGTGCAGAGTATATCGTTGAAACGTGTAAAAGATATTAGTAAACGGTATTTGCTCATTCTATATATAATAATAAGGTATGTTCACACTTCTAACTTCAATTATATGATTATAAAGCAGCATTTACGATTATTTTCTAAGCTGTGTTTATGATAATATTCGTAGATTATCCCTCAATGATATGGATGCAAACACAGTGCACCGTTGGATGCAAGATTCGTTCTCATTTTCTTTTTTTTTTTATTGATGTTCTAATAAAAATGTTTAATTGTTCGATGGGGCACGTTTTATTTCAAAGTATCTTCTATTTATCGGTTATATTCAAAATGCCCTAATTGTCAATTTTCATACAATTTTTACAAGTTCAAGCGGTCCGGTTACCGTGGCGTCACAGGAAAAACTGTGGCCGGTCATAGTGTTAAGCTGCGATCCTCGAATTTCTCGTGTTGGATCGTCGAGTAGGTCTTCAGTCTTTTCTTCCACCAGTTACAAACTTTATTCCAACACCTTGCGATGATACAATTAAACGAAACGTCCGGTGTTCTGTTCGATAATCTCCTGTCAGTTAGTGTGTGGCGTTTAGCGTGTGTAAAATTGTTTCCGTGCAGAAACGTGACTGCAGAAGGGTTTAAGTCCTATCCGACGAGCCAATATTTTAATCTCACTTTCGCTTTAGTCGGTTAAGAGGCTTACAAGTATCCGGGAAAATTTTTAGCATAAAGTTGAACCGAGAAATCGCGTACGTCGATTACGATATTTGCTTACTTTCGATAGAGATTGATTCTAACGGCAGAGAAATACAATGCAGATAAAAATGGCCCAAAGTTGAGAGGAAGTTCATGATTGAATTTTAAGATTTGAAGCTTAGCTCGTCCAAGTAATCCGCTTTGCCATAAATGAAAATCTTCTGTTGCGAATAACGTATGGACCAGTTCAACATTGATATCTTTGATCTCGAGATAACAAAAAAAAAAAAAAAAAAAACAAAAGAAAGCTTGTAAAATAAGAAGTATAAAAAGAAGTTCTCATCTAACAAAGCGGATTTATATTTAATAAGAGCAATGAATAAATATAAAATTGGATTGGTCATTAAATTCGTTTACCTTTCGCTAACGTATGCACTCCGTGAAATGTTATAAAAGTTATTGATAGGACAGACATAAGTGACTTCTCGATTACACAGATTTTATCACATTTATTTAACGAAATGTGAACAAATTTATGCCGCAGCCTGACATATACCATCATCAATAAGAAAATTATTAAAATTCATAATGTATCAATACCCAGCTTTCTCTTATGCGCCATTGTGTACCAACTTTATTTTTAGACAACAATTTCAGCACTTGGCCATCGAAGGATAACTCCTTGTGTAGAAGCTGGCCATATCCGATTCTACAGGAGGAACTTTCTTCGGAAGCGTGCGCCGACTGCTGAACGTCGAACAAGACACGTTTTATCGTTACTAACCAACCTCTTGGTGACCTTCCATTGGGGATGAGGGTGGAGGCGAATGCCAGATAGGAAGTTGAAGCGAAAGCTACGTGCTTCGAACAGCTTCGAACAGCAACAACCCGTGCTTCCGTCGGTCACGCGTTGCCACGCTTCGTGCGGGACGCTTCTCGCGTGATTGTTTTGCAAATCGTTGCAAATGTCGAGCGTGGTGATGGTTGTCCGAGCGGAAATTGCTAGAACGTTGACTAAGGCTGCGAGTTTGAAAACGTTGCTACTGGACATTTTTTACGATGTTGTTGTCCGAGAGCATAAATTTGGCAAGCTGATGATTGCGCTTCTTGAAAGGTTTTCTTTGAAAGCGTTTCGGAGTAGAGTTTGGAAAATTCGACTACTTTGCGACTACTTTGTGAGGATTGCTACGTTAGAAAACCGATAAATCGCGTAGATCACTCGTTCAATTGTGAAATACAATAACTGTAAAAAATTCTACACACAGATTTCCTCGCAAACTTTTTCGGTGTTCTTTTTTTTTTGTAGAAGAAAATCTGGAGGAACAATTTTTTTTTAATGTTGTTCCAAGCAAGATTCAAAGCAATTCTTGTCCGGAGAAAATCTTTTCCTATATATCGAGCTTTGAAAAATTGCGCTGTTAGATGAAAGAAATTTTAATAGAAATTCCTTGTGAAAATTGCTACGTTAGAAGATCGAACATGCAGATTATTTATTTCGTTTGCGAAATATATAGCACAAATTTCGTGTTTATTTGTTCAATATCCAAATCCGTAAAATACATGTTTTATTAAAAGGAATAATAAATCTCGTTCGTACTATTCGACTTGCAAAATCCTGGATGAAAAGTTCTTTTAGAAATTGCAAAAATTAGCAAATTTAGAACACCGTTAAAAGTATCGTATACGTAGGTTACTTATTTCGTGTTTGTAAAGGATGTATATGATAAAAATATCGTATCGTCTTATTCAATATCCGAGCATGCGAAATACATTCATCATCGAGAAGAAGAATATTCTGTTCGTATTATTTGGCCCATAAACTTCTCTAATCTCTGCGCAATATCTCGCGGTGAAGTGTATTATAGAGAACAGTGATCGATTTATCGGCAAAACGTCAAACAAAGTTAAATATCCCTCGTCGATCGAAGGATGAAATACCGAAATCGCGGTATCAGCATCGTGCCTCGAACTTCTGTTCGAAGCATTCTCCATTTTTGTCTTCCAGAATCCCTCTAAATCCAGAAATAAAAGAGATTCCATTTCAATTTCTTCCCTAGTCAGATTGGATTCCGGCTTAACGAGCGTTTTTTTCCTTTTTCTTTCTTTCTTTTTTTTTTTTCGTCGGAGTTTCGATGGTTTCTTGGTCCCTTTTCTACCATTCGTAGGTCGATAATTATCACCAATCGACCTTGATGGCGGCTATTCGATCGCTGCAGTTAGCAGCGAAACGATAGCCATGCGAAACGCTGCAGCAGCTTCAAAGAGATTCGAATTGAAACACAAACAGCTGGCTTTTATCGCTCATTTATGCTGTTGGACTGTGTAATAAGCTCGTGCAGATTTCTCTAACTCCAATTTGTACCATTCAATAGCCATACTGATCAACACTGAAAAGCAAAGGAAAGAATTTCGGAAAGTAAAAAACAAGAATTACGCAAGAATTAAGTGTTACGTCGGGCGACTCTACTTCGACCAGGCCACACGCCGCTGACTGGATGACAACCAGATTTTCTCACGTCATCACTGCGTACCCTGGAGTGGTACGAGCCGACCATGAATATTAAGAATTTCTAGCTAAGGTCCTTCAGACCGAACCAAACATCTTCGCACTAAATCATTTTCTAAAGGTCATTGTTTATTACGGGAAGATACGCAAAGTTTGTTTTTGTCGCGTACGACACTTCCACACTAGCAACTATCTATCGAAGGCGGCTAAGACCCCTCCTAGTCCGTCAAGCTTCTTTTATCCGATCACAGGCAATGTCTACTGCCCTCACTTTCCTAACCAAAATCGTCATGAACAAATCAGCTTCTCTCGCGTCATTAGACACACCCATCGCTAGCTTTCCTCCGACACAGCATCGTCAGTCTACTTTACTCATTCTCCACCATTAGAACAGTCAACATGTCATAACCGATTCTCTATCGTACTTAAATCAATCACTTACTTAACTTATACATACGTGTCGGTGTAATTATCGTCCTTACAAATTGTTGGAATAAACATTAATTTATATCTGTTGATTCGTGGTGTCGATTATTTAATCGTAACGGGAACTTACAACTCTCGTTGGCGCGCTTTCTCGCGAACGCGTCTCTCCGCGAATGGTCGACTAAACAATACGTTTAATTATAGTTAAAAGATAAATGCACCTCTTTAGGAAACGTGGCATTATGTGCATGGGGAGTTTTATAAGATTTTTATTACATCTACATCTGTTTCGATTTTAAACACGTTGTAAAGAGCTTCCTTTGAGCTTCCCTTTTTTTACAACACGAAGGCAAGCAATCAAAAGGTTTCGCCTTTTGCAACGGAAGTTCATTGAAATTCACTGTAATCGTGGACAAATGCTAACTCTGTAACGAGACTCGAGCCTCGAACAATTTTCAGTGCTAAGCAACGTCTCTATTCAATGTGCCGCGGTACACAATCACGCGACTTAATTATTTCAGACATCTCCGGACTCTAACGAGATTCATCCGGATACTTCTTATACACAGATACTATACTACTCCAAGCGCAGCATCCATTGATTCTTTCTTACCTGATGATGTTACTTCTCTTTATTATATTTCATATTTTTCATGTTTTATTCAATTGGAGTTCGCGAGAGTTAACACTGAAAAATAGCAAACTAGATCTTCGCATTTACCTTTGCATTCTACGGATTTCGGCAGGTGCCCTGTCCAAAGCCTCCGGCGAAAACCAGGATTAGGCAAATCTAACGTCGATCATCAGCAAATCCCGTGACACATATGTTAACTTAGATCTTTTCGATCGAGAGTAATCTTGAGTCATAGAGTTCGTATTCAAGGCATCGGTCTTTGTCTTTTCCTATTTTTCTATTGGATTGGCAACTAAGTGGTTGCGGTAGTTGAAATGGAAAAGTAGAAGGGAGAACGATCGAAACCGCGATTGAAGAAAGACTTGTGTTAATGATACAACAGTATCATAAAACGAGCAAAAAAATCCGGCGAAATGATTTATGGTGTTTATAACCATATGATATATGGTGTTATGGTGATTTATGGTTTATAAAGTAGAATTTTTAGTGGAATTTTTACGTTGTCTTGAAACTTATTCGAAACGTATCGTTTTCGTATGTTAAAAGATGCGAAAATTGTAGACGATGAAAGAAATATATAATTACTATTTATTTAATTAATTATTCATTGTAAATATAAAAATGTACAAAATCTAATGAAATTCGTGACGAATGGTCTTGTGAATTTCTCTAGACATTTGTTATAGTCGGACAAGTTTCCTCGTACTTTTCAACACTGACGTACGAGTATACATTCGTTTGGAATAATATTTGTTACGCCACGAGGCTTTCCATAGGCCGCATTCTTAACCGTCGCTCGTGGCACGACAGTGTCGCGGACGGATCGTCTCAATCAGCCGACAAACATACAATGTATCGGCCATCCTGACAGAGCGAGTTCCAGAACCTTCGATTCGGTCCGTTATTAATTACGCACATGAGGTGACACGCGTGATCATGGCGTGATCGGTGGCGTGATCCGAGCATAGTGGGGGGTTGTCTCCCAAAAAACACAAAGGGACCATCGAAGGGCAGTCAGTATCGATTGAGGATCCGAACAGAATACACAAACGCTAAATATAAGTCGCCTAACTATAACCATTGTAAAGTCGAGTCGAACTACCATATCAACTAACTGTCTCACCCTTCAATAACCGGTGACGTGCTCTTGTAATATTTTATATATTGTAAGAGATATCATTCTTGTTAACCTGTTAATTCAGTGTTGATCTCAGTTAACCACCTCTGTTATCTTAACCGAAACAGGGGAACGATTGATTCGTGGCGTCGATTACCAAAATTGTAGCGAGAATTTACGCCTCTCGCTGACGCGCTTTCTTCGCGATCGGTCGTAACAATATTTATTCCAAAATAAACTACAACGTAGAATATACTAAATGTATACGATTAATTCACGAATATAATTTTCCATGGAAAGAATAAGAAGCTAGAAAAATTTACCGAATGTCCAGCACAGGTCAAATTGTAAAGTACAAATTAAATAATTAAAAACAAAAAAGAATAAGAAATAGATACCACTAAATCAAACGAATAAGTTTGGAAGAAAGTAGAGATTCCAGCGACAGTTGTATTGGATTGGCAACTAAGTGATTGCGGGTTTTATCAATACCACCTAATGACAATATCCGCAATCACTTAGTTGCCAACCCAATAGTTTCAGAAAGTGACGAGGCCTGCATAGGTTCGCCAAACGTTAAAACCAGAATAATCCATAAAAATAAACATAAAGCTCGGGCGCTTTTCGCTTGGGTATTTGGTTCTTACGTGCAAGTCACGATAGAAATAGCGGATTGAAGGTAAATTGTATTTAAGAAATACAAAACAATATTTAATAATCTATGTTTAATAATAATAATAATTCTCAGTGAAAATATTCCGCATAAATTCTCCAACGACTCCTACCACGACGATTTACCACAGCTTACCACGTATATTCCATGACTTATCCATCACTTTACTGTTCATACAAATTCTATCACTTCCGCATTATCAACCTCTGGAGATCTGTACGACAGAATGAGTCGCGGAGTTAAAGAATTATTATCCTCCGTGTACAATTTTTATTTGAAGTAAAAAAACATAATTTAATTTTTCTGCAATTTAATTCCAACACTGTCGAGTCTTTTATCTTGTAGTTTCCTTCTAAACTAACGCGTTATATATGCGCGTATCATAATCGAATAAATCTTCGGATAATTCGTGATAATTCGTGAGCCCAGAAGCAATTAAATAACAACGTCCATTTAGCAGACAATGTCACTGTTAGTTGGCGGAAAAAACTACGGATAAACGACATTCTCAACAACCGAGAATAAACGTCCATCGAGAGAAATGGACGAGGCAGACGGGTTTTAGGTCTCACGGTAGCTCGCTCCGAAACTGTCAGCCGGAGAAGTTTAAATGGTCGAACGATGAATACCGGAGAACCGCGGCTCGCTGTTGTTTCGTTCGTTAAATTAATTCACACGACACGACAGTTTGAAGCAATGCTTTATTGTTGTTTGTCCGACATCGTTGTTTCTCATTAACCGTTTTTACTACATTTCCACGAGGTTGATAAGTTGCTCGATTCCTTTTTTCATTGAGAAATAAGATGGAAAAGTGGAAAAAGTATAACGTTTATTTTGACGTTTGATGTATGTATTTATGAGAAACTTGCAAAAACGCACAGAATGTAATTAATATGGAAAATTATATTATAAAATACCCAGTTGCTACTGGTATCGCTGTAGCGGTATATTTATTTCTCAAGTGTCGTATTTCATTTGAGGTTTTGTATCTGACGCGATGAAACGGTTAACGATAATGTTTCTGGGATAAAAGCATACGATAATACATGAAAACATGTGAACTATGTGTACATATTGAATATTAAATTATGTAAATTAATTATGTAAATTATTAAAGTTAATACACAGAAGAGATTTCTATTAAACTCTCGCTTCTTCGTTTGCATAACAATGTCGTAAGAAAGTGAAACATAATTTTCACGCCTTCAAAATATAGCTTCACATTCTTAAAAACTTGAACACAAAGAAGAGTCGCTAATCGATCGTTTAAAAAAAGTTCTCAGAGTTTACAGGATTAAACCACTCGTCTCTTTCTTCCTCCATCGTCGAATGTTGCTCCACTTTATCGTCGCGACAATTATTCCGCGTCGAACCGGTGAACCGGTTAAAGTACCGGAAACTTACCTCGATCATTCTTCTTTTTCTTCTACCGAAAGTGAAATTCGTTTCGCGACAGAATTCACCCGAGAGATGAGACTGGTGGTTTGCAAAGTTGAAAGTGGAAAGATTCGGATCACCGCTGCCCCGAGGTTAAACTGACGATTATTCGTCGCGTGAAAAATTTTGAGAAGCGCGTTACGAGGCATCTGCGATGATTTCAAATAGACGCTGTTTAGGAGGTTGGGCAAAATGATGGGCCGTTCGAGTTGTACCCCCGTTATGAAGGTAGTTCGCGGCATTAAAGGCAAGTTCGCTCACGAACTACCCGGCAAACTTGCCGACAGTGATTTAGATGGCCGAGTTATTTGCTGAGGATAAAGGAACACAGTTTTATCGAACGCGTGACTTGTCTAACATATTGGCGGTTCTTCATTGATTCCTTGCCACGGTAACTGTCGATTTAATGTATAAAGTTTTCAGTGTCTTGAATCGTTATTAGTAGATAGTAGAAGCTAATCTACATATACAAGCACAGAAGAGTTAATTATATTACTTATTCCTTTAACACGTTGACTGTCGCGTCATCCATATTCGGGTGACGGCAAAGTTTCTGATTGGGCCGCGTCAGCCATATTCGGGTGACGCTTATTTGTTTACTTGCAAAGGATCGTCGTAGGTATTTGAAAAGATATTTCGCAGGAAGTAATAAAACTATTGAATTGCTATAAAAGTAATACGAAAATGGTTTATTAAGAAAATTATTTAGAACGTAAAACTTTGAAGCATTCTATACAAAGCTGAGTTTGGTCGAGACAATTTGGACAATAAGTTGTTTTATTTAAATTCTCCCGTGTCCTTGACCGGTCCATTCAACGTCTTTTATCTGCATAACATAGTTTTCATGCGCGTCTAATGCTTCTTCCGGAATCATTTTTCCAAACGGCGATATTATATTGACTCCGTCGAAGACAAGGATTTTTTGTATTTTCAGACAACCCTGATAATTTTACGGCTAATAATTCTCTAAATCTTTCAATATTTACATCCTTCCTTGTTGCAATTTTCTGATACAAATAGGTTTATTATTTCGTCTTCAACGAACAGCTGAAACACATCATTTGGATTGACATCGTCAGGTAATTGCCTAATGAGGCTGCCTGTCTCGGGAAAAGGAAATGACTTCTGCCAACCACTAAATTCATTCCATTCACCAAATCCTCGGTATCATCAGTTCTTCTTTCTTCCTTAATGACCAATTTTTGGAAAATCTCGTTAACAATATCTTCATTACATTCAGTATCACTACGACTGTACTTATCAATATCCGAATCAGAATCAAACGATGTAATTTCTATTTCTATTTCTAGGAAATCTGATTTCTTCCTCGTCGCTACTATCCGAATTTGTGTACGCCGCGTAAAAGCTTTCTTTTTCACTGCTATTTGACTCACTAAGAAATAAGTTTTCCATTTTTCTTTTCAACATTGTAAAGAATTACCTTAATACCTCAGAACCTTAGTACCTTAATATCTCAGAATATGTAAGATATTTGAATATGAAACTACACGCATCTGACGAGCTCCTTGACACGCGGCATGATTTATTCAAATGGTAAAATCAATAACTAATCAGCTATTTGACAGCTAATCTGCATATTATACAAGCAGAGAAGAGCTAGCTATGTTACTTATCTCTTTAACCCCTTAGCCTATAACGTCGAAGGAGACTCGTTGTAAGGGATTTGTGCCAAAGGTGAAAACCACGTATCAAACTCGTAATAAAGATTTAAGATTGCCATAAACGGAACCCACGAGTCTGACGCGTGGTAAACATTTTGTGCCATAAACGGAATCCACGAGTATGACTTATGGTAATTTACAAATTGCTAGTGATTCATTATCTACGGCAGCATTTAAAAAATTCAAAGCTACCTTTTAATATCTCAGAATATGTAAGATATTTGAATATGAAACTACACGCATCCGACGAGCCCCTTGTCACGCGGCATATAATTTAATCAAATGTTTTTTCGGTAACACCAATAACTAATCAGCTATTTTACAGCTAATCTACATATTATACAAGCAGAGAAGAGCTGGCTATGTTACTTATCCCTTTAATGATGCCCGGTTGGATCAACTAATGTTGAAAAAAATATACGGCGCCATTTAAAAGATTCAAATCTACCTTGATATCTTAGAAGATGTAAGNAAGATATTTGTATATGAATTTTTAATATGAAAGGCATCCGGCGAGCTCCTCGGCACGCGGCATATGATTTAATCAAATGTTTTTTCGGTAACACCAATAACTAATCAGCTATTTTACAGCTAATCTACATATTATACAAGCAGAGAAGAGCTGGCTATGTTACTTATCCCTTTAATGATGCCCGGTTGGATCAACTAATATTGCAAAAAATATACGGCGCCATTTAAAAGATTCAAATCTACCTTGATATCTTAGAAGTTGTAAGACATTTGAAGATAAAATTAGACGTATTCGACAAGTCTCATAGAACGCGACACAATTCATTCAAGATATTTTTCGGTAAAACCAATAATTAATCAGCCATTTTACAGCTAATCTACATATTATACAAGCAGAGAAGAGCTAGCTTCGTTGCTTATCTCTTTAATGATCAGCTAATGTTGAATCAACTATTATTTCTAAAAATATACAGCACCATTTAAAAAATTCAAAGCTACTTTGATATCTCAGAACATGTAAGATATTTTTATATGAAACTACACGCATCCGACGAGCGCTTTGAAACTCCACATATAATTTATTCAAATGGTTTTTCCGTAAAACCAATAGGCAACAAAATATTAGCTTTTAGATGTTACTCTTTATCGGCTCATCTCGCGTAACATTAACAATTAAGTGGAAATCGCATTATAGCGAAAACCAGCCTGCCAAGTGTAATTTATTCATCTCTCTGAACAACACTGGAAACCGTGCTGTCGCCGGAGGAACAGCCCTAAACAACTGAAGTGCAGTCGCTGGCAGGAAATTCGAAAATTTCAGCCAGCCATCGGCGAGTGCACGTAGTTTTGCAGAGTGTGGAACGATTAGTCGTGGATTCGCGAGCGTGTCGCTCGCAGCGTATCCATTCTCTGTTGTAAAACATGTACGGTACATACACCGCGATGCTGCATCGACGTCGCAATGAAAAGCGGCCCGCGTAACAATGTTCTGTGCTTTCAGCGGCGCCGTTGAAACGGGGGGAGGGGAGGGGAGGGAAAGGCGCGAAAGCTGCCGTGGAAGGGAAAATTTTCTCTCCTTTTCTGCCTTTGCCCGTACGTGCAGGGTGGATGAGATCAATAACACACCACCAAGTGAAATCATCAAGACCTTACGACGTGTACTTGTACGCCGTTAACTCGCTCAGCGAACAGACAACTAACGTCTTCAGCTTCAGCTTCTTTTAGAACACACTTGGTTCTAAAGTTGCTCACCGTTTTCCCTTTATCGCGTTTGATATTCCAATTACCATCGTTCGGTTCGTAACGAATTTCACGGTAGCGCTGCAAAACCGTGTAACATTTATGCGTTGAAGACGTTGGAATAATGCAACGGAACCGCTACTTCTTTAACACGTTGACTGCCACGACACCCGTATTCGGGTGTCAGCAAAGTTTCTGGTTAGGCCACGTAACCCATATTCGGGTGTCGCTTATTTCACTACTTGCGAAGGATCGTCCTAGGTATTTGAAAAGATATTCTAGAGGAAATAATAAAGCTATTGAATTGTTATAAAAATAATACCAAAATGGTTTATTAAAAAAAAAAATTATTTATAATGTAAAAGTTTAAAGCATTCTATACGTAGCTGAGGTTGGTCGGGACAATTTGGACAATAAGTCGTTGTTTTCTTAAAATTCTTTTGTGTCTTTGTTCGGTCCATTCAACGTCTTTTATTTGCATAGCATGGTTTGCATGCGCGTCTAATGCTTCTTCCGAAATCATTATTCCAAACAGCGATATTATGCTGACTCCGTCGAAGACAAGGATTTTTTGTATTTTCAGACAACCCTAATAATTTTTCAGCTGTCTAAATATTTTAATATTTATATCCTTTCTTGTTGCAATTTTGTAAACCGTTTACAAAGTGTTTACAACAGAAATTCCCAGATGGAGTGAATGCCAAGTTTTCTGTACCATTAAATTCCTTTTCTAATCGTGGCGGCATGAGAAACCATTCGAAACCTTGAATACACGCGTGACGGTCAACGTGTTAAAATAGATATAACTCAGACTTAATGTTTAAATGTAGGATTTGTTTTCACGTATATTCAGAATATTTTCGATTTAACTATTTAAGCGCCATAGGATCACAGTGAGATAGTTGTAGGCGAAATTATAAGGAAGACCAGTTAATTTGTCTCCTTTAACAAAATCGTAAATTCTTATCTCGACTAGCATCGACGTAGTTACATCAGCCGATTTCTCTATCTCCATTAAGATGACAGATATATTCGAATGGAATCTCACAGGATTTTGAAGTTTAAATGTAACTGTATATTTCACAAAGGACACCTTCGAAGACTGAGTGTGCCGATGAATGTTAAATGTACACGGAACGACGTTGTTTTACTGCGTTTCTTGGGCGAACAGCCGAGTGCAAGTGAAGTATCGGTGATGCATGTGGAGAAGATGAAAACTTTAGGTGGATGTACTTAGAACATAAGACAAGCAGATTCGTCAGTTGCAATTTTCGGTAAGAAAATAGGACCAGCAGTCATCGCTGCTAATTGACAAAAAAAGCTGATAAACAAGATGAGAACTTTTTTTTTTTAACGTGGAGGAAATCCGCACGGACACCGGACCGCTTCTGGGGAAAGCGGCGTGGTAGTGCCGGACTTCAACCGACTAAAACCTGCACGGTGACCGTCTCGGCTACGATCGAGAGAGGCCCGGGAACCGGTGAAACAAGATGAGAACTGACCGCTCTTCAAATAACGGCCACTCGCAATTACGGAACGCGTCACGGGCAAATTTCGCGCGTTTCAACGTTTAACGGTTACCGTTAATCGACCCATAGAGTCGTCGAGGCTTAAATTTATATTTAACGAATGGAGCGTAAAACTAAATGATTCGACGACAAACAATAAGCCTTATGTCTGGCGGGTGGAATTAGCGAACATAAAGATTAATTTTCCACACGGCGGTAAAAACTCTTTGGAGATTAGTGGATAAAATATGCATCGTTCTTTCAGGGACGTATGTAGATTAAAAAATTGTGAATTAATAAACATCATAAAATCGTAAAGAAACGACTTAGTACGGATATAAAGTTAACGCCTAAATACATAATTTTTTGCATGCAAGTTAAATCATTTTCGAAATACTGATTTGCGTGCTGTAAGATCGTAGAGAGATAATTTTTTAAATCCGCCTCACTGTCTTGTGTTACTTTTATTTTTCATCTGCAAGAAGAGTTTGTTGGCAAATGACTGTGTACAATCTACGTGAAATATATAAACGATTAATTATCCTGAACGCACGGTACATTGTTCATCTTGATAATTGTGTAGTATAATTTCTGAGATACAGAATTATTTCATAAAATAATATCACGTAATATCAAAAGCTAGCAGTTTCTAGTTCCGAGGATGAGTAAACAGTTACTATACTGTATAAAACGATTCGACGATGATATCTGATCCTGTCGTTTAATCAAATACGGAAATGTTATAAAACTGTTACCGTATAAACTGTTATCGTATAAATATTCAATCTTTAGATTAATTTGTGATGGAATTCTAAGTACCTACTCTTGGAAGATTGATGCATTAAAGACAGGCTTGACAGGTTTCAAAGGATGGAGATTTTAGTCGTTGAAAATCGCAAGGTGCTCGTGTCTAACATAATTAATTACAATTTCGAGCGTGCACGTATCTCATTAATCGCGAGACATTAATTTAGTATGACAGGTAAGTAAATTACTTACTTACGTACCTGCAAAATGTTAGGTCGTGCGAAAAGTTTCTTTCGCTTTATAAGGAAACAATGGATGCATAAACATTTTCCGTTTTATATTATTTTATCCAATTACGTATGATCCATTTTGTTCTATCAAACTAAAGATCACAACGTTCGACAGATTAGGTTTCACGTTCGTATAAAGATGCGTTGTTGTAAAAGACGTGTCTGTAAAAGAAAGACACTTTCCGGACAACCTAATACTTAGACAGCGTATTTGCCTTATAGGTGTCTCGCGATATTTTATTTTAGATATCTCGCACAATTTTATTTTATCATACACGAATGATGTGTCGAATAAATGAAAACACGAGTAAATAAATCTTTCGAAGAACAAAATCAAACTTTGATGGGCGAATAAACTATTCCATCTTAATAAACGTTATTTATTAGATATCGGCTAGATTAGGTGATTAGATATCGGCTATTTGTAAATCTAAAATCTCAAAATCATGAAATCAGGAAAATTTGAAATTTGTAAGTTATTTCAAAATACATTCTCAATTTGAGAATTGATTGTAAATTTTAATAAAAAAAAATTTTCAAAATTCTTCATCTAAGAAAACGGTTCAAAGTCTTTCGGTATCATAGAACTGATCGTGACAGCAACAATTTCGTAGAAAGAATAATTTAGTTAATAACGTTAGTTAGCCTGCATCCATTTCTTTTGAAATATTATTCATATACACATTTAAAAATGTTTTAAAATAATTATTTCGCGACCAATTACATTTTACAAAATTGTTCGTAGCCTGATCAATTTTAGTTTCAAACTGTGCTTTCTTATCTGAACTTATTTATACACTACCGACAGACAGTTTGCAACAGAATTTAATGCAATTTTAGAAAACTATTTGGTAAGAAATGTTATCGAAGAAAAAGCTATTATTATTGACATTTGTAGCGGTAATTTCAAATTAATAATACAATTATCAAGTGTCCCAATATCGAAAGAACGATATATAATAAATGAAATCGTATCAATAATTTGTATATATATTAAATGAAATTTCAGAATAAATATATTAAATAAATAACGCAGATTTTATCCACGTCTACCACAGGTATCGTAAAATAATCGTATAGAACTCAGTGAATTTTTAAGGAGTACGAAAACAGCATAATTAAGGTAAAAGTGAAAGTACTGACGGGCCAAAAGGAACAGCAAGTCTCCATGAGCTATTGGATCCAGCGTGTCCATGGCCCTTTTGCGAAGAGAACGCGTCTGAAAAGGTGAAAAGCGAACACGACCATATTTGGTCATGGACGAGTACAAAAACGCGTGTGTGATGGGAAAGTGTCGTCGTTTCGAGTTAATTAGTTGTATTGATTTAATTGCCTTAGTTGTAATTTATTAATTTATTACGAAACAATTTTACCTAATTAGTTATAGTTTCTCTGTTCTATCATTTGTAAATAAATATATATATAAAATAATGAATATAGTTTATTAAATATTAAATAAATCACAGCTCGTTCTTTATTCACTGACGAAAACTATTATAAACAAGATGGAATTAATCATCGACCTATACAATATCAAGTAATAATCGATATTTTCATTCTTTCTATACACGATGAAGCAAGTCCTCCTTTCAAGGAACCAATCAGCTCAACAAGGCACCACTCAACCTAAAATCCTACACCTCGTCTCAAGAGCACACTGTACGCTGTTCGATATCGAGAAAATTGATAACAGATCGCCATTTATTTTTAATCGAACAGGCAAGATGGTCCAGACAGTTTAGACATTGTTAGAAGAGGCTTATCAGCTTCGAGTTGGTCCCTGGCGAACCGGAAACGTATTCTACGACTGCAACCGTTGAGAACGAAACAAAACGCGCTAACATGTGTCGCAGGAAAATTGCAACTTTCTTTATTCTTTGTGCTCCCCTTTCTCGATATTCTGAGAAACGGTTCCTGGCTCGCGCAGTCGTCTGTCACAAACACGTTGACCAGCGACCTTCTTCGAGAAAAGATTCGCTTAATAGCTACGAGTTTTCTTATCTAAACTATGGACATGCGAATTTATTCCTCGATTTGTACTAACAATGAATTTACAGCTTGACGGTCTTGTTTCGATAAGAAGTTCAGGCGGTGAAGTTCTTTTTACACTTAATTTGTATGAAATTCTGCTTCTGGTCATTTTCTTTTTCCATTTTTAGCGAAAGAATGTTAATGGACAAAGTATACAAGATTTCAGAGTTTCGACGAATATTTTCGTTGGAATGGGCTGGAAGAATAATAAAAGATGTAAAAGAAAAAGAAAAGTGATATTTTGAAAAACTGTCTGGCTCGTCGCAAGTATAAAATTTCGTACTAAATTGTAAACGTGCAATTTGATTTTAGAATTTAAAAGCTCGAAACTCTGGATTTAGGAGAACTTGTAAAGAAATGAACAAACTCGAGAATTTAATCGTTCGATAATTCAGAGCTACGAAGATTTGAAATATCGGCGATTCGTAAATCTGAAAGCTCAAAATCATGAAACCAGGAAGATTTGAAATTTGTAAGTTTAACTCTAACCGTCCCATCGACTTTGTTCGAGAAAAGTAAAGTAGGTGAAAGAAAAACGCAGAAAATTCCTGAAATGCGATGTATTTCCTTTTAGAAATTCTATTCATCGAACATTGAGATTTTCTTTAAAATAAGACAGGAAAATGTTAATCTTCTATATTAAATTCACAATTCATATTTCTGTGCATTTAATTTGCATCAAGTAGCGGCCATTAAATTCCATTTTTTTTTCTACTTACTACGAATAAAGCGTAATCCTTCAAAACATATGTAGCAGAATGAAATAATGATAAATGATGTTTTGAAGTAATCTCTCGACGAAGCACAACAGCAGATGTGTAATACAGTAGTTGGTAAATGGATTGAATCAACAATATCCGTTTTATTGTTGGAAATTCGAGGAGTTAATAGCTGCCTGATTAAAGAACCGACTACAAGCATTTACAGACAATCTCATGTAAAAAGGCTGCTATAATTATGGTACATTATATCCAGGTCTGGTTACACGCGAAGTTTATCGTGCATTAATTTCACTGTTACGTCGATAATTAATTTATGAATAACGTGTTATACTTTTTAATTCGTTTTATATGTAATTTGATGTTTTATATTCGTAAAACGGATATAAACTAGAAATTCTATCCGTCGATATCAAAGTGAGCTTAAGGTGAATTAGTGGAAAGTGAGTAAAGTCGAAAATCTCAGCCAAAGTTACACGAAGGGCACATGATAGTACTTTATCGAAAAATGTAAAGCGCTGCAAATAATCTTTGGATATCGGTCTCGTGAAAAAGCTTTTAACTGAATTGAATATATCAAACGGAAATCAAATACAGAGTAGTGCAATTATCACATAAAATGTTGCAGTATGACAAAGATCAATTATTTATGCAAACCACCCATCGTTTATCGTATTAGTTTGTAACTAGTAGCACCAGTTGATGTAAAGTACAGACAGATATGGAGAGGTCGGAAAGTTAATAGTCAATATCGTAACCGACATAAACAGATAAATATTGCAAAAATTCTAAGGATTTATAGAAACAAACGAGAAGAAGAGGAAAGTGAAAAACACAGTAAAAAAGATGATTTCTTGTACCAGGAAGAAGAGAGAAATACACGAATAACTTGGAAGGAAAATTTATGTCATGTTATATAGTTTGTTGACACTGTATGATGGAAGAATTTCTATTATTTTGGTAATAACATGCTGCGTCTTCTATGAAATCTGAAATTATCCCTTTGAGGTGCAGCATTTTAAGACAAAACAGGACTCCAGTTGCATAGGAATTTTATTTAAAATTACTATCGCCCTGGATGAGTTACGAACGCGCACAGGTCAATTTTTTTCATCTCACGGAACACGCAAACTAATTTACATTAAAACTCCGCGGCAGGTTAAACGATACGTTGTGTTTGCTTCGACACATGCCATTCACTTTGGACGGCTATTGTCGGATTTATTTGGCGATCTAAGAAAGAAGTTGTCACAACGCTCTTATTCTTAATTATTCTTCTTCTTCTTATTATTATTATAAAAATTCTTGCAACGTATGGCCGGTTGGATATTATACGTGTTAACGCGGTTATACATCGGTTATGTATCGTTAAATAAATAAAAATCGTCGATACGTTTTAAAAAAACTATCCTTCGAGATATTCTAATCGGATAGTGAGATCTCTAATGACTATTTCTGCCTCGGTAATTACAGCGCTCAGGCTACAACTTACTTTTTATATTTTGGCGTAAAACTTAGCCTTTACGTCTTGGTCTATAACTTACTTTTTGCATCTCGGTCGTCTACGTCGTCGTGCCTGTTTTTATATCAACGTCGAGGCGTAGATCATTATTTTCCGAATTTTGCAGTTCCAACGACAGTGAGTGATGATTGCGAAAATGTTCGGCAGCTCTTAGCTCTAGGTCTTAGCCTATCGAATCGTCAAGGCTGGTAAGTTATTTGCTTTTCGCGGTCAATGTTGTTGGTTTCAAGTTCAAACGATGCGGCGCTCTCAACTGCTGCGTGTTCAACTATGTAAATTCTCCAACGAGATGAAGAGCACGCAGCGACATAAATCGACTCTCGCCGCACAACTCGTAAAATTTTCGTCATTTACAAGTTCGTCGTGTTCGTCATTAATTCGCTGCGAATCGTACGACCTCATACATCGTCGTTGTAACAATCAATCACATCTCAACCTACATAAGAGATAAGACATCGACTCCGAGCTTCGGACTCCTTTGGACACATCACCGCCTTATCATCATAACCTACACCAATGCTGTGACGTACCTTAGTCCATATCAAAGATACGACATCGACCCCCAACCTTCGGACACTTCTTCTCTACATCGCAACCTATACCGAGCCCTCCAACATCCCTAAACCAAAATATATATAAGCCGAGACTTCAGACAGCTCGAGTAGTTCTTGGGCAGCCCTTTTCTCCCGTTCAGTGTCAGTCTATTATTTGTGAATACATAATAAAGTTCAGTAAATGAAGGTTAATAGTTGAGTTACGACTCAGTGTTCCACTCTTTCATCATCTAACCCTGAATTCCACGTGACATCGTCACGCCCACCATTTACGAGTGAAATCCTTCCTTCTAATTTGTTATTTCTTATATCGAGTCTTGAGCTCTGTACTTTGTTAATTTCAGCCAAGCGTTAGAATAAACTGCGGTCAAAGAATTTTGCCTAGTTTCTAGTACGATCTTTTTATTTAAATCGTTCGATCTACCTGACGCTTACGCTACGTTACTAAACAAAAGTGGAATGATATATCACTTTGTATATGCACATGTAAATACTAAAAGAAACATTCCAATGGTCAATATATTTATTCATGAACGAACGTGCGTAGTTAGCGAATGTTCATTAATATTGAAATATTCGAACGTGAATAAATATTTTAGTAATTATTTCATGAATGATATATATATATATATATATATATATGTATATATATATATATAATGTTTCACTAATTTTAATAATGCATTAGAATATTTCTTTGGAGCGAGAAAAAGGAATGTTGTTCTTAACGTTTAAATGGAAACCGCGACCGAACGATCTAAAGCGATACTACTAGCATTCGCAAACTTCTCTTATATTTTTCTAAATTTTCTAGTTACATACGTTACGATATAGTTGATTGTTATTGCTGTACGACTTATATGGTATAATTATTCTAGTTGCGCCTTAGAAAATTGTATAATTTATATTTTATTGATCAAAGCCTGTAAAATAGCGAACTGGAATTTTAATTACATAACATTCTAAAGACGTCTAGACAAATACCTGTCTATAACAAATAAGTTCAGTTTGCAAATTACATTTTAATACGTCCATACTCATTAAAGCGCTATCTCTGTTGCGAAATCTCTTCTATGAGAAGTTTCAAAATTTTTCCTTGAGCGAGTAGATACGAGCATCACTAGAGAAAGTTTTGCATGGATCGTTCACGTGTATCATACACGAGGACGGATGAGATTAATGAAAAAGTTCATTGTATATTCGACATAATAAAAACCCATTTTGCCAGCGTACATCCTCTATACGATCAGAACTATTATATAAATGAACGTTTATGAATATCGAAAAAAGGAATAAATATACAATGATATCTTGCGTTTACATTCGAGCAAGAGATAAAGATCATTATGTTGTGTTTATGTTAATAGGTTTTCAAGAAGTCGTATGAAGTGACTTTAATAAATGAAAATGTATTATTGAGGCACATGGATGCAAAAGAAATTACAGTAATATTTCTCATCGATGCTTTAACTCATTTTTCGCTGAACTGAGAGCGTTGTTTCCACTTAGAAATTGGCACGACTATTACATCGATCAAGAAAGGAAGAAAAGAAGAAATAGCCTACTTACTCTGCATCTAACTGCATTATAGATAACATCAATTCTATATCGCAAACAATTAACAAAAGGTTATTCCACATGCAAAAATAAGTGAAAAATGAACAACTAAATATTTTTGTCTCAAGTCTCGTTTTCAGGGAAATACAGTTTGTATATATCTAGGTAAAAACTGGCCTAGCCAACGCTCATGCCATGATGAGTGCACTCGTTCCCGTCGTTGTAATCACGACACACAAATATTGTATGGCTATGTCGTACCGTCGCGTATCGGTACCTTTGCCTAAACTACCACACAACCGAAGTCCATTGTTTATTGTGAACAACATACAAATGTAATATTTATTTACTGGTCAATAAACGTTATTAAAAAAAAAAAGCACTCGTTCCCGTCAGATCGGGAACCTGGTGCCCTGGTGGCGCCTGGTGGCGCCTGGTGGCTCAGCGCCCCGGGGCCCTGGGGCCCCGCTAAGCAGTCCGGTAGGGGAACAGGGCTGCCTGGCACGGTGGCTCCGGCGACGAGGCGCGGGGTGACACTCACACAACGCTCCATTTGTGTAGTATGAAAGGGGAGAGACCTTTAGCACTCTCCTAGACAAGGATGGAACACATATAAATGGATTGGCTAGAACGAGAGGACGCGGAGGGGGTGCAACAGAAGTAGTTCACCGAGGTTCCTGGAGCACCCCGTCATACACGCAGGATGGCCAACGTGGTGTTTTAGTCGGTAAGAGTCCGACACAACTCTGCTGCCGTCATTAGCGAGGATTTCTCCACGTACAAAAAAAAAAGAAAAAAAAAGAAAAAAGGTAAGAACTGGCCTGGCACGCGCACATGATAAATTTTTTAATTTATTTTTCACGAAAAGAAAGAAGTTTCTTCGAGAAGGTGAGGGAGAAAGAACAGAAACGAAAAAATCGAGCAAAGATCGAACGCTAGAACGCGGGTAGTTGTCGCCTGCCGATATTGTTGTATATATCACCCCCACAGCCTATAGCGCCAAAGTTTTCCTCCTTCAAATTGTAACCAAAACAGGACTTGCAAGTTTCTTTTGACGCAACTCTTGGTACAAACGTCTGCAGTATAGCCTGTCATGGTTACATTTTCTGTTAGAGTTTTAGTTTTTAAATGAATTAAAAAATGTAAGTAGAAAATTGTCCCACTTAGTTGTTCTTTTCACTTTGATTCTACTTCACACGTATTTATATGTTTGTAATATTAACGACAATACATATCATTCTACTCCTGCAATGAGGTAGCTGCTACTGTAAAAGCATAAAACATCTCCAATGGTGGAACCCCGCAATTTTTTTTTAAGTGGTTTAATTCGGGAACCGTTAATTCTGGAAATAAACGATTGGCACATTCGGTATTATGTGTTAAGAATCTACTATGGTCAAGTACTAAACAGTAAAAAATTGAAAAAATGAAAAATTTTCTCAACGGAGTATTTATATGCTAATTCTTGTTTTCGAGCAACCAGGACCAATAACAGACCGATTACTATATTAATTCAACTGGGGTCCGTAACTGGCCGATACGCGTGAAGATAAAACGCGTGAAATCACTCTCGGCATCCTACGTCATAAATTGTGCGTTTCTTGCTAGACACGGTTAGTCTTCACGCGACCTTCCTAGAAGAAGTTGGTTCCCTATAGCCGAGTTGGGTATTCTATATATGTTATAATAGTCACATTCTTGATTGATCATAGTAAAAAGTGTGCGACAACGTATTTCATCGTATAAGAGAAAATAATGGACATTTGAATTTTTATTTTTTTTTTTTATTTATTAAAATTTACAATCAATTCTCACATTGGGAACGATTTGAATTCTTAACCATTCTTTTCAATAGAGATTTTCAATAATCCGAGTGCATATTCTATTCCAGAACATGCAGTACGGAAATATTTCGTCGTGGATATGGTTATCCCTTTTATTATTAACAACGATTTATGTGTCGACCCAAGCGACCACGCTAGACCTAATTACCATGAGAAAGGTACTTCCGGTATACTCGATTTTGGAAAATGCTGATCTTCTAACTTCCAGCAAATGTCGGACGGAGATTGATGAATTTCGTAATGCTGTTGACAACCAGATACTTTGGGGTCTAAGAGGTAAATGTAACTTTCAAAATATTTTGACGAATTTCGTTCGACAAAGCTACTGCCAGTCCATTGCCAACAAAGGAAGGAAGAAAATAGACCGAACGAAACATGTATAAGGCTATAGGGATATACAATTCGAATAATTATACATTGTGGTTGTGATTGTGTTTTGCGACACACGGTTGTTCATATGTGGAACACGTTTACACCGTAGAAAATTCATCCCAGTAACAAGAAAAACAACTTGTGCGTTTCTTCCTAGCCTTGATCACGTCGCGATCGTATAAACTGCATAATTTTCGAATCAATCCCAGCCCCCGAGACTTCCTTCGCGCCTTGCGCGAGAAACTAGTTCCTTCGTTTGAAGTGCGGAAGTGGGTTCTCTCAACCAACTGTGTCTTCTGGCTTTAACCCTTAAAGTGCTATGTACGCGTCTGGCGAAAGCCATCGGTGTGGACTAAGGGTGGATATATGCGTTTGACGAAAGGCATCGGTGTGGACTAAGGACGCATATTTGCGTTTGTAAATTTTTCGGAACACCTACGCAGAAGTAATACTATTACGTTTGTGTGAGATAAATATAAATGCATTTCAATACTAATGCCGCGTTCGAAGAAACTATCTTTGAGAGAATATTGGTCTATAGACGAACTGTTGAAAAGCAATATTTTCCGCAAAATAATGACACGAGATCGATACATGATATTATTACAAATGTTGCACTTTAACGATAATAATACAGCAAGTGACGATCCTTTAGCAAAAATACGACCGGTAATCGATAAATTAAAGATTTCCTTTTCGCAGTCATTTGCACATTACGAAAATCTAGTTGGAAAATTTAGCTTTCTAATTTATTGTTTTCTAGTTTATTACCCAATTTCTAGTTTATTGTAAATTTCAATGTTTATAATAAATAATTAATTCTAAAAAATAACGCTCTTGAATTATTTAATCCCGTGCAAAAGAATTACTATAACTTATTATGATTTGCGCTTTGAATAGTCAGTCAACAGAGTTCAGTCTAGCGAAAAAGTATTCCGTCCACAGCGATCGTCAGCACTGGCCGCGCGCCGTCCCTACGGATGAAATAGGTCTCGAGTATTCAGCACTCTAAGGGCTAAACATGAAGCGACAAATTCTGCATTCAACTTCCTTACCGCTTCAAATCCTTATCGCCAAGTGTATCATGAGTTGTTTCAAATGAAATATTATATATTCTTTAAGCGTTGGACACCAGTGGAGTACCACCCGGGGGATTTCTGAACGGGCACAATTATTGGTTAGGAGATCGCCTAGCTTGCACCACCCTATCTCAAAATCTCACGCTGTTTGTCTCAGAGGGGAAACGAAAGAACAATACGATATATCGTAACCCGAACGAGGAGCATCCACCTTTTAAGTTTCATTTTTTTATTGGACGCATGCAGCACAATAGCACTTTGCAGTATCACCAAGAATTACCAAACGATGTAAGCAAATGGATGTCCTCCGCAATTGAGTCAGAATCATAAGTAATCAAATTTACATTACCGGTTTTTATGATTGTAATGGACACTTCTTTCAGAATCTGGTAACACTTGGACTTTGTCTACCGGCTTCCTGTACCAAACATGATGTAGCTACAATGCTAGATAAAGCCGTCCATAATGAAAATCTTTTCATTGGAAAACTTTTTGCCATAAACTTTAAACTCCTCGAAGTCACTGATTTGGTGAATGATTATCAATGGCTCCTATCTTCAAAGATGATCTCCATCATGTACGTAAATTTCAAGCTTTTAATCGCCAGTCCGAATTTCTACTCTCAATAGACGTAAATACAAGTATCACGATCGAATAAATATCGAGTAAAAACTTTAAAACTTTGATTACAGAGGATTTTTGCTATTGTTGTGTACTATCGTGGCAGCGGCCACACTATCCGATATTTCCGTCCGTCGAAACCGTGTAAGCAGCGAAAAGGAAATCGTTGTGCTTAAAAATGGAACGCAGGGTAAGCGATACATACATTGATACATTGGTATTCTGTATGTTAATGATTCTGATCGCCTAGGGTTTATTTCATGGGAATCTATGTAACGTATGGTTATCTTTGAATAGAATTGGAGAACGTAAGAAAAGCAAAATACAAAAGCAGTGACGATGAATCGGAACTCTCAGAATCGAGGCAACAAAATCGCATGCACCAATATCTGCTCTGTTTTTCGCTGCTCAGAAATGTACAGAACCTATTTAAAATAGAAGAGAGTACAGATACCTTGCGTGTATTCTACGGTATAAGAATGTTGGGAATGCTATGGATTATTCTCGGGCATTTGCTCATGTTCGGGTTTCATGTTATGGGTAAGAAATGGACCACAATCGCATTTTAATTTCACTAGTCCATTCCGATTTCTGATATAAATTCTGATTTTTCTGACGACACCAATCGTGTGTGCAGCTAACAAATCGCTCTACTACATGATGGGCGGTGAAATACTCATGGAAATCATAAATAATCCGACGTTTCCGGTTGACACGTTTTTCTTTATGAGTGGTTTTCTGTCGACTTTAATTTTTCTCAAGGAACAACAAAGAATGAAGAGAGTACCGTCTATAACAGAAAGGGCGAGTATGTTCGTTCAAAAAATCATCAAACGATATATTAGGTACAGATAATATTAATATGTCTTTATGTTGTAATTTATGCCTCATGCGTATACAATGATGATGAAATAAGCACATTAATTTCGAAGGCTTACACCCGCATATTTCGTCGTTATACTGATAGCGATATTGAATTTTACCTGGCATGATCATGTCTCAGCACTTCTCCCCTTTGAGCATCCAAGTGTTAAGTGTTCCAAATATTGGTGGACTAATATACTTTACATAAACAACTTCTACCATTGGAATAACGTAGTACGTATATTTTCTGAGATAATACATCGCAAACATCTTTCGCATTACCAGAAAAGAATCGTTTCGAAGAGAAGTACTGTTTGCAGTGTCTCATTTGGAGTTGGTACCTACCCAATGATATGCAGTTCTTCGTATTTGGCACCTTTCTCCTATTGTTATCGATCACGTGAGTTTGAAATTTGGTTTTGTAGTCATTCATTGGCCAGTTTTACCCGGATCTACTAAAATCGACTGTTTCAGGCATTACAATATTGCCATAGGTATAGGCGTTGCTGCGCTAGTTTCATCGATAGGATCAGTCGCTTACATGGGATACACCTTTAATTACCAGCCTTCGTAAATATACAAAATGTTTTACATTTGTTTATTTTATAACATAGTTTATAACATAGGGAATATGTAAATATGTGAATATTTACTTTCCTAGGCTAGACGAATTATATAACACGGGGACATACATTTATATACGACCGTGGTGTAGAATACCGCCATATCTCATAGGAATGGCTACATGTCAACTTCTTACAAAATGCAATTTCAAATTAAATTTATCAAAAGTAATGTATACCGTTTATTCGTTACAGCTATATTTCTGTACATCTTTCAATAATGTAATTAAATTTATCTGACAGAAAACCTTAATCATTGGATGGATCTTGGTATCTTTATGTAATGGTACGATTATCTTCGGACTTGATAACAAGAACATACCCTTAAGTCTGTCCGTTCTTTATGTGTCCCTCAGTAGAACATTCTGGGCCTTAGGTATTGCCTGGGTGGTAATTGTATGCACCACGAACCATGCCGGTAAGTCGATATTTTTCATGTCACTGATTAATGCGTTAATATCATTCTTCTTGCTGTAAAACTACTTTTTGTATAATGCGAAATAGTTAACGTATTGCAAACTACACCCAAGTATATTTGTTACGTTTGCAGGTATCGTGAAGAAAATCTTATCGCTAGATATTTACGTTGTTTTGAGTAAATTTTCGTATGGTGCTTATCTTCTAAACCCTATTCTAATACTTTCGGCTATGTCTTCAAGTTATTATCCTTTCTACTTTGATTATGTCACCATTGTAAGTGTAATGAAATTATTTCATTTGGACAATTTCGATGTAGTACTAGTACTATGAAATAACGTTTCTATTTTTCAGGGTACTCTGTTCATTGCAATCGTTGTTTGTAGCTTCATTGCTTCTATTTTGTTATTCATAACAGTCGAAATGCCGTTCGCATCACTCTTGAAATTGTATAATGGTGCACCAAAAAAGAGGAAAGAAGTTGCTGGTGATAAATTCCTCTGAGTCTTCATTAAACTATTATATTATTAAACTAGTAACAGGAAGATAACCTTCTATATGTCAAAATATAGAAAAATATATAGGTTTACGACGACGATCTCCGGACATGGTGTAATTCATTGTTTCATAACATTTCATTACACATAATTCACAATGTTATTTTTTTTTCAAACACCCAGGAAGGGGAATTAATTACGAGAATCACTTGCGCAAAAGTTTTGCACGTTCTTCTAAGAAAGTGATTTGAACGACGAAAAGAAGCTCATATACAAATAAATATAGATCACTGAAAGAGGAGAAAATGTAATTGCCGTTCAGTACACGGCGATCTTCTCGCAGTTGTTTCTTGTTCCTAACACTGCCAGTTGCCTTGCATGTTAAAGAACAAAAGATTTGGTGAACTCGACAGGAAAACGCGTGGACAATGCTATAAGTTCACGTATAAAAAGTAAATCGTGCTGTCTTATACTGGAATTCCATTGATCATACAAATCTTCGGCACCAATTTTTTAATAGGATTAAAATTTACTCTCGTTCGACGTGCATAATCGACTAATTTGAGCACAAACGCCACAAATTCCAACTTTACAGCTTTTTGTTTTTTGCACGATCATGGCCTAACCGGTCGCCAGAAGACAATCACGTAAGCAAAGAATGATCGAAACCTAATCCATTATTCAGGATTCAAATGCATATAAAGTATCCGAGACGCTGAGCTCGAATGTGATGTAGCAACAAAGATTATCTGCTGCAAGGAAGAGAGGCTGATGAAGATTATTTAGCAGCTCGAATAACTGTCAGACTTAATTTAAACGAATGGTATATAAATTAGGTGTTTGGTGTAATATGTCAATTTGAGTGTAAGGGCAGACTTATCCGAAAAAAACGTCCAATGACATCTCTTACGAGACATGTCGACAAGGATAAGACACCCTGATTTGTTATTTAAATGTTTTGGACTTTGCGAGGATGTTCGATTTAATGTTATTGGTCATTTTCCTTTTACAAGTGACGAGACCACTGCTACTGGTACCTGGGTTACGGAGCGACTCGAAAAATTCATGCCGAAATGAGAAGTGAGGGAAAGAGAGAAGAGAGAAGAGTCACAAGTCGCTGATCATTGCAGAAAGAAAAATTCCGACTCGGTGTATAAAATTTTGTATACAATACGTTCTATACAATTTTGTGTACAATGTTCGAAGAATATTAGCACCGAGTACAGACTAAGTCATACAATAGATTAAGAGCACCAAATGTTAAGAACGTTACAGATCAACAAGTAAACCGAAACCGTTTGCAGCTGATTTCCGTAAGAAGCGATCGTCAATTTCGGCCAGTGACTTCCAACGTCCAACGTTCCAGCGTAATATTTCCTTATCTGGACACTATATAGAATCTAGAATTTAACCTATACGGCAATACAGCAGTTCCTCTGATTTAGGATTTGGATTTTTCACTCTCTGCTATGCTAACTCACTTTTCGCGCTCTGCTAATTCCCGATTACATTGTATAGCCCCACACAAGTGAGTTTTGAACTGAAGCAGAATTTCCGAAATTCTGGCGCTACTGTCAAAATTGTCCATATAACCATTAAGCCAAAGACCATAATTTGAAGTTAAAATATATGTTGAAACATCCTCTGTATTTGACGAAACTACACAATAAATTTGAGAATTTGATAATTGTAACATTCATTTGAAATACCCCCCCCCCCCAAAGGAAAATGATTGAACAATGTTTTAGTGACAACCAGCAGCATTTACTTCTGGAATACCAAGAAACTTTTCATTGTTTCTCTCCTTATATGTATACGGAAAAATTATTCAAAATATCAATTTCTACAACATGTGCAAAAATCATCGAAACAACAGAGTAGTTAGCTGTTGCGAATTCTCAATTAATTAGCGATCAGGTCAGGTTTGTAACTGATCGGTTGCTATTGCGAACCGTGAACGCTATTAACGCTCAAGGTAGAGGTAAATTAAAGATGCAGGGTAATATTATGTTTACTTGATTTATTTGCGCCGTTTAGTATACACTAGCAAGTTAAGACGTTGACCGATTGAGGATTGGAAAACTATTGTCGTTCGGTGATGGTGCTGTCGCGGATGAAAATTAGTCATGGGTGTGTCTAAAGCACGGAACCAGCGGATTCGCTGATGGCAATTTTGATTAGGAATGTGAGAATGTTACAGAGCCATAAATTACCAATAGAAGAACCAGGGCGGCCTAAATAACATCCTGCAGGCCATCGAAACAACAACGTAGACAGTGACCCAGGATCAGAAGACAGTAACAGCGTGGACAACTCTGACATGAGAGCCGGCGACACCGCCTCCATAAGGACCAAACCCATAGTATATAAACCTTGCCAAAATCAGTTCTCGACACTCTCTGTTCTAACACTCTTAACCGTAACTCTGTCGAATTCACATAATAAACTCTGCCAGCATATCTAAAGTCTGAATTTTTTCTTACCTTACTCCTGAAACGTTTAAATCTACGCGAAATCATTCGAACGACGCGAGGAAACGACCAGTGATTTCTTAATTTCATCCCTCCCCGTGTCTTCGGCGTGACAAGAGCAACGATCATTGCTGCTAATTGGATAGGAAAAAGACTGATGGGTAAGGATGGGTGTTGGCCGCTGCCAATCAACGGTCGGTTGTGAGTGGCGTTTTACATGGAAAACCCGCTTTCCCGTGTTTTCTCGGAATAGACAATAACTCAAAGGAATGCTTCAACTTTAAAAGACACTTGCGGGATCTTAAGGATCTTAACTATAAAAAATGCTAAAATTTATGATGGCCCTAATCTTCTTACGATTCTTGAGGATCCGCAATAAGGGTGTTTAAACATCTGCTGGACATCTTGCCCAAGGATAGAGGCTGGTTTAAGTAGAGAGTCACAGAACGTAACGGACGCTCACCCAAATTCCGAACAGTTAGCTATCACTAAAACGACAAATTAGAGACGCCTGTGATAATGATTGTAGCCACACAAGGCCTTCGTTACGTCCTGGAACCCGCGATAATCCCAAGGAACCATCATCTTGCTAAAACTACAACTAACGACAAACGCGACGTGTTTCACGGCCCTGACATAACGATTCTCCTTTCAGCGGCTTTTTTGGTCCTGACTGTAGTATCGCGGAAAGATTGTTTAAAAAAGACTGACGAAATATATACAGTGTTGCGATAAAGCGTAAGTGCCGACAGGCCGAAAGGGTCGAGAAGCTTCAATAGAACTAATGGCCCATCCGACTGGGTCGGAGACGTCGAATGGCTTGATAATAGCTGTAGCATGGACACCGGCGCTGGGTTCCCCTAACAGCGGCCTGACCGCGTTTGAGAACTTTCTGGACGGAGTTGGAGAATGCGTCAGGAGATACCTCTTCCCCGCCAAATCCTCGTCTTGGGGGACTTCAACGCCCACCCTTCGCAATGGAGCAACCCCAGAACGGACATACGTGGGAGGATGTTGTCAGACTGGGCCGCAGGACTAGGACTCCTACTGGTCAACAGGGACTCGGTGAGCACCCGCGTGGTGTGGAAGGGGTTGCCCGTGGTTGATATCACTTGGGCTACCCCGGACGCTTTCCAACGAGTATTGGATTGGAGAGTGGCAGAGGGGGTCGAGACTCTTTCGGATCATATCTACATTTTCATGGAATTGGCGCCTGTAACAGCAGCTACTACACCCGCCACGCAGGCCTGCAGCATCGGAGGAAGAGCCAAGAGTTCTTGCCCACCGCCAAGGTGGCGTGTCAAGGAGAGGGACAGTGAGCTGCTCCAGGCGGCCTACATCGTGGCTGCCTAGAACTGGGACGCGCGTACGACGGAGGGAAGCGTCAACGAGGAGACGAAGACCCTCCTTTTGCACAACGAAGCAATACAATCTTTTAAACTTAATCTTTTATAAAATCGTAAAACTCCAATACCATTATCGCCAGCAATTAATAGACGATGCAATAAATTTTTTCCGCAAACAGAAGCGATCGCAAACGGATTATTATAATCAGCGACAAAATGACGTTACGCACACCGTTTCGTGACTAATACTTTGTATCGACGATTTTAAATATACTAAAAGATTTTACCTACTAGTAATCTTGTCATTTAATCGCCTACAATTCCGTCCGAAGAAACAAAACTTTCTGAGAAAGACACTGCTACACACAAGACCAATCCGTTGAACATTCGTAGCAATATTTTTTAATGTAGCTGAAAACACTGAAGAAATTATTACTCGTAAAATGCTAATTGTGACCTCTTTGCGTTCGATGTGAAACTATTTAATATACGGATGCCGCGTAAGTAGTTACAGCAGCCTCGTGTAATCGTTCAAACGGAAATGTCGATCGGAGGATTAGTGTCGACATTAGAAACGGTTAATTCAGTATCGTTCGTGACTTCGAATCATCAACTTCTCCACCAGACTTGGCGTAAGAACAGTTCATCTTCAGAGAATAGAGTCTCACTGAAGCTCTTTTTTACGATACCATCTTCTCCACTAGACGTGGAGTAAAGAAATTTCTGCGTTTCCGAAGAAAGCAGACATTTTCGTTGAGGAAATCGTCAAGAAAAACTAGAAAATTATATCTTCTTGCAATTTAAAAACAAAACTCAACAACGCCAGTGGTTCTCAATGAGAGGAGTGCCTTTGTTTAACGCACGATACAGTGTTTGAACGATTGATCGCCAGAACGCGCGTAGCAGTCGTCTGCCGATATTGTTGTATATATCATTCCCATAGCGTATTTCGCCAAAGTTTTCCACCTTCAAATTATAAACAAAACACGACTTGCAAGTTTCTTTTGACGCAACTCTTAGTACAAACGTCTACAGTATCGCGTGCCATCGTTACATATTCTGATAGAGTTTTAGCTTTTTAAAACAATTAAAAAATGTAAGTAGAAAATGGCCCCATTTTGCTGTCCTTCTCACCTTGGTTCCAATTCACACATATTTTAATACTTACAACATTAACGACAACACATATCATTCTACTCCTGCAATGAAGTAACTGTTATTGTTGAAACACAAAACATCCGCTAAGTTGAAACCAATTCTGAAAGATTTTTGGAAAATTAGTTCATTTCTGGAACCGTTAGTTCTAGGAAGAAAAGCTTAGCAGGTTCGGTGTTACGTCACAAGAATTTACTACGATCAAATACCGACCGAGAAAAACCCAAAAAATTAAAAATTTTTTCGACAATGCATCGGCGTGCTGACAATTGACGTTCTCGGTAAGCCACGTGCCGTTAACAGTACTGCAATAATTTAATTGGGGTCCGTAATTGGGCGATAATCAAGAAGATGAAATATTCGAAATCATTTTCGGCGTCCTACGTCATAAATTGTGCGTTTCTTGATGGATACGGCCTGTCTTGCCGAGATCTTCCTAGAAAATATTGGTACACAATTGCTGCGATGAACATTCCAGTCGTATTAGTAGTCATACTCTTGATCGACCATAGTATCGAGGGTGCGACAACGTACTTCATCCTATAAGACAGAATTATGATCATTCGTGCTTGACCAGTTTTTTCAATAGAGATTTTCAGTAATCCGAGTGAAAATCCTATTCCAGAGCATGCAGTACGGGAAAATTTCGTCGTGGATATGGTTATCCTTTTTATCATTAACAACGATATACGTGTCGATCCAGGCGACCACGCTAAACCCAGTGACGATGAGGCAGGTACTTCCGGTATACGCGGTTTTGGAAAACGTGGATCTTTTAAATTCCAGCAGATGTAGAACGGAGATTGATGAATTTCGAAATGCTGTTGACAACTATATACTTTGGGGGCTAAGAGGTAAATAAAACTTTTAAGGTAGTATGAATGAATTTCTACTGCCGGTAGATTGCGTACAAAAGGAAGAATAAAACAAATTACATTAAATACATAACACATAATCGTGTAACCTTTACATACCAACGTACAACCATAAACGGATATAGAATTCGAATAACTATACACCGTGCTTGCGGCTGTGTTTCGTGACATGTCGCATCCCTTGTTCGCATGTAAAACGCATTGACAGCATGAAAAATTAAAAACAGTAAAAGCAACTCTTATGCAACTGCCAGAATTCTTCTAGCGACGATTATGTCGCGGTTGTATCAACTACATAATTTTAAGTCGAGTTGAACCGCTACCCTGAGACTTCCTTTGCATCTTCCGCAAAAAACTAATACCTCCCCTTGAAGTGCGGAAAAGCGACGGCCATAGTCGTAGCTGTTTTTCTTGTTCCAAAGAACTGCATTTTCTGGCTTTAAACACGAAACGCCAAATTCTGCATTTAACTTCCTTACCGCTTAAACTCCTTATCGCTAATTGTATCATCAGATATTTCCAATGCAGTATCATATATTCTTTAAGCGTTGGACACCAGTGGCGTGCCACCCGGCGGATTTATGAACGGANGGACACAATTATTGGTTAGGAGATCGTATGGGTTGCACCATTCTCTCTCAAAATCGCACGCTGTTTGTCTCGGAGGGGAAACGAAAGAACAATACGATATATCGCAACCCGAACGAGGAGCATCCACCTTTTGAGTTCCGTTTTTTTATTGGGCGCATGCGGCACAGTAGCACTATGCAATATCACCAAGAAATAATGGAAGAAGTAAGCACGTACATGCATCATATACCTGATTAACATAACAAATCAGATTTATAATGTGGAGTCTTACGACTGTGACGAACGTGTTTGTAAGGACTTGATAACGCTTGGACTTTGTTTACCGGCATCCTGCACCAAACGAGATGTAGCCACGATGCTAGATAAAATGTTGCACGACGAGACTCTTCTCATCGGCAAACTTTTTGCTATACACTGCAGGCTGATCGAAGTCACTGATTTGGTGAATGATTATCAATGGCTCCTTTCTTTAAAGATGATTTCCATCATGTACGTAAATTTCGTACTCTTAATCGACAGTCCGAATTTCTATCCTCAATCGACATAAATATCACGATCGGCGTTCGAATACATATCGAGTAGAAACTTTAAAACTTTGATTACAGAGGAGTTTTGCTATTGTTGTGTACTACCGTGACAGTGGCCACAGCATACGATATTTTCATCCATCGAAACTGTGTAAACAGGGAAAAGGAAATCATTTCGCTTCAAGATGGAAATACGGAGGGTAAGCGATACATACGATGATACCTGGTATTCTGGATGTTAATGATTCCGATCGCCGCGAGTTTATTTCATGGGAATCTATGTAACGTACGGTTAACTTTGAATAGAATTGGAGAACGGAACACAAGGGAAACACAAAACCGATCACGATGGACCAGCACCGTCGGAGTTGAGGGAACAAAATCGCATGAACCAATGTCTACTTTGTTTTTCACTGCTCAGAAATGTGCGGCAAATATTTAAAGTACAAAAGGGTGCAGAAGCTCTGCGTATATTCCACGGTATGAGAGTGTTGGGAATGCTATGGCTTATACTGGCACATATTTTCATATATGGATTGGATGCTATGGGTAAGAAATGAACTTCAATAGCGTTTTAATTTCACTAGCCCATTCCGATTTCTCGTACAGCACGATTTTTTTAAAATTTCCAATCACGTGTACAGCTAACAAATCGCATTTCTACATGATGGTCGGCAAAGTATCCTTACAAATACTAAATAATCCGACATTCGCGGTGGATACGTTTTTCTTTATGAGTGGCTTTCTGTCGTCTTACATTTTTCTGAAGGAACAACAAAAAATAGAGAGAGTACCGTCTATAACAGAAAGAGCGAATATGTTCCTCCAAACAATTATGAAGCGATATATTAGGTATAGATGATTTTAATATGTCTTTATGTTTTAATTTATGCGAGATGCAAATGCGATGCTAATGAAATAAATACATTAATTTCGAAGGATGACACCTGCATATTTCGTCGTTATACTGATAGCGATATTGAATTTTACCTGGCATGACCACGTCTCATTACTTCTTCCCTCCGATCATCCAAGTGCTAGGTGTTCCAAATATTGGTGGACTAACATACTTTATATCAACAACTTCTACAAGGCGGATCAGTTAGTAGGTGTACTTTTTAGGATAATTAATTACAAACATCGTTACGAGAAAAGAATCCCTTCGGAGAATAATAATGTTTGCAGTGTCTGACATGGAGTTGGTACCTGTCCAATGATATGCAGTTCTTCGTATTTGGCTGTTTTCTCCTAATGTTATCGATCACGTGAGTTGGAAACTTAATTTTGTAGTCATTCAATGACCAGTTTTATGCGGCTTCTAAAATCGACTGTTTCAGGCATTACAATATTGCCATGGGTATAGGCGTTGTTTCACTAGTTTCATCAATAGGATCAGTCGCTTACATGGGGTACACTCTTAATTACGAGCCTACGTTAGTATACAAAATGTTTAATACAATTTGTACCATAGGGAATATGTAAATGTACGTATATCTACATCCTCAGGTTGGACGGACAATATAGCACAGGGACATACCTTTATATACGACCGTGGTGTAGAATATCCCCTTATGTAATAGGAATAGCTACATGTCACCTTCTTACCAAATGCAACTACAACTTACGGTTATCAAAAGTAATATATACAGCTTCTATCAGTTTAGTCGTTACACCTACATTTCTGTGCATGTATCAATAACGTGATTAAACCAATCTTTTAGAAGTTCCTAGTCTTTGGTTGGACTTTAGCAATTGTGTGTATTTGCTCGACTCTATTCGCACCCGTAAACCAAAACGTGCCCTTAAACTTAGCTGTTCTATATTTGGCCCTCAGCAGAACGGCCTGGACACTGGGTATTGCCTGGCTGGTAGTTGCATGCACCACGAATCATGGCGGTAAATCGATATTTTTTAAGTCACTCATTAATGCCATAGAGTTATTCTTCCGGTTGCGAAAATATCCTTTTTGTAATACGAATTATTTAGCATTTTATAAACTGCAGCCCATTATATGTGTTATGTTCGCAGGTATCGTGAACAAAATCTTATCACTGGATTTTTTCGCTCCCTTCAGTAAATTATCGTATGCTGCTTATCTCCTTAACCCTCTTTTTATACTTTCGGCTTTTTCTTCTAGTCATTATCCTTTCTACATTGATAACGTCTCCATTGTAAGTATATTGATACTATTTCATTTGGACAATTTCGATGTAATATTACTATTACATTATGAAATAACAATTCTGTTTTTCAGGGTACCCTGTTCCTTGCAATCGTTGTTTGTAGTTATAGTGCTTCTATTCTCTTATGTGCAACAATCGAAATGCCGTTTGCGTCACTCCTGCGATTGTATAATACTGCACGAGAAAAAGCGAAGCGACATATTTCTTCCTGAATACTTGGCGTTCGTTGTAGATGTATTTATGTAGTATCACGGTGGTGGGAATATATTATTAATTATATTTTGTGATGATATTACTGATTTATTTAGAATATATGGATTGTACAGGTGTTAATTAGACAGAAAGAACGATAGTTGTTTAACATGAATTGAACAATAACGTGCTATAATTTAGACAACTCAGATGGTTCATCTGCAACTCTCGCCACAACGGGTTCAACGTTCTCTCTCACGCGGATCACACTCTCTCGACAACGCTAGCAACACTATATCGACAAAGCAACTCCCACTCTCTGACTTCCCGATGCAGACCCTGTTCTTCTCGGCCGACACACTCTCTCTGTCCTCTCAACTAAACTCTCTCAATTCACACTCTCTGCTCTGACATCCCTTTTGCCTTTTCTTAGGCCCACCACGCACGTGTTCCGCAGTCGCTCGTGGCCAGGGTCGTGTAGACCTTCTCCATGAAACTATTCGCTTGAAGGAGTAATGACACATTCATGGGCCGAAGGCCGCCTCGCCCCTGGCGACATGGTTTACTCTATACCTCTTAAACCTTTTTTCCCGATACCACATTTATGATGATGATTATTATAACAAACATATAACAATCTACGGGAAATGTCCCATATACCTGTCATATAAAGATATGTTAAATATACAAAAATATAAGTGGAACGAAAACCGTGATTAGAGAGAGTGTGTTAAACTCAAACGCATTGAGAACATGTCGACTTATTCGACACACGCAGTCGATGAACTACAAAAATACCGGGTATCTATTGGCGTCGCTATAATGTTCATCAGTATGACCGTTTCCTTAAAATGAGTTTTTAGAGTTGCACATCACTTTCGTTGCCATGCATGATACCTAATTTGACCATTTTTCCTGGCATATTTACTGAAATTTATGGGTAAAACTAAGCTATTCCTTCTTTACATAAGCACTTATATAAGCACTACAAAAACCTGCGACGATTTTGTAATATGGATGTAATATTAGCATGGCAAGAACTGTTAGTTGTAAGAAGTTATGAATATTGAAGGAATATTAGAAATAAAGCATAATTCTTAGTTTTTTAAATATTGTTCCTGTTCTATTCCAACCGCCTGAATAATGTACTAAAGTTTCGCGATTTTCAGCTTTCCTACTGCACAAATTGTAAAATTTAAATAAAGAAACGTACGTTAGGTGAAGCATCAATACGAGTGAAAATATGCCAAGAACAAGATGGATATCAGGAATTTTAGAAAAAAAGTAATTTCCATCAAAGTTATGAAAGTAGAGATGTATTTTATTTTCCTAATTCGAAGATACGTAAATTTAGGCTTATGAAAATTTGCAACTTTCATAACTCAAAAGTTTGATATTTTGAGAATTAATAAACTCGGAAGCTCGGAAATCGGAAATTAGAAAATTCGGGATATCGAAATTTATAAAATCGGAAAATTTATCGCTGTTAACATCGCTGCGTCATACATGTAACCGAATATTTATATTTATATTTGCTATCGGATTCATAGAACAAATGGGAAATTCATTTTACCCATCATGCTATTAACCTCTCAATCTGCGACGTCATGTTAGAGATGATACGTCCTTCGGAACAATATAAAGAACACGTGTATGAAATTTTGTACCTGCTTCGGGTTACAAGGGACACCTTCTTTTCTTCGCCGGGTATATTACTTGCAATCATTTGATTGTAAAATACAATATTAATTACTACCGATGTTTCAATTATTCGATCAATTGTGATAAATAGCATAATTGTTTAATGCAGATGTAGAAAACAACGCATATTTCATACAGAGGGAGACTGGGTACAATGAATGAAATGTCAAACAGAATGGTATATTTATCTATGATTTTTGTTCATGAAATAACAAACCACCATATCAAATTTAATTTTATTTATACTTTTTATTTGTAGTTTTATATCTCTATCTCGGTATCTTTAACAACTTTCACGTTACATAATATATATTTTTGTTATATATTACCTATATTAGTTGCATCCAGAGCAAACATATATTTATAGTCTCTTTTTGTATAAAACAATAGTTTCTAATTCGTAAGGATAAGGATTTTGTAGCTTTACATGATTTTAAATGGGAGTTCAGTATTACTCCGCTACTTTGACGAAATGGATATTTCTCTTCGGAATCAAATACATGACCGAATATCATTACTATTCGCTTGGAACGAAGAAACACAAAAGAACTCGTTTTGTGGTATGGTTACAGACGTTGTATGAAAATCAGAAATCTGTTATGCTAATGATTATACACCCAACATACCATTTGGAGAATATCATTCTTCAAAATTCGAGCTGATGTTGAATAAAGGTAGTTAAATTTCGTAATGCTGTGAATAACCGAATACTTTGAGGACTAAGAGATAAATAGAAATTTAAAGATAATTTGACAAACTTTGTTCGACGAAGCTACTGAAAGTCGATTACGATTGCGGACAGAAAAGGAGGCAAATAAATCGAAATACGCAAATCGATTACGATTCAACAAATTATACAGTCAGTTAAACTCAACAAAAAATGAAAATAATTCTTGTGCAACCGCGGCAGTTCTCCTGGAGGCAACTACGTNCGCGTTAAGTCGCGATTGTGTCACATGCATAATTTTAAATTGAATCAACCGTCGAAACAGAAGCATGGGCTGCGTAAAAATGGCGACCGTTGTCGCCGAAGTGTATCTCCTTTCACGATCAGCTGCTCCCATTACAGAATTATGCGTTTTTGAAGCCATTTTTGGACACCACTCAGGGGATTTGTCAACGAGCACAATTATTGGATAGGAGATCGTCTGACTTGCTCCAAACTCTCTAAAAATCGCATGACACTTCTATGACGAAAAGTACGAAAGAACAATTCGATATCCGGAAACCCGAACGAGGAACATCCGCCTTTTTTTATTTTTTTTTTTTTGCAATTTATTTGTTTAAATTTTACAATTTGTCCAGTAGGATATTTGGTAAAATGATATAACTTCCCGCCTTTTGAGTTTCGACTTTTTATTGGACGTATCCGGCACAATGGCGCTGTGCAATATTACATAAAATCAGAAAACGAAGTAAGTACATGGATATTTCAGTGTTTGCATCTCGAATCCATATATCCAAAGATTCGAGTCGCAATATTACTTGCAATCAATATGTATTCATCAGCATGATTTATACAACAAATTAACGATGTATGTTACGACCGTTCGCGGAGAGATGCGGTCGCAAGGAAAACGCGTCAGCGAGAGGCATAAATTCTCGCTACGATTCTGGTAATCGACGCCACGAATCAGTCGTTCCCCTGTTTCGATTAGAATAACAAAGGTAGTTCAAATGATTGTAACACTGAATTAACAGGATTAATATAAGCTTCCATTTCCAACAATATTTAAAATTATAATGAACATGTCACAAATAATTTAACGATGATACAATTAGTTTGTTAGATATTTCTCGATATATTCGTTCGATTAAGCGACTTTGACTTATTCGTCTGAACCTCTCAATGCATTCCAATTCTTAAATGATACTGATTGCCCTTTGATTTTTTCCTTTGTCTTCACTGGGAGATGACCCCCACCACGCTCGGGTCATGCAACAGCTTGGGCCTATGATCACCTATAACACTTCCTTTAAGTACATAAAATAACGGACCGAAGGCGAATCGGTGTTTCTAGAACTCGCTGCTTGACGACAACTATGTGTCTGTCGCTACATTGTATATATTTCGCCCGTCATCTAAGATGATCTGTCTGCGACACTCTACAGTCGCTCTACCACGAGCGACGGTTAGAAACACGGCCTATAGTAAGCCTTAGGGCGTAACAATGAAATTTACCTACGACTTTATATGATTTCAATGAACTATCAGAATTTTGAGATATTGCGCTTTTTTCAGGATTTGATGATATTTGGAATTTTGCTTACTTGCATCCTATATCAAACGCGAAGTTATCACTGTGATAAGTGGAGTATTTCATAATGAAACTCTTTTCGTCGGAAATCTTTTTTGTACAGACTGGCTGTACAGTTAGTTGACGCTGATCAAAGTCTTCGATTTGACGCACGATCAACAGTGGTTTCTTGCTGGAAATTCCAAACTCGTTATTGAATTTTCGAATTCTTGTCACCGATTGGCATACACGCTATATATCGAGATCTCCATCCTATAAAATATCACCTATGAACTTTGAAATTTTGGTTACAGAGGAGGAGTTTCATTACTTTCATGTGCTGTCATCATAGTAGCCACGTTTCGATTAGTTAAATTACCATTCGAAAGTAGCCGCGTTCACGATACGCTTGGGTATTAAGAACACGGTGGACATGAAAATTAAAAACGTTGTCACCACTGCTAAAAGGAATTTTCCCATGGAAGCTAGCGTCATAAAATTGCTTATGAAAATTCCTACGTTTGGGTTGTTTCGAACGGGACAATCGTTACTTTCTTTTGGACATACAGCAGGCTAAATATTCATTGGACAAATCGCGGAAGAAGGTGTACTGCGTGTATTTTATAAAAATTTGCACTTCGGTGTGTCAGCTTAACAACTTGATCGACAAGATGCAAGGGTGCGAAACAAAAGAAGAAAGATGAAAAATCAAGCAGAGTCAACAAGATTTCAATCAAGCACTGTGGATGTTCGTCGAAAATGCAAAAGACGACGAGGAATTTGAACGATCTTAAAAGCATTCTTGGCAACAAGAAAACAGCACGGTCTTGTCGATCAAATAAAACGCATCCACGGTTAATTTTTTCATGCCCGTTTGAGGAACCAGCTCGACGAATACGATTCTAAGACAGAGCGTTCGTTACGGGTAAAGGCTCTTGCGTCGGAGGAGTATGTCGACCAAGAAAAAAGTTTTTATTTGTTACGCGTGAATTACGTTGCCGTGAAAGTCGATGAAATAAGACGCCGGTCAAGACTTTACCCAGCCACGTGTATGAAAGTGGAATGTTAATTGGCCGCAACCAGCGGATGTAAATTTTAGGGAAGAAGCGTTAAACGCGAGACCATAACCAACAGCCACAGTTTTTAAACAAAAACAGATCGCGAAGGTGCTTGATCTTTTTTCTGTAGATCTGTATCTTACAATTTCGTACGTATCCCCTTCACTGTCAGTGATAGATTCCCACAGAAAAAGGAAGTGTATTGAATGTAGAATTATATTTATACATTGTTCTACTGCTGACTTGAATTCACGAAATGTTTATTTCCGATTCTGGTTATCATTGACGTATAATCATGCTGTTTCGTAAACTTGTTTTTTAATTGGTTGGTTAATGTTATCATATTTAACGGTTTTGAATATACAGTTTACATGAAAATGAATAGTCAGGCTACAAGAATTGAAATAATTTTATAATATAATTTAATAGCTCAGTTAATGGTCCACACAGTTGGTCAAAAAATGCGTAAATCATTAATTTGTTAAATTTATTATAATTATAATCTTCATTTTTTTTTTTGTTCGAATATAACGCCATATATACAAAGACGGTATCTAAGCAGAAAACCTAATCTGTAACTTCTTGACCGCGGTCCAAAAAAAAAATTTAATGAGCGAGATAAAGTAATAGATTGGTAGTCTTCAGTTACAGCGTTTCCATAAAAGAAATGAGCATTTTAAAGCGATATATTTAAACACAGTCGCATTTTAATAGCAGCAATGAGCAATAAAATTATGGAAATTCCAAGAAGAAAGCTAGCTCAGGCTTCCGCGTCAAGACTCTTAATCGTAAACATAATAGTAATTATATCGGCCGAACCTAGTTGGCTGACAATTCTGAAAAACACACTTGAAAATAAAATATCAGGTAAAAAGAAACGAACATCAGAGGCAAACGTTTCAAATAACTAATACCGGATTACATAATGGGATCAGAGGGAATAACATGAGAAACTAATGCAATTAAAATATTTGTGACATTTTACATCATAAATGGTGTGTCCTGTAGCGAATACGCATTGTCGCGCTGCAATCTTATCCGAAACCGTTGAGTCTCTCTAGCTGTATTCGCCATTTGAGACCGGTTCAACGCAGCCGCATTTTCGATCGAACATAATACTGAAAGAGCAGCAACGTACTTTATTGCCAATAAGAGAACAAAATACATTCGCGTGGCTGCCGATCTTCCTCGATAGTCAATTCTAATAATCCAAGTGTAAATCTCATTTTAAAGTATGAAGTGCGGAAGAATTTCGTGGACATGGTTATCCCTTATATCTTTAACAAACTTTTACATGTCAATACAAGCGACCGCGCTAGACCCGATGACCATGAGGAAGTTACTTCCAGTGTACGCGGTTTTGGAAAATGCTGATCTTCTAAATTACAGCAGATGTCGGACGGAGATAGATGAATTTCGAAATGCGGTGGATAACCAAATACTTTGGGCTTCCAGAGGTTAATAGAACTTTTAAGATATATAGCCGAATTCGGTTTCGCGAAGCTAGCGCCAGTCAATTACAGCGAAAGAAAAGAAGAAGGCAAATTAAACGAAATATGTATAACCGATCGCGATTTAAAATGCTGTACAGCGTGTTTGCGATTGTGTTTCGTGACATGTTTTCGATGAACACGCTTATACCGCGGAAAATTCGAATCAAAAACAATAGAAACAACTCCTGTGCAACCGCGAGGATTCTTCTGATCACGATACCATCACGCTATGTTGTAATTGTGTAAGATGGGTAATTTTTTATCGAGCCACCTCCCGACCTTGAGACTTTCTTCGTCCGTTGCACAAAAAACCGATTCCGTCGTACGAAGTGTGTAAAAGCTACGATCGTCGTCGTTATTACTTTCCCGATCAGCTGATGCTGTTTGCTTCAAACGGTGCGCTTAATTTTCACACCGCCTCATATCCTTATCGCTAATTGCATCACGACCTGTTTGTAATGAGATATCATGTGTTCTTTAAGCGTTGGAAACCAGTGGCATACCATCTGGAGGATTTGTCATCGGGAACAATCATTGGTTAGGAGACCGAGAAGTTTGCAAGCTTTTCTCTGAAAATCGGACGGTATTTCTAGCGGAGAAAATACAAAAGAACAATTCGATATACCGGAACCCGAATGAAGAGTATTCACCTTTTGAGTTCCGTTTCTTTATTGCACGTGCGCGTCACAATAGCACTGTGCAATATCATTTAGAAGTAGATGACGAAGTAAGCAAATGGATATTTTAGAATTTGTATCTCGAATGTATACCCCTAACGATTCAAGTTGCAATGCGAATTATAATCAGTATGTAGCCCGTTTATGCAGGCAATTAAGAATTTATCCCGTTTAAATATTATTAATGTATAATATCATTCATATTAAAATATTTCATGAAATTTACGTACGAATTTTTACGGTGACGACGGACGGTCAGAAATTTGAGAAGCTGCGTACATTTTAAGATTTCATCACGCTTGGCCTTTGCTTACGTGCATCCTGCAACATAGGCGATGTTACCACTATGCTTGATAAAGTATTTCGTAATGAGACGCTTTTCATTGGAAAACTTTTTAATATACACTTCAAGCTGATCGAAGTCTCCGATTTGGTGGGTGATCGTCAATGGCTACTCTCTGCGAAAACGATCTCCATCATGTACGTAAACTTCAAGCTGGTAAATAAAAACTCAAATTTTTGTCTAGCCAGATATACATTACATACGTCGAGATCTGCATCCGATGAAATACCTCCTAGGAACTTCAAAATTTTGATTACAGAGGAGTTTTGCTATCGTTGTGTATTACCGTAATAGCGGCCACAGTATACGACGTTTTCGTCCATCGAAAGCGTTTAAATAAAGAAAGGAGAAGGCTTACGTTCAAAAGTAACAACGCTATAGGTAAGCTACACATCTATTGGTACTTCGTATTAACTATTACTTATCACAAAACTGCGCTCGCGTTACCAATCTTACCGGTTTTTACTGCCTCGAATTTATTTTATGGGAATGTATGTAACGTACGGTTAACTTTGAATAGAATTAGAGAACATAAAAGAAGAGAAACTCGAAATCGGCAATGAGGAAACGGCACCTGCCGAGTTGGCAAAGCAGAATCGTATCAGCCAACATCTTCTGTGTTTTTCATTTCTCACCAATGTAGAGGAAATATTTAAACCAGAAAAAGGTGGTGACAATCTGCGAGTATTCTACGGCTTGAAAACGTTGACAATAGTATGGATTATTATGGGGCACGTATTGATCTACGCATTTCATGTTCTAGGTAAGAAATGAATTTTAAAGATGTGTTAATTTTATTACTCCGATCCGATATCTGATCTACCATGTATTTTTTTAATGGAGTCATTCATGTATACAGGTAACAAGTGGCTTGCATATATACAGGCTGATAATTTACTTATGCAAATCATAAGTAACTTCACATTTTCGGTGGATGCATTTTTCTTTATGAGTGGTTTTCTATTGTCATATACATTTCTGAGGGAACGACGGAAATATCAGGGAACCCCGCCTATAGGATAAATGAATTTATTGAAAAGATTATTAAACGATACATAAAGTAAAGTATACTATCAATGCTTAATTAACTCTATCGATGAGATTTCGATGATGATAGAATAAATACATTAACTTCGAAGGCTGACACCTGTATATTTCGTCGTTATATTGATAGCGATATTGACTTTTACCTGGCATGATCACGTCTCAGCACTTCTTCCCCCGGAGCATCCACATACAAAGTGTTCGAAATATTGGTGGACTAACATACTTTATATCAACACCTTCTACAGGTGCGATGAGCTAGTACGTATACTTTCTTATAATTTATTTTATTTCAAACGTCGATCGCGATACCACGAAACAATCGTTCCGGAGAGAAATACTGTTTGCAGTGTCTCACATGGAGTTGGTACTTGCCCAATGATATGCAGTTCTTCGTATTTGGCAATTTTCTTCTAACTTTATCGATCACGTGAGTTTCTAATTTCGTTCTTTAATCCCTTAGTACCCAGTTTTACCTGGGCTGTAAAATAAACTGTTTTAGGCATTACAATATTGCCGCGGGTATAGGCGTTCTTACGCTTCTTTCATCGATAGGATCACTAGTTTATACGGGATACACTCTTAATTACCAGCCTACGTAAGCATGCAAAATGTTTAACACTCTTTATAACATGAGGAATTTGTAAATATACTTATATTTACTTCCTTAGGTTGGACGAACAATATAAGACGATGATATACATTTATAGACGACCATGGTGTAGAACACCGCCATATCTCATAGGAATGGCCACATGTCTGCTTCTTACAAAATGGAATTACAAATTGTATTTATCAAAAGTAATGTATACTGTTTGTTCGTTAGACTTACATTCCTCTGCGACTTTCAATAATGTGATTAAATTTTTGTTTCAGAAAAGCTTAATCGTTGGTTGGACGTTGGCAATTTTGTGTAATTGTTCGATTCTCTTCGGACTCACGAACAAGAACATATCCTTAGGTCTATCCATTCTTTATTTGGCCCTCAGTAGTATAGGCTGGGCAGTAGGCATTGCCTGGCTCGTAGTTGCATGCACTACGAATCATGGCGGTAAGTCGATATTTTTCAAATCACTGAATTAATGAGGTAATGTCATTCTTCTTACTGCGAAAATACTTTTTGTATAATGCAAAGTATTTAACGTTTTGTAAACTACACCCAAGTATATTTGTTACGTTTGCAGGTATCGCGAACAAAATCTTATCGCTAGATATTTTCGTTGTTTTGGGTAAATTAACATATGGTGCTTATCTCCTTAACCTTTTATTATACTTTTGGCTTACTCTTTAAATTATTATGTTTTCTACGTTAATATCGTCACCTTTGTAAGTATAATGAAACTATTTCGCTGGAAAATTTCGGCGTAATATTAGTATCACGAAATAACGTTTCTGCATTTCAGGGCATTTACTCCTTTACAATGATTGTTTGTAGTTTCAGTGCTTCTATTCTGTTATCCGCAACAATCGAAATGCCGTTTATATCACTTCTGCGATTGTATATTTGTACACGAAGAAGAACGAATGAAGTTGGTAGCAATAAATTAGTCTGAGTCTTCCTATTATTAAACTTATGACAAGAAGTTAGCCTTTCATGTACCGGAATATTGAAAAGTATATCTTTATGGCAGTGATCTCTGAACTTAATGTAATTGATTGTATCATAACATTTCCTCGTTCGTTATTCATAATGTTGTTTAATTTATTAAAATACCTGGGAAGAAGAATTAATTAAGAGAATCACTTGCGGAAAAGTTTTACACGTTTTTCATTATTAACGGGGATATTGTACATAGGAAAGTGATTTGGTCGACGAAAAGAAGCTCATATACAAATAAATATAGATCACTGAAGAAGGAGTAAAAGTCTTAGCTGTGTGGTACACGGGCGAGCTTCTCGCAGTTGTTTCTCGTTCCTAACACTGTCAGTTGCCTTGCATGTTAAAAAACAAAAGCCTTGGAGAACACGATAAAAAAACGAGTGGATAATGATACAAGAGCACGTCACAAGACCATGAAGGGAGCAAAGAATGATTGAAATCTAATTCATTATTCAAGATTCAAATGCATATAGTGTTCGAGACGCGGAGATCGAAAGTGATGTATCAGCAAAGATTATTTGTTGCAAGGAAGAGAGGCTGATGAAGATTACTTATCAGTACGAATAACTGTTAGACATATTTTAAACGGATGGTGTATAAATTAAGTGTTTGATGTGATATGTCAATTTGGACGTAAGCGCAGACAAAAAAACGTCCTATGACATCTTGGAAGAGACATGTTGGCAGGAATAGGGCGCGCTGATTGGTTATTTAAATATTTTCGAATTCGCGAGGATGGTTGATTTAACGTTATTGATCACACTCCTTCTAGAAATGACCAACCCATCACTATCGACACCCGGGTTACGGAACGACTCGAACAATTCATACCGGAAAAATAAGTGTGGGAAATAGAGAAGGCAGAGTCACAAGTCCCTGATCATTGCAGAAAACAGTTAATTTCTTAAGCGATAGAATAAGTGTTCAATAGCTTCATAACGTTATTATTGCTAGGAGAGACAGAATTTTGTGGGTTCAACTATAAAAAAGTTGTAAAAACGTATTTATATAAATGGATAATAATTTAAATATAGAATATGAAATAAAGTGTACGAAGAAATTCTGACTCGGTGTATTAAATTTTGTATACAATAATGTTCGAAAGACATTAGCACGGAACAAAGACTGTGCAATACGACAGTAGGTAAAAATACCAAATACCAATTGTCACGGATCAACAGGTATCTAACTGAAACTCCTCGAAGCTTATTTCCATACGAAGCGATACACAATTTCGGTTAGCGACCTCAAAGCGTCGTTCTAGCATAATATTTTGTCATCCAGATACTACATAAAACGCAGAATTTGACCTTTATTTTACATAGCATTGTTCAACACATATGAGTTTTAGACACCGTGTACTATTTGACGAAATATGGCGTCATTCGTAACAGGCGAGCATGTTCTACTGGATGCGACATGGAGTCAATCGTCGATAAGACAATAAATGATATGGGGTGAAAGGAAATAAATGTTACGGATAACTATTTGGAATACAGGAGTTTTAAAACGTCAATTGGCCGAACTAATTGGGAGATAAAATAGTTCCTATAAGCTGTGTTTCAGATAATTGATTCGAGAAGAATCAAAACTACAGGAGATATGGAAAATAACACAATCCGTTTTAGATATAACAAAATGATTCCTTCTAAAAGTATCTACACGTCTTCCTTCATGTCAATATTGTTTGCAGAAAGAATAGATGAAACTAATTTGGCTCGCATTGTCATGTAGATGGTCACACGACATATTCTCAACGTGTTGAAGTGTGGTTGGTGTGTTACAATTTTTCACGTTTCGCACAACAAAGAAATACAATCTTTTAAACTTAATTTTTTATAAAATCGTAAAACTCCAATACCATTATCGCCAGCATTTAATAGCTAGTAATACACGACGCAATAAATTTTTCCCGTAACGTCTCTTAAAAGATTCAATTACCGTCTGCACCACTGACTGTATCACCTAAATAATTATGCGTTACAATTTCACTTTCAATTCCTAAAAGTTCACTTGTGAAAGGATGTGATGCTCGCATTAGCCAACATTGTAAGAATACATGGGCTGAAATAACTTGTTTCGTCCGAAGAAACAAAACTTTCTGAGAACGACGCTGTAACACCGAAAACCATTCCATTGATCATTATACAAACAATATTATTATAAAAGCAACATTTTCAAATTTCTATGCACATCGTAGTTTAAATAGGAGTTTTTCATAATCTTGTAATTTTTCAATTGAACGGAGTATAATAGTTCGATCGGACTTAGTATCGGGATCCTGACTAAGAACACTGAGGAATGATTTGTGGGTAAAATGCTAATTGGGATTTCATTGCGTTCGACATGATATTAATAAGCGGGGAGTGCTACGTGAGTAGTTTCGGCAGCCTTGTGTAGTGCTTAAAAGAGAAACGACGATCGGAGAATTTGAGTCGGCTTAGACACGGTAAATTCAGTATCGTTCGTGACTTCGAATCATCAACTTCTCCACCAGACTTGACGTAAGTACAGTTCATCTTCAGAGAATAGAGTCTCACTGAAGCTCTTTTTTACGATACCATCTTCTCCACTAGACGTGGAGCAAAGAAGCTGTTCAATTTCTGCGTCTCCGAAGAAAGCAGACATTTTTGTTGAGGAAATCGTCAAGAAAAACTAGAAAATCATATCTTCTTGCAATTTAAAAACAAAACTCAACAACGCCAGTGGTTCTCAATGAGAGGAGTGCCTTTGTTTAACGCACGATACAGTGTTTAAACGATTAATCGCCAGAACGCGCGTAGCAGTCGTCTGCCGATATTGTTGTATATATCATTCCCATAGCGTATTTCGCCAAAGTTTTCCACCTTCAAATTATAAACAAAACACGACTTGCAAGTTTCTTTTGACGCAACTCTTAGTACAAACGTCTACAGTATCGCGTGCCATCGTTACATATTCTGTTAGAGTTTTAGCTTTTTAAAACAATTAAAAAATGTAAGTAGAAAATGGCCCCATTTTGCTGTCCTTCTCACCTTGGTTCCAAATTACACATATTTTAATACTTACAACATTAACGACAACACATATCATTCTACTCCTGCAATGAAGTAACTGTTATTGTTGAAACACAAAACATCCGCTAAGTTGAAACCAATTCTGAAAGATTTTTTCAAAATTAGTTCATTTCGGGAACCGTTAGTTCAAGGAAGAAATGCTTAGCAGGTTCGGTGTTACGTCACAAGAATATACTACGATCAAATACCGACCGAGAAAAACCCAAAAAATTAAAAATTTTTTCGACAATGTATCGGCGTGCTGACAATTGACGTTCTCGGTAAGCCACGTGCCGTTAACAGTACTGCAATAATTTAATTGGGGTTCCGTAACTGGGCGATAATCAAGAAGATGAAATATTCGAAATCATTTTCGGCGTCCTACGTCATAAATTGTGCGTTTCTTGATGGATACGGCCTGTCTTGCCGAGATCTTCCTAGAAAATGTTGGTACACAATTGCTGCGCTGAACATTCCAGTCGTATTAGTAGTCATACTCTTGATCGACCATAGTATCGAGGGTGCGACAACGTACTTCATCCTATAAGACAGAATTATGATCATTCGTGCTTGACCAGTTTTTTCAATAGAGATTTTCAGTAATCCGAGTGCAAATCCTATTCCAGAGCATGCAGTACGGGAAAATTTCGTCGTGGATATGGTTATCCTTTTTATCATTAACAACGATATACGTGTCGATCCAGGCGACCACGCTAAACCCAGTGACGATGAGGCAGGTACTTCCGGTATACGCAGTTTTGGAAAACGTGGATCTTTTAAATTCCAGCAGATGTAGAACGGAGATTGATGAATTTCGAAATGCTGTTGACAACTATATACTTTGGGGGCTAAGAGGTAAATAAAACTTTTAAGGTAGTGTGAATGAATTTCTACTGCCGGTAGATTGCGTACAAAAGGAAGGATAAAACAAATTACATTAAATACATAACACATAATCGTGTAACCTTTACATACCAACGTACAACCATAAACGGATATAGAATTCGAATAACTATACACCGTGCTTGCGGCTGTGTTTCGTGACATGTCGCATCCCTTGTTCGCATGTAAAACGCATTGACAGCATGAAAAATTAAAAACAGTAAAAGCAACTCTTATGCAACTGCCAGAATTCTTCTAGCGACGATTATGTCGCGGTTGTATCAACTACATAATTTTAAGTCGAGTTGAACCGCTACCCTGAGACTTCCTTTACATCTTCCGCAAAAAACTAATACCTCCCCTTGAAGTGCGGAAAAGCGACGGTCATAGTCGTAGCTGTTTTTCTTGTTCCAAAGAACTGCATTTTCTGGCTTTAAACACGAAACGCCAAATTCTGCATTTAACTTCCTTACCGCTTAAACTCCTTATCGCTAATTGTATCATCAGATATTTCCAATGCAGTATCATATATTCTTTAAGCGTTGGACACCAGTGGCGTGCCACCCGGCGGATTTATGAACGGANGGACACAATTATTGGTTAGGAGATCGTATGGGTTGCACCATTCTCTCTCAAAATCGCACGCTGTTTGTCTCGGAGGGGAAACGAAAGAACAATACGATATATCGCAACCCGAACGAGGAGCATCCACCTTTTGAGTTCCGTTTTTTTATTGGGCGCATGCGGCACAGTAGCACTATGCAATATCACCAAGAAATAATGGTAGAAGTAAGCACGTACATGCCTCATATACCTGATTAGCATAACAAATCAGATTTATAATGTAGAGTCTTACGACTGTGACGAACGTGTTTGTAAGGACTTGATAACGCTTGGACTTTGTTTACCGGCATCCTGCACCAAACGAGATGTAGCCACGATGCTAGATAAAATGTTGCACGACGAGACTCTTCTCATCGGCAAACTTTTTGCTATACACTTCAGGCTGATCGAAGTCACTGATTTGGTGAATGATTATCAATGGCTCCTTTCTTTAAAGATGATCTCCATTATGTACGTAAATTTCGTACTCTTAATCGACAGTCCGAATTTCTATTCTCAATCGACATAAATATCACGATCGGCGTTCGAATACATATCGAGTAGAAACTTTAAAACTTTGATTACAGAGGAGTTTTGCTATTGTTGTGTACTACCGTGACAGCGGCCACAGCATACGATATTTTCATCCATCGAAACTGTGTAAACAGCGAAAAGGAAATCATTTCGCTTCAAAATGGAAATACGGAGGGTAAGCGATACATACGATGATACCTGGTATTCTGGATGTTAATGATTCCGATCGCCTCGAGTTTATTTCATGGGAATGTATGTAACGTACGGTTAACTTTGAATAGCATTGGAGAACGGAACACAAGGGAAACACAAAACCGATCACGATGGACCAGCAACGTCGGAGTTGAGGGAACAAAATCGCATGATCCAATGTCTACTTTGTTTTTCGCTGCTCAGAAATGTACGGAAAATATTTAAAGTACAAAAGGGTGCAGAAGCTCTGCGTATGTTCCACGGTATGAGAGTGTTGGGAATGCTATGGATTATACTGGCACATGTTTTCATATATGGATTGGATGCTATTGGTAAGAAATGAACTTCTATGGCGTTTTAATTTCACTAGGCCATGCCGATTTCTCGTACAGCACGATTTTTTTTAAATTACCAATCACGTGTACAGCTAACAAATCGCATTTCTACATGATGGTCGGCGAAGTATCCTTACAAATACTAAATAATTCGTCATTCTTGGTGGATACGTTTCTCTTTATGGGTGGCTTTCTGTCGTCTTACATTTTTCTGAAGGAACAACAAAAAATGAAGGGAGTACCGCCTATAACAGAAAGAGCGAATATGTTCCTTCAGATAATTATGATGCGATATATTAGGTATTGATAATTTTAATATGTCTTTATGTTTTAATTTATGCGAGATGCAAATGCTATGCTAATGAAATAAATACATTAATTTCGAAGGATTACACCTGCATATTTCGTCGTTATACTGATAGCGATATTGAATTTTACCTGGCATGACCACGTCTCATTACTTCCTCCCTCCGAGCATCCAAGTGCTAAGTGTTCCAAATATTGGTGGACTAACATACTTTACATCAACAACTTCTTTAACTGGGATGAGCTAGTACGTATCCTTTCTCAGATAATTTATTGCAAACATCGTTACGAGAAAAGAATCCTTTCGGAGAATAATAATGTTTGCAGTGTCTGTCATGGAGTTGGTACCTGTCCACTGATATGCAGTACTTCGTATTTGGCTGTTTTCTCCTAATGTTATCGATAACGTGAGTTTCAAATTTTATTTTGTAGTCATTCATTGACCAGTTTTATACGGCTTCTAAAATCGACTGTTTCAGGCATTACAATATTGCCATAGGTATAGGCGTTGCTGCGCTAGTTTCATCGATAGGGTCAGTCGCTTACATCGGGTACACTCTTAATTACGAGCCTACGTTAGTATACAAAATGTTTAATACAATTTGTACCATAGGGAATATGTAAATGTACGTATATCTACGTTCTCAGGTTTGACGGACAATATAGAACAGCGACATACATTTATATGCGACCGTGGTGTAGAATATCCCCTTATCTAATAGGAATAGCTACATGTCACCTTCTTACCAAATGCAACTACAACTTACGGTTATCAAAAGTAATATGTACTGCTTCTATCAGTTTTGTCGTTACACCTACATTTCTGTGCATGTATCAATAACGTGATTAAACCAATCTTTTAGAAGTTCCTAGTCTTTGGTTGGACTTCAGCAATTGTGTGTATTTGCTCGGCTCTATTTGCACCCGTTATCCAAAACGTGCCCTTATACTTAGCTGTTCCATATTTGGCCCTCAGCAGAACGGCCTGGACACTGGGTATTGCCTGGCTGGTAGTTGCATGCACCACGAATCATGGCGGTAAATCGATATTTTTTAAGTCACTCATTAATGCCATAGAGTTATTCTTCCGGTTGCGAAAATATCCTTTTTGTAATACGAATTATTTAGCATTTTATAAACTGCAGCCCATTATATGTGTTATGTTCGCAGGTATCGTGAACAAAATCTTATCGCTGGATTTTTTCGCTCCCTTCAGTAAATTATCGTATGCTGCTTATCTCCTTAACCCTCTTTTTATACTTTCGGCTTTTTCTTCTAGTCATTATCCTTTCTACATTGATAACGTCTCCATTGTAAGTATATTGGAACTATTTCATTTGGACAATTTCGATGTAATATTACTATTACATTATGAAATAACAATTCTGTTTTTCAGGGTACCCTGTTCCTTGCAATGGTTGTTTGTAGTTATAGTGCTTCTATTCTCTTATGTGCAACAATCGAAATGCCGTTTGCGTCACTCTTGCGATTGTATAATACTGCACGAGAAAAAGCGAAGCGACATACTTCTTCCTGAATACTTGGCGTTCGTTGTAGATGTATTTATGTAGTATCACGGTGGTGGGAATATATTATTAATTATATTCTGTGATGATATTACTGATTTATTTAGAATATATGGATTGTACAGGTGTTAATTAGACAGAAAGAACGATAGTTGTTTAACATGAACTAAACAATAACGTGCTATAATTTAGACAAATCAAATGGTTCATCTGCAACTCTCGCCACAACTGACTTCCCAATGCAGACCCTGTTCTTCTCCGCCGACACACTCTCTGTCCTCTCAACTAAGACTCTCTCAATTCACACTCTCTGCTCTGACATCCCTTTTGCCTTTTCTTAGGCCCACCACGCACGTGTTCCGCAGTCGCTCGTGGCCAGGGTCATGTAGAACTTCTCTATGAAACTATTCGCTTGAAGGAGTAATGACACATTCATGGGCCGAAGGCCGCCTCGCCCCTGGCGACATTGTTTATGGTTTACTTTATACCTCTTAAACCTTTTTTCCCGATACCACATTTATGATGATGATTATTATAACAAACATATAACAATCTACGGGAAATGTCCCATATACCTGTTAAATAAAGATATGTTAAATATACAAAAATATAAGTGGAACGAAAACCGTGATTAGAAAGAGTGCGTTAAACTCAAACGCATTGAGAACATGTCGACTTATTCGACACACGCAGTCGATGAACTACAAAAATACCGGGTATCTATTGGCGTCGCTATAATGTTCATCAGTATGACCGTTCCCTTAAAATGCGTTTTTAGAGTTGCACATCACTTTCGTTGCCATGCATGATACCTAATTTGACCATTTTTCGTCGCATATCTACTGAAATCAGTTCCGCCCGAGCAGCCGAGCTAAACGGACGGGTGAATCAGTGCTCGGTAAGTGCGACAAGTGGGGAAAGAAAAGTGACCAGCGACAGCGCCCATCGCCAAATGGTGGAAAGATGCAACAAGTTATACCAATAAAAATATCAAACAAAAACGAAAGATATTTCATAAACAGAGCGGTAGATAAAACAAAGATAAATCAATTATTAAACGAAGAGTAGGATTGCTCAGATACAGAAGCAATGGAAATAGAATCTTCACAAAGGAAAGACGACAAAAATACTACCAACGACGGACTAACACACCAGGAAGAAAGCTGGAAGGTGGTAACTTCCAGCAAGAAACGGAAAATTACAACAAACATTAACGCTAGGAGGGCTCCAGAAACAGAAAACCAGCAATGGTTACAGGAAATAACACTCCGAAACTCCTTCAGCGCACTGCCAGAAGAGAAAGAAACAGACCCAGCCGAAAAACCAATAACCCACATCGCCAAACCACCACCAATCTACATAGATACAATCCAAATAATAGATCCCCTCATAGAACTACTAAACAACACCGCAAGAAAAGAAAATTACAGGATTAAACAACTAAAACTGGACCAGGTAAAAGTACAAACTAACACCCCAGAAACATTTAGAAAAGTAACAAAAGCACTAAAAGAGAAAAACGCCGGGTATTACACTTACCAGCTCAAAACTGATAAAAGTTACAAAGCAGTAATCAGAGGATTACACCCAAAGACTAATACAAATAACATATGCGAGGAACTAGCCAAAATCGGACACCAGGTAAGAGCAATAAATAACGTAACCAGATACGACACTAAACAACCATTACCGCTATTTCTAATTGAACTCGAACCCAAACACAACAACAAGGATATATTCGAAATCAAAAAAGTTCTAAATACAATTATAACAATTGAGCCACCTAGACATAAAAAAGATATTCCGCAATGTATAAGGTGTCAGCAATACGGACACACAAGAAACTACTGCAACAGAAACCCGGCGTGCGTTAAATGCGCAGAAAATCATCTAACAACGAACTGCCCATACACGGGAAAAAGAAATGAGGTAAAATGCTACAATTGCAATGGAAACCACCCAGCTAGCTACAAAGGCTGGTATAGTCAGAAAACAACTTCAACGTAAACTATTTCCGCCGCTTCGAAGCAGGACATGCAATAACTATCACACTCAACAGGTCAGCACAGAAACTGAGAAAACACCAAATATACAGCACGTAATGAATATTAACCACAATAACACCATCACCTCTGGTAGCCGAAGCTACGCGCAAGTAACCAGCCAATCAACACCCTTAGACAACCAAAACCAGTACAATAACAACAACGACGCTACAGAAATAAAGGAACTGCTAAAACAATCCATCAAAAACTCCGAATTACTAACAAAAATGATAAGCGAACAAAATGAAGTCCTCAGACAGCAAACTCATCAAATCACAGTCATGCTACAACTTCTTACAAACATGATAAGTAAAAAATAAAAACGGACGCGCTGAAAATAGCAGCCTGGAACTCTAACGGCCTACAACAAAGGGCCCTAGAAACTAAAACATTCCTGTACAACAACAATATCGACATATTACTTGTTTCAGAAACACATTTTACTTCAAAAAGTTATATGAAAATACCGTACTACACCATCTACGACACCAAACACCCCTCAGGTAAAGCACATGGAGGAACTGCAATAATAATAAAAAACGACATAAAGCATCACCTTCACAGTAAAACAAATCAAGAACACATACAAGCAACTACTGTCACAATACAAACCAACGACAATTACTTCCAGATTTCATCAGGATATGCACCTCCGAGACACAAAATGACATCCAAAAAATGGGAAGAGTACTTCCAAACCTTAGGTGACAAATATATAGCAGCAGGAGATTTTAATGCAAAACACACATTATGGGGTTCCAGAATTAATACGCCAAGGGGCAGAACATTGGAAAAATATATTAGAAGCAGCAACCTCAATGTACTATCTACGGGAAAAGCAACGTATTGGCCGACAGACCTCAATAAAATACCTGACCTGCTGGACTTCGCAGTAACAAAAGGACTAAACGCAAGCAAATTAAAAATAGCAAACAGCGTTGAGCTTAACTCCGACCATACACCAGTTATAATAGAATTCACAAGTAAACCACTTCTCTATAACAAGTCACAATCGATCTGCAATAAAACCACCGACTGGCAAACATTTAAAGAGCTAATTGTGAAAAAAAATTAACTGCAATATCCCACTGAAAACACCGGAACACATCGACCAGGCAGTAGCAAATATGACAGAAATTATACAGGAAGCAGCGTGGGAAACCACCACCCATAAATCAAAAAACAGACAGACAAAAATTATTCCTCAGGACATCTTAAACAAGATCAGGGAAAAAAGAAAAGCGAAAGCTAAGTGGCAAAAACAGAGAACACGAGAAAACAAAAAAAAAATCTAAACAAACTTACAAAGGAAATAAAGAACAAAATAAGAGAACATCAAAACAACGAATTCTCAAAATTCATAGAATCACTATTCGCGCATGAGGATACCAATTACTCCCTATGGAAAGCCGCGAAAAAAATAAAGAAGCCAATTAAACCAGTCCCAGCAATCAGAAAAGCAATCAGATAACACATGGGCAAGAAGCAACGAAGAGCAAGCCGGAGAATTTTCCAACCACCTATGCAACACATTCACACCACATAATATCACCAACAGCAATCCCAATCGACATACGGACGAGAATGCGCTAACCATTAATACCGCATCTGACAAGCAATACACCATAACTAAAACAACGGCACAAGAAATTAGAAACATAGGAATCGATCTAATCAATGGAAAAATTTTGAAAAACCTTCCTCCAAAAGCGATACGACTAATTACAATAATATACAATGCAATATTAAGAATCCAATACTATCCTAAACTATGGAAACTAGCACAGATAATCATGTTACCTAAACTAGGCAAAGACTCACACCAAACAGAATCTTACAGACCAATTTCACTACTTCCCGTTTTTTTCCAAAATATTGGAAAAAATAATTTACGCCCGCCTAAAACCAATAATAGAGGAAAAAAAAATTAATACCAGATCACCAATTTGGATTCAGAAACAAACACTCTACAATAGAACAAATGCACAGACTCGTCAACGAAATCCTACAGGCGCTGGAAACAAAACAATACTGCACGGCACTCTTTATGGACATCGAAAAAGCATTCGACAAAATTGATCATGAAAAACTACTACAAACTATCAAAATGAAATTCCCGGATCAAATCTACAAATTGCTCAGATCCTACTTAAGCAGCAGAACATTCACAATAAAAATCAAGGACACCTACTCTGAAGTCAAAGACACTAAGGCAGGAGTCCCGCAAGGAAGCGTCTTAGGACCCATACTATACACAGTATACACGGCAGACATACCGACAGCTGACAACAGTAAAATATTAACGTTCGCAGACGACACAGCTGTACTAGTCAGGCACTCCAACCCGGAAACAGCAGTCATGCTATTACAAGAACACATCACAAAAATAGAAAAGTGGCTTCAAGATAAACAAATTAAAGCAAATCCCAACAAATGCAACCACATTACATTTACACTGCGAAAACAGAAGCCACCAAGCATCCTACTGAACGGTACGCACATATTACAAACCAGGCAAGTTAAATACCTAGGGCTCCACTNTAGAAACACAACTCACATGGAAACAGCACATTAAATCAGTAATAGACAAAATTCAGACTACAAGGAGACAAATTTACTGACTAACAAGCCGAAAATCCAAACTAACTCTAGAAAACAAAGTAAAAATATACAAAACAATCATAAAACCAATATGGACATATGGAATACCACTATGGGGAACAGCAGCAATGAGCCATATAAAGAAAATTGAAACAATTCAAGCTAAAATTCTGAGAACAATAGCAAATGCCCCATGGTACGTTAGAAACGAGGAAATTCGGAAGGACCTGGGAATACGAACGGTCAAGGAGGAAATTAGCAGGTACGCGGAGAGGTACAAAGCAAGAACAACAACACACCCAAACCGACTGGCTGTGGAAACGATTAAAGCAAGCATAGATACAAGATTGAAAAAGAAACACCCAACGGATCTCACTAAGGACGTAGCCTAGTAAACGTGATGATGCAGCCCCACTGGGGGTAACCATCCCCATGCTATATTTAATCCATAAGCTATATCATTTTACCAAATGTCCTACTGGACAAATTGTAAAATTTAAACAAATAAATTATTTAAAAAAAATATATCTACTGAAATTTATGGGTAAAACTAAGCTATTCCTTCTTTACATAAGCACTTATATAAGCACTACAAACACCTGCGACGATTTTGTAATATGGATGAAATATTAGCATGGCAAGAACTGTTAGTTGTAAGAAGTTATGAATATTGAAGGAATATTAGAAATAAAGCATAATTCTTAGTTTTTTAAATATTCTTCCTGTTCTATTCCAACCGCCTGAATAATGTACTAAAGTTTCGCGATTTTCAGCTTTCCAAATTGTACAATTTAAATGAATAAATTATAAAAAAAAAAACGTACGTTAGGTGAAGCATCAAGACGAGTGAAAATATGCCAAGAACAAGATGGATATCAGGAATTTTAGAAAAAGAGTCATTTTCATCAAAGTTATGAAAGTAGAGATGTATTTTATTTTCCGAATTCGAAGATACCTAAATTTAGGCTTATGAAAATTTGCAACTTTCATAACTCAAAAGTTTGATATTTTGAGAATTAATAAACTCGGAAGCTCGGAAATCGGAAATTAGAAAATTCGGGATATCGAAATTTATAAAATCGGAAAATTTATCGCTGTTAACATCGCTGCGTCATACATGTTCCCGAATATTTATATTTATATTTGCTATCGGATTCATAGAACAAATGGGAAATTCATTTTACCCATCATGCTATTAACCTCTCAATCTGCGACGTCATGTTAGAGATGATACGTCCTTCGGAACAAATATAAAGAACACGTGTATGAAATTTTGTACCTGCTTCGGGATACAAGGGACACTTTTTTTCTTCCCCGGTATATTTCTTGCAATCATTTGATTGTAAAATACAATTTTAATTACTAACGATGTTTCAATTATTCGATCAATTGTGATAAATAGCATAATTGTTTAATGCAGATGTAGAAAACAACGCATATTTCATACAGAGGGAGACTGGATACAATGCATGAAATGTCAAAGAGAATGGTATATTTATCTATGATTTTTGTTCATGAAATAACAAACCACCATATCAAATTTAATTTTATTTACACTTTTTACTTGTAGTTTTATATCTCTATCTCGGTATCTTCAACAACCTTCACGTTACATAATATATATTTTTGTTATATATTACCTATATTAGTTGCATCCAGAGCAAACATATATTTATAGTCTCTTTTTGTATAAAACAATAGTTTCTAATTCGTAAGGATAAGGATTTTGTAGCTTTACATGATTTTAAATGGAAGTTCAGTATTACTCCGCTACTTTGACGAAATGGATATTTCTCTTCGGAATCAAATACATGACCGAATATCATTATTATTCGCTTGGAACGAAGAAACACAAAAGAACTCGTTTTGTGGTATGGTTACAGACGTTGTATGAAAATCAGAAATCTGTTATGCTAATGATTATACACCCAACATACCATTTGGAGAATATCATTCTTCAAAATTCGAGCTGATGTTGAATAAAGGTAGTTAAATTTCGTAATGCTGTGAATAACCGAATACTTTGAGGACTAAGAGATAAGGACTAAAGAAATTTAAAGATAATTTGACAAACTTTGTTCGACGAAGCTACTGAAAGTCGATTACGATTGCGGACAGAAAAGGAGGCAAATAAATCGAAATACGCAAATCGATTACGATTCAACAAATTATACAGTCAGTTAAACTCAACAAAAAATGAAAATAATTCTTGTGCAACCGCGGCAGTTCTCCTGGAGGCAACTACGTNCGCGTTAAGTCGCGATTGTGTCACATGCATAATTTTAAATTGAATCAACCGTCGAAACAGAAGCATGGGCTGCGTAAAAATGGCGACCGTTGTCGCCGAAGTGTATCTCCTTTCACGATCAGCTGCTCCCATTACAGAATTATGCGTTTTTGAAGCCGTTTTTGGACACCACTCAGGGGATTTGTCAACGAGCACAATTATTGGATAGGAGATCGTCTGACTTGCTCCAAACTCTCTAAAAATCGCATGACATTTCTGTGACGAAAAGTACGAAAGAACAATTCGATATCCGGAAACCCGAACGAGGAACATCCGCCTTTTTTTATTTTTTTTTTTTTTTTGTAATTTATTTGTTTAAATTTTACAATTTGTCCAGTAGGATATTTGATAAAATGATATAACTTCCCGCCTTTTGAGTTTCGACTTTTTATTGGACGTATCCGGCACAATGGCGCTGTGCAATATTACATAAAATCAGAAAACGAAGTAAGTACATGGATATTTCAGTGTTTGCATCTCGAATCCATATATCCAAAGATTCGAGTCGCAATATTACTTGCAATCAATATGTATTCATCAGCATGATTTATACAACAAATTAACGATGTATGTTACGACCGTTCGCGGAGAGACGCGGTCGCAAGGAAAACGCGTCAGCGAGAGGCATAAATTCTCGCTACGATTCTGGTAATCGACGCCACGAATCAGTCGTTCCCCTGTTTCGATTAGAATAACAAAGGTAGTCCAAATGATTGTAACACTGAATTAACAGGATTAATATAAGCTTCCATTTCCAACAATATTTAAAATTATAATGAACATGTCACAAATAATTTAACGATGATACAATTAGTTTGTTAGATATTTCTCGATATATTCGTTCGATTAAGCGACTTTGACTTATTCGTCTGAACCTCTCAATGCATTCCAATTCTTAAATGATACTGATTGCCCTTTGATTTTTTCCTTTGTCTTCACTGGGAGATGACCCCCACCACGCTCGGGTCATGCAACCGCTTGGGCCTATGATCACCTATAACACTTCCTTTAAGTACATAAAATAACGGACCGAAGGCGAATCGGTGTTTCTAGAACTCGCTGCTTGACGACAACTATGTGTCTGTCGCTACATTGTATATATTTCGCCCGTCATCTAAGATGATCTGTCTGCGACACTCTACAGTCGCTCTACCACGAGCGACGGTTAGAAACACGGCCTATAGTAATCCTTAGGGCGTAACAATGAAATTTACCTACGACTTTATATGATTTCAATGAACTATCAGAATCTTGAGATATTGCGCTTTTTTCAGGATTTGATGATATTTGGAATTTTGCTTACTTGCATCCTATATCAAACGCGAAGTTATCACTGTGATAAGTGGAGTATTTCATAATGAAACTCTTTTCGTCGGAAATCTTTTTTGTACAGACTGGCTGTACAGTTAGTTGAGGCTGATCAAAGTCTTCGATTTGACGCACGATCAACAGTGGTTTCTTGCTAGGAAATTCCAAACTCGTTATTGAATTTTCGAATTCTTGTCACCGATTGGCATACACGCTATATATCGAGATCTCCATCCTATAAAATACCACCTATGAACTTTGAAATTTTGATTACAGAGGAGTTTTATTACTTTCATGTGCTGCCATCATAGCAGCCACATCGAAAGTAGCTGCGTTTACGATACGCTTGGGTATTGAGAACACAGTGGACATGGAAAATTAAAAACGTTGTCACCATTGGTAAAAGGATCTTTCCCACGGAAGCTGGAGTCATAAAATTGCTTACGAAGATTCTCACGTTTTGGTTGTTTCGAACGGGACAATCATTACTTTCTTTTGGACATAGAGCAGGATAAATATTGATTGGACAAATCGCGGAAGAAGGTGTACTGCGTATAATTTATAAACATTTGCACTTCGGTGTGCCAGCTTAACATCTTGATCGACAAGATGCAAGGGTGCAAAACAAAAGAAAAAAGATGAAAAATCGAGCAGAGTCGACAAAATTTCAATCAAGCTCTGTGGATGTTCGTCGAAAATGCAAAAGACGACGAGGAATTTAAACGATCCTAAAAGCATTTTTGGCGACAAGAAAACAGCACGGTCTTGTCGATCGAATAATTCATTCACGGTTAATTTTTTCGTGCCCGTTTGTGGAACCAGCTCCACGAATACGAAACTAAGAAACGAGTGTCCATTACGGGTAAAGGCTCTTGCGTGGAAGGAGTATGTCGACCAAGGAAAAGGTTTTTATTTGTTATGCGTATCCCTCCAATTCTCTGTCCGCAAGGTGGATGGGCGCGTAGCCCTATACAAATAGCCAATTTGTTTGCAAGTCACTTAACTAATGTCTCCAAACCGTATTTTTCCACAGAATTCGTAACAGAATTGTTAAAAAAACATGCCAGAAAAAAATTTTTTCAAACGGCCGCCATTTTGTGAAAAAATATTCTTTTGACTTTTCCAAGGTTCATGCCATAGCGGCATCTATACTAATTAAGAACCCGTTCGACTTTTGCGTATCAGATGACTAGAAGGGTTGAAATCATACACGCCAGGACACCCTTTCTTTTTGGACTCCCCACTTTGCCAGCTCATAACTTTGTGAATTTTGAGTTTCTTTTCGGTTAATTTTTTGTGTAATCTTAAAATATCAATAAACGAATGATTAAAAAAATGGGTAGTAAAAATATTTTTTGTTTCGTTTTTACAGAGCTCCAAAAACCGCCCGAAATTCATGCCTCTAGAATAGAATACACACTTAAAATCATATCTAACGAATAGGCTGTTCATGATGAAATACTTAGACGCTATAACCGCAAAATTTCCAATTGGCATAGCCCAAGGCAGTGACCTTGAACTTTTGCTGTCAACCATCTACACTGCCGATATACCAAATTTAACAGAAATAACCACAGTAACGTTTGTTGATGATACAGAATTATTAGCATCCAACGCAAATCCGATAATTGCCTCCTCAACTTTCCAGCGAGATCTCGACTCTATGGGAAAGTGATTCCACAAATGACACTTCAAAATAAATGAAAATAAATCCAGGCATATATTCTTCATGCTGCGAATAAAATCTTGCCCACAAGTGACCATAAATAATATTCCAATTCCAAACGAAGATACAGTCAGATATCTGGGCATGATTCTGGACAAAAGAATGACATGGAAACGACACATCGTAGATAAATCCAAACAACTTAAAGCAAAATTAAAAAAATTCTACTGGCTCATTGGCAGACGTTCCATCTTAATACGTTGACCGTCACGACACCTGTACTCGGGTGTCAGCAAAGTTTCTGGTTAGGCCACGTAACCCATATTCGGGTGTTGCTTATTTCACTACTTGCGAAGGATCGTCCTAGGTATTTGAAAAGATATTCCAGAGGAAATAATAAAACTATTGAATTGTTATAAAAGTAATACGAAAATGGTTTATTAAAAAAAAAATTATTTAGAATGTAAAAGTTTAAAGCATTCTATACGTAGCTGAGGTTGGTCGGGACAATTTGAACGATAAGTCGTTGTTTTCTTTAAATTCTTTTGTGTCTTTGTTCGGTCCATTCAACGTCTTTTATTTGCATAGCATGGTTTGCATGCGCGTCTAATGCTTCTTCCGGAATCATTATTCCGAACGGCGATATTATGCTGACTCCGTCGAAGACAAGGACTTTTTGTATTTTCAGACAACCCTAATAATTTTGCAACTAACTGTCTAAATATTCTAATATTTATATCCTTCCTTGTTGCAATTTTGTAAACCGTTTACAAAGCGTTTACAACAGAAATTCCCAGAAGGAGTTGAATGCCAAGTTTTCTGTACCATTTGATACCTTTTCTAATTGTGGTGGCATGAGAAACCATTTGGTCGCAATAATCTATACCACACTTTCCTTCATTATATTCAACAACAGCTAGTGGTTTTAATATTGCGAACAAACGAAACGAGAGATCATTGACTCGGATTACTAAAATATCGATATTGGTACTGCGGCAGGCGCGGCCTGACGGACATTTCCTTGGAAACACGCGTGACAGTCAACGTGTTAAGCGTTCAGAGTAAAATAATTCTATATAAGGACATATTAAAACCTGTTTGGACTTATAGGATCCAACTATGGGGAACAGCGAGTAATTCCAACATAGAAATTCTTCAAGCATTCTAATCGAAAACTCTAAGATCCTTAATAGATGCACCTTAGAATGTTACCAACGAAACAATACATCGCGAACTTAAGATACCCACAGTTAAAGAAGAAATATCCAAATTCAGAAACAGATATAATATAAGAATTAACAACCACAAAAACCCATTAGTTACCCAATTGCTTGACACGACGGACCAGATCCGCAGATTAAAAAGACAACACCCTTTAGATTTAAGCATTAGATTCAACTAGAATCGAACATACTATAAACTCTAATAATCCAAGTTACAGTACCACGCCAAAATAATTTACTTATAATTCTTAATGACAATTGATTGTATAAAGTCTCCCAAATAAAAGAAAAAAAAATTTGTTACGCGTGTATTACGTGGCGACAAAAGTCGATGAAATAACAAACCGGTCAAGACTCTACCCAGTCACGCGTATGAAAGTGGAATGTTAATTGACCGCAACCAACGAACGTACACTCCTCGCCAAAAAGATAGCCGAGGTGTGCTATCTTTAATTTCGCAATGACGCGTGTAAAGTTTTTCGTCTGTAACGTATAATATGTAACGTTCATTGAAAATAATTAAAAATATTATGAGGTTTAGTGTGTAACGAAAAAAATTGTTTTATTTTAAGAACAATTCAGATATAGCAAAAGAGTCAACAAACATCGAAACACCCTAATTACTAAATTACTTAATAAGTCGGACCAGATCCGCAGGCTAAAAAAACACTACCCGTTAGACCTAAGCACAAGATTAAACTAGATATTTATATAAAGAATTACTGAAAATTTTCAATGTGAGAATTGATTGTAAATTTTAATAAATAAATAAATAAAAAATATTTATATAAAGTAATATATACTTATTTGTAATACTTATTTATAAATTATATACTTATCTATAATAAGTATTAACTTATTATAAATAATCAGTCATGTCACTGCGCCACGCCAGAGAAAATTACTGAAAAATTAACAACGAAATAATAGCACACTCTGTTAGTATGTTTAGAAATTGCTCAGTGGTTCATGATCTATCAACAAGTAAAGATTACAGTACAATATTATATAAATTTGTAAGTATGGGACGCGGAAAGAAATTAAACGAGTCTGAAAAAAAGCAAATTCTTGAACTAAAACAGCAACAGTTATCAGTAGCAAAAATATTGAAAGTAATAAGAATAAGTCGTAAAGTAATACACAATTTCTTAAAAAATGTTGCAGATTATGGCAAAAAGAAAAGTACTGACCGGCTGTCATCGTTATCCAATCGTGATAAGCGAGCAATTTTGCGTGTAGCTTCCAACTCGTAGTTAACAAATAATGGAAAAATCTAGTGTGTTAGCGTCAGTGTTTCAAGTGTTCGTCGAGGTCTACCAGCCTGCAAAAATATTAAGAGGCTAGAGGTGAAAAAGAAACCTTCGTTAACAACGAAACACGAAGCAGAACGTTTACGCTTTGCAAAAGAAAGAATGCATTGGAAAAAGAAATGGAGAAAGGTACTATTTTCAGACGAAAAGGATTTAACTTGGATGGTCCTGATGGGTTCCAATATTATTTTCATGATATATGAAAAGAGGCAATATCAACAATTCGACGACAAATGGAAGGAGGCAGCGTGATGGTTTGGGTCGGCATCGGTTATTTCGGCAAGACAAGTATCAAGTTCATCAATGGGGAATGAATAGTGTTCAATACATAAATTTAATCAAAGAACAAATAAAGAATCACGCAGAACGCATTTCTGTAACTGATTACATCTTTCAACAAGATAATGCATCTGTAGCCTGCACGCTCTCCGGACCTTGATATTACTGAAAATTGCTGGGCAGAACTTGGTCACGGGGTATACGCGAATAGAAAGCAGTATCAACACGTACAAGAATTAAAAAATGCAATTGTACGCGAATGGGATACGTTAAGTCAAAATTATATCCAGACACTATATAAATCGATATCAAATCGTACAATAGAAGTAATAGAAGATAAAGGGGAATGTACCCATTATTAAATAAGTATATATGTTTGCTAAGTAATTATTGTTAATTACAATTTATGTTGCTTATTATTTTCTTATTGTACATGTGCTATCATTTCGTTCTTAAAATAAAACAATTTTTTTCTTACACACTAAACCTCATAACATTTTTAATTATTTTCAACGAACCGTATATTCTTAGCTCATAATGATTTGATATTACACGTTACAGACGAAAAACTTTACACGCGCCATTGCGAAATTAAAGATAGCACACCTGGGCTATATTTTAGCAAGGAGTGTAGTAAGTAAAATAATTGCGATATTTTACATCATCAATGATGTGTCCTGTGGCGCATACGCATTATCGCCCTTCAATTTTATCGGAAAGCGTTCAGTCTCTCGAGCTCCATTCGCCATTCGAGCCCCGTGCAAGGCAGTCGCATTTCCGAACATAGTACCGAAAGAGCAGCAACGTACTTTATTGAGAACAAGAGAACAAAATACATTCGCGTGACTGCCGATATTCCTCGATAGTCAATTCTAATAATCCAAGTGTAAATCTCATTTCAAAGTATGAAGTGCGGAAGAATTTCGTGGACATTGTTATCCCTTCTATCTTTAACAAACTTTTACGTGTCAATACAAGCGACCGCGCTAGACCCGATGACCACGAGGAAGCTACTCCCAGTGTATGCGGTTTTGGAAAATGCTGATCTTCTAAATTCCAGCAGATGTCGGACGGAGATAGATCGATTTCGAAATGCGGTGGATAACCAAATACTTTGGGCTCTCAGAGGTTAATAGAACTTTTAAGATATATAGCCGAATTCGGTTTCGCGAAACTAGCGCCAGTCAATTACAGCGAAAGAAAAGAAGGAGGCAAATTAAACGAAATACGTATAACCGATCGCGATTCAAAAAGCTGTACACCGTGTTTGCGATTGTGTTTCGTGACATGTTCTCGATGAACACGTTTATACCGCGGAAAATTCGAATTAAAAACAATAGGAACAACACCTGTGCAACCGCGAGGATTCTTCTGATCGCGATACCATCGCGCTACGTTGCAACTCTGTAAGATGGGCAATTATTTATCGAGCAACCTCCCGACCTTGCGATTTTCTTCGTACGTTGCATAAGAAATTGGTTCCTTCGTACGGGGCGTGTAAAAGTGGCGATCGTCATCGTCATAGTTCTTCCGATCAGCTGATGCTGTATGCTTCAAACGGTGCGCTTAATTTTCACACCGCTTCATATCCTTATCGCTAATTGCATCACGAGCTGTTTGTAATGAGATATCATGTGTTTTTTAAGCTTTGGATACCAGTGGAGTGCCATCCAGAGGATTTGTCATCGGGAACAATCATTGGATAGGAGACCAACAAGGTTGCAAGCTGTTCTCTGAAAATCGCACAGTATTTCAATCGGAGAAAGTACGAAAGAACAATTCGATATACCGGAACCCGAATGAAGAGTATTCACCTTTTGAGTTTCGTTTTTTTATTGCACGTGCGCGGCACAATAGCACTGTGCAATATCATTTAGAAATAGATGACGAAGTAAGCAAATGGATATTTTAGAATTTGTATCTCGAATGTATACCCCTAACGATTCAAGTTGCAATGCGAATTATAATCAGTATGTAGCTCGTTTAAGCAGGCAATTAAGAATTTATCCCGTTTAAATATTATTAATATATAATATCATTAATATTAAAATATTTAATGAAATTTACGTATGAATTTTTACGGTCACGATGGACGATCAGAAATTTGAGAAGCTGCGTTCATTTTAGGATTTGATCACGCTTGGCCTTTGCTTACCGGCATCCTGCAGCATAGACAATGTCGCCACTATGCTTGTTAAAGTATTTCGCAATGAGACACTTTTTATTGGAAAACTTTTTAATATACACTTCAAGCTGATCGAAGTCTCCGATTTGATGGATGATCGTCATTGGCTACTCTCTGCGGAAATGATCTCCAACATGTACGTACACTTCAAGCTCGTAATTTAAAACTTGAATTTTTGCCACTTCAGATATACAGGGTGGTTGATAACTGGCAGTACAAGTGGAAGGGGGGTGATTCTACTCGAAAAGAGAGACTTTGAATTTTCGCTCGGTACGCGTGCACTTTATCACGTCTCGCTATAACGGATCTCACTGTAGAAAAACGAAAAAAAAACATTTTTTTTCTAAATTTTTATTCCATATTTTCGACTTCTTTTTTCACGGCAAAATCACACCCTTTCAACTTGTACCACCAGTTCCCAACCACCTTGTACCACCATTACATACGTCGAGATCTGCATAGGATAAAATACCACCTAGGATATATAAAATTCTAATTACAGAGGAGTTTTGCTATCGTTGTGTATTACCGTAATAGCGGCCACAGTATACGACGTTTTCGTCCATCGAAAGCGTTTAAATAAAGAAAGGAGAAGGCTTACGTTCAAAAGTAACAACGCTATAGGTAAGCTACACATACATTGATACTTGATATTAAATATTACTTAACACAAAACTGCGCTCACGTTACCAATCTTAATTATTTTTATCGCCTCGAGTTGGAATGGGAATCATGGGAATGTATGTAACGTACGGTTAATATTGAATAGAATTGGAGAACATAAAAGAAGAGAAACTCGAAACCGGCAATGAGGAACCGGCACCCCCCGAGTCGGGGCAGCTGAATCGTATCAGCAAACATCTTCTGTGTTTTTCATTTCTCACCAATGTACAAGAAATATTTAAACCGGAAAAGAAAGGTGCTAATCTGCGAGTATTCTACGGCTTGAAAACGTTGTCAATGGTGTGGATTATTTTGGGGCACGTGTTGTTCTACGCATTTCATGTTATGAGTAAGAAATGAATTTTAAAGATGTTTTAATTTAGTACTCCGATCCGATTTCTGATCTATCATGTATTTTTTTAATGTAGTCACTCATGTATATAGGTAACAAATGGTTTGTATACTTACTGGCTGAAAGTTTTCTCTTTCAAATCGTAAGCAACTTCACATTATCGGTGGATGCATTTTTCTTCATGAGTGGTTTTCTGTTGTCCTATACATTTCTGAAGGAACGACGAAAATATCAGGGAATCCCGCCTATAGCAAAAAGGATAAACGAATTTTTTCAAAAGATTGTCAAACGATATATAAGGTATAGTATAGTATCAATGGTTAAATAGTTCTATCGATGAGATTTCGATGATAATAAAATAAATATATTAACTTCGAAGGATTACACCTGCATATTTCGTCGTTATATTAATCGCGATATTGAATTTTACCTGGCATGATCATGTCTCAGCACTTCTTCCCATTGAGCATCCAAATGCTAAGTGTTCCAAATATTGGTGGACTAACATACTTTACATCAACAACTTCTATAAGTGGGACGAGCTAGTACGTATCCTTTCTCAGATAATTTATTGCAAACATCGTTCGCGTTATTACAAAAGAATCGTTTCGGAGAGAACTACTGTTTGCAGTGTCTCACATGGAGTTGGTACCTGCCCAACGATATGCAGTTCTTCGTATTTGGCAGTTTTCTCCTAACTTTATCGATCACGTGAGTTTCTAATTTCGTTCTTTAATCCCTTAGTACCCAGTTTTACCTGGGCTCTAAAATCGACTGTTTTAGGCATTACAATATTGCCGCGGGTATAGGCGTTCTTACGCTTCTTTCATCGATAGGATCACTAGTTTACATGGGGTACACTCTTAATTACCAGCCGACGTAAGCATACAAAATGTTTAACATTCCTTATAACATGAGGAATTTGTAAATATTCATATATTTACTTTCCTAGGTTTGACGAACAATATAAGGCGCTGTCATACTTTTATATACGACCATGGTATAGAATACCGCCATATCTCATAGGAATGGCCACAAGTCACCTTCTTGCAAAATGGAATTACAAATTGCATTTATCAAAAGTAAAGTATACTGTTTGTTCGTTAGACTTATATTTTTATCTGCATCTTTCAATAATGTGATTTAATTTATGTTTCAGAAAAGCTTAATCGTTGGTTGGACCTTGGCAATTTTATGTAATTGTTCGATTCTCTTCGGACTCACGAACAAGAACATACCCTTAAGTCTATCCGTTCTTTATTTGGCCCTCAGTAGAACAGGCTGGGCATTAGGTATTGCCTGGCTAGTAGTTGCATGCACTACGAATAATGGCGGTAAGCCCGATATTTTTCATGTCACTTAGTAATGCGTTAATGTAATTCTTCTTATTGTAAAAATAATTTTTCTGTAATGTAAAGTATTTAACCTTTTGTAAACTACAGCCAAGTATATTTGTTACGTTTGCAGGTATCGTGAACAAAATCTTATCGCTGGATATTTTCGTCTCTTTCAGTAAATTAACGTATGGCGCTTATCTCATAAATAGTATTATTATTCTTTCGTTACATTCGTTAGATAATTATACTCTCTTTTTCTATTATACCAATATTGTAAGTATGATAAGGTAGTTTCATTCGAACAATTTTAAAGTAATATGAATCCTATGTAATAATAACATATTATGTTTTTTCAGGGCTATGCTATCATTACAGTAATTATTTGCAGTTTCATTGCTGCTATTGTCCTATCCGCAACAACAGAAATGCCGTTTATATCACTCGTCCGATTGTACAATAATCCAGAAAAAATGAAACGAAACATGTACTAATACATATTTCTAAGATCCTCAATTAATAAACTAATGAAATTTCTCTCCCGGTACATGCACTTTCTCTGTCTGTCTGTTCGTCTTCGTCTCTGTCTGTCTGTCTGTCTGTCTGTCTCTCTCTCTCTCTCCCTCCCTCTTTCTCTCTCTCTCTCTCCCTCTTTCTCTCTCTCTCTCTCTCTCTCTCTCTCTCTCTCGAAATCTTGAAACTTTTCAATGTATTATGATGTTCTCTGGAACCACAATTGGGTAAATAGCGTCTGTTGTTCAATGTAGATGTCCAGCATTATACTGTATCGTATAGTATATTACACATCTTTCTTCCTTTCTTTCCCCTTTTTTCCCATTTCTCTTTCTGTCTATTTTGTTGAAGTGATTCTCACTTCTAGCAAAACTCTACATCTTCTCTAATGTTTAGTTTTCTTACTCCTCGAAGCCATTGAGTATTGTTTAGCTCTAAATCAATTTGAAGAGCCTCTCAGCCTCATAGCCTTTTCTAGGTACATGTCATATAGGGACGATGTACCGTGCTAAAGACGGACCAGTTCTCGTAATTATATAAATATCCATAGGCCGATGACTCCGAAACTCTATTGTAAACTAACGCTCGTAACATGCGGATATGGACTAGCATACGCTGTACTTATACTTCTACTCATAATTACTCAAATATATTTTTATTATGCATTCATTCACGCGTTCCTCTTTATTCTATTCCCGAGATAAACCTCAACATATTTGAAAACAAGCTCGCATTTCAAGTGTCACAGTACTACTTCTTGATCACCGAATTGTTAACATAGCCGCTCAAAATTGCATTGTTTTCTACACCTCTTCCATTATATGTATATTCCTAGAGATCTTTCATTATTCTTATATTCTGATATATTTTACGAGCCTGAAATCCTGATTTTATGTTGCTTCGTAAATAACACTGTACTTTTTTTATTAAATGAGAACATACACGTAAAAACACGATGTATAAATTATATTCAATTTAAGAATAATTAAAACTTTAACAATTTGTTCCAAGGGAACGGCTGAGTTGCTACGACCCAGTTCCCTTGAGACCTATTATCTTCGCAATGAATAGAATACGATATTATTAATAAACAATACAAAAACAATAAAACAACGAAAAACAATAAAAAAGAATTTTATCGTGAAAATCCCACGACTCGCCACTTTAATTAAGAAGGTGTAAAATAAGGAGAAGAAAATAAAACGATGGGACAAAGTATCGAGTCGACGAAATTTTAAACAAGCTCGGATGTTTGTCACAAATGAGGAAAGCGACGTAAAATTTAAACGATCTTAGAAGCGTACTTTACAATTAGTCAACAATACGATTTTGTTCGCGTCAAATAAAACGCATCCACGAGTAATCTTTTACGTCCGTTTCAGAATCTAGTTCGACGAATGCAAATCTAAGAAACGGTCGTTCGTTACAGGATAAAAGCCTTTTCGTCGAAGAAGTACATCGTTTCAGGAAAAGATTTTTACTTTTTACGAGCGAATTACGTGACGGCGAAAGTCGATAACGTAACAAATCGGTTAAGACTTTACCTAGACCTGCGTATAAACCTCGACCATGAGACTTTCTTCGTACGTTGCATAAGAAATTGGTTCCTTCGTACGAAGTGTGTAAAAGCTACGATCGTCGTCGTTATTACTTTCCCGATCAGCTGATGCTGTTTGCTTCAAACGGTGCGCTTAATTTTCCCTCCGCTTCAGATCCTTGTCGCTGATTGCATCACGAGCTGTTTCCAACGAGATATCATGTGTTTTTTAAGCGTTGGATACCAGTCGCGTACCATCCGGAGGATTTGTCACCGGGAACAATCATTGGTTAGGAGACCGACAAAGTTGCAACCTTTTCTCTGAAAACCGCACAGTGTTTCAATCGGAGAAAGTGCGAAAGAACAATTCGATATACCGGAACCCGAATGAAGAGTATTCACCTTTTGAGTTCCGTTTCTTTATTGCACGTGCGCGGCACAATAGCACTGTGCAATATCATGTCGAAGTAGAAGACGAAGTAAGCAAATGGACATTTTAGAATTTGTATCTCGAATGTATACCCCTAACGATTCAAGTTGCAATGTGTATTACTATCAGTATGTAGCCTGTTTATGTAGTCACTGAAGAATATATCCGTTAAAATAATATTGATATATAATATCATTGATATTGAAACATTTCATGAAACTTACGTGCGAATTTTTACGGTCACGACGGATAATCAGAAATTTGAGAAGCTGCGTTCATTTTAGGATTTGATCACGCTTGGACTTTGCTTACTGACATCCTGCAGCATAGGCGAAGTTGCCACTATGCTTGATAAAATATTTCGTAATGAGACACTTTTCATTGGAAAACTTTTTAATATACACTTCAAGCTGATCGAAGTCCCCGATTTGATGGATGATCGTCAATCTACTCTCTGCGAAAATGATCTCCATCATATACGTACACTTCAAATTCGTAATTTAAAACTTGAATTTTTGTCTAACCAGACATATATTACGTACGTCGAGATCTTAACATCTTGATCGACATCTTGATCGACAAGATGCAAGGGTGCAGAACAAAAGAAAAATGATGAAAAATCGAGCAGAGTCGACAAGATTTCAATCAAGCTCTGTGGATGTTCGTCGAAAATGCAAAAGACGACGAAGAATTTAAACGATCCTGAAGGCATTCTTGGCAATTAGAAAACAGCGCGGTCTTGTCGATCAAATAAAACGCATCCACGGTTAATTTTTTCATGCCCGTTTGAGGAACCAGCTCGACGAATACGAATCTGAGAAAGAGCGTTCGTTACGGGTAAAGGTTTTTGCGTCGAAGGAGTATGTCGACCAAGAAAAAGGTTTTTATTTGTTACGCGTGAATTACGTGGCGATAAAAGTCGATGAAATAAGAAGCAGGTCAAGACTTTATCCAGCCACGCGTATGAAAGTGGAATGTTAATTGGCCGCAACCAGCGAACGTAAAATTTAGGGAAGAAGCGTTAAATGCGAGGCCGCGACCAAGAGTGACAGTTTTTAAACAAAAACAGATCGCGAAGGTGCTTCATGTATTTTCGATCGGCAAAATGACATAAGCTAGAAACGAGAGTAGGTCTGTATCTTACAATTCCTTACGTATCCCCTTCACTGTCAGTAATAGAATCCCACAGAAAAAGAAAGTGTATTGAATGTAGAATTACATATATACATTGTTCTATTGCTGACTTAAATTCGCGAAATGTTTAATTCCGGTTCTGGTTATCATTGACGTATAATCATGCTGTTTCGTAAACATGTTTTTAATTGCTACTATGTTATCATATTTAACGGTTTTGAATATACAGTTTACATGAAAATGAATAGTCAGGCTACCAGAATTGAAATAATTTTATAACATAATTGAATAGCTCAGTTAATGGTCCACACAGTTGGTCAAAAAATGCGTAGATCATTAATTTGTTAAATTTATTATAATTATAATCTTCATTTTTTTTGTTCGAATACAGCGGCATATATATTATACAAAGACGATATCTGAGCATGGAAACTAATCTGTAACTTCTTGACCGTGGCCCAAAAAAAATCTAATGAGCGAGATAAAGTAATAGATTGGTAGTCTTCAGTTACAGCGTTTCCATAAAAGAAATGAGCATTTTAAAGAGATATATTTAAACACAGTCGCATTTTAATAGCAGCAATGTGCAATAGATTTATGGAAATTGATTGATGAAGGCCAGCCCACGCTTCCGCGTCGAAACTCTTAATCGTAAGCATATTAGTATTTATATCGTATGATACTAATTGGCTGGCTATCCAAAAAAACTCGCTTTGAAATTAAAATATAGCGTAAAAAGTAACGAACGTCAAAGGCAAGGGTTTTAAAAAACTGATACCGGATTATATAATTGGATCAGAGGAAATAACATGAGAAACTAATGCAATTAAAATAATTGAGATATTTTACATCATAAATGGTGTGTCCTGTAGCGAATACGCATTGTCGCGCTGCAATCTTATCGGAAACAACCGTTGAGTCTCTCTAGCTGCATTGGCCATTTGAGGCCGGTTCAACGCAACCGCATTTTCGATCGAATATAGTAACGAAAGATTAGCACCGTACTTTATTACGAAAAAGAGAACAAAAGACATTCGCGTGGCTGCCGATCTTCCCTGATAATCAGTTCTAATAATCCAAGTGTAAATCTCATTTCAAAGTATGAAGTGCGGAAGAATTTCCTGGACATGGTTATCCGTTCTATCTTTAACAAGCTTTTACGTGTCGATACAAGTGACAGCGCTGGACCCGATAACCACCAGGAAGCTACTCCCAGTGTATGCGGTGTTGGAAAATGCTGATCTTCTAAATTCCAGCAGATGTCGGACGGAGATAGATCGATTTCGAAATGCGGTGGATAACCAAATACCTTGGGGTCTAAGAGGTTAATAGAACTTTTAAGATACATAGCCGAATTCGGTTTCGCGAAGCTATCGCCTGTCAATTACAGCGAAAGGAAAGAAGGAGGCAAACTAAACGAAATACGTATAACCGATCGCGATTCAAAAAGCTGTACACCGTGTTTGCGATTGTGTTTAGTGGCATGTTCTCGATGAACACGTTTATACAGCAGAAAATTAGACACAAAAACGATAAAAGTAACTACTGTGCAACCAAGAGGATTCTTCCGATCACGAGAGAATCACGTTATGTCACGATTGTGTAAAATGCGTAATTTTTTATCGAGCCAACTCCCGACCTTGAGACTTTCTTCGTGCGTTGCACTAGAAACTAGTTGCTTTGTACGGCGCGTATAAGAGTTACGATCGTCATCGTCACTACTTCCCGATCAGCCGATGCTGTTGGTTTCAAACGGTGCGCTTAATTTTCCCTCCGCTTCAGATCCTTGTCGCTGATTGCATCACGAGCTGTTTCCAACGAGATATCATGTGTTTTTTAAGCGTTGGATACCAGTCGCGTACCATCCGGAGGATTTGTCACCGGGAACAATTATTGGTTAGGGGACCGATAAAGTTGCAACCTTTTCTCTGAAAATCGCACAGTATTTCAATCGGAGAAAGTACGAAAGAACAATTCGATATACCGGAACCCGAATGAAGAGTATTCACCTTTTGAGTTTCGTTTTTTTATTGCACGTGCGCGGCACAATAGCACTGTGCAATATCATTTAGAAATAGATGACGAAGTAAGCAATTGGATATTTTAGAATCTGTATCTCGAATGTATACCCCTAACGATTCAAGTTGCAATGCGAATTATAATCAGCATGTAGCCCGTTTAAGCGGGCAATTAAGAATTTATCCCGTTTAAATATTATTAATATATAATATCATTAATATTAAAATATTTAATGAAATTTACGTATGAATTTTTACGGTCACGATGGACGATCAGACATTTGAGAAGCTGCGTTCATTTTAGGATTTGATCACGCTTGGCCTTTGCTTACCGGCATCCTGCAGCATAGACAATATCGCCACTATGCTTGTTAAAGTATTTCGCAATGAGACACTTTTTATTGGAAAACTTTTTAATATACACTTCAAGCTGATCGAAGTCTCCGATTTGATGGATGATCGTCATTGGCTACTCTCTGCGGAAATGATCTCCAACATGTACGTACACTTCAAGCTCGAAATTTAAAACTTGAATTTTTGCCACTTCAGATATATATTACATACGTCGAGATCTGCATACGATAAAATACCACCTAGGATATTCAAAATTCTGATTACAGAGGAGTTTTGCTATCGTTGTGTATTACCGTAATAGCGGCAACAGTATACGACGTTTTCGTCCATCGAAAGCGTTTAAATAAAGAAAGGAGAAGGCTTACGTTCGAAAGTAACATCGCGATAGGTAAGCTACACATACATTGATACTTGATATTAAATATTACTTAACACAAAACTGCTCTCACGTTACCAATTTTAATTATTTTTATCGCCTCGAGTTGAAATGGGAATCGTGGGAATGTATGTAACGTACGGTTAATTTTGAATACAATTGGAGAACATAAAAGAAGAGAAATTCGAACCCGGCAATGAGGAACCGGCACCCCCCGAGTTGGGGCAGCTGAATCGTATCAGCAAACATCTACTGTGTTTTTCATTTCTCACCAATGTAGAAGAAATATTTAAACCGGGAAAAGAAAGGCGATAATTTGCGATTATTCTACGGCTTGAAAACGTTGACAATAGTATGGATTATTATGGGGCACGTATTGATCTACGCATTTCATGTTCTGCAAACATCGTTCTTTTACCGTTCGTTTCGGAGAGAAATACTGTTTGTAGTGTCTCACATGGTGTTGGTACTTGCCCAACGATATGCAGTTCTTCGTATTTGGCAGTTTTCTTCTAACTTTATCGATCACGTGAGTTTCTAATTTTGATTTTTAATCCTTTAGTGCCAAGTTATACCTGATCTCTAAAATCGACTATTTTAGGCATTACAATATTGCCGTGGGTATAGGCGTTCTTGCGCTACTTTCATCGATAGGATCACTAGTTTACATGGGGTACACTCTTAATTACCAGCCGACGTAAGCATACAAAATGTTTAACACTCTATAATATAAGGAATTTGTAAATGTACTTATATTTACTTTCCTAGGTTGGACGAACAATATAAGACGCCGACATACATTTATAGACGACCATGGTGTAGAACACCACCATATCTCATAGGAATGGCCACATGTCACCTTCTTACAAAATGGAATTACAAATTGTATTTATCAAAAGTAATGTATACTGTTTGTTCGTTAGACTTACATTCCTCTGCGTCTTTCAATAATGTGATTAAATTTTTGTTTCAGAAAAGCTAAATGCAATATTGTGTGTCGGGATTACATTTTCTTTTAGCGTTACAATTATAAGTTAATATTTAAGCCGCTGTGGAGCGGTACTTATGTATGACATTGTTTTTTTCTTCCTATTTCTGTCCTGAAAAACCAATATTCGCGTCGCTGTACAGCTAGCTACATACTCTGCTTACGTCGAGGCTTTTGTCACACACCTTTGTTTTTTAGACTTCCATCCAATTACATTTTCATACAATCTAATTACAATTACCCATTTAAATGATCTCCTGTCCAATCAGCGTCCAAATAACAATCTATCGTTTCACATATATCATTCCTTTTATAAATTCCTTAAATTCCTTAAATCTCTAGTCCGGTAGGAATATTTCAATATTCGCGAAGCATATTTAAAATGTGTCTCGCTACAACAATTTTGAAATCTACTCAGATAATTCACACTATAACTTATATCGGATCTAGTATTTACATTAATATACAGCAATGCGCCAGTTAAGTTCTTGTATCCAATGTCCTCTCTATGAGTACATTGGTACAACTCTATGTTAATCTTAAACCTGACACAGTTCGCTGTCGAGTGCCGTAGCGTGCAGACGTGTGTCTAGTGCTCTGTGAAGTTCTCAATACAACACGTGACGCCCATCCGTCTAGTGCATCGAAACAGACTTAACTAAGTGTTTTCCAAACTTACTAGTGAAAGTTCAAACGCTCCTAATCTCTGACCCGAATCATAACCCCTCGACTAGTTATTCCAAATCGAATTAACTAGATCGACGATGGCCCAAACATCTCTTCCTCCCCCGTGGCAAAGGGACAATGTATCCCTCCATTCAAACTACGCGAAAAATATTAAAAAGCGGAAACTTGAAACAAATAGAACAAACGCAAACAATAGTCTAAATAAACAGCCAACAAACAATGTGACCACCTACAATAGATTCACAATACTGGAAACCACAGATGACACCATGGATATAGACGAAACACAAATTAGTCAACACACTCAAAGAATTCCCGCCCCCCCCCCGCCTATCTTCATTGACGACGTCATCGACATTCAAACTATGACAAAGGCCATCGAGAAAGACATTAACAAAGAAGACTACACATTAAAAATTAATAATAATCAGATCAAAATCCAAGCGGCTAATCCAGACACCTCTAGCTAAAGTCCTTCAGATCATACAAACATCCCTCTACTAAAGCTTATTGTTACTACGGGAAGACACGGGAATATTAGTTTTTCTCACATAGGATGCCTCCCACTAGCAACTTTCTCTCGAGGGCGGTTAAAACCCTTCCTAGTCCACTAACCTTCTTATGAACCAATCAAAAGCAATATTTATCGCCCTCACTTTCCTTACCAAATTTGCCCTTAACGAATCAGCTCATCTTGTGCCCTTAGACACACCCACCCCTAGCTTTTCTCAGACACAGTATTTTTTTTTTTTATTTGTTTATTAAAATTACAATCAATTCTCACATTGAGAATTTTCAGTAACATTTTCTGGCGTGGCGCAGTGACATGGCTAATTATTTATAATAAGTTAAGACTTATTATAGATATATGTAATTTATAAGTGAGTAATATGAATAATTAAATATTTCTTAGTGTAAATATCTAATTAAATCTAGAGCTTAGGTCTAACGGGTAGTGTCTCTTCAGCCTGCGGGTTTGGACCGACGTGTCAAGTAATCCAGTGATTAGGGGGTTTCGGTGTTTGTTGACTCTTTTACTATATCTGTCGCTATATTTTGCTATTTCCTCTTTGACTGTGGGTATCTTGAGGTCGTGATGAATTGTTNAGACAGGTTTTATTACGGTCTTGTAGAGGGTAATTTTATTCTGTAGACTTAGTTTGGAGCGTCGGCCTATGAGCCAATAGAATTTTTTAAATTTTTCCTTTAATTGCTTCGTTTTGTCTGAGATATGGTTTTTCCATGTTAGTCTCCTGTCCAAGGTCATGCCCAGGTATCTAACTGAGTCCTTGCCAGGAATTGTTGTATTGTTGATGGTGACCTGGGGGCAGGTTCGCTTACGGAGCGTGAAGGTTACATGTGAGGATTTTTTTTCATTAATTTTGAAGCCCCATTTATGAAACCACTTTTCCATAGAGTCGAGGCATCGCTGGAGAGTGGATGAGGCCATTACCGGGTCCGCGTGGGAAGCTAATAGCGCTGTGTCGTCAGCAAATGTTGCTATTGTTATCTCGGTTGAGATAGGTAAGTCGGCAGTGTAGATGGAGAACAGCAGGGGTCCGAGGACACTACCTTGGGGTATGCCGGATTTCAGACACAGTATCGTCAGTAAAACTTATTCTCTATCTTTAGAATAGTCAACATATTTTTACCGGTTTCATCCCTTAGATCAGGCGCGTACTTGATTTATACATACCGATCAGTGTAACTAAGTTCTGTGTAAAGTTGTTGGAGTGAACTGTGATTGTGATTATTGAATTTATAATAAAGTTTAATAAATAAAATAAAGATAGTAGTTGCGTTACGACTCAACCTTCTTATCCTTAGAATTCAAGTGATAATTTTACGTGACACTATCCATGTGCCTACTCCTGAGTTGTCATGCTTGCTCGTGCCGGCTGTTGATTGACAATGGAAATTTCCATGTCCCCTGCTGGTATTGTTTTTGTTTCCTTTTCCTCTGCTGCGACCACGTGTTGACCCACGCCAATAGCTGTTACTGCTTCCCGCTTGGACGCATTTTTGACACTCTCTCGCAAAGTGTCCTTCTCTTCCACATCTGAAGCATCCTTCCTTTTTTGCAGAAAAGGCGTTGGTTTGCATTTCTCCTCAATTGGACTTATTCCTCTTCTCCCCTATTTCAGTTTTATTTTTCACATACCGCTATCTTAAAAAAAATCTATAAAATCGACAATGACCGAGTACGAAGATTGCTACGATGAGAAATTAGAAGTTCGAGGCACGTACGTTAGTTAGGTGAAGTATCCAAACGAGTGAAAATATGCCAAGGACAAGATAGATTTCAGGAATTTTAGGAAAAGAGTGATTTCCGTCAAAGTTGTGAAAACAGAAATGAATTTAATTTTCAGAATTCGAAGACTCGTAAATTTGGGCTTATGAAAATTTGCAACTTTCATAACTCAAAAGTTTGATATTTTGAGAATTAATAAACTCGCAAGCTCGGAAATTCGGAAACTGGAAATTAAAAAATTTGGGACATCGAAATTTATAAAATCGGAAAATTTATCGTTGCTATATGCCGCAGCGTCATTCGTGTAACCGAATATTTATATTTATATTTTTATGTATATTTATATATGCTACCGAATCCATAGAACAAATTGGACATTCATTTTACCCATCATGCTATCAACCTCTTAACCTGCAACGTCATGTTAGAGACGTAGTACGTCCTTCGGAACAAACATAAAGGACATGTGCATAAAATTTTGCACGTCCTTCGGGTTACAAGCGACACTTTCTTTTCTTCGCCGCATTCGCACGTGCAGACATATGTTCTGGAAAAAGTTCACAAAGTGATTTGATATTTTAAAACAATTCCATAAATCTGGAACGAACCATCTGCTTTATATTTAAATGAGTATGGGCCCACGTAGTCTTTGTCAAAAGCTGAAGGAAAGCAGTTGTTGTATCGATCCTTAAAAACATACCAAGTACTACATAATTTGTTCCAAGATAGACTACGACTCAACAATCTACAGCCCTGCCAAACCACTTACATTAAAAATAACAAAACAATGCTTTAAGGATAATTACAGGGGTACATGGTGCATGCAAAGTCAACAGTATCCTCTTCGAAATCAAATATATGGCGCTATATCGACGAAGATAGTTTCCAAGTATAAAATACGCTCTGAAAACCCCCTCTACATCACATAACAAAATATATAATTATATGTGTCGGAGATGAAAGAACACTGGAGCCGTAACTAAACAATTGTAGTCGTCCATTGCAATTGTTTGAAACTTGTGATAGTGAGCTTGGGCTCCAGGCGACAGGTAGTCGTCAGACGTAGCCGCGGTCAAGAGATGAACGTTTGTTTAATAAAGGTATGGAGTAATAGTATAGCTCTCCTTAAAAAACGGAAATAGTTGCAACACTCGACAGTAAACATTCCAACGGTCTCCGTCCCGTAGCTCGCCACGTGCTGACCCTATTCTTTGAGTAAGACGATTGCCAGATGTCGATGCGTCTTCGCAGTACATGTTCAGCTAGCCTGAGGGCCCGTTATAAATCTTAAGATATTTTAGTTAATTAAAGTGCTTCAAACACTTGGAACAGTCTCTGTCCCAACTACGGGAAGTCAGGGGAAATTTATTTCCTCAGGAACAGCGTCTCCCGCTAGCAATTTTCCCTTGAGGGCGGCTAGCATCTTTTCTAACCACCGATATAGAGATTGACCAATTAGCAGCAACGTCAATTTCCCTCACCTTCCGAACGAAGGATTTCCTCGACGAATTCGAGGATCTCGTGTCCTTAGACACACCCCGTATAGTTTTTCTTCCGTGGCATCATCGGGACGGAAAGTCATTCTTTCTTGCAATCTCATCGACTAACGTCTCTGCGATCAGTGATTATTTCACGTTTGGCTAACAAAGAGTCAGACTTAGATTTTGTGAGAACGTACATCTATCATCCCCTTGGCCGCGGATTCGTTACTGAACCTAGGATCATTATCATTAGCGTCTCAAGTATCTAATTACCAGGGTTACTTGTCGAAATCTACAGTAATCATATTTGCACTAGTCGATATCTTCCCTATTGCATAACGACCATGTCTGATCACAACGAAGATTCGTTTCACGCCCCTAACCCCAGCCCTGATCTTAACGTGAATCCGACATACGTATATTAACAGATACAAGGAACTATGCCATAGGAGCGAGCAGGCAAAGGAAAGCAAAACGGAAAAATGTTTTCTGAGATATATGCTCCGAATGAACTGCTGTCGCGTGATGGTTACATACATTGTATGAAAAACAGAAATCTGTTATGCTAATAATTATATAACCAACATACCATTTGGAAAATATCATTTTTCTAAACTCGAGTTGATGCTGTGAATAACCAGATACATTGGAGACTAAGAGGTAAATAGAACTTTTAAGATATTTTGACAAAATTCCTACGAAATTTGACGAAGCTACTAAAAGTCGATTACGATTGCGGACAGAAAAAGGAGGCAAATAAATCCAAATACGCATAATCGATTACGGTTCAACAAATTATACAGTCAGCTAAACTAAAAAAGAACATGAAAATAATTCTTGTGCAACAGCGGTAGTTCTCCTGGAGGCAACTACGTCGCGTTAAGTCGCGATTGTGTCACATGCATAATTTTAAATGGAATCAACCGTAGAAACAGAAGCATGAGCTGCGTAAAAATGACGACCGTTGTCGCCGAAGTATATCTCCTTTCACGATCAGCCGCTCCCATTACAGAATCATGCGTTTTTGAAGCCCTTTTTGGACACCACCCAGGGGATTTGTCAACGAGCACAATTATTGGACAGGAGATCGTCTGACTTGCTCCAAACTCTCTAAAAATCGCATGACATTTCTGTGACGAAAAGTACGAAAGAACAATTCGATATACCGGAACCCGAACGAGGAACATCCGCCTTTTTAGTTTCGATTTTTTATTGGACGTATACGGCACAATAGCGCTGTGCAATATCGCATAAAATTAAAAAAGGAAGTAGGTGCATGGATATTTCAGTGTTTGCATCTCGAATCCATATATCCAACGATTTGAGTCGCAATGCTACTTGCAATCAATATGTAAACATCAGTATGATTTATACAGCATATTAACGATGTACCTCATAAAAACAAGCTATGACATTTATGTAATGACCTTTCACCGTTGCAACGAACTATCAGAGACTTTAGACATTGCGCTTTTTTCAGGATTTGATGATATTTGGAATTTTGCTTACCTGCATCCCATATCAAACGCGAAGTCATCACTGTGGTGGAGTATTTTATAATGAAACTCTTTTCGTCGGAAATCTCTTTTATATAGACTTGAGGCTGATCGAAATCTCCGATTAGATGGACGATGAACAGTGGTTTCTCGTTAGGAAATTCCAAACTCGTTATTGAAATTTCGAATTCTTGTCACCGATTGGCATACACGTAATATCTAGATCTCCATTCTATAAAATACCATCTATGAACTTTGAAATTTTGATTACAGAGGAGTTTTATTACTTTCATGTGCTGCCATCATAGCAGCCACGTTTCGATTAGTTAAATTACCATTCGGAAGTAGCAGCGTTTACGATACGCTTGGGTATTGAGAACACGGTGGACATGGAAAATTAAAAACGTTGTCACCATTGGTAAAAGGAAATTTCCCACGTAAGCTGGCGTCATAAAATTGCTTACGAAGATTCCCACGTTTTGGTTGTTTCCAACGGGACAATCATTACTTTCTTTTGGTCATAGAGCAGGCTAAATATTGATTGGACAAATCGCGGAAGAAGGTGTACTGCGTATAATTTATAAACATTTGCACTTCGGTGTGCCAGCTTAACATCTTGATCGACAAGATGCAAGGGTGCAAAACATAAGAAAAAAGATGAAAAATCGAGCAGAGTCGACAAGATTTCAATCAAGCTCTGTATATGTTCGTCGAAAATGCAAAAGACGACGAGGAATTTAAACGATCCTAAAAGCATTTTTGGCGACAAGAAAACAGCACGGTCTTGTCGATCGAATAATTCATTCACGGTTAATTTTTTCGTGCCCGTTTGTGGAACCAGCTCCACGAATACGAAACTAAGAAACGAGCGTCCGTTACGGGTAAAGGCTCTTGAGTCGAAGGAGTATGTCGACCAAGAAAAAGGTTTTTATTTGTTACGCGTGAATTACGTGGCGATAAAAGTCGATGAAATAAGAAGCAGGTCAAGACTTTATCCAGCCACGTGTATGAAAGTGGAATGTTAATTGGCCGCAACCAGCGAACGTAAAATTTAGGGAAGAAGCATTAAACGCGAGGCCGCGACCAAGAGTGACAGTTTTTAAATAAAAACAGATCGCGAAGGTGCTTCATGTATTTTCGATTGGCAAAATGCCATAAGCTAGAAACGAGAGTAGATCTGTATCTTACAATTCCTTACGTATCCCCTTCACTGTCAGTGATAGAATCCCACAGAAAAATGTGATTTAAATGTAGAATTATCATTATACGTTGTGCTACTGCTACTTAAATTCGCGAAATGTTTCATTCCAGTTCTGGTTATCATTGACGTACAATCATGCTGTTCCGTAAACATGTTTTTAATTGCTACTATGTTATCATATTTAACGGTTTTGAATATACAGTTTACATGCAAATGAATAGTGAGGCTACCAGAATTGAAATAATTTTATAATATAATTGAATTATAATATAATTGAATTGAGCAGACGAAATTTTGATTGGACAAATCGCGGAGGAAGGTGAACTGCGTGTATTTTATAAAAATTTGCACGACGGAATGCCATCTTAACATTTTGATCGACGAGATGCAAGGATGCAAAACAAAGGAAAAAAGATGAAAAATTCGGCAGAGATCGAGTAGATCTCTATCGAGAAGATCTCAATCAAGCTCTGGGGCACATATTATTCTTCGGATTTCATGTTCCGGGTAAGAAATGAACTTTAACGATGTTTTAATTTTACTACACCGATCCGATATCTGATCTACCATGTATTTTTTTAATGTAGTCACTCATGTACGCAGGTAACACTTGGCTTCTATATGTAATGGGCGACAATATACTCTCGCAAATCATAAGCAACCCTACATAATCGGTTGATACGTTTTTCTTTATGAGTGGTTTTCTCTTGTCATATACATTTCTGAAGGAACGACGGAAATATCAGGGAATCCGGCCTATAGAAAAAAGGATGAACGGATTTTTTCAAAAGATTGTCAAACGATATATAAGGTATAGTATAGTATCAATGCTTAAATAGTCCTATCGATGAGATTTCGATGATAATAAAATAAATACATCAACTTCGAAGGCTTACACCTGTATAATTCGTCGTTATATTGATAGCGATATTGACTTTTACCTGGGACGATCATGTCTCATTACTTCTTCCTGTTGAGCATCCAAATGTTAAGTGTTCCAAATATTGGTGGACTAACATACTTTACTTCAACAACTTCTACAGGTGGGATGAGCTAGTACGTATCCCATCTCACATAATTTATTGGAAACATCGTTCGCGTTATTACAAAAGAATCGTTTCGGAGAGAGCTACTGTTTGCAGTGTCTCACATGGAGTTTGTACCTGCCCAACGATATGCAGTTCTTCGTATTTGGCAGTTTTCTTCTAACTTTATCGATCACGTGAGTTTCTAATTTCGTTCTTTAATCCTTTAGTGCCTAGTCGTACCTGATCTCTAATATCAATTATTTCAGGCATTACCATATAGCCATGGGCATAGGCATTGTTACGCTATTCTCATCGATAGGATCACTAGTTTACACGGGATACACTCTTAATTACCAGTCTACGTAAGCATACAAAATGTTTAACACTCTATAATATAAGGAATTTGTAAATATACTTATATTTACTTTCCTAGGTTGGACGAACAATATAAGACGCCGACATACATTTATATACGACCATGGTGTAGAACTCCGCCATATCTCATAGGAATGGCCACATGTCACCTTCTTACAAAATGGAATTACAAATTGTATTTGTCAAAAGTAATGTATACTGTTTGTTCGTTAGACTTACATTCCTCTGCATCTTTCAATAATGTGATTAAATTTATGTTTCAGAAAAGCTTAATCGTTGGTTGGACCTTGGCAATTTTATGTAATTGTTCGATTCTCTTCGGACTCACGAACAAGAACATATCCTTAGGTCTATCCATTCTTTATTTGACCCTCAGTAGAACAGGCTGGGCATTAGGCATTGCCTGGCTCGTAGTTGCATGCACTACGAATCATGGCGGTAAGTCGATATTTTTCAAATCACTGATTAATGAGGTAATGTCATTTTTCTTACTGCGAAAATACTTTTTGTATAATGCGAAGTAGTTAACGTCTTGCAAACTATACCCAAGTATATTTGTTACGTTTGCAGGTATCGTGAACAAAATCTTATCGCTAGATATTTTCATTATTTTGGGTAAATTAACGTATGGTGCTTATCTCTTTAACCCTATTACTATATTTTTGGCTTACTCTTTAAATTATTATGTTTTCTACGTTTGTTACGACAGTTTGCGGAGAGACGCGATCGCAAGGTAAGCGCGTCAGCGAGAGGCGTAACTTCTCGCTACGATTCGGATGATCGACGCCGCGAATTAGTCGTTCCCCTGTTTCGGTTGAGAGAACAGAGGTGGTTCAATGAGTTTAACACTGAATTAACAGGGTTAACATAAACTGGTATATTTTACAATATTTAAAATAATATAGTGAACACGCCACAATTATTTAAGGATTATGCGATCTGTTTTGATACAGTAATTCTCCTCGACTTTACAATATTTCTTGATCTACTCCTCAAATGGTACTGTTTACTCTTCGGTCTTTTTTGTCTTCTCTGGCAGACAACTCCCACTACGCTCGGATCACGCCACCTTCTTTGCGCGAGGAAAAATAACGATCACGAATCAACGTTCGTAGATCGCACTGCATAAATGAAGTATGCGCTTGCTGCTACATTGTATATTTTGTTGGGTAGTTGAGACAGTTCGTCTGCAACACTGTAGTACACGAGCGACGGTTAGGAATACGGCCTATGGCAAGCCTCATGGCGTAACAGGTAGATTCTTAGGACTATTGTGGGTACACAGTAAGGACGTGCGGAAATCTGGTTGCTATCTTGCTCGCGGTGTGTGAGTGGCCTGGAATAGGTAGAGTGTCGCCCGACGTAACAACGTTAATATCCTCACCCTTGTAAGTATAATGAAACTATTTCGTTCTGACAATATCGACGAAATATTAGTATCACCAAATAACGTTTCTGCTTTTAGAACATTTACTCAGTTACAATGATTGTTCGTAGTTTCAGTGCTTTATAAAATTGTAAAACACCCATACCATTATCGCCAGCCATTAATAGATAATAATACACGACGCAATAAATTTTTCCAGTAACTTTTCTTAAAAGATTCAAATACCGTCTGCACCACTGACTGTATCACCTAAATAATTATGCGCTACAATTTCACTTTCAATTCCTAAAAGTTCACTTGTGAAAGGATGTGATGGCGCATTAGCCAACATTGTAAGAATACATGGGCTGAAATAACTTGTTTCGTCCGAAGAAACAAAACTTTCTGAGAACGACACTGTAACACCCGAAACCATTCCATTGAACATTCGTAGCAATATTTTTAAATTTCTATGCACATCGTAGTTTAAATAGGAGTATTTCATAATCTTGTAATTTTTCAATTTAACGGAGTATAATAGTTCGATCGGACTTAGTATCGGGATCCTGACTAAGAACACGGAGGAATGGTTTGTGGGTAAAATGCTAATTGGGATTTCATTGCGTTCGACATGATATTAACAAGCGGGGAGTGCTACGTGAGTAGTTTCGGCAGCCTTGTGTAGTGCTTAAAAGAGAAACGACGATCGGAGAATTTGAGTCGGCTTAGACACGGTAAATTCAGTATCGTTCGTGACTTCGAATCATCAACTTCTCCACCAGACTTGACGTAAGAACAGTTCATCTTCAGAGAATAGAGTCTCACTGAAGCTCTTTTTTACGATACCATCTTCTCCACTAGACGTGGAGCAAAGAATCTGTTCAATTTCTGCGTCTCCGAAGAAAGCAGACATTTTTGTTGAGGAAATCGTCAAGAAAAACTAGAAAATCATATCTTCTTGCAATTTAAAAACAAAACTCAACAACGCCAGTGGTTTTCAATGAGAGGAGTGCCTTTGTTTAACGCACGATACAGTGTTTAAACGATTGATCGCTAGAACGCGCGTAGCAGTTGTCTGCCGATATTGTTGTATATATCATTCCCATAGCGTATTTCGCCAAAGTTTTCCACCTTCAAATTCTAAACAAAACACGACTTGCAAGTTTCTTTTGACGCAACTCTTAGTACAAACGTCTACAGTTACATATTTTATCGTTACATATTTTGATAGAGTTTTAGCTTTTTAAAACAATTAAAAAATGTAAGTAGAAAATGGCCCCATTTTGCTGTCCTTCTCACCTTGGTTCCAATTCACACATATTTTAATACTTACAACATTAACGACAACACATATCATTCTACCCCTGCAATGAGGTAACTGTTATTGTTGAAACACAAAACATCCGCAAAGTTGAAACCAATTCAGGAAGATTTTTTCGATTCATTTCGGGAACCGTTAGTTCTAAGAAGAAATGCTTAGCAGGATCGGTGTTACGTCACAAGAATTTACTACGATCAAATACCGACCGAGAAAAACCCAAAAAATTAAAAATTGTTTCGACAATGTATCGGCGTGCTGACAATTGACGTTCTCGGTAAGCCACGTGCCGTTAACAGTACTGCAATAATTTAATTGGGGTTCCGTAACTGGGCGATAATCAAGAAGATGAAATATTCCAAATCATTTTCGGCGTCCTACGTCATAAATTGTGCGTTTCTTGATGGATACGGCCTGTCTTGCCGAGATCTTCCTAGAAAATATTAGTACACAATTGCTGCGATGAACATTCCAGTCGTATTAGTAGTCATACTCTTGATCGACCATAGTATCGAGGGTGCGACAACGTACTTCATCCTATAAGACAGAATCATGATCATTCGTGCTTGACCAGTTTTTTCAATAAAGATTTTCAATAATCCGCGTGCAAATCCTATTCCAGAGCATGCAGTACGGACAAATTTCGTCGTGGATATGGTTATCCTTTTTATCATTAACAACGATATACGTGTCGATCCAGGCGACCACGCTAAACCCAGTGACGATGAGGCAGGTACTTCCGGCATACGCGGTTTTGGAAAACGTGGATCTTTTAAATTCCAGCAGATGTAGAACGGAGATTGATGAATTTCGTAATGCTGTTGACAACAAGATACTTTGGGGTCTAAGAGGTAAACAGAACTTTTAAGGTAGTGTGAATGAATTTCTGCTGCCAGCGAAATGCGCACAAAAGGAAGGATAAAACAAATCACATTAAATATATAACACATAATCGTGTAACCTTTACATACCAACGTACAACCATAAACGGATATAGAATTCTAATAACTATACGCCGTGCTTGCGGTTGTGTTTCGTGACATGTCGCATCCCTTGTTCGCGTGTAAAACGCATTTACGCCGTGAAAAATTAAAAACAGTAAAAGCAACTCTTATTCAACTGCCAGAATTCTTCTAGCGACGATTATGTCGCGGTTGTATCAACTACATAATTTTAAGTCGAGTTGAACCGCTACCCTGAGACTTCATTCGCATCTTCCGCAAAAAACTAATACCTTACCTTGAAGTGCGGAAAAGCGACGGTCATAGTCGTAGCTGTTTTTCTTGTTCGAAAGAACTGCATTTTCTGGCTTTAAACACGAAAGGCCAAATTCTGCATTTAACTTCCTTACCGCTTAAACTCCTTATCGCTAATTGTATCATCAGATATTTCCAATGCAGTATCATATATTCTTTAAGCGTTGGACACAAGCGGCGTGCCACCCGGCGGATTTATGAGCGGACACAATTATTGGTTAGGAGATCGTATGGGTTGCACCATTCTCTCTCAAAATCGCACGCTGTTTGTCTCGGAGGGGAAACGAAAGAACAATACGATATATCGCAACCCGAACGAGGAGCATCCACCTTTTGAGTTACGTTTTTTTATTGGGCGCATGCGGCACAATAGCACTATGCAATATCACCAAGAAGTACTGGAAGAAGTAAGCACGTACATGCATCATATACCTGATTAACATAACAAATCAGATTTATAATGTGGAGTCTTACGACTGTGACGAACGTGTTTGTAAGGACTTGATAACGCTTGGGCTTTGTTTACCGGCATCCTGCACCAAACGAGATGTAGCCACGATGCTAGATAAAATGTTGCACGACGAGACTCTTCTCATCGGCAAACTTTTTGCTATACACTTCAGGCTGATCGAAGTCACTGATTTGGTGAATGATTATCAATGGCTCCTTTCTTTAAAGATGATCTCCATTATGTACGTAAATTTCGTATTCTTAATCGACAGTCCGAATTTCTATTCTCAATCGACATAAATATCACGATCGGCGTTCGAATACATATCGAGTAGAAACTTTAAAACTTTGATTACAGAGGAGTTTTGCTATTGTTGTGTACTACCGTGACAGCGGCCACAGCATACGATATTTTCATACATCGAAACCGTGTACACAGCGAAAAGGAAATCATTTCGCTTCAAGATGGAAATACGGAGGGTAAGCGATACATACGATGATACCTGGCATTTTGGATGTTAATGATTCCGATCGCCTCGAGTGTATTTCATGGGAATCTATGTAACGTACGGTTAACTTTGAATAGCATTGGAGAACGGAACACAAGGGAAACACAAAACCGATCACGATGGACCAGCAACGTCGGAGTTGAGGGAACAAAATCGCATGATCCAATGTCTACTCTGTTTTTCGCTGCTCAGAAATGTACGGCAAATATTTAAAGTACAAAAGGGTGCAGAAGCTCTGCATATATTCCACGGTATGAGAGTGTTGGGAATGCTATGGATTATACTGGCACATGTTTTCGTATATGGATTGGATGCTATGGGTAAGAAATGAACTTCAATCGCATTTTAATTTCACTAGCCCATTCCGATTTCTCATATAGCACGATTTGTTTAAAATTACCAATCACGTGTGCAGCTAACAAATCGCATTTCTACATGATGGTCGGCGAAGTATCCTTACAAATACTAAGTAATCCGACAATCTCGGTGGATACGTTTTTCTTTATGAGTGGCTTTCTGTCGTCTTACATTTTTCTGAAGGAACAACAAATAATGGAGAGAGTACCGTCTATAACAGAAAGAGCGAATATGTTCCTCCAAAGAATTATGAAGCGATATATTAGGTATAGATGATTTTAATATGTCTTTATGTTTTAATTTATGCGCGATGAAAATACGATGCTAATGAAATAAATACATTAATTTCGAAGGCTTACACCTGTATATTTCTTCGTTATACTGATAGCGATATTGAATTTTACCTGGCATGATCACGTCTCAGCACTTCTTCCCTCCGAGCATCCAAGTGCTAAGTGTTCCAAATATTGGTGGACTAACATACTTTACATCAACAACTTCTATAAGTGGGACGAGCTAGTACGTATCCTTTCTCAGATAATTTATTGCAAACATCGTTCGCATTATTACAAAAGAATCGTTTCGGAGAGAAGTACTGTTTGCAGTGTTTCACATGGAGTTGGTACCTGCCCAACGATATGCAGTTTTTCGTATTTGGCAATTTTCTCCTAATTTTATCGATCACGTGAGTTTGAAACTTGGCTTTGTAGTCATTCATTGGCCAGTTTTATACGGTTTCTAAAATCAACTGTTTCAGGCATTACAATATTGCCATGGGTATAGGCGTTGTTGCGATAGTTTCATCAATAGGATCAGTCGCTTACATGGGGTACACCCTTAATTACGAGCATACGTGAGTATACAAAATGTTTAATACAATTTGTGCCATTAGTAAATGTACGTATATCTACTTCCTCAGTTTGGACGGACAAATTAACACGGCGACATACATTTATATACGACCGTGGTGTAGAATACCCCCATATCTAATAGGAATAGCTACATGTCACCTTCTCACCAAATGCAACTACAACTTACGGTTATCAAAAGTAATATATACTGTTTCTATCGGTTTTGTCGTTACACCTACATTTCTGTGCATGTATCAATAACGTGATTAAACCAATCTTTTAGAAGTTCTTAGTCCTTGGTTGGACTTCAGCAATTCTGTGTAATTGCTCGATTCTATTTGCACCCGTAAACCAAAACGTGCCCTTAAACTTAGCTGTTCTGTATTTGGCCCTCAGCAGAACGGTCTGGGCACTGGGTATTGCTTGGCTGGCAGTTGCATGCACCACGAATCATGGCGGTAAATTGATATTTTTTAAGTCACTAATTAATGCCATAGAGTTATTCTTCCGGATGCGAAAATATCCTTTTTGTAATACGAATTATTGAGCATTTTATAAATTGCAGCCCACTATATGTGTTATGTTCGCAGGTATCGTGAACAAAATCTTATCGCTGGATTTTTTCGCTCCCTTCAGTAAATTATCGTATGCTGCTTATCTCCTTAACCCTCTTCTTATACTTTCGACTTTCTCCTCTAGTCCTTATCCTTTCTACATTGATAACGTCTCCATTGTAAGTATAATGAAACTATTTCATTTGGACAATTTCGATGTAATATTACTATTGCATTATGAAATAACAATTCTGTTTTTCAGGGTACCCTCTTCATTGCAATGGCTGTTTGTACTTATAGTGTTTCTATCCTTTTATGTGCAACAATCGAAATGCCGTTTGCATCACTCCTGCGGCTGTATAATACTGCACGAAGAAAAGCGAAGCGACATACTTCTTCCTGAATTCTCCACGTTCGTTGTAGATGTATTTATCATAGTGATTATTATAATAAACATATAACAATCTACGGGAAATGTCCCATATACCTGTTATATAAAGATATGTTAAATATACAAAAGTATAAGTGAAACGAAAATCGTGATTAGAAAGTGTGCCTTAAACTCAAACGCATTGAGAACATGTCGAATCATTCGACACACGCAGTCGATGAAATACAAAAATACCGGGTTTCCATTCGCGTCGCTGTAATGCTCGTCAGTATAACCGTTCCTTTAAAATGCGTTTTTAGAGTTACACATCATTTTCATTGCTATACATGATACCTAATTTGTCCACGTTTCGTCGCATATCTACTGAGATTTATAGGTAAAGCTAAGCTATACCCTCTTTACATAAGCACTTATATAAGTACTAAAAAGACATTTGACGAAACTCAACTTTTGATGATTCTCTAATATGGATGTAACATTAGCATGGCAAGAACTGTTAGTTCTAAGAAGTTATGAATATTGAAGGAATATTAGAAATAAAGCATAATTCTTAGTTTTTTAAATATTCTTCCTGTTCTATTTCAACCGCCTGAGTAATGTACTAAAGTTTCAGGATTTTCAGCTTTGATTAATCAGCACTATTANATATTCATCTATAAAATCGACAATGACTGAGTACGAAGATTGCTACGATGACAAATCAGAAGTTCGAGGCACGTACGTTAGTTAGTATACAAACAAGTGAAAATATGCCAAGGACAAGATAGATTTCAGGAATTTTAGGAAAAGAGTGATTTCCGTCAAAATTGTGAAAACAGAAATGAATTTAATTTTAAAAATTCGAAGACTAGTAAATTTGGGCTTATGAAAATTTGCAACTTTCATAACTCAAAAGTTTGATATTTTGAGAATTAATAAACTCGCAAGCTCGGAAAATCGGAAACTGGAAATTAAAAAATTTGGGATATCGAAATTTATAAAATCGGAAAATTTATCGTTGCTATATGCCGCAGCGTCATTCCTGTAACCGAATATTTATATTTATATTTTTATGTATATTTATATATGCTACCGAATCCATAGAACAAATTGGACATTCATTTTACCCATCATGCTATCAACCTCTTAACCTGCTACGTCATGTTAGAGACGTGGTACGTCCTTCGGAACAAACATAAAGGACACGTGCGTAAAATTTTGTACGTCCTTGGGGTTACAAGCGATACTTTCTTTTCTTCGCCGCATTCGCACGTGCAAACATATGTTTTGAAAAAAGTTCAAAAAGTGATTTGATATTTTAAAACAATTCCATAAATCTGGAACGGACCATCTGCTTCATATTTAAATGAGTATGGGCCCAGGTAGTCTTTGTCAAAAGCTGAAGGAAAGCAGTTGTTGTATCGATCCTTAAAAACATACCAAGCACTACATAATTTCTTCCAAGATAGACTACGACTCAACAATCTACAGCCCTGCCAAACCACTTACATTAAAAATAACAAAACAATGCTTTAAGGATAATTACAGGGGTACATCGTGCATGCAAAGTCAACAGTATCCTCTTCGAAATCAAATATATGGCGCTATATCGACGAAGATAATTTCCAAGTATAAAATACGCTCTGAAAACCCCCTCTGAAAACAAAACATATAATTGACATATAATGAAAACAATATATATAATTATATGTATATTAACAGATACAAGGAACTATGCGATAGGAGCGAACAGACAAAGGAAAGCTAAACGGAACAACGTTTTCTTAGATATATGCTCCGAATGAACTGCTGTCGCGTGAGGGTTAGATACGTTGTATGAAAAGCAGAAATCTGTTATGCTAATGATTACACATCTAACATATGGAGAAGATGATTCTTCTAAATTCGAGTTGGTGTCGAATGGAGATAGTTAAATTTCGTAATGCTGTGAATAAATAGGTACTTCACGGATTAAGAGGTGAATGGAATTTCTAAGATATTTTGACAAACTTCGTCCAGGGAAGCTACTGACAGTCGATTGCGATTGGGGAAAGAAAAAGAAAACAAATCAATAGAAATACGCATAATCGACTACGATTCAACAAATTATACAGACGGTTAAACTCAAAAAATATGAAAATAATTCCTTCGCAACCACGGCAGTTTTCCTGGACGCAATTATGTTACGTTAGATCGCGATTGTGTCACATGCATAACTTTTCATCGAATCAATCGTCGAAACAGAAGCATGGGCTCCATAAGAATGATGACCGTTGTCGCCCAAGTTTATCACTTTTGCCAATCAGCTGCTTCCATTACAGAATCATGCGTTTTTCAAGCGTTGGACACTAGCGGCGTGCCACCCAGGGTATTTGCCAACGAGCACAATTATTGGATAGGAGATCGTCTGACTTGCTCTAAACTCTCTAAAAATCGCACGACATTTCTGTGACGAAAAGTACGAAAGAACAATTTGATATACCGGAACCCGAGCGAGGAACATCCGCCTTTTTAGTTTCGATGTTTTATTGGACGTATACGGCACAATAGCGCTGTGCAATATCGCATAAAATTAAAAAAGTAGGTGCATGGATATTTCAGTGTTTGCATCTCGAATCCATATATCCAACGATTTGAGTCGCAATGCTACTTGCAATCAATATGTAATCATCAGTATGATTTATACAGCAAATTAACGATGTACCTCATAAAAACAAGCTATGACCTTTATGTAATGACCTTTCACCGTTGCAACGAACTATCAGAGATTTGAGACATTGCGCTTTTTTCAGGATTTGATGATATTTGGAATTTTGCTTACGTGCATGTCATATCAAACACGAAGTCATCACTGTGATGGAGTATTTTATAATGAAACCCCTGTCGTCGGAAATCTTTTTTATATAGACTTGAGGCTGATCGAAATGTCCGATTAGATGGACGATCAACAGTGGTTTCTCGTTAGGAAATTCCAAACTCGTTATTGAAATTTCGAATTCTTGTCACCGATTGGCATACACGTAATATCTAGATCTCCATTCTATAAAATACCACCTATGAACTTTGAAATTTTGATTACAGAGGAGTTTTATTACTTTCATGTGCTGCCATCATAGCAGCCACGTTTCGATTAGTTAAATTACCATTCGGAAGTAGCAGCGTTTACGATACGCTTGGGTATTGAGAACACGGTGGACATGGAAAATTAAAAACGTTGTCACCATTGGTAAAAGGAACTTTCCCACGGAAGCTGGCGTCATAAAATTGCTTACGAAGATTCCCACGTTTTGGTTGTTTCGAACGGGACAATCATTACTTTCTTTTGGTCATAGAGCAGGCTAAATATTGATTGGACAAATCGCGGAAGAAGGTGTACTGCGTATAATTTATAAACATTTGCACTTCGGTGTGCCAGCTTAACATCTTGATCGACAAGATGCAAGGGTGCAAAACATAAGAAAAAAGATGAAAAATCGAGCAGAGTCGACAAGATTTCAATCAAGCTCTGTGTATGTTCGTCGAAAATGCAAAAGACGACGAGGAATTTAAACGATCCTAAAAGNCATTTTTGGCGACAAGAAAACAGCACGGTCTTGTCGATCGAATAATTCATTCACGGTTAATTTTTTCGTGCCCGTTTGTGGAACCAGCTCGAAGAATACGAATCTGAGAAAGAGCGTTCGTTACGGGTAAAGGCTTTTGCGTCGAAGGAGTATGTCGACCAAGAAAAAGGTTTTTATTTGTTACGCGTGAATTACGTGGCGATAAAAGTCGATGAAATAAGAAGCAGGTCAAGACTTTATCCAGCCACGTGTATGAAAGTGGAATGTTAATTGGCCGCAACCAGCGAACGTAAAATTTAGGGAAGAAGCATTAAACGCGAGGCCGCGACCAAGAGTGACAGTTTTTAAATAAAAACAGATCGCGAAGGTGCTTCATGTATTTTCGATCGGCAAAATGCCATAAGCTAGAAACGAGAGTAGATCTGTATCTTACAATTCCTTACGTATCCCCTTCACTGTCAGTGATAGAATCCCACAGAAAAATGTGATTTAAATGTAGAATTATCATTATACGTTGTGCTACTGCTACTTAAATTCGCGAAATGTTTCATTCCAGTTCTGGTTATCATTGACGTACAATCATGCTGTTCCGTAAACATGTTTTTAATTGCTACTATGTTATCATATTTAACGGTTTTGAATATACAGTTTACATGCAAATGAATAGTCAGGCTACCAGAATTGAAATAATTTTGTAATATAATTGAATACCTCAGATAATGCCCTATAGAGTTGGTAAAAAAAATGCACGTTAATCATTAATTTATTAAATTTATTATAATTATAATCTTTTTTGTTCGAATACAACGCAAAGACGATATATGCAAAGACGATATATGAGCAGGAAAAGTAATCTGCAACTTCTTGACCGCGGTCCAAAAAAATCTAAGGTGCGAAATAAAGTAATGGAGTGATGGTTTTCACTTATCGCAGTTCCATACAAGAAATGAGCATTTTATAGCTATATATTTAAATTGACTCGCACTTCAATAGCAGCAGTGAGCTATAAATTTATGGAAATTGCAAGATGAAGGCCAGCTCACGCTTTCGCGTCGGAACTCTTAATTGTAAGCATATTAGAAATTATATCGTATGATATTAATTGGCTGACTATCCTAAAAAACTCGCTTCGAAATTAGAATATAGGTAAAAAATAACGAACGTCAAAGGCAAGGGTTTTAAAAAACTGATACCGGATTACACAATTGGATTGGTGGAAGTTACACGCCAAACTTATTAGCAATTAAAATGTATGCGATGTTTTACATGAGGAATGATGTGTTCTATACCGTATAAGGACTATCGCGCTTCAATCTTATCTGAAAGTGTTGAGTGTTTCGAGCTCCATTTGCCATCCGAGCCCCGTTCAACGTAGACGCATTTTAGATCAAACATAGTAACAAAAGAGCAGTAACGTACTATATTGCGAAGAAGAGAACAAAATACATTCGCGTAGCTGTCGATATTCCTCGATAGTCAATTCTAATAATCCAAGTGTAAATCTCATTTCAAAGTATGAAGTGCGGAAGAATTTTGTGGACATGGTTATCTCTTCTATCTTTAACAAGCTTTTACGTGTCAATACAAGCGACAGCGCTAGAACCGATGACTACAAGGAAGCTACTCCCAGTGTACGCGGTTTTGGAAAATGCTGATCTCCTAAATTCCAGCAGATGTCGGATGGAGATAGATGAATTTCGAAATGCTGTGGATAACCAAATACTTTGGGGTCTAAGAGGTTAATAGAACTTTTAAGATACATAGCCGAATTCGGTTTCGCGTAGCTACCGCCTGTCAATTACAGCGAAAGGAAAAAAGGAGGCAAACTAAACGAAATACGTATAACCGATCGCGATTCAAAAAGCTGTACACCGTGTTTGCGATTGTGTTTCGTGACATGTTCTCGATGAACACGTTTATACCGCGGAAAATTCGAATTAAAAACGATAGAAACAACTCCCGTGCAACCGCGAGGATTCTTCTGATCACGAGACGATCATGCTACGTCGCGATTGTATAAGATGCGTAAATTTTTATCGAGCCACCTCCCGACCTTGAGATTTTCTTCGACCGTTGCACAAGAAACCAGTTCCTTCGTACGGGGCGTGTGAAAGCTACGATCGTCGTAGTCACTACTTTCCCGATCAGCTAATACTGTTGCTTTCAAACGGTGCGCTTAATTTTCCCACCGCGTCAGATCCTTGTCGCTGATTGTATCACGACCTGTTTCCAATAAGATATCATGTGTTTTTAAGCGTTGGATACCAGTGGCGTACCATCCGGAGGATTTATCATCGGGAACAATCATTGGTTAGGAGACCAGCAAGGTTGCAAGCTGTTCTCTGAAAATCGCACAGTATTTCAATCGGAGAAAGTACGAAAGAACAATTCGATATACCGGAACCCGAATGAAGAGTATTCACCTTTTGAGTTCCGTTTCTTTATTGCACGTGCGCGGCACAATAGCACTGTGCAATATCATGTCGAAGTAGAAGACGAAGTAAGCAAATGGATATTTTAGAATTTGTATCTCGAATACCCCTAACGATTCAAATTGCAATGCGGATTACAATCAGTATGTAGCCAGTTTATGCAGGCAATTAAGAATTTATCCCGTTTAAATATTATTAATATATAATATCATTAATATTAAAATATTTAATGAAATTTACGTATCAATTTTTACGGTTACGACGGACGATCAGAAATTTAAGAAGTTGCGTTCATTTTAGGATTTGATCACGCTTGGCCTTTGCTTACCGGCATCCTGCAGCATAGGCGATGTTGCCATTATGCTTGATAAAGTATTTCGTAATGAGACACTTTTCATTGGAAAACTTTTTAATATACACTTCAAGCTGATCGAAGTCTCCGATTTAGAGGATGATCATCAATGGCTGGTCTCTGCAAAGATGATCTCCATCATGTACGTAAACTTTAAGCTCGTAATTGAAAACTCGAATTTTTGTCTAGCCAGATATATATTACAAACGTCGAGATCTGCATCCGATAAAATACCTCCTAGGATCTTTAAAATTTTGATTACAGAGGAGTTTTGCTATCGTTGTGTGTTACCGTAATAGCGGCCACAGTATACGACGTTTTCGTCCATCGAAAGCGTTTAAATAAAGAAAGGGGAAAGCTTACGTTCGACAGTAAGAACGAGATAGGTAAGCTACACATCCATTGGTACTTCGTATGAACTATTACTTATCACAAAATTGCGCTCGCGTTACCAATCTTACTGATTTTTACCGCCCCGAGTTTATTTCATGAGAATCTATGTAACGTACGACTAACTTCCAACAGCATTGAGCAACGGAATAGATGAGAAATGCGAAACCAACCACGAGAAACCGGTATCTCCCGGGTCGGGGCAGCTGGATCGTATCAGCCAACATCTTCTGTGTTTTTCATTTCTCACCAATGTAGAGGAAATATTTAAACCAGAAAAAGGTGGTGACAATCTGCGAGTATTCTACGGCTTGAAAACGTTGACAATAGTATGGATTATTATAGGGCACGTATTGATCTACGCATTTCATGTTCTGGGTAGGAAATGAATTTTAAAGATGTTTTAATTTTATTACTCCGATCCGATATCTGATCTACCATGTATTTTTTTAATGGAGTCACTCATGTATACAGGTAACAAGTGGCTTGTATATATAGAGGCTGATAATTTACTCATGCAAATCATAAGTAACTTCACATTTTCGGTGGAAGCATTTTTCTTTATGAGTGGTTTTCTGTTATCATATACATTTCTGAAGGAACAACGAAAATATAAGGGAATCCCGTCTATAGAAAAAAGGATGAACGGATTGTTTCAAAAGATTGTCAAACGATATATAAGGTATAGTGTAGTATCAATGCTTAATTAGTTCTATCGATGAGATTTCGATGATAATAAAATAAATATATTAACTTCGAAGGCTTACACCTGCATATTTCGTCGTTATACTAATAGCGATATTGAATTTTACCTGGCATGATCACGTCTCAGCACTTCTTCCCTCCGAGCATCCAAATGCTAAGTGTTCCAAATATTGGTGGACTAACATACTTTACATCAACAACTTCTACAGGTGGGACGAGCTAGTACGTATACTTTCTTATAATTTATTTTATTGCAAACATCGTTCGCGTTACCACGAAAGAATCGTTTCGGAGAGAACTACTGTTTGCAGTGTCTCACATGGAGTTGGTACTTGCCCAATGATATGCAGTTCTTCGTATTTGGCAGTTTTCTCCTAACTTTATCGATCACGTGAGTTTCTAATTTCGTTCTTTAATAACTTAATAGCCAGTTTTACCCGGGCTCTAAAATCAACTGTTTTAGGCATTACAATATTGCCGCGGGTATAGGCGTTCTTACGCTTCTTTCATCGATAGGATCAGTAGTTTACACGGGGTACACTCTTAATTACCAGCCGGCGTAAGCATACAAAATGTTTAACATTCCTTATAACGCGAGGAATTTGTAAATATTCATATATTTACTTTCTTAGGTTGGACGAACAATATAAGACGCTGTCATACTTTTATATACGACCATGGTGTAGAATACCGCCATATCTCATAGGAATGGCCACATGTCACCTTCTTACAAAATGGGATTACAAATTGCATTTATCAAAAGTAAAGTATACTGTTTGTTCGTTAGACTTATATTTTTATCTGCATCTTTCAATAATGTGATTAAATTTATGTTTCAGAAAAGCTTAATCGTTGGTTGGACCTTGGCAATTTTATGTAATTGTTCGATTCTCTTCGGACTCATGAACAAGAACATACCTTTAAGTCTATCCGTTCTTTATTTGGCCCTCAGTAGAACAGGCTGGGCATTAGGTATTGCCTGGCTCGTAGTTACATGCACTACGAATAATGGCGGTAATTCGATATTTCTCATGTCACTTAGTAATGCGTTAATGTAATTCTTCTTATTGTAAAAATACTCTTCGTGTAATGTGAAGTATTTAACGTTTTGTAAACTACAGCCAAGTATATTTGTTACGTTTGCAGGTATCGTGAACAAAATCTTATCGCTGGATATTTTCGTCCCTTTGAGTAAATTAACGTATAGTGCTTATCTCATAAATTGTATTATTATTCTTTCGTTATATTCGTTAGATAATTATTCTCTCTCCACCTATTACACCAGTTTTGTAAGTATGATAAGGTAGTTTCATTCGAACAATTTCAAAGTAATATGAATTCTATGTAATAATAACATATTATGTTTTTTTCAGAACTATACTGCCGTTACAGTGATCATTTGCAGTTTCGCTGCTGCTATTGTGCTATCCGCAACAGTAGAAATGCCGTTTATATCACTCGTCCGATTGTACAATAATCCGTCAAGAATTAAATAAACATGTACTAATACATATTTCTAAGGTCCTCAATGAAAAAACTAATGAAATCACTCTCTCGATACATGCACTTTCTCTGTCTGTCTGTCTGTCTGTCTGTCTGTCTGTCTCTCTCTCTCTTTCTTTCTCTCTCGAAATCTTGAAACATTTCAATTTATTATGATCTTCTCTAGTGTTTAGTTTTCTTACTCCTCGAAGCCATTGAGTATTGTTTAGCTCTAAATCAATTTGAAGAGCCTCTCAGCCTCATAGCCTTTTCTAGGTACATGTCATATAGGGATGATGTACCGTGCTAAGGACGGACCAGTTCTCGTAATTATATAAATACCCATAGGCCGATGACTCCGAAACTCTATTGTAAACTAACGCTCGTAACGTGCGGATCTGGACTAGCATACGCTGTACTTATACTTCTACTCATAATTACTCAAATATATTTTTATTATGCATTCATTCACGCGTTCCTCTTTATTCTATTCCCGAGATAAACCTCAACATATTTGAAAACAAGCTCGCATTTCAAGTGTCACAGTACTAATTCTTGATCACCGAATTGTTAACGTAGCCGCTCAAAATTACATTGTTTTCTACACCTCTTCCATTATATATATATTCCTAGAGATCTTTCATTATTCTTATATTCTGATATATTTTACGAGCCTGAAATCCTGATTTTACGTTGCTTCGTAAATAACACTGTACTTTTCTTATTAAATGAGAACATACACGTAAAAACACGATGTATAAATTATATTCAATTTAAGAATAATTAAAACTTTAACAATTTTTTCCAAGGGAACGGCTGAGTTGCTACGACCCAGTTCCCTTGAGACCTATTATCTCCGCAATGAATAGAATACGATATTATTAATAAACAATACAAAAACAATAAAACAACGAAAAACAATAAAAAAGAATTTTATCGTGAAAATCCCGCGACTCGCCACTTTAATTAAGAAGGTGTAAAATAAGGGGAAGAAAATAAAACGATGGGACAAAGTATCGAGTCGACGAAATTTTAAACAAGCTCGGATGTTTGTCAAAAATGGAGAAAACGACGTAAAATTTGAGCGATCTTAGAAGCGTACTTTACAATTAGTCAACAATACGATGTTGTTCGCGTCAAATAAAACGCATCCACGAGTAATCTTTTACGTCCGTTTCAGAATCTAGTTAGACGAATGCAAATCTAAGAAACGGTCGTTCGTTACAGGATAAAAGCCTTTTCGTCGAAGAAGTACATCGTTTCAGGAAAAGATTTTTACTTTTTACGCGCTAATTACGTGACGGCGAAAGTCGATAAAGTAACAAATCGGACTTTACCTAGCCCCGCGTATAAACCTCAACCTCAAGACTTTTTTGTGCGTTGCACAAGAAACTAGTTCGTATGACGCGTGTAAAAGATACGATCGTCGTCGTCATGGTTTTCCCGATCAGCTGATACTGTTGGTTTCAAAGGGTGCGCTTAATTTTCCCACCGCTTCAGATCCTTATCGCTATTTGCATCAGGAGCTGTTTCCAATGAGATATCATGTGTCTTTTAAGCGTTAGATACCAGTGGCGTACCATCCGGAGGATTTGTCATCGGGAACAATCATTGGTTAGGAGACCGACAAAATTGCAAGCTTCCCCGAACGAGGAATATTCACCTTTTGAGTTTCGTTTTTTTATTGGACGTGCACGGCACAATAGCACAGTGCAATATCATGTAGAAATCGAAGACAAGGTAAGCAAATGGATATTTTAGAATTTGTATCTCGAATGTATAGCTCTAACGATTCAAGTTGCAATGCGAATTACAATCAGTATGTAGCCCGTTTATACAGCAAATTAAGAATTTATCTCATTAAAATAACCTGTGAAATTTACGATCTTTTATGATACAATGAAATGCAGTTCTTCGTATTTGGCAGTTTCCTCCTACAATAACTTTATCGTTCACGTGAGTTTGTTATTTCGTTTTTTAATCCTTTAGCGTTTAGTTTTACTCGATCTATAAAAGCGATTATTTCAAGCATTACAATATCGCTGTGGGCATAGGCGTTGTTACGATAGTTGCGTCGATAGAGTCACTCATTTACACGGGATACACTCTTAATTACCAGCTTACGTATGAACATAAAATCTTTAATACTATTTATAGCCTTAGGAATATGTAAATGTACGTATATTTATTTTCTCAGAATACATTATTCATTCTTATTCTATTTTGTAGAATACTAGTCTTTCGATTAATAAACTAATGAACAGAAGTAACTACTTCGTGTGCGGGCGCACATACACACGCGTATTCGAAATTTTCAAACATTTTATTTTGTTACGATATTCTCTGTTGAGGAATGGCATTCAGTGTTTCAGGAAACATTTGTAATTATATTAAATATCTCATAATACCTAGAAAGATGAATCAATTTTGATGTAGAATCATTTGCGGAATAGTTGTAAACATTGTTCTTCATTAACCAGCATTTCTACGTAGAAGGTTGACTCGGGAGAAAAATAGAAGCTCGCGTACATATAATTACACATCACTGGAAGATGGGAAAGATTTTTTACCGTGCTATGAGTAAACCGAGGTATGTGAGTGTTTTGAACTGTCTCTAAGACTGGCAGTTCTCTGGTTCATTGATAAATAGAATTCTTAGAAAACACGATTAAAAAGACGAGTAAACAATGATTCAAGTTCACCCGTAAAAAATAGATCATTACAATAATTTGCTTACCAACTGTCGTATACTGAAATTCCGTCTACGATACACACGGTTTTCCACGGTTTGATACGTCTCATGTTAGCGATTGATATTTGAACAATCTGGTAATTGGAACCAACCTGGTGTAAAGTATTTTGATACAACGATAACAGGCTATTATCGTAGGACTATAACGAGACAGTTGTACGTTCCACTTCTGCCTGAACTCTTTCGCTTTCGCTGCATTCATGACGGCGATGATTATAACGAACATACAACGATCCATGTGGAACGTTTCACATATTTGATAAATAAATAATAATGTAATAAAATAGCGATAAAACAATCTAGAAGCTGCTAACCATAAATAAAAATCCTAACTTAATGCTCATAAACATTAAATCATGCACCCACTTCAATATAAGAAATGAATCTCTCAGTACAATAGACATAACAATATTCAATAAAAAATTAGTTAAACATATGAAATGGAGAGTTTGAAATAATTTACACTATATTGATCATTTGCCCATTAAAACATAATCTATGTAGACGGAAACACTTATCACCGAATCTTATTTTACACCTAAATAGAACATCGATAAAATAAATTTGCCTCGCTGCAAGAAAAGAATAGCACAGTGCCAAAGAAAATCACATGTTAGTTTTCGATTAACAGAGTTGGAAAAATTTCTAGTGAAATTTCTATATTGTATTGACGTTTCGACCATACTTACCTTATATCGGATTATTTGCATTTAGATTTATAGCGGCAAAGTGATTCATTACCTCACACTGCTAAATGTTTAATATTTATTAAATCTTACACACGAACATTCCAACGTTCAATCGTAACGTTTGGTCATTTCATATATATATATATATTATTATTTAATTTACACTTTGCAATTTGTCCAGTTAGAAATATGGTAAATCTTTCTAACTAATTGCTAAATAACATGTGGATGGATACTCCCAGCGGGATACCATCTTCCAGTTTGACTATTTTATTTCTTTAGTGAGGTCAATGAGATGTTTTCTTTTTGGTCTTCTCTCTATGAGAATTTTGTTTGTTTCAGCAACCAGCTGGTTTAGATGTGTTGCCGTTCTTTCCTTGTATTTTTCTGCGTACCGTCAAACAGAGCCAAGTTCAACCTTCTAGTCCCCCCCCCCCCTGACCAGTATAAATAGACGACCATATTCCCCAGTCATAGTCAGTCAGTCAGTCACCCGAATCAATATCAGTATCGTGTCATCGAAATCATCAGTCGAACGAATAAGTGCTACGAATCGGTATAGTGAATCAGCATAACAATTAGTGTAAGTATCACAGTATCGCGCAATCTTATAACGAATATCATCGAGCGAGCAACGCTTGCGATTAACTTTGTATTCTACATTTTAAAATATCTGTAAATATAACGAAATATAATTAACGAAATCAACTCGCTTCGTTATTAACTTAATTTGGTTTCACCATCCATCGCATAAGTACTTAACGCAGATGTTACTCGGTTAAAAATTCACATATACTTCACATCGTCAGTGGGAAATTGGATACAACGCATGGCCAAGGGTAGACACCTATTAGGTTTGCACCAATGTACAGAGAGAAGATAATATATTTATCATGAACTTCATTTCGTAAAATAAATACATACATTTTATTGCAACTTATATTTATATTTGGGTGTCTTCAATAATTTTCATGTTATCTTATAAAACCTTTTGTATCTATATGTCGGGTTAACGTTGGAATTTTGGGCGTTTGACGAATCTTCACTCGAATTGACCATCGTGATTATGTATTCTAGCTGATCATTTTTGGTGCCGATGTGGTGATTACAAGAGGTCACAAGTAATAGCGGACAAACGAGATGTCGATGACAATAAATTTAGGTTCAGTAACGAATCCACGGCCACGGGAAGACGAATCCGATGTCATACACGATCCGGGTGTGACTCAACGTACAAGTCGTACTCCTCTTAATAACTCTAACTCAATAACTAACGCAATAACTAACTCAATAGCTAACTCAGTGACTGACTCACTCGCAGTCCAAATAGAACTGCCCTTATATAGTCCTCTCCCCACCTCGCGGGTCTATCTTTGTTTTTAAGGAGAGCTGCCTAATTATTCCATACCTCTGTTATTACACGTCCCTCCCGTGACCGCGGCTACGTTCGGCGACTGATTATGTCACCTCGAACGCAAGCCCATCGTCAAAAACCTTGAGTACCCATATAACTATTTCTTAGTTTTGTTGCTTAAGTGTAGCTATCGTAAAAGTCTGGATTAGGGTATTGGGGGTTTTCCCAAATATTCCAAAAGAAAGGCCCCGATGTCCTTTCATCTCCGACATGTATAACATATATCCAGAGCAAACATATATTTTTATACAAATCAATAGTTTCTAATTCATAAGAATAATGATTTTGTACTTTTACATAGTTTTAAATACGTGTTCCGTTTTAACCTCCCCTCTAAAATGTGGATATTTTCAGGAAAACTTATTTTCTCTCGTAGGCGAATTCTTCGAACAAAGAAAGACGAAAGATCCTGAGTTGTAATATGGTTGCACTCGTATGCAAAACTGAAATCTGTCTTGCTAATGATTATCATAAGTTATTCGCGATATCTCTGTGGCTGATTTTCTGCTCCCCTAACTTTGACTATGACATTGTCCATTCGTTTCTTTTAAATGACCAAGACCATTATAAAAGTTTACAACCTTTTACAAAGATCGCAAAAAGGTGTGAATATAAAAGTCACCAATGATCGATATCGACAATGCCATGCATTCAAAGATACGCAATTAAACATGTTTTTTTGTTTCGTTCAATGACAGCTACATGTTTTCGAATAAAAAACGAAGATCATTAATTTTTTATTTACGTTAACACGACTGCAATAAACTGTGCGGCATCGAAGTGAAAATTTATGTACACGCATAAGAAGCTACTCTGATAATATATTGTTAACAAAATTTTTTAATTTTTTGTAATTACACTCCTTACATCTTTTGTAATTATACTTTTCACATACCTTGAAAGCGTGTTTCTTATCCTTAGCGCGTGTTGGAATTCTTCGTTCGTTCGTAATAGATTTTGTCGCAGCGTCGGTTATTAATTCCTCAAGCACAAGTATTTCTTCTTGTCATTTGCATAAAAATGGGGCAATGATCGTTGTTACGTAAATCGATTAAAGTTGGGTAATCAATGATGTTGAAAAGGCTCGCGAATTGATTTTTGACGATACGATCCCTGAAATAGGGACAAGGTCCTTTCATGAATATTGTTAGAGATACTTTTTCTCTGTATATTCTGTGGCAATCTTTTTAGGTGTTTCGGTGTTGGGGCCGATCCTATGGATCATCGCGTACTGCGCTGCCCGCTGCCTCCGGGCGTGGCCATGGTGTGCTACGCTGACGACACTCTGGTCTTGGCCGGAGGTCGCGGATGACACGAGACGTTGCGCGATACGTGCTGCGCGCGGAGTGGGCCTGAGGGTCTTCCCTGCGAAGTCGGAGGTCACCTGGTTCTACGACAAGAACAGGCGAGGGACTCCTCCGCCCGGTCTGAGCATAAGCATGGCGGGAGAAACCGTCGGAGTGGGATCGCGAATAAGATACCTGGGTCTCGTCATCGACAGCCAGTGGAAGTTCGAGCCGCACTTTGACTCCCTGATCCCGAAGGTGTCGGCGGCTGCCAACGCCTTGTGCGGCCTGCTGCCGAACATCGGCGGGGCGGGAGTCGCGGTGCGCCGATTATACGAGGGCGTCGTTCGGTCCCGAGTGATGTACGGGGCCGCAGTATGGGCGGACGATCTGATGGCGAGTCGCCGCAGCATCCTGCTTCTCAGGAGGCTGCACAGAGTAACCGCCATGAGAATCGTCAGGGGATACCGAACGGTGTCCCACGTGTCGGCGACACGTCATAGGCGAGAGACTGACCCCCTCGGCGAGCATAGAAGCGATGCTGAGCGGGCCACAGGAATATGAGGCTGTCCGCCTCTTCTGCGAGCGACTTATGCTCGCAAAGGAGCACCCTTGTAGGATAACGCGATGTAGGGGGATGGCGGTCAGGCGCCTAGAGCCGCTTCATCGCCGTCCCAACGGACCGCGATTAGAAGGGGGATGGCGCTAGGGGCAATGCCCCCCTCTAGCGCTATATTCAACAGTCGGGGAATTTTGAGGACTGGCTCGAACAAGAGGACGCGGGAGGGGGTGCAATGGAAAGATAATTCATAAGAGGTTCCTGGAGCACTTCTGTCATACGCCGTCATTATTATACGCTGCCGTTATTAGCAGCAGCAGCGGAGTGTCCATGAGGATTTCTTCAAGTGCAAAAAAAAGTCTCTTTAGGTGTTGGAAGATCCAAACGACTTTTTAAAAAAACTTTTACGGTTTATTTTTCAAGTAGGAAGTTCAACATTTTATCTAATTCTTCTAATTTGTATTTTACTGGTTGTGTAGCATATCTTCTATGTTCTTTTTTTGTTTGTTATTTATTGTACCATTAATTTCATTTGCTTGTGATGTACTAAACTTTTATGATTTTCAACATTAACCAATCAACACTCTTAATATTTAACTATAAAATTGGCAACGACTAATCGCTAGATACATTTTATTAAATTAAATGGGAAAAGTAAAATTGGAAAGAAGATGAACAGTATGGAGGTATGATACCGAATCATCTATAATTTATTTTCTCTTTGCTTTACTACGACCTATCCTTTCTACCTTTTATCCATTTAACGAAAATTCGATAATTAATAAGATCAAGAATCAATTTAATTCGTTGGAATGAAGAGAGGAAAAGAAAGGATTGGTATCTTGGTGAAATTTCCAGGAAATTAGCGCGGCTAATTCCATAGAAGCACGCCCTCGTTTAGAAACTGGAAGAAATTGGGGGAACAGAGCGATCGACAGGAAAGTTGGCGAGGTTGAATTAATTCGATAATACGCCGATCATCGCGCATCACGTCCCAATTCTTCGAACGACGTGACGTCTCGAGTTTCCTGCGCTTTTCGAGCTACCTAGCCGACCAATTGATCCACCAAGCTAGTGTGAAGGCTATGACGAAAAATTACAAGTTCCAGACACGTATAAAAAGTGTGTCAATAGGTCAAAGTGTAGCAATAACTGCGGTTCCACAGAAAATCCATATTTGTAATGTAAACATATATACAATAAGCTACGGCTTACAACTTGAAGAACTAGAGAAACTCAGTGAACAAATCGCAAAAACGCTGCTGTTGGCCGGGGACTTCAATAATCGCTATGATCTTTGGAGATCATCCAAATCCGCTGACGCCAGAGGTAAAATAACCGGACCAATAAAAAAAAGTTCGAACTTAACATTCTCAAATGTTAAGTCTGCAGCGCGCTATAATATAATATCAGCAATATAAGCAACGAATCCCTCAGTGGAATAGACTTAGCAATACTCAGCGCGATATTATCTGAACGCATGAAATAGAAAGCTTCAAATAATTTACACTATACTGATCAGTTCACCATTGAAACATAACCCATGTAGACAGAAGCATCTCCGTTGAAATCTTACTTTCACCTAAATAGGCCCAATAATCTATCGTCGGTCCTTCAATCGAACAGTCTGGCGGAAAAGGCCTGCGTGATCCTGACCACGAGCGTTTGCGGAACACGTGCGTGTTGGGGCTAAGACAAATGACCAAGAGATACTAAGGAAGAAAGACGAATTAACAGTCAGATTGTCAGTTGAGAAGCCAGAGAGTGTGAATCGAGAAGTCAGGGAGATAGCGTTGCTAGCGTTATCGAGAGAGTGTGGTCTAAATTGTTGAGGTTATTAGATGTATAAACAGAGAAACGCGCGGATAAATTGTAAAGTAGAAAACATATTTTAATACAGAAGTGTAAGTACAGGTAGGAATCATATACAGGTACTCTAATGGAACGAAAAATATAAAATTGGAGTCTAGCAAAGGCTTTTGTCAAACACCTCCAGGGCTACATCTGGGAAGCACAAAGATAAAATATGCAAGTAAACTCCTTGGATGCATCCATCAGAGTGAATTAATATGGATTCGCCGTATTAAATATTTAGAAGGATCTTGCAGGAAAAGGCTGAACTTCATCGAATTATTCAGCAACAATAACTGTGCAGCAGGCCAGAAAATTTTTCTAGAAACACACCAAGCACCGATTCCATCTCTGCCAAACTCTGTATCCATAACACGGCATTAAGGCTGCTTTTAGATGTATAGCGTACGTACATGTACGGCCAACGATATTCTACTCGAAGCTAATGATATGTCACTAGACCAAGAAAAGAAATTTCCGAAGCATTTAATAGGCCGTGAAAGTGAATGGGTGGGGAAAGAGGAATATCAGTGTTCTTGTTAAATATCAATTGCGAATGGGTGTTGTCACGTGACATAGGGCCAAGGACTAAACGTTCGTCGTTTTAAATTTAACAGAGTTGGAAAAACTTCTGATGTCAGGGTTCCTTTCTAAGAGATCTTGCGTTTTAATAGGTTTACATTCGTTGTATGAACATCCCTTTTTCAACAACATTCCGCGAATGATTTTTGTCTGTGACATTTATCCTCTCCTTTAAACGACAGGAGTCATTATAAAAATTTAGAAAAGTCACTTAAAAAAAAAGTCATTTAAGAAAGTCACAGGAAGGAGTGAATATTTAGAGGAATGTTAAATTTACTAATGATCGATGTCATCGATGTGACGCGTTCCAAGTGCAAAGATACACAATTAAACATGTTTTTCGCTTATTTTCTTATTTATGTTAAAAAGACTGTGTTATGTGACAAAATTTGTTTGACAATACAATGGGAATTTACCATTTATATCATCGCGCAAATTCACGTACACACATAAGAAACTACATTAACATGATACTATACATATTTATTAGATAATATTCCATGTGTATTCATTATATAACAACGACAACACTGTGGACGAATTGGATTTTTGCATGCAAAGAGAAACTTTTTTCTACCTATTCCATATGAATAAATGTTTTAGAACTAAATTAAACTGAAAGAGAACTAACCTATCACACGATAGATATTGTTTTATTTCTACGATGGTTTTAAGCCTGTGAAACTGGCAGCTCAAAGTGCAAATTTTTATAACATACTAACAAAATTCGTTTGTCCAAAATTGGTCCACATTTAGACAACAAAAATTTTCGTTTGCCTACCCTGTAAAAGAGGGTTATAAAGAAACTCAAAGAATCGAATAATAACATTTATGAAAAATCTTGACTGCATTTCCTTCAAATTGCAAATTTAAATCATTTGGATAAAAGCTGGTGGAAATATTTCGAGATGGTCCTGACTTTTGACTTAATCTGTATATGAAATAAAACTTTGGCTTTTTCGCATGTTCTGTATTAAATTCTCCTGATCAAGCTGGATCACATTTTACGTAGTCATTATACGGACTCGTGTGAAAAATATGGACTGCAATGATTTCGTCCTCGTGACACTCTGTGATGATTTAAGTATTACGTATTATATTATATATTAGATATAAGAGAGCTAGATGACTTCTCGTCGCATAGATCAAATCAGAGGAATATAAAAACAGTAATAAATGAAAATGAAATTTCAAGTTCTAAAATACAGTTACTGTAACAGTTAATTCAGTGAATACACCATAAAAGATAATTATATTCCTTCGTTTACAATAAACATAGAAATAAACTGCACTATCTGTGATGTTTACATATATATTTTTATACAAGAATATATTCTATTTCGTATCTATATATTACGCAAAATGATTATTTTGATTATTTTGGTAATTCTAGAGTCGTTTGCGTAACTGTTTGCGTAGGATACAAAAAAACTTGTTTATTGTGGTTTAAGATGATGATTTATAGCTCTGCATCACCGGATATATGCAACAAAGGCGACCCGAAAAATAGACCTTGACCATACAACAAGGGGATAAATTCTTTTATTGCCTTATATTCGATTCGTCGGAACAATATAAAAATAAAAATAAGTTTTGAGGAAACGTGAGAATTGTTCTAGACGCGATTACGTCGCGACTACCTTAGATGCGTAATTCTTCGTCCAGTGAACCTTCAACCTCGATTTAATGCGATTTCATGTTGATGGTGAATAATTGTGAATAATTATCCGTAACACAGCAACCAAGATTATTTATAGGAGAAGGTTATCATACATATTTCATTCATAATTGGTTTAATTACCAGAAAAAATTGTTTGCGAGTATCAATAATTATGAGACTTAATTTAAATCATATCGGAATAAGAAGTGAAAAAAAAAAAAGGAAAATTATAGGTAGCTGGTCATTGCAGAAAACAATAATTAATTTCTTAAGCGATAGAATAAGTGTTGAATGACTTCATAACGTTATTATTGCTAGGAGAGACAGAATTTTGTGGATTCAACTATAAAAAAGTTGTAAAAACGTATTTATATAAATGGATAATAATTTAAATATAGAATATGAAATAAAGTGTACGAAGAAATTCTGACTCGGTGTATTAAATTTTGTATACAATAATGTTCGAAGGACATTAGCACGGAACACAGACTGAGCCATACAGTATATCAACAGGTATCTAACCGAAACTCTTCGCAGCTTATTTCCGTAAAAAGCGATCCTCAATTTAATGATATATTTTTCATGTCACTCAATAATGCATTAATATCGTTCTTCTTACTGTAAAAATACTCTTTGCGTTTTGCAGCTATGTAGTTTTATAATTCATTATTTTTAATTATTCGTAGTTTTAATTCATTAGCACTATTAATATTCATCTACACAATCGACAGTGGCTAAGTACGAAAACTGCTACGATGAGAAATAGATAGATAGAAGTTCGAGACACGTACGTTAGGTGAAGCATCAAGACGAGTGAAAATATGCCATGGACAGGATAGATTTCAGGAATTTTAGGAAAAGAGTGATTTCCGTCAAAGTTGTGAAAACAGAAATGAATTTAATTTTCAGAATTCGGAGACTCGTAAATTTGGGCTTATGAAAATTTGCAACTTTCACAACTCAAAAGTTTGATATTTTGAGAATTAATAAACTCGGAAGCTCGGAAATTGGAAATTAGAAAATTCGGGATATCGAAATTTATGAAATCGGAAAATTTATCGCTGTTAACATCGCTGCGTCATTCATGTAACCGAATATTTATATTTATATTTTTATGTATATTTATATATGCTACCGAATCCATAGAAAAATTAGAAATTCATTTTACCCATCATCCTATCAACCTCTTAACCCTCTTCTTATACTTTCGACTTTTTCTTCTAGTCCTTATCCTTTCTACATTGATAACGTCTCCATTGTAAGTATAATGAAACTATTTCATTTGTACAATTTCGATGTAATATTACTATTGCATTATGAAATAACAATTCTGTTTTTCAGGGTACCCTGTTCGTTGCAATCGCTGTTTGTAGTTATAGTGTTTCTATTCTCTTATGTGCAACAATCGAAATGCCGTTTGCATCACTTCTGCCCTTTTATATTACTGCACGAAGAAAAGCGAAGCGACATACTCCTTCCTGAATTCTCCACGTTCGTTGTAGATGTATTTATCACGGTGATTATTATAACAAACATATAACAATCTACGGGAAATGTCCCATATACCTGTTAAATAAAGATATGTTAAATATACAAAAGTATAAGTGAAACGAAAATCGTGATTAGAAAGTGTGCGTTAAACTCAAACGCATTGAGAACATGTCGACTCATTCGACACACGCTTTATTCGATGAAATACAAAAATACCGGGTTTCTATTTGCGTCGCTATAATGCTCGTCAGTATAACCGTTCCTTTAAAATGTGTTTTTAGAGTTACACATCATTTTCATTGCTATACATGATACCTAATTTGTCCACGTTTCGTCGCATATCTACTGAGATTTATAGGTAAAACTAAGCTATACCCTCTTTACATAAGCACTTATATAAGCACTAAAAAAACTTTTGATGATTCTCTAATATGGATGTAACATTAGCATGGCAAGAACTGTTAGTTCTAAGAAGTTATGAATATTGAAGGAATATTAGAAATAAAGCATAATTCTTAGTTTTTTAAATATTCTTCCTGTTCTATTTCAACCGCCTGAGTAATGTACTAAAGTTTCAGGATTTTCAGCTTTGATTAATCAGCACTATTANGAAGAAGGTGTACTGCGTATAATTTATAAACATTTGCACTTCGGTGTGCCAGCTTAACATCTTGATCGACAAGATGCAAGGGTGCAAAACATAAGAAAAAAGATGAAAAATCGAGCAGAGTCGACAAGATTTCAATCAAGCTCTGTGTATGTTCGTCGAAAATGCAAAAGACGACGAGGAATTTAAACGATCCTAAAAGTATTCTTGGCAACAAGAAAACAGCACGGTCTTGTCGATCAAATAAAACGCACCCACGGTTAGTTTTTTCATGCCCGTTTGAGGAACCAGCTCGACGAATACGAATCTAAGAAAGGGCGTTCGTTACGCGTGAATTACGTTGCGGTAAAAGTCGATGAAATAAGAAGCCGTTCAAGACTTTATCCAGCCACGCGTATGAAAGTGGAATGTTAATTGGCCGCAACCAGCGAACGTAAAATTTAGGGAAGAAGCATTAAACGCGAGGCCGCGACCAAGAGTGACAGTTTTTAAACAAAAACAGATCGCGAAGGTGCCTGATCTATTTTCGATCGGCAAAATGACATAAGCTAGAAACGAGAGTAGGTCTGTATCTTACAATTCCTTACGTATCCCCTTCACTGTCAGTGACAGAATCCCACAGAAAAAGAAAGTGTATTGAATGTAGAATTATATTTATACATTGTTCTATTGCTGACTTACATTCGTGAAATGTTTATTTCCGATTCTGTTTACCATTGACGTATATTCATGCTGTTTCGTAAACATGTTTTTAATGGCTACTATGTTATTATATTTAACTCTTTTGAAACTGTAAACTCTCATGTAAACTGTATAGTTTACATGAAAATGAATAGTCAGGCTACCAGAATTGAAATAATTTTATAACATAATTGAATAGCTCAGTTAATGGTCCACACAGTTGGTCAAAAATGTGTAGATCATTAATTTGTTAAATTTATTATAGTTATAATCATCATTTTTTTTGTTCGAATATAACGCCATATATACAAAGACGGTATCTAAGCAGGAAACCTAATCTGTAACTTCTTGACCGCGGTCCAAAAAAAATTTTAATGAGCGAGATAAAGTAATAGATTGATAGTCTTCAGTTACAGCGTTTCCATAAAAGAAATGAGCATTTTAAAGCGATATATTTAAACACAGTCGCATTTTAATAGCAGCAATGAGCAATAAAATTATGGAAATTCCAAGAAGGAGACTAGCGCAGGCTTCCGCGTCAAAACCCTTAATCGTAAACATATTGGAAATTATATCAGCCGAACCTAGTTGGCTGACAATTCTGAAAAACTCACTTGGAAAATACAATATAAGGTAAAAAGAAACGAACATCAGAGGCAAACGTTTCAAATAACTAATACCGGATTATATAATTCAATCAAAGGAAATAACATGAGAAACTAATGCAACTAAAATAATTGTGATATTTTACATCATAAATGGTGTGTCCTGTAGCGAATACGCATTGTCGCGCTGTAATCTTATCAGAAACCGTTGAGTCTAGCTGCATTCGCCATTTGAGGCCGGTTCAACGCAGCCGCATTTTCGATCGAACATAGCAACAAAAGAAAAGCACCGTACTTTATTACGAAAAAGAGAACAAAATACATTCGTGTGGCTGCCGATCTTCCAAGATAGTCAGTTCTAATAATCCAAGTGTAAATCTCATTTCAAAGTATGAAGTGCGGAAGAATTTCGTGGACATGGTTATCCCTTCTATCTTTAACAAGCTTTTACATGTCAATACAAGCGACAGCGCTAGAACCGAAGACCACAAGGATGCTACTCCCAGTGTACGCGGTTTTGGAAAATGCTGATCTTCTAAATTCCAGCAGATGTCAGATGGAGATAGAAGAATTTCGAAATGCGGTGGATAACCAAATACTTTGGGCTCTCAGAGGTTAATAGAACTTTTAAGATACATAGCCGAATTCGGTTTCGCGAAGCTATCGCCTGTCAATTACAGCGAAAGGAAAGAAGGAGGCAAACTAAACGAAATACGTATAACCGACCGCGATTCAAAAAGCTGTACACCGTGTTTGCGATTGTGTTTCGTGACATGTTCTCGATGAACACGTTTATACTCCAGAAAATTCGACTCAAAAACGATAGAAACAACTCCTGTGCAACCGCGAGGATTCTTCTGATCACGAGACGATCACCTTACGTCGCGATTGTATAAGATGCGTAAATTTTTATCGAGCCACCTGCCGACCTTGAGACTTTCTTCGTCCGTTGCACAAAAAACCGGTTCCTTCGTAGGAAGTGTGTAAAAGCTATGATCGTCGTAGTCACTACTTTCCCGATCAGCTGATGCTGTTGCTTTCAAACGGTGCGCTTAATTTTCCCACCGCGTCAGATCCTTGTCGCTGATTGTATCACAACCTGTTTCCAATGAGATATCATGTGATTTTAAGCGTTGGATACCAGTGGCGTACCATCCGGAGGATTTGTCATCGGGAACAATCATTGGTTAGGAGACCAACAAGGTTGCAAGCTGTTCTCTGAAAATCGCACAGTATTTCTATCGGAGAAAATACGAAAAAACAATTCGATATACCGGAACCCGAATGAGGAGTATTCACCTTTTGAGTTTCGTTTTTTTATTGCACGTGCGCGGCACAATAGCACTGTGCAATATCATGTCGAAATAGAAGACGAAGTAAGCAAATGGATATTTTAGAATTTGTATCTCGAATACTCCTAACGATTCAAATTGCAATGCGAATTACAATCAGTATGTAGCCAGTTTATGCAGGCAATTAAGAATTTATCCTGTTTAAATATTATTAATATATAATATCATTAATATTAAAACATTTAATGAAATTTACGTATCAATTTTTACGGTTACGACGGACGATCAGAAATTTAAGAAGCTGCGTTCATTTAGAATTTGATCACGCTTGGACTTTGCTTACCGGCATCCTGCAGTATACACAATGTTGCCACTATGCTTGATAAAGTATTTCGTAATGAGACGCTTTTCATTGGAAAACTTTTTAATATACACTTCAAGCTGATCGAAGTCTCCAATTTGGTGGATGATCATCAATGGCTACTCTCTGCGAAAATGATCTCCATCATGTACGTAAACTGCAAGCTCGTAATTAAAAACTCGAATTTTTGTCTAGCCAGATATACGTCGAGATCTGCATCCGATAAAATACCTCCTAGGATCTTTAAAATTTTGATTACAGAGGAGTTTTGCTATCGTTGTGTATTACCGTAATAGCGGCCACACTATACGACGTGTTCGTCCATCAAAAGCGTTTAAATAAAGAAATGAGAAAGTCTATGTTCGAAAGTAACAACGCGATAGGTAAGCTACACATCCATTGGTACTTCGTATTAACTATTACTTATCACAAAACTGCGCTCGCGTTACCAATCTTACTGATTTTTACTGCCTGGAATTTATTTCATGGGAATGTATGTAACGTACGGTTAACTTTGAATAGAATTAGAGAACATAAAAGAAGAGAAACTCGAAACCGGCAATGAGGAAACGGCACCCGCCGAGTCAGCAAAGCAGAATCGTATCAGCCAATATCTTCTGCGCTTTTCAGTTCTCATCAATCTAGAGGAAATATTTAAACTGGAAAAGAGCGAAGATAAACTACGCTTATTCTACGGTTTGAAAACATTAACAATGGTATGGATTATTCTGAGGCACGTATTATTCTTCGGATTTCATATTATGAGTAAGAAATGAATTTTAACGATATTTTAATTTTACTACTCCGATCCGATTTCTGACCTACCATGTATTTTCTTAATATAGTCACTCATGTACACAGGTAACACATGCCTTCTATATACAGTGGACGACAATATACTCTCGCAAATCATAAGCAACTTCACATTATCGGTTGATACGTTTTTCTTTACGAGTGGTTTTCTCTTGTCATATACATTTCTGAAGGAACGACGGAAATATCAGGGAATCCCGCCTATAAAAAAAAGGATGAACGGATTTTTTCAAACGATTGTCAAACGATATATACGGTAAAGTATGATATCGATGCTTAATTAGTTCTATCGATGAGATTTCGATGATAATAAAATAAGTACATTAACTTCGAAGGCTCACACCTGCATATTTCGTCGTTATATTGATAACGATATTGACCTTTACCTGGGACGATCATGTCTCAGTACTTCTTCCCACGGAGCATCCACATACAAAGTGTTCCAAATATTGGTGGACTAACATACTTTATATCAATAACTTCTACAGGTGGGATGAGCTAGTACGTATACTTCCTTATAATTAATTTATTGCAAACATCGTTCTTTTACCACGAACGAATCGTTTCGGAGAGAAATACTGTTTGTAGTGTCTCACATGGAGTTGGTACTTGCCCAATGATATGCAGTTCTTCGTATTTGGCAGTTTTCTTCTAACTTTATCGATCACGTGAGTTTCTAATTTTGATTTTTAATCCTTTAGTGCCAAGTTATACCTGATCTCTCAAATCGACTATTTTAGGCATTACAATATTGCCGTGGGTATAGGCGTTCTTGCGCTACTTTCATCGATAGGATCACTTGTTTACATGGGCTACACTCTTAATTACCAGCCGACGTAAGCATACAAAATGTTTAACATTCCTCATAACATGAGGAATTTGTAAATATTCATATATTTACTTTCCTAGGTTGGACGAACAATATAAGACGCTGTCATACTTTTATATACGACCATGGTGTAGAATACCGCCATATCTCATAGGAATGGCCACAAGTGGAATGGAATTACAAAATGGAATTACAAATTGCATTTGTCAAAAGTAATGTATACTGTTTGTTCGTTAGACTTACATTCCTCTGCATCTTTCAATAATGTGATTAAATTTATGTTTCAGAAAAGCTTAATCGTTGGTTGGACCTTGGCAATTTTATGTAATTGTTCGATTCTCTTCGGACTCACGAACAAGAACATATCCTTAGGTCTATCCATTCTTTATTTGACCCTCAGTAGAACAGGCTGGGCATTAGGCATTGCCTGGCTGGTAGTTGCATGCACTACGAATCATGGCGGTAAGTCGATATTTTTCAAATCACTGATTAATGCGGTAATGTCATTCTTCTTACTGTAAAACTACTTTTTGTGTAACGCGAAATAATTAACGTTTTACAAACTACACCCAAGTATATTTGTTACGTTTGCAGGTATCGTGAACAAAATCTTATCGCTAGATATTTTCGTTGTTTTGGGTAAATTAACATATGGTGCTTATCTCCTTAACCCTTTTACTATACTTTTGGCTTACTCTTTAAATTATTATGTTTTCTACGTTAATATGGTCACCTTTGTGAGTATAATGAAATTATTTCGTTTGGACAATTTCGGCGTAATATAAGTATCACGAAATAACGTTTCTGCTTTTCAGGGCATTTACTCTGTTACAATGATTGTTTGTAGTTTCAGTGCTTCTATTCTGTTATCCGCAACAATCGAAATGCCGTTTATATCACTTCTGCGATTATATATTAGTGCACGAGGAAGAACGAATGAAGTTGATAGCAATAAATTAGTCTGAGTCTTCCAACTATTAAACTTATGAAAGGAAGTTAACCTTTCATGTGTAGGAATATTGAAAAGTATATCTTTATGGCAGTGATCTCTGAACTGAATGTAATTGATTGTTTCATAACATTTCCTCGTTCGATATTCATAATGTTGTTGGAATACCTGGGAAGAAGAATTAATTAAGAGAATCACCTGCGGAAAAGTTTTACACGTTTTTCATTATTAACGGGGATATTGTACATAGGAAAGTGTTTTGGTCGACGAAAGGAAGCTCATATACAAATAAATATAGATCACTGAAGAAGGAGAAAAAGTCTTAGCTGTGTGGTACACGGGCGACCTTCTCGCAGTTGTTTCTCATTCCTAACACTGTCAGTTGCCTTGCATGTTAAATAACAAAAGCCTTGGGGAACACGATAAAAAAACGAGTGGATAATGATACAAGAGCACGTCACAAGACCATGAAGGGAGCAAAGAATGATTGAAATCTAATTCATTATTCAAGATTCAAATGCATATAGTGTTCGAGACGCGGAGATCGAAAGTGATGTATCAGCAAAGATTATTTGTTGCAAGGAAGAGAGGCTGATGAAGATTACTTATCAGTACGAATAACTGTTAAACATATTTTAAACGGATGGTGTATAAATTAAGTGTTTGATGTGGTATGTCAATTTGAACGTAAGCGCAGACTTATCCGAAAAAAACGTCCGATGACATATCGAACGAGAGATGTTGGCACTGAGAAGACACGCTGATTTGTTATTTAAATGTTTTCGACTTTGCGAGGATGGTCGATTTAATGTCATTGGTCGTTGTCCTTTTATAAGTTATAAGATCACTGCTACTGGCACCTGGGTTACAGAGCGACTTGAACAATTCATATCGGAATAAGAAGTAAAAAAAAAAAAAGGAAAATTGTAGGTAGCTGATCATTGCAGAAAACAGTTAATTTCTTAAGCGATAGAATAAGTGTTGAATGACTTCATAACGTTATTATTGCTAGGAGAGACAGAATTTTGTGGGTTCAACTATAAAAAAGTTGTAAAAACGTATTTATATAAATGGATAATAATTTAAATATAGAATATGAAATAAAGTGTACGAAGAAATTCTGACTCGGTGTATTAAATTTTGTATACAATAATGTTCGAAAGACATTAGCACGGAACAAAGACTGTGCAATACGACAGTAGGTAAAAATACCAAATATCAAAAACGTCACGGATCAACAGGTTTCTAACTGAAACTCCTCGAAGCTTATTTCCATACGAAGCGATACACAATTTCGGTTAGCGACCTCAAAGCGTCGTTCTAGCATAATATTTTGTCATCCAGATACTACATAAAACGCAGAATTTGACCTTTATTTTACATAGCATTGTTCAACACATATGAGTTTTAGATACCGTGTACTATTTGACGAAATATGGCGTCATTCGTAACAGGCGAGCATGTTCTACTAGATGCGACATGGAGTCAATCGTCGATAAGACAATAAATGATATGGGGTGAAAAGAAATAAATGTTACGGATAACTATTTGGAATACAGGAGTTTTAAAACGTCAATTAGCCGAACTAATTGGGAGATAAAATAGTTCCTATAAGCTGTGTTTCAGATAATTGATTCGAGAAGAATCAAAACTACAGGAGATATGGAAAATAACACAATCCGTTTTAGATATAACAAAATGATTCCTTCTAAAAGTATCTGCACGTCTTCATTCATGTCAATATTGTTTGCAGAAAGAATAGATGAAACTAATTTGGCTCGCATTGTCATTTAGATGGTCACACGACATATTCTCAACGTGTTGAAGTGTGGTTGGTGTGTTACAATTTTTCACGTTTCGCACAACAAAGAAATACAATCTTTTAAACTTAATTTTTTATAAAACCGTAAATCTCCAATACCATTATCGCCAGCATTTAATAGCTAGTAATACACGACGCAATAAATTTTTCCCGTAACGTCTCTTAAAAGATTCAAATACCGTCTGCACCACTGACTGTGTCACCTAAATAATTATACGCTACAATTTCACTTTCAATTCCTAAAAGTTCACTTGTGAAAGGATGTGATGCTCGCATTAGCCAACATTGTAAGAATACATGGGCTGAAATAACTTGTTTCGTCCGAAGAAACAAAACTTTCTGAGAACGACGCTGTAACACCCAAAACCATTCCATTGAACATTCGTAGCAATATTTTTAAATTTCTATGCACATCGTAGTTTAAATAGGAGTTTTTCATAATCTTGTAATTTTTCAATTTAGCGGAGTATAATAGTTCGATCGGACTTAGTATCCGGATCCTGACTAAGGACACTGCGTGAAGCACTGGTTTGCATGAAAAACGATTATCAAACATCTTTTTGTGATCGATGTGAAACGAGTCAGCGCGTGGATGCCACGTAAGCTGACCCTGATTTTATTGGACACTACATCGAGTCAACATTACAACGGCAGTCTCCTGTTGTCGTTCAAACGGAAACGTCGATCAGAGCGTTAATAATATAATAGAAACGGTTCAGTATCTTTCGTGACTTCGAATCATCAACCTCTGTACCAGAATTTAGGTAAGAACAGTTCATTTTCAGAAAATAGAGTCTCACTGAAGCTCTTTTTTACAATATCTTCTCCACCAGACATGGAGTGAATAAGCTCTTCAGTTTCTAAGTATTCAAAGGAAGTAGGCATTCTTACTAGGGATACAATCAAGAAGAACTAGAAAATCATATTTTATCCAATTTAAAAAAATGCGTTGAGTGGCTTTGTTTAATGCTCAATACAATGGTTGCGTATTTCGCCAAAGTTTTCATCCTTCAAATTGTAAACAAAACACGACTTGCAAGTTTCTTTTGACACAACTCTTGGTACAAACGTCTGTAGTATAGCCTGCCATGGTTACATTTACGGTTAGGCCTTTACTTTTTGAAATCAATTGAAAAATGTAAGTAGAAAATGGCCCCATTTTGCTGTCCTTCTCACCTTGGTTCCAATTCACACATATTTTAATATTTATAACATTAACGACAACACGTATCATTCTACTCCTGCAATGAGGTAACACAAAACATCCGCAAAGTTGAAACCAATTCTGGAAGATTTTTTCGATTCATTTCGGGAACCGTTAATTCTAGGAAGAAATGCTTAACAGGTTCGGTATTACGTCACAAGAATCTACTACGATCAAATACCGACCGAAAAAAACCCAAAAAATTAAAAATTTATTCGACAATGTATCGGCGTGCTGACATTTCACGTTTTCGGTAAGCCACGTACAGTTAACAGTACTGCAATAATTTATTTGGGGTTCCGTAACTGAGCGATAATCAAGAAGATGAAATATTCGAAATCACTGTCGGCGTCTCCTACGTCATAAATTGTGCGTTTCTTGATGGATACGGCCAATCTTGCTGAGATCTTCCTAGAAAATATTGGTACACAATTGCTGCGCTGAACATTCCAGTCGTATTAGTAGTCATACCCTTGATCGACCATAGTATCGAGAGTGCGACAACGTACTTCATCCTATAAGACAGAATCATGATCATTCGTGCTTGACCAGCTTTTTCAATAGAGATTTTCAATAATCCGAGTGCAAATCCTATTCCAGAGCATGCAGTACGGAAAAATTTCGTCGTGGATATGGTTATCCTTTTTATCATCAACAACGATATACGCGTCGATCCAGGCGACCACGCTAAACCCAGTGACGATGAGGCAGATACTTCCGGCATACGCGATTTTGGAAAACGTGGATCTTTTAAATTCCAGCAGATGTAGAACGGAGATTAATGAATTTCGTAATGCTGTTGACAACTATATACTTTGGGGGCTAAGAGGTAAATAAAACTTTTAAGGTAGTGTGAATGAATTTCTACTGCCGGTAGATTGCGTACAAAAGGAAGGATAAAACAAATTACATTAAATACATAACACATAATCGTGTAACCTTTACATACCAACGTACAACCATAAACGGATATAGAATTCGAATAACTATACGCCGTGCTTGCGGCTGTGTTTCGTGACATGTCGCATCCCTTGTTCGCATGTAAAACGCATTGACAGCATGAAAAATTAATAACAGTAAAAACAACTCTTATGCAACGGCCAGAATTTTTCTAGGGACAATTATGTCGCGGTTCTATCAACTGCATAATTTTATGTCGAGTTGAACCTCGACCCCGAGTCTTTCTTCGCACCTTGAGCAAGAAACTTGTTCCTTTGTTTGAATTCCGGAAAAGCGACGGTCATAGTCGTAGCTGTTTTTCCTATCCCAATGAACTGCATTTCCTACCTTTAAACACGAAAGGGAAAATTCTGCATTCAATTTCCTTACCGCTTAAAATTCTTATCGCCAATTGTATTATCAGATGTTTCCAATGCAGTATCATATATTCTTTAAGCGTTGGACACCAGTGGCGTGCCCCCGGTGGATTTATGAGCGGGCATAATTATTGGTTAGGAGATCGTATGGGTTGCACCATTCTCTCTCAAAATCGCACGCTGTTTGTCTCAGAGGGGAAACGAAAGAACAATACGATATATCGCAACCCGAACGAGGACCATCCACCCTTTGAGTTCGGTTTTTTATTGGACGCATGCGACACAATAGCAGTATGCAATATCACCAAGAAGTACTGGACAAAGTAAAAACGTACATATTTCATGTACCTGATTAGCATAACGAATTAGACTTACAATGCGGATTTTTGCGACTGTGACGAACGTTTTTGTAACGACTTGATAACGCTTGGACTTTGTTTATCGGCATCCTGCACCAAACGACGATGTAACCACGATGCTAAATAAAATATCGCTCACGAGACTCTTCTCATCGGCAAACTTTTTGCTATACACTTCAGGCTGATCGAAGTCACTGATTTGGTGAATGATTATCAATCGCTCCTTTCTTCAAAGATGATCTCCATCATGTACGTAAATTTCAAGCTCCTAATCGACAGTCCGAATTTTTATCCTCAATCGACATAAATACAAGTATCACGATCGGCGTTCGACTAAATATCGAGTAGAAACCTTAAAACTTTGATTACAGAGAAGTTTTGTTATTGTTGTGTACGACCGTGACAGCATACGATATTTTCGGCCATCGAACCCATGTAAACAGCGAAAATGAAATCGTTGAGCTCCTAAATGAAAATACGAAGTATAAACGATACGTATTTGGTATTCAGTATTATTTAAACACGGTCGAGCAACCGATGTTACTGATTTTTATCTCCTCGAGTTTATTTCATGGGAATCTTCTATGTGACGTACGGTTAACTTCAAATAGCACACTTCGTTGTTTTTTCATTCTATCTGTTCTCTTCTATCACAATCGTTCGAATAATGTAGCAGAGTTTTGTGATTTTCAGGTTTTAATTGATCAGCGCTTTTAATATTCATCTATAAAATCGACAATGATTAATCACGAGAAAGGTTTTATTAAATTAATTTAAAATACAATATTGGAATGTTAGGTAAACAGCATGGATATATGTATAGAAATATACAAATAAAAATATATAATATAAATAATTCTTTGCTTTATATTCGTTCTTTTCACATTTCATTTATTTAATGAATATTCTGAAATTAATAGTATGAAGAATCAATTAGAATTGTATTCGCCAAACGAGTCTCGATTTCCGACCATGTAAAATCGTATTTCCATACCTGCAAAAACGTTTCTCGCATAATATACTAATAGAATTGTATAGAATAATGAGTATTAATCTAATGCAGAATTTTTAACACATGTACGGCTGCACTTTTGACGTAGATCTTATTGTCAACTATCGAGGCTTTTACTCAGTCTCTTAGTGCGCATCTCATAATTATGGACAGTTGAAATCATCTGCATATATTATTCCTATTCGTAATTATTCCAAGTTTGTAATATAGTTTGAATAAAGTATAATATTCGGACTGCAAAATTCTTACCGTCATTAGAGACAAACATTTTTTTTTTTTATTATTTAATTTGTATTTTACAATTTGTCCAGCTTGACATTTGGTAAATTTTTCTAACTTAATTGCTAAATAATATGTGGATGGCTACCCCTAGCGGGATACTACAGCGGGAAGTTACAAAAAAGTTGAATAGAATTTTGACACAATTTCACAAAAAAAAGTACATTAATTTTTAAGGTCAGCTCGGTCAAAGATCGTTTGTAACCCAAAGTATGAGGTTGGAAACAGCAGCGTCACAGGCGAGTGTTTCAAATAATAATCTACATGAGATTACGTAAATAAGTAAGGATCACGAAGAATGTTATTTTGTGTAAGATCTCTGATTCTTTTTAGTTTCATTTGACCGTTCAACCTTGTCTTTGTTTTTGCACGAGGAGAAATCCTCATGGACACTCCGCTGCTGCTGCGAATAACGGTTCTTATCGACTAAAACTCCAGGATGACCATCCTAGACGTGTGACAGGAGTGCTCCAGGAACCTCTTATGAATTATCTTTCCATTGCACCCCCTCCCGCGTCCTCTTCGAGCCAGTCCTCAAAATTCCCTGACTGAATTGAATATGGCGCTAGGGGGGGGGCATTGCCACTAGGCCCTTCTAATCGCAGTCCCAGTGATCCCACTCCGACGGTTTCTCCCGCCATGCTTATGCTCAGACCAGGCGGAGGAGTCCCTCACCTGTTCTTGTCGTAGAACCAGGTGGCCTCCGATTTCGCAGGGGAGACCCTCAGGCTCACTCTGCACACAGCACGTGTCGCGCAGGTGACCGTTCAACCTAATCGTATCCTTGATCGGACACAGTGTCGAAAGTGCAGAGCAACGTACCTCATCGCATCAAAGGGAATAATCTCTATTTAATAATTCAAGTTTAAATTTCATTTCATGACATGAAACGTGGAAAAATTTCGTCGTGGATATGGTTATTCCTTTTATTATTAACAACATTTTACGCGTCGATCCAAGCAACTGCGTTAGACCCAGCGACCGTGAGACAGGTACTTCCAGCGTACGCGATTTTGGAAAACGTGAATCTTCTAAATTCCGGTAGATGTGGGACGGAGGTTGACGAATTTCGTAATGCCGTGGATAAAAAGATACTTTGGGTCTAACAGGTAAATAGAACTTTCAAGGTATCTTGACGAATTTTGTTCGACGAAGCTACTGCCAATCGATTACGTCCCAAGAGAAAACGGAAGCAAACCGAGGAAAATACGTATAACCGATCACGATTTGAGAAATTATAACCCGCGTTTGCGGTTGTGTCCCGTGGCACATCGTTTCCCATGTTCGTACATGAAACGCGATTGCACAGCGAAAACTGCTGCTCGATAAGAATGAAAACAACACTTGTGCAAACGCGAGAATTCTTCTAGGGACGATTACGTCGCGATTCTATCAGATGCGTAATTTTTCATCAATTCACCCATCGACACCGCCACTTTCTTCATACGTTGTGTAAGAAATTAGTTTGTTTATTTGAAGCGCGTAGAGGCTGCGATCGCCGTTGCTGTTCTTTTACCGATCAGCTTCAACTGATGGCTTTAAATACGTAAATCCAAACCGCGCGGTTAATTCTCCCATCGTTTCAAATCCTTGTCACCAATTTTATCACAAACTGTTTCGGGTATATTATGTGTATAGCATGTGTTTTTTAAGCATTGGACACCAGTGGCGTGCCATCTGAGGGATTTCTCAACGGGAACAATTATTGGTTAGGAGATCGTCAAGTTTGCACCAATCTCTCCGTAAATCGCACGCTGCTTATCTCGGACGAAAAACAAAAGAACGATACGATATACCGGAACCCGAACGAGGAGTATCCACCCTTTGAGTTTCGTTTTTTTATCGCACGCATGCGGCACAATAGCACTATGCAATATCATGTAGGAATAGAAGACGAAGTAAGCACATTGTTATTTTACAGGTTGCATCTCACATTTATATTTCCAACGATTCAAGCTGTAACGCTACTTGCAACCATTTAAACAACAGGTTAAGGGTGTACTCGATTAACATAGCCCATAAAACTCACATACAGCTTTTTACAATCCTAATGGACCATCAGAGACTTGAGAGATTGCGTTTTTTTTAGGATTTGATCACGCTTGGACTTTGTTTACCAGCATCGTGCAGCAAACGCGATGTAGCCACGATGGTAGATAAAACATTGCACGACGAGACTCTTCTTATCGGCAAACTTTTTGCTATACACTTCAGGCTCATCGAAGTCTCCGATTTGACGAATGATTATCAATGGCTTCTCTCTGCGAAGATGATCTCCATTCTGTATGTAAATTCCAACCGAGTAATTACAAATTCGGATTTTTGTTGCCGATTGGAAGTACTATGTACAGGGTGTATAAAAAGTAAGCGTAAAAAGTAAACCGTAGCGTGATTCTACATCTCAGGATTGGTGGAGATTTGTGAAAGAATGTTCTTGTAAAATTGGGTGGCAATGCTTGTTGAGGTCAACATTTTTTTATTGTTATTTATTACGAAAAAGAAAAACTGCAAGGAACCGTGGTTCGGGAATAACCTAATCTTCTATATCGATTCATTTTTACAAGCTTCGTCTAAAGTATTTTTTTAGTTTGCACAATTAAGTAATTATAAAAGGAAATACCTTAAGCAAGGGGAGCTAGCTTCGTGAAAGTGTTGAAAGATATTAAAAGAAACGTATTATGCACTGAAAATTAGTTCTTAGATTGGCCACCTGATCTAATACTAGTCGATCTGTTTTATGGGGCTACATAAGGGCAAAAGTGATGTCAATGACATCAACTACGAAATAGGATATGAAAAGTAAATTCATGCCACATATAACTCCAGCAATGTTACCAAATGTTAACAAAGCTATTATCACAAGAATAAATATGTGTTTGGAGGCGAATGGGAAACTCTTTAAACATTTAATAAAATAATTGTAATAAGTATTTAGTTGTACTTATTAATTATTTATAAATTAGGATTTATTAATAATTAATAAGTAAAACTTTATCTAATCCACCTTGTATTTCACGATCGGCGTCCGATTAAATATCAACTACCAACGTTAAAATTTCAATTACAGAGGAGTATTGCTATTGTTATGTGCTACCGTGGTAGCAGCCACAATGTACGACGTCTTCGTCCATCGAAAGTGTTCAAAGAACGGAAGGATATCCCCTACGCCCGGAAGTAACTACGGAAAGCCACACATACACACATCGATACGTGGTATTAAAATACTATTTAACAAATAATTTCAGCCGAATAACCAATCTTATTGATCCTTATCGCCTCCAGCCTATTTCATAACAATTTATATAACGTACGATTAACTTCGAACAGAGCTGAAAAACAAAATAGGAGATAAATGCGAAACCGTCGACGAAGAACCGGTATCCCAAAAGACGAAGCAGGAGAACCGTATTGGCCAATATCTTTTGTGTTTTTCATTCCGCGCCAATGTAGAACAAATATTTAAACAGGAAAAGGGTGCAGATGTTTTCCGTATTTTCCACGGAATGAAACTATTAGGAACCATGACACTTATTATGTACCACACAGCCACCTACTCAGGTCATGTTTTGGGTAGGAAATGAATTTTAATCGTTCCTTAATTCTGCTAACCCGATCGATCCGACTTCTAATCTAACAAGTTCGTTTTTTATCCATTTTATACAATCACGTGCACAGGTAACAAAGTGCACATTTCAATAAAAGACGATTTATTCGGGCATATCTTAAAAAACCTCGTATTTGTGGTGGATACATTTTTCTTCATCAGTGGTTTTCTATTGTCATATACATTTCTGAACGAACGACGAAAGAAAAAGGCAATCCCGCCTATAGATGAAAGGATAAATGAATTTATTGAAAAGATTATCAAACGATATATAAGGTAAAGAGTATAGTATCAATGCTTAATTAATTCTATCGATGAGATTTCGATGATGATAGAATAAATACATTAACTTCGAAGGCTTACACCTGCATATTTCGTCGTTATACTAATAGCGATATTGACTTTTACCTGGCTTGATCATGTCTCCATACTTCTTTCCACTGAGTATCCAAATGCTAAGTGTTCCAAATATTGGTGGACTAACATACTTTACTTCAACAACTTCTACAGGTGGGACGAGCTAGTACGTATACTTTCTTATAATTTATTTTATTGCAAACATCGTTCGCGTTACCGCGAAAGAATCGTTTCGGAGAGAACTACTGTTTGCAGTGTCTCACATGGTGTTGGTACTTGCCCAACGATATGCAGTTCTTCGTATTTGGCAGTTTTCTTCTAACTTTATCAATCACGTGAGTTTCTAATTTCGATTTTTCATCCTTTAGTGCCTAGTCGTACCTGATCTCTAAAATCAATTATTTCAGGCATTGCAATATCGCCATAGGCATAGGCATTGTTACGCTACTCTCGTCGATAGGATCACTCGTTTACACGGGATACGCTGTTAATTACCAGCCTACGTAAGCGTATAAAACGTTCAATGCTATTTATACCGTTGTGAATATGTAAATATACGTTACATTAACTTTCCTAGATTAGACGGACAATATAGAACGCTGTCAGAGATTTATGTGCGTCCGTGGTGTAGAATACCGCCATATCTAATAGGAATGGCCACATGTCACCTTCTTACAAAATGGAATTACGAATTACATTTATCAAAAGTAATATATACTGTTTGTTCGTTAGACTCATATTTTTATCTGCATCTTTCAATAATGTGATTAAATTTATGTTTCAGAAAAGCTTAACCGTTGGATGGACATTGGCAATTTTATGTAATTGTTGGATTCTATTCGGATTCGCGAACAGGAACATACCCTTAAGTCTATCCATTCTTTATATGGTCTTCAGTAAAATAAGCTGGGCATTGGGTATTGCCTGGCTGGTAGTTGTATGCACTACGAATCATGGTGGTAAATCGATATTTTTTAAGTCAGCCATCAAATGCAATAATGTCATTGTTCGTGTTGTGAAAATATGCTTTTTATGTTTGCAGGTATCGTGTACAGGATCTTATCGCTAGATATCTTCGTTTGTTTGAATAAATTATCGTATAGTATTTATCTCATACATCCTGTTCTAGTAATGTCGATACATTCCTTACATAATTATCCTTTATTCGCTGATGAGATCGTATTTGTAAGTACATGCACTAATATCATTCGAACAATTTCAACGTAATGTTAGTACGACGTAATAACGTTTTCTTTATTTTTCAGAGCGCTATGTGGTTTATGATAGTTTTTATCAGTTTCGTCATCTCTATTCCGTTAACCGCAACAACAGAAATGCCGTTTATATCGCTCTTTCGATTGTACAATCATTCGCAGAAAAAAACGAAATAAATAAATATATAGTGATAAATATTTCCAAGCTTTCTAATTAACAAACCAATGAAAAGAAGTCGCTCATTTGTGCGACCGCACACATTACACGCTCAGTCGGAATTTCCAAACATTTCGTTCTAATACGATACTCTATGCGCGTAATGTGATTCGTTGTTTCAGGAAACATTCACAATTTTATTTCAATATTTCATAATAAAAACTTGGGGAGGAGGATCAATTTATAAAATCATTCGCACAAAAGGTGCAAATGTTCTTGTTTATCAACTATCGTTTTGCACGTAGCGAAGTGATTCGAGCAAAAACACCAAGCTTGTATACAAATAATTTTACATCACTGAAAGATAAGAAAGAATGTTTGTTGAATTGATCGATTTCCACGAGTAGCCTGTTCATGGCGACCTCGCTCGAGTTGTTTTTCGAGATATTCCTGAAGCTAACAGTTTTCTTCTTCATTAATAAACAAAACTCTTGGAGAAGACGATTAAAAAACGCGTAAACAACGATTCAAGTTCACCCGTGAGAAATAAGTCACAACAATGTTTTGCATACCAACTGTCGCATACTGCAATGAGTATGAATATCTATATCTACGATACAAACTTTTCCATCATGTTTGATACATCTCATGCTAACGACTTGCATTAGAACGATCTGGTAACTGGGAGCAGTCCAGTGCAAACAGACTGATACGATAACAACTGGCTCTATTCACGTAGAACCATAACGAGATATAGTTTCCTAATTCCACTTCTCTCTGTATTTATCACTGCGATGATTATAATAAACGTACAACGATGTTTCACATACCCGCTAAATGAAAATGTGCTAAATGTACAAAGGTATGAGCGACGAAAAATCGTGATATCGATAGAAAGTGTGCGTTAAACGCAATGGGAACCTGTCGACCTATTTGGCACACGCAGTCGATGAACTGCAAATATGCTGGGTATCTATCCAAGTCACTGTGATGTTGGTCAGAATGACCGCTCCTTCAGAATACGTTTTTAGACTTACATATCACTTTCGTTGGACATGTATAATACTTAATATAATCGTGTGTCTATGCTATTTCCTTTTTATAAGCCTTTGATGATTCTCTAATATGGATGTAACATTGGCATGGCCAGAGCTGGTAATTGTATAAAGTTATGAATATTAAAGATACTTTAAGTTTAAGAAACGCATTATTGTTTGTCAAATACTTATACTGTTCTAGTGGAATAATGCACTGAACTTTTATGATTCTTAACTTTAATCAATCAGCACTGTGAATATTTATCTATAAAATTAGCAATGACCAATCGGTAGATACGTTTTGTTAAATTAAATTGGAAAAATAGAATTGAGAAGAAGGTGAGCAGCATGGAAATATGATATAGAATCCTCTATAGTTTATTTTCTCTTTGCTTTATTATGCTCCTTCTTTTTACGTTTCTTCCTTTTAATGAAAATTCGATAATTAAATGGCAAGATCAATTTAATTCGTTGTAATAAAAAGAGTCGGAGAAAGGATTGGAGCTTTGGTCAATTATTCAGGAAATTATCGCGTCTAATTTCACAGAGACACGTGCTTCGTTTCGAAACTGAAAGAAATTAGAAAACGAAACCATGGACAAGAAAGTTGACCGTGTCGAATTAATTCGATAATACGCTTATCGGCGCGCATCACGTCCCAATTGCTCGCACGACGTGGCGTCCCGAGTTTTGCGAGTCTTTGCAACTTCCTAATCGACCAAATTGATTCAGCTATCGAAGCTATTACGACGACTATTACGACGAGAAATTAAAAGTTCGAGACACATAAAATCGGTGAAAAATCAAAACGAAAGAAGGTTTGCCTGAAGAAGAATTTTTTTCTATCGGAGTCGGGAAAATAGAAATAAATTTAACATACGCCGGATTTGACATTTGTGACGAAAATTGATATTTTCGGGATTTGAAGAGTTGACATTTAGACTTCCTAATCGACCAAATTGATTCAGCTATCGAAGCTATTACGACGACTATTACGACGAGGAATTAAAAGTTCGAGACACATAAAATCGGTGAAAAATCAAAACGAAAGAAGGTTTGCCTGAAGAAGAATTTTTTTCTATCGGAGTCGGGAAAATAGAAATAAATTTAACATACGCCGGATTTGACATTTGTGACGAAAATTGATATTTTCGGGATTTGAAGAGTTGACATTTAGAATTGCGAAAATTTAAAAGTAATGGAAGTTCGAGCACTAGCAATTTTGGAAATTCGGAAATTGAAAAATGTGAAGATTTGGAAGATTTGAAATATCGAGAATTAAGAAATCTTAAAGACCTGCATCTTCTGAAATTTAGACTTACAATTTTCCATTTCGAAAACTTTCAATACCTTGAGAAATTTCCTCGCATAGAAACGCGTATACACGAAACTTGTAAAATCCTTTACACTTAACCGTAAAAGCATCTATTTCAAATTTTCACGAGATATCGAGAGAGAATACCAAGGTACGAACTACGTGTTTTGACATTTAACGTGACAGTCAAATACGTTTGTAACTCTGAACAGGAAAACGAAGCGTCTCAAGCGAGACGAAACTTTGCTTAACTCGTCGAATCATCGAATAACTTCTCACCGTGATCCTGCTTTTGTTAATTTGTCAACTAGAGAATACACTCTCGACCAGATAAACGTGACAGGAAATGATACGTGAATCCGACACGACTGTGTATTTCAACTTCCAACTATATACTGTACATAATTCTGTTGCAACATTCCTGGGCAAACACGTGCATCTTTGATCAAACTGTAAACAAGACGAATTCACCTTAAACTTGGATATCTATATTAATTCCATTTCCTTTTAAAATTTTGCTTCCGATTGATCAAATTGATCTTAGAGGAAATTAACAGTTGAAAAGGTGCTATTCCAGTTTGAAAATTATATTATTAAGTTAGAGCGAGTCATAAAATTATTCAGGCAAACAAATATATGACAAGAAAGGAACGAAGCAAGAAGAAATTTTTAATATTCTTTTAGTCGTAATACGGATACGTAGTTAAGAATAATAATAGATAATAATAAAAGATACGTACGAGAAAATTTACGGTTTGTAATTATGAAAAAAAAGAACGAATTGTGATAAATTTTTGCATATATCCGCGTGAAAAAATTATCGGTACATTTCATAAATCTGTATTTGACAGAATGATCTTTTTATTTTATATCGTATCGTTTTTATTTTTTTTTTTTTTTTTTAATTTAGATTAATTATAATTACAGGAAAAATGAGTAATGAAAATTAAAATCTTAATTTATCTGGCATGCAAATTTTCCTGAATGTATAACGCATTTATGAGAAACATCTTTTTACCATTTCACTCGCTGACCACAAGTAAACTACAGAAAATACTTCCACGTTCCTCATCGCCTAGCCAAAGTGTTTGTTAGTTTATCTTAAAATTGAGATTTCTCAGAGGTTGAAGCAACGCGTGGCAAAATATTGATTCTCCGTCTTCTATCAACATAAACTCGTGCGAAAGCGTAGTGGTGGCCGGCTAGGAAAGCAATTTCCATAATCAACGAGCAATTTGTTACAAAATTTTGCATCTACCCTTGCTCTGCTTCAGACTCAACTCGAACCAACGAATCGCAGCGAGAAATAGAATAACTTACACGTCATTATACCGCGCTATAGAGATATATCACAATACAAAAAGAAAAAGGAAACAAGTAGATATATCTTATACTTATCGAATTGGAAACATAGAAAAATTTGTCGTATTAAATTATCCTGTAAACTTCGTAAAATCGTAAATTACATGGAGATAGATAGAACTACGTAGAAAACGAGATACGCGTGATCAGAAAAAAAAAAAAAAAAGAAAACGAACCAAATAAATCCATAAAACTTCCTGCCAGTCGGAATTTTTGAAAAAGCAGAATCTGACTCGTAACGCGTCGTAAAGCGTGAAATAGCTTGAATAAAGTTACTTGAAGCGTTCTAACGTAGGAAGTTCGGAAAAAGGGAGGAAACCCAACGGAAACAGGAAGCGTCAGGGTGGATATCGTACGAGTATATCCGGCGCCGGTTTTCTGATACAATGCGCGATGAAAGGGTCGCTGAAAAGTGGCGATGTTAAGTGGCCCTCCCCGTGTATTTGCTCGCGTACAATGGGAATTACTTTGTCGAGACTCTTGCCCGTCCCCGAGTCATCGCCGTCTGCGTACGAATGACTCTTGTATCGACATCCTCGAACTTTCCTCTCTCCATTCTCTCCCTTCCACTTCTTTTCTTCTTCGTACGGAACACGCAGAAAAGTATAAACTAGCAAATCCGAAATTTGTTATATACAAGCGTGAGCACTATGAAGAGAAGACGAGACGATTGTACGGATGTGTATTGCGATCTTTCCAAGAAATATTGGATATTGTTCTTGGATATCGTGGACGATATTGGATATTGCGTCTGAGAAGGGGTTGCGCGATAGTTTAGTGCGATATTCGACATCGTGGTAATATATTTTTGCATAGGAAATAGTATAAATTACAATCCTGATTTGTTTATATTCTTGTTTTGGTATTAATTTACTCCGAAACATGGAAGATGGTACAGAAATACTTTTGAATATCTTTAGGTACACCAGGTGCTGTGCATTTTTTCACCTTCAAATTTTACATGAATACATAAACATTCTATACTTATTGCCATATAACTAGGTGCGTATGTGATTAATATCGATCTTACGAACTACAACCTGTTTCAAAAGGAAAACACATTCAAAATGTCAAACATCGTCAAGTTTTATTTTCTATATATGATTAATATTCTGATTCACATCGGTGGAAATATCCAAAACGCGATCAGAAAATACCTTCAAACTATCGGACAATAATATTAAAAATTTCAAATATCATCAACTTTTACCTTCTGAGAACCCGTTCAATATAATCCATATTTTTTATCAACGAAATAGCTGGAAACTGTATCGAGGTTGTATTTTGAGCGACGATTTTTTCCGATCTTCGCCGTTTAATCATCTCCGTTTTTCACAATTTCAATTTGTTACCACGACCGCGCATAATTTTCAATCATTTTCGCCTCCTGGAAATCACGATCGATCTTTGACGGTATACCGCGCAACCACCGAAACATCGACGATGTTAATTAATAAATAAACGATTGATTGCAGCGTGAATCCATTTTAATTAAAATCGAGATAGATCCGTCGATTTGCACGCGTTCTCTTTCCTTCTCTCTTTTTCCATCTTGTACATCTACGGATCGCGTTCGGAATAATCGATTTCAATGCCTTCTAATAAACCAATTCTATTGTTCATCAGACACTGATATCAGACTGTTTGTTTTTTCAATTAGCAAAAGTACACGAATATTTTCCATGGTACAGTTGTTTACTTTTATTGATACAGCAAGATATTTTTGTTTTGTTATGTTTCATTTTGTCATGGCTTTAATTCTAATTTATTATGTGTAATATATCTAGGCTTACATTAAAGAACGATAATTATAGTATTCACTTAGATGAAAGAATTCTGCAAAGGATTGGTGACAATTCAAATACAAATTGTCGAAGAAAATGATCTATGTTATCGTATGAACCAATTACTGTTCCTTCATCTTCGAATCTGTGCAAACGTAAAAATACGTAAAAATAGAGATTCGTCTCGTTCTTTAAATACTATGGCAACTACTATAAATACTTTCGAGCTTCCGGACATACTTGCATACTATTATTAATATTTATTATGTTAATAAATTCCATCAGCGTAAAAATGAATTTATAATTTCTTTCATTCATCTTTCTACATTTAAAATAACTGCTTGTTCGCTTAACATATTCCACTCTTGCATTCTTGCATATTATATGGATTTTACACGTCCTTTCGCATTAAAATTAGTCTATATATATAAAATAGTCTATATATATAACATTCTCAATAAAGTAGAATTTTATCCATAAGAACCTGTTATAACTCCAAAACTGATGATATTTAAATGCACATATTTATTAATATTTTTGCTATTATATTTTCTTTTATATTTCTTTTTCTTTTTTTTTCTTAAACCTTCTCTCAGGTATCAGACATTATTTTAATGACATAGCAACGAAAGGGGCACGTAAACAGGAGCATCGATATTCCCGATGTCAATCGATAACCAGAGCCTCGTTGTTCAACGACGTTATATTATTTATTCGCTCTCGTTCACTTTCTAATTAAAATCTTCGTTTCGATGCCGTGTAAATTATCACGCGTCAACAATCACGGTAATAACGATGAATGTCTGCTGGTTTTCTTGCCTCTTCCGTGCGAAATGCCAGTCAGAGATCGAATGGAATATAGAATCGTTTTGCGATGACTGTGATTGTGCTCCAGGAAATATCGGAAATATTTGCCAACGGATGGACGTTTCGAGATAGGAACGCGTAATGTTAGAAAATAAGAGGTGAATTTTACAGCATTCCTCTCAGTTGAACGAGTTACGTGCGAATTGTTTATTATTTTGAAATATGAACTAGTAGTTTAAACAAAGCTACCAATAATAACGTGGTAAACTAAGTGACCACGGTATTTACAAATATAACTAATATTGTATAATTGTCGAATCTTGAAGATACATCTTTTCGCTGTAGCTGGAGTTTATCGCTAGTCCACTTCTAATTCAATTTAGAACTAGCGTAGAGACGATGTCATTGAAGAACTTCTATGTATATTGTCTTACGAAGGAACAAAATCCGTATCAAAATAATAAATATTTCACCAGAAAAAAATTACACAAATCGGAGACAAAATAAAGATTTGCAGAATGCAAAGGATATTTGATACCACGAGCAATGTAAAATTATATTACGCTGGCAACAAAGTGATTGCGAGTTTTGTCATTTGGTGGTAATGACAGTTGCCAACACAATAGAATCTAAATTAGAAGAAAGAACAGCGACGAGAAAGATATTAATTGAGTGTTTTGTTTCTGCTTGTATAACCGTAATGTTGAAGAGCACGATACAATAACATAAATTGATTGGAAAGAATTTCAAATCAGGTATTGTATCAAAGCATCATCGACTCTTAACGTGTTCAATTCAACAACTAAATTAAACGCTCTTGACAAAGAATATTTTTATTGAAACCACATATCGTCGAATCAACGTTCACGCGAACTCCATCTAAGTATTAGGTTGTAGTAGTAGATTTAAGAAACAGAATTCTAGCGATAAAAAGGGAACAGCAGCCCACACAGTTTCAACTGCGTTCGTCGCGTGCACGTATATACAAACATAGAAATATTTTTAATATTTCCGCGTTGCAAAAATTACTTTACAAATGGAACAAGAAATTTGATTAAAGAGGATCATCCTTTACGATTGAAACTAAAAGGAAGCGAAGCTTGTATGCTCATAATGCAATACTTTCGCACAGGTAAAAAATTCTTTGTTAGTGCTATGAGGTTTTTGTAAAAGTCGGCAAAAACTGACAGCTTTTACAGCCAGTGGAACGACGATTGAAACCTCCCTCAGTTTTATATGAATAGCCATTTGAATTTGCATAAGATCCCAGATATACATACAATAGTATAGGATACAATAGCGATCGATTTCACTTGCAACAGAATATACGTATGAATGTAATTCGGCTTTCAGATTTCGTTTCATATATAAAAGTGGCTAAAAAAATATTTGCACACCGTTGTCTTATCATAGCGTCCATTAGGTTGTCCGAAAAGTTTCTTTCGTTTTATGAGGAAATAATAGACGCACAACGTTCTTTGTTTTATATTATTTTGTCGAATTACGTACGATCCATTTTGTTCTGTCGAGATAAACACCGCGACATTTCACAGACTTGGTTTCACGTTTGTACGAAGGTGCACTGTTGTAAAAAACACGTTTGCGGAAGAAAGATACTATTCGCTCTGTACACGAGCCCCATAAAATCCCAGTAGAATATTACGATCGAAAGTATGAATTTTGATGCATTTACGCAAAATTAAAGGATACAAAATTGTATATGCAACGTGCAAAAATATATAAAATACGAAGAAGAAGAAATATAAAAAGCTTCCTAATACAGCACTATAATGTTTAATAGAGTTTAATAAAGTGCCATGTTGGTGAATTAGTTTTGTATAGGAAAAAATATAATAAAGAAATAAAGAAAAATACGTAGATGATTGAATTCATAATACTTCTCCTACAATTTCATGCCAACCTTTTGACTAAACTTGTAAAAAAATATGATACTAACGCAAGATGATAATGCGCATTTGGAAACAGATAATTTGGACATTTGGATTAACCGGTCAGATCCATTTTCAACTTACCACGAGCGGACGCTGATATCGAGTTAACCAGAATGAAGTTATTTCAAAAGCGTTTCACTGCCAGGAAGACTGTTTTATCGTGTTTGCGTGCCTGTTGTTCGAAATTGTTGAATCTGAGACTCTCGTAAAGCGGATAGCAGAAGGACAGAACTGAGATGTGATCGATGGATCGTATTAGCAACATGGGGAAGAGACTTGTAAAGGGGATTTGGAATCTCTATGTTGTAGCTTTAAAATCTCTGGGAATTGGATCTTAATACAATTTAATCTCCAGCCTCAGAACGTTAGAATTTAATCCGAATTTTTAGTATTTTAAATCTCAAGGAATGGAATTTTAGTCCTTGGAAATGTTGCGTTTTAACTTTCTATATCTCAAAAACTTCTAAATTGAAATCTTACACTTGATCCTTAAATAATGGTCTTAAATATTATCAAATCGTTTGCAGATTAAAATATAAACTTTGCATAACTTTTTCGTGTACGAATTATTCTCATTGTCTTAAGCTGTCGTTTATGAAAAAGCCTTTCAAAAGTCAAACGGATCGACTTCACTTTTTATCAATTTCATTACGCAAGCGTACGATTAATATTCGATTGTCAAGAAATAAATAGTTTATTTAAGTCGGTTTATTGTAAGACGATGACATAAATATAAAATCAATCTATGGGATTGATCAATGTTGTTCCCCACTTTTTCGCCACTTTGTATGTTAAATTGCCAATTTTATATATTTACCTGCCAATACATCTAGCAGCTGCTAAACTTCTTTGGTTAAATTGTTACTCTATTTGATTTTAATTTATATGAATGAATAATTAATTCAATTACAGTCTGACTCATTTGACTATTCCTTCGCATCATTTTATAAATTCTCGAATTATCTTCTACCAGAAAAGAAACTAGTTGTCGGACTGCAAATTTATAATAGCCTAAGCGATTCCCATTCCTTCAATTCCGACCAGAAAATTAAGTATTTTTCTCATCAACCGTTCCAGACGCTCCTCGAAATAACGAATTAAAGAAACCATTTAATCCCTGACAGAGTTCCATCTTACTTCCCCTAACAAGAGCAACGAGGAAACGAAGGTTAATAATTTCATATAAAACAGCATCGTGAAACCATTGGTATATAATCGAGAACGATCTGCGCTATGAGAATCGTCGGTTCGTAAAACAGGAAAAAAGAAAACAGCGATTAGCTCTTTTTATAGGAATTAATCGATTAACTCATTTAAATGTTCGATTTTCTATAATAATAGAGGAAATGATATAGAAGTATTGATTATTCTGGTACATTTAAATTATAAAAAATAGATTGATTTATGACAAGATCATATTATCGTTTACCAGAAGAATAATATCTAGATATTCTGTTTTCAAAAATGAAGGTTTTATTATTCCATGAAATTATTTTATAAAAATGTGTTACGATTCAAAAGCTGTTCCCCTTTTTTTAGTAGTAAACGTTACACATTGCAACATTTTACAAAATTTTAATAAAGACGATAAAGATCTAAATAATATTAGCAAGATTAAAAAATGAAAGAAAAATTTTCTCACTGCTACATGCACAGATAATCGTATCTTCCTTATGCTATATACTGTACATGTACTAAATATCTTCCATCTAAAATCCACTTCTACGTCGTAAAAGTTTGCACAGATTATCGGCAAAAAATTTGCAATTGATTGTCCATAGTTGAAAAATGTAGTTCGTCGTTAAATATCCAGCAAAAGCTAAACAATACGACATTCAAGATTAAAGTAAAAAATATCAAACAAAGCTACTTAAAGGTATTCGAATAACAACGTGAACCATCTTCACAAATCCATAGCGAGTTTTAATTTTTAGAAATATACAAAACCTAACTATAAAAGCGAACTATATCCAACCTGTAACTTACAATTTAATTAATGCGAATTAATTAAAATTAAAAGTCAATACAAAATCGACGAAATAATGTTCAAGATTCGAGCGACAAATATTAAATAAAACCGCTCGAATGATTCTAAACAACACCGTGAATCGATTTTTCTATTCCACGGTGAACTTCCCTAGCATCCGCTGTTTCTACAGAGTCGAAGCACGGCGCGTTTTTAACGCGTCTATCGATCATCAGTGGCCAATTAACCCAGTAGGCCGGGCCACCGGTTAATTGGAACAGCACGCATTGAAATGCGCATTCAGCTGCGACACGCACGCGTCGTCCTTCCGGAAATCGCTAATTAGCTGGTAAACTGAAGCCCCGACCAATCGCGATATCTTGAACGTCAAACGCCACGGATTACCGAAATTCGTCGCGATAGAAACAGAGGAGATCGCATTATTCCCTAGGGCGCGTGCTCATTATCGTTCGGCAACGACCACACAATGCGATTCGAACGATCCAAATAGAACAATGTTGGTTTAGCTACACAATTTCTGTTTCCACGATTAGTCCACGTAGATTGTAAGCTCTTCAATTCGTATTTATCATATACCATCATATACCATAGAAAAATGAAGATGAAGCTTATACGAACTATTTGATTGGCAACCAAGTGATCGCGGACTTTGTCACTAGGTGGTAATGACAAAATTCGCGATCACTTTGTTGCCAACCCAATATCATTCGTTATCATCATCGTAATTATCGTTCGGATAGGAGGTTTTTCCTTATTATAGAAAATATTGTATATTACTTTTATAATTATGTACTATTATTATATATGTCGGGTTATCATTAGAATTTTGGGCGCGTAACAATTCTTCATTTGAATTAGCCATCGTTTTGCATATCAGAGATTATATTTATAAACAAGACTTTTACAAAGCTTAACGAACAATAAGTTTAACGAATGCTATTGACAATGAATGCAATCAATGAAATAAATATTAAGAGGACTCGACGACTGACGATTCAATCGTAGGACGGCAGAGGCGTCGAAATTCTAACGAACGAGCGTGGAACAGCGACCTGGTCGTCGAAACGACATCACGTCGCACGTGCCTCTGACAGATATCGTTTTCTCGGTCGTCCGGCGTTCCAACGATTCCCCGGTGATCGGTGCACCGGTAAAAACGGCCGAGGAACGAGACACCCGGTGCTCGATGAGTTGCCGCACGCGCGCTACCCGAACTCCGATCGAAACAACCAATTTCCGGAGACGTCGTCGGTCGCGACGTCGACCTAATGGCTCGTCCGACTCCTCGTTACGATGGAATCTAGTCGGACGCGACTGGAATCGAACGGAAACTGCGAACAAGAGAACTGTTGCACGAAACGATCCTCGGTTTTTGCCCTCGCAGGATGCATTTCGAAGCACTGAAATTTATCTCACGAGCTTCACTTTGAACGGTTGGTTATCTTCGTGGCCATGGAATTGATTATGAAGTGAGTTTATTATAAAGTGAGAAATTTATGATATAAATAATTAAAGAATGAGAGAAAGCAATGGTAATAGTAATATGATATAATAATATTAAAGGTCCAGCAATTATCATTACGAAAATATAGAATTCACATTTTAACATTTAACAGTTTTCTTTGAAAACTGTTGAAAAGAATACATATCATACATAAGCACAATTTGTAATTTTCACATCTCACTATTTCATTATTTACAAGAAAATATATCTTCAGCAAAAGCTCAATCATAACTCCATACTATACTCTTATACCTAAAAGACGATATTCGTCTGCTGAATTAAACAAACATCTTAGCTTCCACGAGAACGAAAACACATTGTTCACATAGCCATCATTTAATAGCTTCCCAATAAACTTTACCAACTTCAACACCTACAATCCAATCTTCATATTCTTAATCAACCGTACGCGCTGACTTTCACAAATTATCATTACCAAAATACACAATTTACATTTTACGATTTAACAACTTCCCAAAGAGTATCGCCAAAAATCTATTTATCATCTCGTCTAACAATACCTAAAAGCTAATATTTCAATTTAAGAACCTTCCAAAGAAAATTTCACAACGAAACGATGTTAAAATCTGCGCAACTCTGGACTTTAACGTTCATCTGCTTAATCGTACGCGGAATTCTTTCCAACTTTCATGTATTCTCATCAGCATCAACCCGAAACACGGGAATTTCTCATTGTGTGTGGAGAAGCAGAGGCATCAAACACGCGTTGGCGTCTCGGGAGAAGCAGAATATTTGCCTTCCGTCACGGTGTGCACTATGTCTGGCGCATAACAACACGAGGCTAACAGCTTCCTGTAGGTTCTCTTGAGCGGGTGCAATCAAGGGAACGAGGGGAATTAACAGGGGGAACAGGGCTCGTTCACAACCCCGCGATCTGCATCTTGTTTGCGGATGGCCGATCGAACGTTTCGTAAACACAGGGAAATTCGCGAATGCAATCCTTCGGCTGTAATCCGCTCGAGAACGTTATCCAATGCTTCCACCTGCACGCGATCAATCGACCACCTTGTTTTTTATCCACGTGTTTAATTTAATAGCCTTGTACGATCAAATGATCTTCTGATTCTGATAGAAAATATTCAAACGTGCTTCTCGGATGTTCCTAACTGTTAGAACCATCGACGTTGGTTGTATAAAATTTGTATCGAAGAAATTGAAACGAAAAGTGTATCTACGACTAATCGATAGACTCGGGATTTTCATGCAAAATTTTTTAGACGATAAGTGGAAAATTTCATCGAATGTATACAATATGGAAAAATATATGAAATATCCAAAGTACAGCGCCTTTTATAATACTCGATAGATGAGACAATTATCTATTTTTTTTTTTAATTGCATTTTCAAAAGTATGAATTTGCATAACAAATCCGCAGCGTAGTAATCAACCTAATCAAGCCTTGTATCCTAAATTTCAACTTTCAATAATTAAGCTTCTCGCGGGTACACCGATAGATTTCTAAGTTTTTTTTACATTTTTCAATTGTTTTACTGAACAATTTATCAATCCCTTGAAGGATTGATCGAAAAAAACTGTTGGGCGAATAAAAAACGAAGAGGAAAGTAATTTATCGCAGGATTAGCGTTCAATATTTCAAAGAACGAATGATTATTTACTTCAACACGTTCTTCTTTTCAACTTGTAAAATTGATCGTTGTAACTATCTTACGGACAGCTCGATCATGAAACGTGATCATTCACAGTGAAACGCAACTTCCATTAGGTAATTCTAATGCGGGTTTCTCTAATTCCCTTCCACTTAAATAAGAAGCCTCACCTAGTTTTAATGATGTTACGTCCAAAAGAAAATCTCCAGGAGACTTGTGAAGTAGCTGGGATAGGCACAGGGAAATTTTTAATTTTCTCCACTCTGGGAATTTCAGTCGCGAATGATACGAAAAGAAGCAGAAGAAGAAGAGAAATTCCTGCGACGGTGTGCCATGGGCGAATGTGTGAGGCAGCGTTTCACTAAATCGAAAAGAGTTAATTGAGCCGATTATAGTAGCCTATAATTTTCGCGTGTAAATATGCGATGATCGTCGAGCCGACGTTAATCGATACATAGAATCGGCCTCGAAACGTTTGTAGTACAGCAATCAACTCATTTCGTTGGCTTTCGGTACTTAGCCGTGCTTCCGATTGATCGTGTATTTGATCAGCTGCAGATCAACGGGAAATAGAGATTAGCGTCCAAGCACATTTACGTGTTTTTGCCTGACTGCCAAAATCATGATTCTGATACTCGTCATCGAAAATTCCCACTATTTAAATGCAATTGCTATCCACACGAAACGGGAGACACGTGTTTCTTTATACGTTTATGACAGCTTTTAATTAAATAAAATTTCAATTCCCCTTCGGACGTGTCCATTTCGTTTTCTAAAATTCAATTATAAGAATGAGCTTATCAATTTGAGTTGAAAATTGGATACCACATTAATTTCTCCAGGGATACTGGCACATGTGTGTTCAGCATGATTCTCAGTAATATGATGATTTCAATGTAGATTTGTATTTTCATAAATACAAGTGAAGATTTAAGGATTTAAATTGAGGAGATCTTTTACACGTTAAATATCCTGATTTAAAATGCTCTATCTATTATTTCGAAATTGAAGACAAGTGAAACTTTATCATTTATGCTAAAGTATTAAGTATCTCGGCCTTCGAGAATTCGGGATTAGCATAAAGTTGATTTAAATCAGATTAATTTGAAGCTACAGTTTCATCTGAATTGAAATGATAAATTTTGTTCTGTTTGATTTGTTTCAATGAAATATATTCTAACTTGCAATCTCCTGGTCTTATTTCTTCTGAACGTTTTGTCACGTTAGAAATATATCTCTGCCTAAAGGGACCAAATGGAAACTCAGACTTACCAGTGCTAAATAACGTCGTATAGGTACTATGCATATCTACAGTTATACGTGATCACTCGAAACTAAACTTTGATCGTTTCAAAGACATAAATTTATCTGTTCACAGGCAAGCCCTCTGCAAGTTCAATCGCCATTCCGACACAGTTAACAACAAACTTCTGATAACGTGCCCCTAAATGCTTTATTGAATTAAATTACTAACATTAACAGTGGCTCATATTAAACTTCACGGAAGACTCATTTATTCAATCAGATCTACACGACCTTCCGTAAGTACATATTTGGACAGTTCCAAATTATTGTAAATGTGTAAAATAAACTTCAAACGAATGTCCTCGATCCAATTACGACAGATCCAAAACATATTGACCATTGTAAAACAAAATGACAATCGTTAAAATTGAAACGTTTAATTGTTCATTGTAGATAGTTTCTCGACCCATTTTTCACATTTGTATTTTCCAATCGAAATTTGTCACACTCATGACAAATTGTCTCTCCTTTTCATGTAGCTTCTCGAGAATGTATATATGTTAATGGTATAAGCGTATATATGATTAGCTTCGAGCTTTGAATTGGCCTTTAACAAATGCTATTTAACATCGCCTGCTATCGCCAAGTTCTGATTAATTTTTTACACAGTTCGTAAAATCGATCGTTTCATATGTAACAACGTAACGTAATAAACATCTGACAATGAAACATTTTGATCGAATTGCACCACGTGTTTAAAAATACTTACGTACGCTAGTGTAGAATTTCCAACCAGTGAGAACTTATTCAATACGAAGTTATTCAACTGAGAATCTTCCGTCGTCAAGCGACGCATTTTTTCCAAGACAGATGAAGTTTTAACGGGATTACTTTTCAATAGAGCCGAGTATCACTTCGAGTCGGCTTATCTTAATTTCAAACCAAGTTCGAGAGGGCTCAGAGTGCATTTTCACGAACCGAGCAACGGGCTCTTTCAGCTACTGATGCCATTGCATTCTGTCTCCGGTTTGGTTCCACGCTTTTATTTTTTCTTTTTCTTTTTTTCTTCTCAATTCCCTTTCTCTCGTTTTTTCTTCCCGTCTTCGTTTTTTTTGCAAGGCTTTCGCGCGAATGCAAGCTTTTAAAGACCTTTAGCAGCGGCGGTTTCAGAGGCGCTGTTCCGGTTCACCTAAATCTTTGCTCTATCGACTGGAAAGATCTGCTCGTCGTCGTCGTCGTCGTCGTCGTCGGCGCGTTGCGATCACGAAAGCCGAAGAATTTTTTTTACGGATCAACGATTCGCCACGCGTTCGCCTAATTCAACTGGAAATGCGTTCTGACAGCTATTGACCGACTAACACTGACACTTTTCCCTTGACTTCGTCTTTTAAGGGCTATTCTGCTTTAAAATGTTACTTTTCAGATACCTTTGAGATTTTCTTTCAAAGAAATCGTACGACGTTTTCAGTCGGTTTTCTTGCGTACATATCTGTTAATGATTGGAGAATGTTGACCATTCTTTTCATGTGAAAATAATGAAAAGCATGTGAGTTGTATTACGTAGAGCCTTCTTAAAAAATTGTTCTAATGACTGACGCAGTTTTCATTATTCTGTTTATTTGAAAGGAAAAACTGAAAATACGTCTTGATTAGTAGGGTGTATCTATGAACCAGAATTTTCAAAAAATACTATTTCTTATTATTTGTCTATTAAAGATACTAGATATGGAAAAAGATTGAAAGAATCAATACTCAAACTTTGAAATTCTTTAACTTTTTAAAATAATTCTTAAAATATTCCTTACATTTAAAATATAATGTTTATTTCTAAATATTTAAAATATTTCTTAAAAGAAGAGTATAGGCATTTTGAGCTCAATTGATGACCCAGTTGTGCCGCCACACAGTTAACAGACTAACGTGACCTTAGGAAAAAAATGCAAAAGTCGTAGTTAACATCGTCCCGTGTTATTAAAGTTAAAGTGTGTTGACCCGAAGACAGAGGATTTGAATTTCTTAAAAGACTTTTCAAAGCTTCGAAATTAAAGCGTTGAAGGGTGTACTTGAAATTGGAAATCGAGATCCTTTACTTGCATACCATCTTTCTGAAAAGTCTCAGGTTTTATCGGTGGAACAGGCTGGACGTCTAAGCTAGCGAGCTTTGAAGAAGAGTGCTCAACGTTTGGGGTTCGTTGGATCTTCTAGTTTATGAGGCAGTACTCCGTGTTACATCGTAAAAAGACGGCCGAAATATTCGTATTGAGCTAGTAAAAAATTCGAGCCAGCAAACCCTGGAGAAATACACGGGAAGTGGAGGATATTCAATGTGCCAGACCTGGATATGCTTGTCTTTCGAGTGTTCCACTTTATGACTATCACTACACAAGAGTTACGAACGCATTGATAGAGCTAGGCACTTGTAATTTTGAAATATGTGCCGATGTGAGATAAACCTGGAACACGGCGAATATGTGTATATACATTGATAATTTCCATAACTTTAAATCAGAAATGCTACACCTATGTACAGACATACGCACAGAATTTAGTTAACCTTTTCACAACCAAATATTTTTGGAACGTGAAAATAACTTATTTTTTTCAATTGTTACTAATAATTACTATATATTTAGTAAATATTAGACAATAAATAATATCGTCCAATATTTAGTATATTAATTAATATTATTACTGATAGTAGAAATAACATAATAAAATCATTATTGATAATAGATATTAGATAATTGATTTGGTTAATAATAGACAATTTCTCTGATCTTTTAAAATAATACATATTGTTTTAACTATTAAATACTAAAGGGATATTATGCTTTAGACATTTTATATAGTTTCTTTATAGCTTTTATACCTTCATTTTATACCTTCAAATTTTGCATTAGTCCATAAAAATCCGCAGTTTATTTATTATACTATTCGAGTTAAATTGATTTAGAATCGTATGACTGAAGGTAATAAAACAAGAACCTAATAAAACAGAAACCTAATCTCAACCTAGTATTGTATTAATAAAATAGTGATACCTATGAGTTATAGGTTCTAACAATCGTATTAAAATTGTAGAAGCAAATATATATGTAAAACATATTGATTATTTATTAAAATACTTTCATGAATATTCACATTTCAAATGTTTCAAGTTTAATTTTATATGCATTTTAAATTTAATATATATCTAAAGAGTATGTGCCCTGTGAAATTTCGTTATCCGACATTCAATTATTCCGTAAAGCATAATTATATTATATAAAATGAATTTTTGCTCTGAAAAACAAATATTTCTCTATAAATGGAATATTCGTGGACAATTAGAGAGTGACAAATAAATCATAACGAAATATGTACAATTATATCAAATTACAGTGGATTTCGAAACAAAAGCTTTAAAAACAAAGAGAAATGGCAAACAAACGCTAATGTCAGCTTAACTTCAAGTATTTTTTACATTCATAAAAGCTATACATTTGAAGAATTAAAACAAAAAAATTCAGAATTTACCTGCTCAATTTGAATAGCAAAAATGGCGACATCCAGTCTGTATACAGCAATCATCGTAGGAATTGATTTAATTTAACAATACACTTCACGATTAACACTATAACCTATCACACACTTGTTTCGCTGTCAATATCTATATATCACATATTAATTTTTATCATAACACTATCAACAACACTTAAAAAGTTGCAAAACAGTCTGGAAAGACTAAAAGACACTACGAACGACGTAATTCCGCGAGACGAACTGAATTTGTAACACTTGATTAGTTTAAAACTTCCTGTCTATATATTACAAATCGCGATATAAATATAATAATCATCTTCAGTCACTTTAAAAATATTTATATTAATTATCAATATAATTTTTAAATTGTTTGATTAAAATTTAGTAAATAGTTTTATTAAATATAATTAGATTACTGTTTACCGTAGTATTACAGTGTTTCGTAATCCCGTTCCATAATGGCGTCAGTTACCGGAACTTTCTAATCGTCGTAATAGTCTCAGTTTTGCACTTTTGATCGCGTTATACTTTAACGTGTTTCACAGTGAAATGTAGTTCAATAAAATAAAAGCACAATCGAGCACAAGTTGACAAGGATAATAATCAAACCAGAAACTTAACAGTTAACCAACATACAGGTATGTAAAAACAATTTTCTATGTGGTTAATTTCCCCGCGTTGCGTCACGTCCTAATTGATAATTTCTCAGCATGCCATTTGCTACACTGTGTCATGATTTTTTCGCATTAATTCACAGTTCAGCTCGTTTCATCTAGAATTTCATTAATTATTTGAAATCCTGTTTGAAGAAGATATCAAATCAAGTTTCGATACCGGAAATATAACCAAAAGAGGTCGACTTGGAAATACAAGACGTGGCTTCAGTTCATGATAATGTGTATGCAGTATGTGCCGGGTACTCCGTCCATCTACGTCCTAACCGGGCTTCAACATCTGGTGCGATGGAATTGTGATAATAATTATCCGAACATCGTCGAACCAGTGCAGCGTGGAAATTAATCTTTCGAAGTAATAACGTTCATCTACCATTCTATCGCTACTAATGATAATTATTCAACTTCGACTGTGCAGGTAAGTCACTAAAAGAATATGGTTTTCATGACGCTATTCGTTCGTAGTTGTCGTAGTCATTTAATGCAACTGCTGACAACAATTAAAGTATAAAAATTATATTGAGTTGGCCAAAAAATAATATCGATATGAAACTATACCAGACTGATGCAAACAATTCTCAACGCTAAAGATTAGATACTGCTGATATTTCAACATTTCCTCGTGTGGTATAGATTGGAAATTTGATCGTTACTAATCTCAATAGATCCGCCAGAATGTTTAATGTTTACCATCGGTAAAACTAAAATCATAGAACGTTTTGAACTATCTTTGCATCATTCTTTCATTCACCATGCACATCACAAATCTTTTTTGCTGTTTGTATTTTTATCTTCATCTTATCGGTTTGTATCTTTTCGACAGTAAAAAGTTATAACTGTACGAAAATACGTCTTCTCATTGTTCATGTTCAAATCAAAATAACTAAAAAAATTTAACGAAATACATTGAACATCTTTTTAAATTGCGCGTTAAAATCTCAGATTGTAGACTATAAATGAGTTTTGTAGATCACGAACAATCTCTTGCTTTAACAATGTTTACATTACGTATTTGTCAACTCAATTCAATATACAGTAGTCAGTGTTGGATTAAAGCTATTGAGACATGGGACTATCGACAAGCGGAGGCCCCCTTCATAAAATGAGGGAAGAAGTGAAATGAATTTACGTAAATAAAAAATGAAATTTATTCTTTGATCAATTATATCTAAATGTCCCGTTATGTTTCTTACAACACAGCTATTTTGTTTTTAATCTCTCTTAAGATAATTCAGTCAGTATACTCGTAAAATAGAATGTACTTTTCATGGAGGATTTATAGTCTATAGGCTATAGCCCCCACCTGTACATACACTATACATATAGAGTAAAGAATTTAAGATGAATGATGTATGAAGATATCTATAACGCAATGGAAAGAATCAGTTTTCATCTCGCGTGCAATTTATTGAATTTTATAGATCGATTCGTGAATTGTGTATTGACTTGTCGTATCTGTAATCCGCGATTCATATTTTAGAAGAGATTAATTATGCAGTGCAGGACTTTTTCCAATGTCATCTATTGCACTCCAGTCTCTTTTTACGAAATGAAAATCAACAGTTATCAGTAAAGAAAATTAACTTTTAGATTGAAAGAGACTCATCGATATCCCTACGAGTGTTAATCAGACCAGTAACCTGTCGCAATTGAGGTTATCTTCCTCAGAATCTCACTTTTCTCGCTCTTCTTTAATATTCACGGATGAAAAACGACAACCATTCTACTGAGATTTCTTTCGAACCATTTCAACCTCTTTGGGTCACTCACTTGCAAGACGATTAATGTTTCCCCTGTGTTTGTGAGGTTAACCACAGTAGGTAATATCGCGCCCTCTTTCACTTGCATTAGCGTCTATTGCGATTTATGATGATGATGATGTTTTTGCGATTCACTTTAACCTAACCTCGCGATATTTCTCTCCTTCCTATAATTTCATTGGAATTATTTATAACATTATTAACGTCGTAGCTTGGTCTCTTTAACGAGTGGTTTGGATATTTACACATAGATCATTCAACTGACGACTGTGATTTGCGGAGAATATCGACTTCAATCAGAATTGCGTAACACCCTGATATTATCCCAGCGTTGCCTGTTGAATAAAGCAAGATGCATAAAGCATCAGCCGGGTAATGTGTATGCCACTGCTGCATCCGTGATTTATACCTACATACGCACACAAGCACTCACATTTCCGGAGGTACAGCCGGGAGAAATGGCATCTGTTACCATTTACCCGTTGTGCTGACTTTTGCTTCTGAAACTGTCGCCGAAACGACGCGCGTATTTTTTTTATTTTCTTTGGCTCTCTCTCGGAATAAGTCACCCTTTGTCGTAATTAGTTGTTCTGCGAAATGCGAGTCGGAAACGCGATGTCGATACCGAATATCACGTGATCACGAATAAACTACGATAAAACGCGATCGTATTTTTCTAACCTGTTTTTTTTTTTAGTTCGTTACGAGTTACGTTCCTGAGATACGTTCGAAATAAATTGTGACTTGTGATTCGTAGAGTATACACGTTCGTCGTATTTCAAATAGAAATATTACGATAATATTTTTTGATGAATCTGAAATCATATTAATCCTATTTTTTCATTCTTTTTTATTCGCTTTTATTTCTTGTACAAGCAAATGATAGAAGGGACAATTGAACAAATTTGAACACGAATTTCATTGATCATGTTAGGGGTTTATTAATTCTCCATTCGTGTCCCTATACGTTCACCAATGGAATTAATCGCATTCTCTGTAAATTTTTGCAGTACGAAAATACAATGGCCCGGGACTGTCGAATTCAATACCGGACATTTTATTTATGACAACATGATTTGTACGCGTGGTATTTTAAAATAAATTTTTTAAAAGGCCAATAATGGATGGCGTTTATCGGTAGTGTCATGGCCGTACAATCCATAGACCAAATTCACTGCTGTGCATTCTACCACGCGAACACAGAGACATTGTACGCCATTGGCGTTGTTAATGGCACTGATCATCGATTGGTTATCGATTAACGTGCACGAAGTATAACTTTGCTCGAGTTCTTTTAATTCAACACAGTAATTACTTTTCCATTGAAGGTTGTCTTCCCAGGAGTATAATTAGAAATATTCAACGTATTGCATAAATTTAATTGGGTTGAATTCTTCTTTTGCACTCTTTGCACTAATTTTTTTTCTTTTCTTATTAATTATATAGTATAATTCACTTTTCAATTGATAAATTGGCCAAATTTAGTAAGAAACGTTCGTTTTCTTTGTAGGTTAAAAAACATTAAATTTAGGATTTATAAAATGAAGCAAGGAAGTTTGAAGTTAGAAAAGAAGTAGAGGAAGATAGTTAGAATAAATAATACACAACGTCTTGTTATTTGAGGAGTTCGCAATAAAATTAACTCTCGTGAAATTTTTCGATCTTTTAGGTAACAATATATGTAAGGATTTTAGTAATCGAAAGCCAAATTCATATTTAGCATTCAGTGGAATCATAGAAAACGATCTATGTCAATACGAATTTCTACCGATATCGTAACTTATTGTTAACTTACTCCTTCTATAAAAGTAACTTTTGTTAAAGCTAATTTTTATTAGAATAGCATTTGCCAAATGAATAGAGTTATTTCTGAGTCCGTGTTAACAAAGTTAATATTCATCAGGGTGCCACAATCGTTGCTTTCTTAATTAATTTTTTATAAATAATTGTAAATGTATTACTGCTTATTCGCTTTTTATTTCTATTGTTTCTAGGTAACATAGTATGAGACGCCTTACTCCAAATTTAACCGTATTGTTAATCATATCCATTATATTTACAATAATATTTACATTAATATTCTATTAACCATTTCTTGATGAAATATTCAAATACTTACATATATATATTGAGGAAATATAAAATATAAACGTTATGCAGCAAAAATGTTCTCTAACACCCTTAATATTTAAAAATCACAGGAAAAAAGTATAATAATTCACATTTTTTATGCTTTATTTTGCTCCTCCTTTTATTTGATTTTGGACATATATTTTTACACATATAGCTTCATCAATATATTGATTATTAATAAAATTCATAGATATCTATTTCTAAAAGACTCATGCACCGTTGGATTTAATAAGTCCTTTTCTAATTATGTAAAGAATTACAAGAATCGCGTTTATCGGTGATCCGGTAGTAACAACATATGTATATCGGTAACAATATCGTTAACAAGCACCGCCATCGAACTTCGGTCTTTATTCGAGAATCTCTGATGCAAGGCAACCGCAACCAGCCTGTTCAGGGTTTCCGAGAATCCATGGCTCTCTGGATTTCCATTACAATTTGTAACTTGAAACTTCTCCGGTAATACCCCGAATGGAATATTAACCTTTCGCAACTCCTGCACAGTGATTAATACCGCGGCACGACAACGAGATTGCATTGGCCGATCCTTGCACACGGTGGAATTAAAACGACGTGACTGCCGATATGATCGATTATGAGCGAATCCAGATGAAGAGAAAGGATATCGTATTGGATTTTTCATCGATTACCTTTTGATAGAGACAAATATTAGCTCTTCTTTGAATGGGTTGTCTTTTTTAACGCGGCGAAACTATGAAAACGTTACACGTGAAAAATTCAAAGGCGCAAAGGCGCGTTTTCATTTACTTCTGACAAAATGTTCTTTAATTTTTTTAATTACCAATCCAATCCAATTATAACGATTCTTTATAATCGAGCCGTTCTCAGGCCAACGTGATTAACTCCAGCTTGTAAAATTTTTTAAATTTTAGTACCGAGGCACTTAATTAATCTTTCCTACATAATTCCATGAATTTTCCAAATGAAATTATTCAATTATTATAACTACGTGTAATAGAATATTCTGACGCGATTAAATTGTACAATAAATAACAAAATATGCTATGTTTTTAATAGGTTGATCTATTATATGGAAACGTCTTGCAACGTTAGTATTTTCATCGCTTTTCTTCCTATTCTTGTTAAATATTCTCGTCCTCGAATCTAGGTTACGTGACTTATAATTTAAAGCTGTCAGTTCTGACGAGAATAAGAAAAATTGCGTAATTTAAAAAAATGCGTCCTTGGTTCGAGGTTCTTTCGCATATTTCCTCCTCATAATGTTTCCTCCCGGGCAGCTAGTTACAAATGTCCGAGTTTTATTAATTCCATCACGGTGTATGACCTAAAATTTCAAAGGAAAATGATCCCGTGCCGCCAGTTGCATGTGACACGTTGAATTAAGTTGAGAAATTTCTCAAGAGTCCTCGAGTTACATTTAACTAGGATCCCCCGAATATCCAATATCTCTGCGATCTTTCTGCTCGCCAGTGACGTTACTTTTTCAAATTGTCCGAAAATTCGGATATCTGTTTCCATCGCAAAAGAAATTTTAATCTTTACACCCGGAGATAATTTTCATAAAATCTATTCCATGCAGTCCCATGATAACAGCTATCTCGTAACTATCAACTTCTTAAATTAGATGACAAATTAATAATTATCGGATAAGGATTTGGGCAATTAAAAGTACCAATTTAATCGTATCAGACTGCGATTGTTATGCATTTATAGAATGCACATAATATGAAAAAATATGAGTATGAAAAATAAAATCAAAATTTGATGCTTTCTATAATATTTAGTAAGCATAACAACTTTCTACCGAGTCTGTATCTTTTTTAACTATATGTATTGTTAATTTGAATTTGTATAAAAATCCAAAAAACCCATTATTTTTAACTTTTACGTTAAAATGAGAATTTATTTATAAAATAACTTTAATTGATTTAAATGGTACTTTCTGAATTTTTATCCTATAATCCAGAATAATTATAATTTGAAGTTACTTCATTTTATTCAAAAATTTAATTTTAAAATTTACTCTTTAAAAAGAAAACGTAAAAATTGAATTTTCAATTCTTGAAAATTTTATTTTAATTGTAATATTTATCTATTGAACTAGGGTAAATCAATCTAATCGTATTAAGTTTTAGAAATCAATTTCAACGCGTTATAATATTCCAGCAATAACTATGATGCGATATGAAATAATTGCAAATTTTCTTTTCCACGAAAAAATTCTGATTGAATTATAACCTGTAGGAAATAAACCACTGATACTTCTGACTGTTCTTACCGTACGTCAAATGATCTTTATTACTAAATAGAATTATTTCTGTTATTAACAAATGACACGGTACAAATTATAAATTACTAAACTTCAGATCAAAGTCTTTAAAAGCAGTTCTATGGTCAAACAAAGGGAACGTGTTCGCATACGAGCCCATGAAAAGCGCTCTTCCGGTACATAATTCAATCTCTGTATTGTTCCAGGTGTCATCTATGGTCCCTGTGCCGCCTTTCAATGCTGAGCCGCACAATGGACACGATTTAGTATTAAAGGCCGCTGACTTTTGGTCAAATATCGCGGCGACTACCACCACGAATCGCAACGCCGCCCACGTATCGGCAAACAGACCTAAGATTCCCCGACACATTCCAGAAATTAGTTTCCACAACTGACGCTTCAGATGCTTTTTTCTTTCTATTAAGTTGGCAACTAAGTGATTGCGGATTTTGTCATTAAGTGGTAATGACAAAACCCAATTGGGTGGTGTTGCCAACCCAATAGTACCACCAGCACATGTTTCTTTCAAGCGTTATTTTTCAGAAGCGAATTAGTTGTCGCTACACCGATGAAGATTAATAGTTGGTTTCTCTGGCAATCCAGCAACTGTAGACGCTAGCCATTTTTCAGAAGAGATAGTTTAATTGGTAGATCGGATTGCTGGATGCACGCGTTTCCTCTTCTTCATGGTCGTTTTGCCGTCCTATGTCTGAGAACTCGACATGCTACCTCAATTAATTTTGTTTCATTTTTACCGTACACGGAATGCGTTTTTTAGGATAAGAGAAATCTCTTAGGTTGATATTCAAAATAATTAAACATTGATTTAATAATAATTTTCAAAATAACTAGACATTAATAGAAACCCAAGATTGGATTCAGTATCGGCATTCCATATTGAAGATTAATTACGTGTTCTTCTATTACCGGAAAATTAATGATGTAACTTTCTAGAATAGGAAGCTGCTCCAATTTTCTTAAATCCTTCACGTCGATCTTTGTAATTTCTCTAATACGTACACATTAACAGAAACCTCAAATTGGATTCAATATTGGCATTTAAATATAGTTGGAAATTAATTAGGAGTTCATCTGGCTGTTATCAGACAGTTTGTGATATTCAGTATTGGTATTTGCATAAGGTTAAAGGTCAACTAGAAATTCATCGATTATCAAATAGTTTGTGGTATAATTTTATAAGACAGGCAATTATTTTGCATGAAAACTTAGATTAATGGAAACTGTGTATTTGCTTTCGATTACTAAAATACGAAAATACAATTAAACTATCAAATTCTGGAAACAATTTATTCAATGTGAATCAGTTAGAGGGAAGTTTCAACTTAGGTTGCAAAATGTTAATATATCAAGGCCAACAGAATTCCAAACCTGTAGCGATCCTTAACAATGTTGCAAAATATTTCTGACGTTCCAAATGATCTGTTTTAGCTCTATTTCTGTATAATTATTTTATAAACAATTTCACCACTCTTATCGTATTGCAAATATCTGTTTACACAGATGTGAGCAGATCATTTACCTGTAATAAAATTAATCCAGGACTCTAATAATGTAGAGAAACGCAACTGTATGGAAATTAAATGGCTTCTTCGTAATTTATATAAGTATCTATAATATTTAAAATTTTCAACATGGAGTACGTTTACGAGATGAAGCGGTCGTTTTGCTAATATTAAATATCGGAAAATTAAATGACCAAAAATTAAGAATTAACGGAGATTCCATTTCAAGTTGGGAAACTTGTTTAACCGTGACCCACGTTTTAACCGCAAGAGGGTGTGCGAATATTACCACAGGTATTGGATATCGGGTTTGTTAATTATTTCAACGTTTTCAGTTATCAGTAACCGAAAATGGAGCTACGCTTCGCCACGTGATAATTTCCAAAAGCAATTCTATGTAAAAATACTCAGAAATTCGGAATTATTATTCGCGCCGATATCGTAAAAATTCACTCGTGTGCTAAAAGTTAGCTCTTTGTATCCTTAGCAACGTAAACCAGAAAATTCTACTCGGAAATTTACATCGTTTAATACATTTATTACTAGAAAATGTTACTATGTGTTCTTCACATATGGAATTAACAATTTTTAAATAAAAAGTAGCTTTATCTTAATAATAAAATTAATGATCATACATACGACGTGTATATAGAATAAATGAATATGATTTGCACGAACACATTCCCCACTGCACGTTTTGCTTTCCTAAATGATTTTGTTGAAACGCATAGAAACAGAATGCACTGATAATCTGAATATCTAATCATTTTCATCAAGTGATAATCAAAATGTTCACCTCTGTGCAATCTCATCGTAGATCGTTTCAAATATCGTGTACAGTTCTATATCTTATATATTTTTGCGTACTTTCGAAAATTTATTCAGACTGCCGAGTCATTGTTTTGTGATCTGTTTTTCTTCTATTATCGAGTACAGAGATTTCGCTGGTCGACTTTTTGTTTGTCCTATAGTGTCACGTTTAAAACGATTTTCGAAATTCGTTTCGTTCTATTCGTGCGAGAGCGTTTTCGCATTGAATACGCAGTGTGCTTTACGAGGATTGCCGGGCAGGCAGAGATCCCACGGATAAAAGCTCGTTGATGGATTTATCGAAACGCGTTCCGCTATCGGGCATAACTAAATTCGTATCGGCACATTGAAATGTTGGCAATCAAAGCGTGTCTTAACCATTAACCAGCACTATCGTGAAAGTGGTCAAAAAGTGCTACCATGACTGTGTTCTTTACTCTGCGAAGTGGATGACAAAATTTAATTAGTTCATTTTATTATTGCAATCATATATACATTATACTTAATATATTATTCATGTATTGGATATTTTTTATCAAAATCAGTTAAATTTTATTAGGACTGGTTATTGAAAACTTATATTCTTGAATGCAAGAATGATCTTATTGAGTAAAAAATTAAATACTTTACGTATTATTTAGTAAACTATAGTAATAAAATATACTGGTATAAACTAATATATTTTAATTCTTCTTCATGTAGATTCGTAATACATAATAATTATTCGTACACAGAAAACAATTCATAAACTGCTATTATAGTGACTCTGTGTAGTCGACAAGTTAGTTAATTATGTTATGAGAGATTCGATTTAGCAAAATAATAATTATATCATTCTACGTGTATATTTTTCGAACATTCGGAAAGATGATATCGAAATAGGACAACGTGATTCGCTAGTATGTCTAATTACTCTTTGAACAATTAAGGTCACGTTACTTTGTTTCAGTTAATTAGTCAACATCGTGTTAACACTTCCAGCATCCTAATTCAATTAAATATACATTGTCCCAACTAATTGACCTGCGTACGTGTATAATTAACTAGAGGAACCATAGCTATATAAATGTCATTGATTCTTGCCTTTGGTTAATTCGACCGGAAGCATACGCTTCCTCCCAAATTGCGTTGTATAAAGGTAAATTCATATTTTTACGTCCTTGCATTGTTGCAAATTAACATTTTCATTCCTTTTTTTTGGAAAATATTCTGCAGTAAGGAAGAAATATATAATTTTTTACTGTTTCTCGTTAATGGTAGCAAATAGCGTTTAAGATATAAAATTGTTACAATATTACAATAAAAAAATAATTTCTACGTGCTATAGTATTCTCTAATTTATAAATTCATATTGTCCATTTTAGTTTGACAATCAGATATATTAAAACGAGCAAATTTCATCATTTCATTTTTGTATAAATTGATTTAATGCATATTTGGAAAATAACATTTTATATTAAAATTGTACTAATTGTACTAATTTTACATCGAAATTCTTAATACTAATTAAATTAGTTGATATTTCATTCTCATCTCGAAAGTCTCCTGATTTACTATTTTTCGTATAGTTTACTCGATAGAAGAAAATTTCATCTCAAATACACGCATATAGATGATTTAAAAATTTACAGAAATAAATCCTAATTTCAACGTATTATCTTCCAGTCCACAAATTTCTACCTACCACTTTTATTTGACCAGACGAATATTAATAACACGCGGATTGCTTAATTACGTTCTTTAATTACAACTAGATATTTAACGTTCCGCTGTAAATAAAACAAATTCATACCACCAATGAATAGAGAGAAAGAAAGCATGGAAAGGAGAACAATAGAGTTGGACCGCACGTAATTACTCAGCAGAACGCCACCCGTGGAACATTTTACTGGAGAGTTATTGCAACACGTAACTGATATACTCGCACGATTAATCCACGCGCGTGTTGCTCTTGAATTACAAAAGCAACATTGTTAAGACAATGATAATTAGCCTGATGCAATTAAATAGCGTAGTCGGATTTGAAATTTCCGCGCTGGTACCATTCTCTTGCATTCAGTTTGCTATAAACACTCTAAAGAATGGTATTATAATTGATGGCTGGTTAACAATTTTATCAAATTCATGATATAAGATTTTATAATAAACAGAAGGAAATAGGATGTACTTTTTAATCCTTATGAGACTAATAGTACAATATTTCCTTTTTGAGAACACACACAGTTACATCACATGTGCGTTAAATAACTTCTTCAATGATTAGCTGCTAAAAGTGAGCAATTGTTTATTGTCCCTATCGTGAAACAAAAATAACGTTTAATCTTCTTTGAATCTTTAATTATTAATCCTCCCTTTAATCGGGGAAGAATTCATCGCGAACGAAAAATTATCTAGATCCTTAATTATCGGATCTCCTCGATACCGAGGACAACTAATTTCCCATAATTCAATATTTCCTATAACGAGTGAAGAACAAAAGTGCCTCTGGCATGTTTCATTAATCCATCACGTTCCATTAATTAATCACTTTGATGCCACGTGGCTCAGGGTTCTTAGTTCGCTATCTACACCTATTCGTTAAGTAAAATACGCTCGTTAGCTAGGCTGGAAATTCGTTTATCGATTGATTATCGTCGATAGTGGATTACCAGACGATCATTATGAGATCCATCGGGGGGATGCCTGACGCCTTTGCCAGCGGCTCGACAGCCAACATCGTTGAAATTTAAATGTGTAATCGAGCATCGGTGACTCAAAATCCACCAAGACTGTGAAAGATTTGATTTCAATGGAGATTGCGTAACTAACTTGTACGGAGACTTAATCTCAGATTTCTTTCTTCCTCGCTTGCTAAAGAGACCTGGAAGGATATATAATGCCGCTTTTTATGAGCATACATCTTTTATGTAGGGCAGTTTCCCCAGAAATGATCCTCGTATCTTGTACACGAAGCGACGGCTGGATCGCATTAAATTTGATACTTTACCTTCGTCACAAGAGTCACATTAGCAGTAACTAATGTGGGAGAAACTAATTAGTGTGCTAGTAGGTTTGCTAACGGTATGATTTATTTCAATATCGTTCACCAACACAAAATCAAGCATGATGCTCTGTCACTCAATCTATATGCACGCAATCATCATTCGTCACTAACTCCTCTCATCACAACAGCTCTCTTTCACGCTGACCACACTCCTCGACAACGCTGATAACACCACTCCCAACGCGGACAACATTCTCCGACCACGCCGGCAACACTAAAGCTTCCCAACTCACTCAGCCTACCTTTTATACCCTGGCTCCGGTATACCTGGCCCGCACATGTCCCATGGTCAAGTAGACCTTCTTAATTACCCAGGGTTTTCCCCCGATGTTACAATAATATTCTTTTTTATTGGAAGGAATGCATGATTTTGTCACGCTGAATCTTGAAAGTTAATGTGTAGAGGATGGTTGGTCGTTGATCGTGTGGTTTAAATGACGAGATAAAATATTTAATAAATACAGAGAATGTTCGCTAAGACGCTCGGTACTAACTGATTCGCTAAAGACTGTGTGTTGATCGCAGATAAAATTGCTTGAGTCTGAGACTGAAAAACTGGTGGTCACCTTACGATCGCGTTCGTTTATTTATACTGGTCGGGGGAGAGCCGAAAAATTTAAATTCGGGTTTTTTGACGATTGCACGTAGCAGCGACATTGTTTTATAACCCGCAGTTTATTTATTATTACATTATGTGTGTCCTAACGATATCGATACTCCGAGACAAAACAACAACATGATTCGAATTGTCCTCTAGCTCATGTGCCGCTACAGATGTTTCTGAATTTGAACAATTCGATTGCTCTTTCTAATATGCATTACATAAATTCTAAGCTTAAGGTGATTCGCTATATATACGGAGTTATTCAAATTAGTTTTTCCATCAAGATTATACATCTTCCAGTTGAAATGAAACACAAGTTATTCGAGATTTGTCTGGTTGCCTTGCTTTAATATAAAGTTGGACCAACGCTATTCACGTAACTGGGACTTAATTCATAATTAATTAATAATTAATATCACTGGCGGCTGTGATATTGCTTTTAATCGCTCGTCAGCTTCGTGTTGTATCGTATCATATCGTCGATTATTGGCTCTATTTTTCACAAATCTGCATGGAAAAAAGCCTAACGATGTCGAATCATATCACCTTCTTAGCGGACAATTGATGTCTCCTCTTCGTGAAATTAAGTATCCATTAAATAATAATAAATTTTAGCAATTGCCGCATATTGCTGCGCCGTATAGCGTTCCACGGTGATTTGTTTATGTCTCCTGACGAAATCCATCGAAAACTTGAAATAAGAAGACACGTCAATCCGTTTTGAAGCTCAAATATATTCACCTCGATATAAGTTCTTACGAGATTCGCAACATTTAGAATATTCGTATAATTCTATCTCTGGATTCAAATATAAAGAATCCTTAAATATAATATACATTCAGCCACTTTTTAAAACCAGTTACACGAAATTTTATCCGACTGGAAACTCTTGAACGTCGGTTGTGGTTATCAAAAGAGAAGAATTATGAAGCTAGCTGTTAAGCTTTTGAAACGAGCTTAAAGCGCATTGTAGCGCGAGATCAGATTCCAGAATCGCTGGATAGGAAAGGTGGACACCAGGCAATTGCTATTTTTCTTTCTTTCGCCGTACACGCGGCTATCTTGGAATGAAGCATTTTCCAACGGCCAAGATAAAACACAACTGGCCGTGGACCATGTGTAGAAACGGAGTACGAATTGGTTTTTCAGTCGAATGGGTCGGTATTTTGTTACCGCGACGTTTCTCACGGAATAATATTGCCTTTTCCAACTGGTACGTGCATTGTGCTTGGAACTTACATACGATGGACCTAAAACGTTCCAGCGTCACTTTCTGGTTCCATCAAATAGGATTAGGGACCAGTTCTCAAAACTTTCGAATTGCTAAAACTTCAGTGTTTTCGATATAGTGCGCATTTTTTTCGTTTTATCGTTGGAATTCTTTATCTTTAGCAGAAAATTATTTGATCATCGCATGTTGATACATTAAATCTGAATTATGGTTTAACAGCTATTAGATTCCTTTGGATTCTTCAGTTTGCCAAAATTATTTTCACTAGCTACAATATGATTTACCATAGACTCGTCATGCATAGCTACATATGAAATAAATTAATCGATTATGACCGATGTAGTTACATAAAATAGATTAATCAATTACACAGTACTAGAATTTCAGTGTTTTCATATTTTATATGAAAGCAATAACAAATGCTTTTCATACACTCTATTATAACTAAAAATTACGGAATTATTATTTGTCGGAATATTTTCGTGAAGAACATCAGAAGATAAAGTACTATACATATAAGTATAATGTAGAAGCATCGTAACTTAAAGCTCTTTGTAAATTCTTCTTGCTTTGGTCTTCTTCTTTATCTATTCCATAAAATAATCATAACTTTACGAAACGAAACGAATTGACTTAAGTGAAGGAATAAGCAAAAGCAGAAAAACAGAATACAATTTCGCAATCTACATTCAAAAAGCTTGCCAGTACTGCCAATTAGAAGCAAGAACCGCGAAACGTCTATCTACCCCTGCTATTATTCTACTTTCGAAAAGAAATCTACTAAAAGCCAACAAACAACGAGAAAAAGGAGGAACCGGAAGAAAAAAAAAATCACGTACAAAGTACAGCGAAAGGGGGTGCGTATTTACAAGAGAAGCAGCGAACAGCGCATGAATATGTAACGCCTTTAATTTCCATTCGATGCAAACGAAGCTCGCAGATTTTAAACACCAAAACCTAGCTTCCTGAAAAGTGAATCCACCATTCCAGCCCCACCGATAAATTCACGTCAAAGACAATGATTCACGAAGACGTATATTTCTCCTTCTCTTTTTAATCTTTAGCACGAAAAAGGGGAAGATTTCTTGCGGTGAATCGCGTCCTCACGTTAAAATATCGCTCTTGGGATGTTTCACAGCGAAGGGGTGGAAATTTCTGGTGAACAGTTAGGGTTATAAATTAAACCATTAAGCTGGTGCACGGTGTCAAGGATTACACGGACCGATTCTTTCTCGCTTATTGATGGACTCTTGCCGTTGGCGCTAATTGAGTTTGATAATCGTCGTGGATTACGCCCCGTGGATTTCCTACTTTCGAGTGAAATCGAACGGATCTCGCTAATTTTCGTTGTCTTGGAAACTTCTTCGCTTGCTGCTGCTGCATCCTCAAGTATTATAGCATGTATTAGGTTGTCGGAAAAGTGTCTTTCTTTCGCAAACGTATTTTTTACAACAGTGCACCTTCACACAAACGTGAAAGCAAGTCTGTGAAATGTCGCGGTGTTTATCTCAACAGAACAAAATAATATAAAACAAAAAAACGTTATGCGTATATTATTTCCTCATACAACGAAAGAAATTTTTCGGATAACCTAATGTTTTGGTCGGTGTACAGTAACAATATAGGAATATTACAAAAGTGTACAAATTAATGACAAGATAATAATTAGAAGTAGTCTCGTCTCTTTTCATCCCTAAATTTTTCCCCTCCAATTCTTATTGTAATATTAACACACAAAATATGCAGGAGATCTTCTTTTGCTTCCTTTGCTTTCCACCCCTACATTTCCCCTGTTTCCCTCCTACATTTTACTTCCAAGTTTTATTATAATATTAATATATGAAGTATGGAGAAAATTTTCCTTTGCTTCCTTCTCTTCCCTTTCCCTTTTACCCTTCAAGTTCCCTTTCTTCCCAATCTTTGTTATGATACTAATATAATATTACAATATTAAATAATACAATAGAAAATTACATAACACCAATTATTCTAATTAGATGATCTCCCTTTCTTCAATTGACTTTTTATTTATTCGTATACGACCCTGTTCCTGTTTCTCACTTCTTTCTTCTTTATCAACGAAGACAAACAAACTCATCGGTCACGTGTGCAATCAGGTCTACACGATAAGTGTAAAACGTCTGTGGAACACGTTAGGGGATTGCGGCGAACAATATTCAATTACACCGATTAATTAACGCGTCTTCCGTGGGGATGTTCGTGTCATCGGTTTCCGGGCTCGTTAACCGCAGAGATTCCAGGAGGTTACGGCGAGCGAAATCGCCCCTTTGAACGGGCGCCTTTGCTCGAGATGTATTTGATCACGATTCGGCTCGAACGAGGGTTGTAACCCATCCCGTTTAACGTTTGCTATTGGTTTCCTGGGAGCTGTGCCACGCGATCTTGTACTCAAGATAAACCTCTGGCACGCTCGCTCAGGAACACATTATGGACTTTTACGATGGTGGACTGGTTTTGAAAAAGTGATTTTCACGAGTGCAAAGCCCCTTCAACGTCGAATATTCTTGTCGTTTTTAGGGGATGATGAATATAGTAGGATATGCTAGGACGATTTTTAAATTTTCTTCGTTGTAGCATTAGTTCGTTCTAAGTTACATTAAAATACACACACACACACACACACACATACTGCCGGCTATTGATAAGTATTAAGATTATCTATTTACTCGTTACAGTTGTAGCAAAATTCTAACAAATTTTTCTTCGTTTAGTATTTTATATAATATTTAGTATTTTATATAAATAATTGAGAAGCGAAAGCAGCGGAAGGTATACGATTTAAGTTAACGTCACAGACTAATAATTATGGTCGGCATTGTATTATATGTGTTTAGGAATAATCTGTTGCAAATTTACAATCAGGAGCAAAATTCTTATCCAATATGACGATTTAAATGAGAGAATTTTAATACAAGTGCAAGAATATGTGTAGGCAATTAATTCATTTAATTTGTAAACTTTGTATTCAGATCTAGATATTCTGTCAGCGTATGACTGAAACTATACATATATATATATGTAGGAAAATAATTGAGAGATATAATAATTGAACTAGCCTAATGATCAATTTCGTGACTTCATCGACGACTTCAAAAACATTGCTATTATTCTAGAAAGTACACGCGAAGACTAAAATATATTTGGTAGTTGAAATACCGACGATTGTTTTTACACGTAAATTCCTATGTCAGAGATGCATTAGACGCGAAGAAATTTACAGCTTTTGAAAACCTTTTGGCAGCTTTCCAAACGCTGTCGTGGGAACGTTTTTGATCTCGCAAGAAAACTCATCTTCCTAACCATTAAGTGGTTATCCAGACATGTTTAAATTATGTTTTGTTTCATTACGAATGTACAAACGGAATGACTAATGATAATCCCTTTATTTGTCGGAATTTATTCGTCGCTTTAGTTAAAACACAGTCTCGTGTTTTATGTCCTAAGATTTCGGTGAAGTTACCAATTGCATACTTGTTAATACCTCGCCATTACAATTGCTCGTCTCACAGTGAATCAGAAGCACACACGAGCTCACAAAAATATTCGATCGCTTCTAGAAATCTTTTGTGAATATGTCAGACGTGTTACATGAGACATCACGAGTTACAAGACTCGACTATCACGATTATATTAGCACAGTTTGCAACTAGAAATTGCAGGATATTTCACACATGTATAGGCATAGATATTTCGCAGAGGGCACAGAAGTATTTAACCCCTTAGCCTATAACGTCGAGGGAGACACGTTGTAAGGGATTTGTGCCATAGGCGAAAACCACGTGTCAGACTCGTAATAAAGAATTTGTGCCATAAACGGAACCCACGAGTCTGACGCGTGGTAAAGAATTTGTGCCATAAACGGAATCCACGTGTCTGACTCGTGGTAATTTACAAATTGCTAGTGATTCATTATCCACTTTGAAATAATAAATTGTTTTTGTTAACTGATCAATTGCTCATGATTACGCCCTAGATGTCTTAAAAACACTATTTGTCCTCAAACGGTGTTTATTATTTCACAATTCCTTTTGTAGCCCTTAAATATACATGTCATAAGAAGTATACATTTTGCGCCAGTTCGGACACACGGCTGAACAGATGAATGGCACAACGCGCGACCAAACTTCTTGCTTACTATGGCTCGCGCGATCGGCAGATAGCGTGTAGGCTAAGGGGTTAATGATCAACTAATTTTGGATCAACTAATGTTGCAAAAAATATGTAGCGCCATTTAAAAGATTCAAAGCTACCTCGATATCTCAAAATATGTAAGATATTTGAATATGAAACTACACGCATCCGACGAGCCCCTTGTCACGCGGCATATAATTTATTCAAATGGTTTTTCAGTAACACCAATAACTAATCAGATATTTTACAGCTAATCTACATATTATACAAGCAGAGAAGAGCTGGCTATGTTACTTATCCCTTTAATGATGCCCGGTTGGATCAACTAATGTTGCAAAATTATACGGCGCCATTTAAAAGATTCAAATCTACCTTAATATTTTAGAAGATGTAAGATATTTGTATATGAATTTTTAATATGAAAGGCATCCGGCGAGCTCCTCGGCACGCGGCATATGATTTAATCAAATGGTTTTTCGGTAAAACCAATAGTTAATCAGCTATTTGACAACTAATCTGATGAATGGCACAACGCGCGACCAAACTTCTTGCTTACTATGGCTCGCGCGATCGGCAGATAGCGTGTAGGCTAAGGGGTTAAACGGTCAATTATGTCAATAAACCTGAATCATTATGTTAATAAACCTTAACTTTCAATGCGATCGTACTTAACATTTATTATGTTCCTAATTATGACCATTTATATCGTTAATTATTTACCAGGTATGCGTTTGCAATGAATATTTCGTAACTTCTATATACATTTTCAAATCGCTTTCAAATTTGATCGATATAACCATAACAGTCTCGGTTTCATGCGATGCTAATGAAATTTCAAAATGTTTTGTTATATAAAACATATAAAATAATATATGTTTTATATTATCTAAAACATAGAGTTTGATGTAACATAAAAGTTTTCTGTCTTGGAAATATAGTAATTGACTAGTAGTAGTAGCCGATGCTAATAGAGGAAAAGTCTCCAGAGAGACGGCGGGAGATGAAAAACGGTACAACAGCAACGAAGTTCCGCCTGGTCAACACACGTCCCTTCGAGTTCGGCCGGGAAACGATTACGAACGATTACGTGTGAGACTTGTGCAGAGTCGAAAAGTACTAAAGGAACTTCGTGCCACGAAACTTTCGTCGAATGCGATTTCGTGAATGGATCGGAGAGTTTTCGTTATCGAGGTGAATCTAATTTAATGGCCCTCTTACGATGGTAAGATCGAGGTTGTATAGGGAGTTTTGCTCTCGCACAAGAGATTAAAGAATTGTGGAACGTGCGATGCTTGGAATAATTGGCGAAGGAAGTTTAGATTAAAATAGAAATCGATTTCACTTGATTTTTGCATGTCTCTTGCATATTCGCAATAAGTGAAAATTGTACAAATTGTTGTAAAACAACAGTGTTAACGTTGTTACGATTCGTAGATTCTTGTTAATCAGAAATATTTTCGAATATATCTTTAACGAAAACGTTCTTAAAAGGCGTCAGAAATTAGGAATTCTTAAATGAATAAAATTATAATACTATTCTGTTGTAATTTCCACTTATTCTTGGGCAAACTTTCAGTGTCACTTTTTCAATTTAACTCCCATATTCGTGAAATTTTCTTGCACAAACTTAGTCTGTTCGAAGTCTAAATCGAATATCTCGATTAATTTCTTGTATTTCTGTTTCATTTTTTTATTCTAATTACTTATAATATTAAAGAATATTATAATATCGAAATTATCTTATAATCATTCTTCTAGAAAAATAAAACGTGTATCTATTTTAAATTAAAACTTGTTCGCTTAAACGTAATTATTTAACAAAATTTTAAGATTTCTCTTAGCACGACAAATATGAAATATGCTCGTAAAGATGAACACTGCAATAGAAAATCAAAAGACATTGAGGCATTGAGTCGCTTGTGTAGTATCTATCGGATATTGATTTAATCATTTTAACGCATTAAATTCACCATCCATCATTTGTTCAACTGTTCAACGTGTGTCATTTCGTTCAGAACGAGCATAGATCATTTAGACGAAGATTTAGGATGCGTTTTCTGCACGACCATTTACGGCAATATCTTTTCTAATGCAACACGTAGTTTCCTAGAAAATTCTATCGCGCGCTAATCGTAACGCTTTGGTATGCAAAGCTCGTTTGCATTTTTAAACAAACCTTCCAGGCGTATTTCGCATGCTTCCGTAACGCTAGTCCGCAAATTGGACAACAGTTTCTGAAATATTAATATCCGTTCCATTTGCCGTGAGAAACACGCGAACTGAGTACTGCAGAGTTTGATAATGCCACGAATTCTACATTTCGTGTATTTGTTTTGGATGATTTTGAAGATGTATGTGTATATATATGTCGGAATTTTGGGCGTTTGACGAATCTTTACTCGAATTGACTATCGTGATTATGTATTCTAGCTAGTAATAACGGCAATCGGACAAACGAGACGTCGATGACCATGAATTTAGCTTCGATAACGAACCCACGGCCACGGGACGACGAATCCGATGTCATACACGATCCGGGTGTGACTCAACGTATACAAGTCATACTTCTCTCCATAACTCTATCTTGATAACTAACGCAATAACTAACTCAGTATCTAACTCAGTGACTGACCCACTCGCAGTCCAAATGGAACTGCCCTTATAAAGTCCTCTCCCCACCTCGCAGGTCTATCTTTGTTTTTAAGGAGAGCTGCCTAATTATTTCATACCTCTGTTATTACACGTTCGGCGACTGATTATGTCACCTCGAGCCCAAGCCCATCGTCACAAACCTTGAGTACCCATATAACTATTTCTTAGTTTTATTGCTTAAGTATATCTATCGTAAAAGTCTGGATTAGGGTATTGGGTTTTTCGCAAACATTCCAAACGAAAGGCCCCGATCGCCTTTCATCTCCGACATATATATATATATATATAAATCTGTTATATGATCATAATGATGATGAAATATCTCGCCAACCAATTGCATATTAATGCTGTCTTTCCGCTTGATTTTGAGAAATAAATATGTACGTGTTTATGTCATTCTCTTGAACATTTAAAATATATATGAACAGATTAGAATACATAGACTATTCTGATCGAGATAAGCTGACATAATGTTATTCGTTTCGAAAGTCTTACATCTTCGAAAGTGTCAAATTATATCCTTTTCCGACTACTTTGTATTAAAATATTTTGTTAGCTATCAAGTGACATAAGAGTCAGGAAGTCGATAAAATCGGACTTGTCATATCTTTCCGTCCTACATTCGCATAGAACGACAGCTTCGAAGCTCTTCTTGATCGATATCTGTTTTAAGAGATGAAGATTTTTAGTAGAAACTAAGTACCATATACATTAAGCAAAATTTTATTTTATTTTGTCAAGAATAACAATACTTGTATAGGTAACGAAACATCGGATGGGATAAAATATTGAAAAGTAAATTTTAATATCTTATAAATTGTATAAAAATATAATATTTAATAAAATTGTCCGCTAAAAATGCAAAAACAATACGGTACGAACTTGGATGTAAATGTTGTGTATGGAGTCATAATTCGACAGAATAAAAATAGGTATTTTGGTGAAGCGTATGTTACAAGATTACAGAATGAAAGAAAGACGAAGAGTTTGCGATCCAGAAATGAGGAAGAAAAATTACAGAATAGAAAAACGTAATAATCTAATCTAAATTAAGTCTCATGCAACAATTTGGCCTGCATCTGAGATCGTTTGATACGTAACAAGAGGACATAAGTCCAATCTAGATGTAATTTCGCGACAGTAGAATACGACAGAATAAACTGAACGTTCAGGATGATCTCCTGAACTGAATCCACAGTACGACAATTAGGATCGTTCATATTTGATAGACTACCTTCTAATCGTCTACCTGGATTAGTCCAAATGGAAGCTGACTGGTATCGAAAATTCTCCATCTAGAACTCATCATTTCTAACAGACTGCGCAAGATGAATTTCTCACCGCGAACCATTTGAAATTCCTGATGCGCTGCGTTCTGATCTATTCGACGAGCGAGTACCGGTGAAACGTGTTCAACGAAAATGCCGCAACAATTCTTTCGTCGAGCAAATTCCAGTTCCTTCGATAATGGCGTCTAATTTTCCCTAAAACCTTCCATTTCACACCTTTGACTATTATTTATCGATTTCTGATTACGTATTCGACTCGCGAATATTCTACCGTTTTCTGTTGCTTTAGTTATATAATACTTCACGGGCTGAATTTTACGATTTTGTCGACCTATTCGTGGAAATTATTGAAAGAAGGTTTTCAGGGTAAGGAAGTTAAGAAAAAAACTTTTTCTTCCACCATATTTGGTTACTTTAATTATCTAGCTTTAATTAACCATCATAATTACCCTAAAATCACCACCACCAACATCTTCCATGTATATGAAATAGATACATTGGAGTGGAAATTATACAAAAAGAAAAAACTAGAAAATTTTCTTCGACTACATTCGGTTATCTTAGAGGAGCACTCAAAGAATCAACTGTTTATTCGGTATAACGTCCATATCGCGTAACTAACATAAAATCACTACTATCGCCTTCAATATACGTGAAATACAAATGTCGGAGTTCCAATTATGAAAAGGGTAAAGATCTTTTTCGACTGTATTTGGTTACTATAGTGAGCACTCAAAAGATTGGCTACTTACTTTAGTATAACATCCACATCCCACAACTAACCTGAAATCACCATCTCCATTCGCGAAATGGAACAAAACCTCGAACACCAGCAAAAAATATTCCCATCATGCAACTTTCAGTTCCCCCGTGTAGACGATGTATCGTTTGTTTATACTATCGAACAAAAACCCTTGCAGCAATGATCTGTTTTTACGCCGTGCATCTCCGGTGGCGATAAATTGCACGAATGTCCGAAGCCAGAAAATGTCCAAACGAGAAAGCTACCTCCCATCGAAAGATACCAAAATTCATCTGTATCGCGTAACGCATCGTCCTATAGTGACGAAAGGAACTACAGTATCCCGTGTTAGAGTGTTATGAGAATAAAAGAACAGAAAAGGATGAAGAGAATAGAAAAGAACGGTACGGTGGAGACGAGAGTTTCATCGACCGACGAGTAGAAATAACGTTTCGCTTTTTATTCTATCACGTGTTTTGCTCGCGCGTAGCTTCGCTCGTATTCATTTATTGGAGTCAGGCCAAGCTATTACGTTATACACGTTGAATACGGTAAATTGCTGGTCCGGCTTTTCCCTTGCTCGCTTTTCCATCGGCCAAGTGGATTAGTCCGTTGGATCCTCTCCCTTGGATCCCATCTCTGACGTTGGATTTCTGCTTCTCGTTCGACGTTGCTTTCCAACCCTGTCGTCGCTTCGATGTTAATTAACAAAATACTCGCGAGTCGAGTGTTTCCTTTTCCGGGACCACTCCACCGGTTCTTCGCGACTTGTTGAAGGTCCCTTTTCGTTGCTTTTTCCCCTAGGGAAGGAAGGGTGGAGATTCTCCTTTTCTTTTATTTTTTTTTTTTTTGTTTTTGTTTTCTTGGTTCTGCCACGATCCTCAGAAAATTGAAGAACAGTCGATTGTAATATAGCTTAGAGTTGACTTCTTCGATAGAAGCTTTTGATGCCCTTACGGTGGTAAATATTGGAATATTTTTAGGATTGTCTCTGGGGATTCTATCGGTAGGTTTCCCAATAAACTGAGAGTTTTGATAATTCGTGGTTTCCGTGAATTTAATTACGAAATGAATATGTAATTTATACATTGCTGTGCAAGATATTTGATAACATATATACGGTACTTTGGGGCAAAATAGTAGTCTAATTGTCGCCTGAGTTTTTAGTCAAACGTAGAAGAAGAAAATGAGTAGCATGAGATTATACGTATTACTTGTTTTTGTTGAAAATATTTTCGCAAGTAGTAGAGAAGTAAAGGAGAAGTATTGTATGTATAATTAACAGAAAATCAGATAGATCATTGTTTTCGTTGAAAGTTAATGATATTCGCGAAGAAACAATTCAACGATACAACACGAAAATTATAAATGATCCAAAGCAGAGGTATGAAAGAAAAACTTCAAACGAAATAATCATTTATTACTTCTTCTTTTTTACAATTTTCTATTCATAAAGATACATAGGCGTACAAGGGATTTAAAAGAGATTAGTTTCTAAGTTTACCATACTAGTTTACAGTACACTTTGTTATATTACTCTCTGCCAAGTTTAACTTGCACAAAATCTGACAGTAAATCAAATTCTGTAGCTAACTATCCATTGAGTCAAGTTTGTAGAGAGGCAATCTGCTCTAAGTCAAGTCCAGCCAACCTTCCAAAAGGTAGATATACGTAGTACATTAGAATAGATATATCAGAATAGAATAGAAAAAGTATAGAAACGTATGTACGTATGTATATCATTAGTTCATGAGATGCAACGCGATTGCAAAAAAGAAGATATTCTTTAGAAAGTTTAGTAATCAATTTCATCCGGTTATTTGTGCTAAATAATGGTATAATTATTTGACGATGTTAAAAACAAAGCAATTTTATATCTCTTAATATATGTACGTATTTCCATTTCGAGATGACCATTTTTTAACTTTAAACAAGTCACGACACAGTGCTAGTGACGTTTTAAAATTCAATATTCATAACACGTATAATTAGACGGCGGATACTTATGCAACTTTATATATTTATGAAAATAATTTAAAAAATGTAACTTGGAAAATTTTACCTACCAAGTACTGTAACGAGTAGAGTACATTTTGCATATTTCATATAAGCATTTCACAAACAAATACAGAAAGTTAAACTTCCATCAGGAAATATATTAGCTTCGAGCGAAAGAATTGGTATTATCAATTGTAAATCAAAGAAGTAGAACTGAAGGAATTGGTGATATGGGTGGAAGCAGTGGAGCAATAATGAGTCATTCAGGATTTGTTGAAATAATGATTCCTGAGCCAAAAGTTGGTTTAATTATTGGAAAAGGTGGAGAAACGATAAAACAACTTCAAGAAAAATCTGGAGCTAAGATGGTTGTTATTCAAGAAGGTACTTCTCAAGAACAAGAAAAACCTTTAAGGATAACTGGTGATCCGCAAAAGGTAGAATATGCTAAACAACCAGTATATGAATTAATAGCTGAAGAAGAAATGCAAATGTTTCATAGAGGTGCAAGAGGAAATGATAGGAGTGGAAATTATTAATTATACGAGTGGAGCCACTGATGGAGTGGAAGTACTTGTTCCAAGAGCAGCAGTAGGTGTTGTTATTGGTAAAGGAGGAGATATGATTAAAAAAATACAGGCAGGGGCTGGTGCAAGAGTTCAATTTCAACAGGGACGGGAGGACGGCCCTGGGGACAGAAAATGCATAGTGTCTGGCAAACATCAAGCTGTAGAACAAGTGCGTCAACGCATTCGGGAACTTATTGATAGTGTAATGAGAAGAGATGATGGTAGAGGTAATATAGGAGCAAGAACTGGCTCACGAGGCAATGGATTTGGCAATAATCGTAATCCAAATGAATATGGCGGATGGGATAGGCGTCAAAGAGGACCTATGCAAGATAAAATAGAAACAATGTTTACTGTCCCATCATCGAAATGTGGTATTATTATAGAAAAAGGTGGTGAAACCATTAAACAAATAAATCAGCAGACTGGAGCACATTGTGAACTAGATAGAAGAAATCAAGGTAATGAAAAATGAAAAATAATTTTCACATAAGTATTTTTATATTGTTACGTAGTATTATGTGTATTTTGTACATTTTTGTACCTTTAAATTTTTCATAAATATATACACGTAATATATTCGTAAAGGCTGCCTTACAAGCATACGAATACTTTCGTGAATCAATGTATTCGCCGTATATATTTTCTAGTTCGAAGCGCGAATCTCTCCATTATCGAAACCAACTTTCACCCTACACAGGTAATTACCGAGCACTCTAGCGTACACCAATCGAACGTTCCCCTTTACCAAACGGCGCTCTCAAACGTAAAAGGCCGAAACATCGTTGTTTTCCCCCTTGGACTACGGTCTCAAAGAAAGAGTCGATGCAGCGCTCTCGGTATATTGGGGTCAGGAACACGTGACGCGTGATGCATTGTTTAACACGTTCACTATCACCCTAATCATTGCTAATCCACGGTTTGTCTTTCACTAAATTTCTTAGAACGATTAAAATAATATTTTTGTATCAAAGGTTACGATCAAGATCAATATTCTTTCCTTCAATCAAACTATTTTGTTAGAAAGATATTGTTCATATATTTTGAACGCACGATAAACGGTTCATGTTCTCATAGAACGATCAACACGATGTATAAATCATCCCCTTTCGTAAGCAACAAATGCAGAGATAGTGCCGTGTGCGAATATTAACGCGAGTAATCGTATGTAAAATTCACGTGTCAGTCAAACGTATTAATTACGGTCGATTAAGCATCGGGGACCCCCTCTTCGTCTCTTCTCTTCTAAAATCAGCATCCTTAATGAATCGATTTGAACGGGAAGGGAGATCATCAATCCGTCGAATTCAGTCGCCCAACTCCCTTGAAATCGTCGGATCGATGCAAGTTGCACGTTCCACCATAATTAACGCGATGCACCAACGAGAGCCCTGGAATACACCTAACTTCAGCCCTCGTGACTCCTTTATGAGCAAACACCGTGTGAGTTAGCGGGCCAATTATGGTGCACGAGCCACCTTCATCGTCACGATATCGACATCGATGCTCGTGCATAGTACATGCGGATGCACGTTCCGGTTGAGGATGTTCACAAGGCGAAGGCAATTAGAGGAGTATGATGCTGATGGCTCCCAGGGTAATAATGTGTTTTGCTTCGGTGAGTGTCGCGCGTTTAATTTTACCGTGCACTTGGATTTCAGACGACTTGCGCGATCGCTTCGAGGGGAACGGAAGGTAGTTATTAGCGAGAGACATCTTTCGATTACAAATATCTATGGCATCGTCTTCGCATGATACAGGATATAATGTAGCGTTTTAATGAAAAATTTCTTTTCAAACATTGTAGATTTTTTAATATCGCCACTGTCACAGCGAATACAATGGTTAACATGTCGTTGTTTTTCAGACAAGTTCTAGATTTTTCGGCTTCTGCATGGATATCTCGTAGATTTCTCACGAGTTTCGCGGAGATTTTAGATTTTCCGTGTTCTCGTAGAAATTTTATAGATCCCTCGGAGTTCCATAGAAATTTTAGATGTTTCCGGTTTTCCATAGAAATTTCATACATTTCACCGGAGTTTCATAGAGATTTTAGATTTTTGAAATTTTACGTAGAAATTTTCGTAGAGATTCCCGGAATTTTTATAGAAATTTTGTAGATTCCTGCGCGTTTCGTAGCGAGTTTAGCGATCCTTGGGACTCGAATGATTATTTGCAGAGTGTATGGCTGCAGGGTCGTTTTCTTCGTTGCATTATATATTTTTTCATATGTCTCTTATTTTCATCCCTTTGATAGAAGCTTTATACTTTTGTCGTTAAATCTAGCGTTATGGGGAGGATTCAGTTGGGAAAGGTTCAAAGAGTTATAGTATAAAAGAAAAATTATATTATATAAAAGAATCATAAAGAGTGTACGTATAAATTATACACCATGAAATTAGAAATGATTCTAAGATAATAAATCTAATTGTGAGATTATGAAATAAGATGTAAATTCGATTATTAACTGTAATACAATGCTAGTGATCAGCGATGGTGATTAGACCATTGTAACTAAAATAAGATTTTCATTTTCCATGTACTTGTCGTACTAAAAATATTCAATTGTTCTCCTATCTCTGTATCATTTTCATGTTAATAGTGCAAAAATCGATTTTAGATAAAACTTGGTGTTTTTCATATTATAATATTGTAGTATCGTGATTACTATAGTTAGTTTATTAATGACAAGTAGATTGAACAGAGAATAATATTCGTTAAACATGAACTAATCGCAGAAAACGTATAATAATCAGCACAACTAAGTAATTAATCAACGACTCGACTCTCATCAACCCAATCCGCACTCTTTGACATCTCAACTCGCACCGTTATTAATTCGTTCTGTGTCCCCTAGCAACCCCTTGTCTTTTGTCCTAGCCTCACTACATGCATGCTCAGCAACCGCTCGTTTGTAATTCACACGACAACCCCCAAGCCCCTCATCCATGATACTACACTATTATACAAGAATTACATTATATTCGTGCATTGCCGACAAATACAGAGAATATTTTGAATCATAAAATCTGAATAAATCTTTGAAACTCCAGAATCGAAACCCAACGGTCGATTGCAATCGGCGACAAAAATAACCAAAACGTAGATTTGCTATTTAAACGACAGTTTTATGCCATTGGTTAGAGAGAATCATTGGCTAGAAACGATAGAAAAACAAGAAACTTCCATATTACAAACGCAATAAATCACAAAAGGCGTGTTAGTATCCCAATATCGCGAGCCCGCCATCATCATCTCCACAAATCCTCGTTACTTTCAGCATTGCGGGTAAAAGTGGCCCGTGCAGCCCGATAATAAGCCAGCATCAAACATTAAGATCGATGCGCGATAAAATCAGCCTGTCAAGCGCACACGACCCTCCCGATTCTTATTTGAAAGACCATTTTTATAGTAGTAGTATTCCACGGTGTAATGAGATCGTAAAGTCGGTTACGTATAAAAATTTGCATGATCGACTGTTCAAACAAAAAAATTGACAAAAACTTACGGTGGCTACAAAATGTACTTGCACATAGGTGTCATTCATTTCTAATAGAACACCTTTTGTCAGTAGATTGCGTATTTGTATGTATCCATAATAAATTTAAACGTGCAAAGTTGCACAGATTGCATGCAGTATAATGAATACATAAAATATTCAAAGAGGTATACTTCTTGTAATTATCAGTTAAGGAAATAAATTCTCATGTAGCTTCTATTTCTTTAGTTCCTTAATATAGCAAATAAAAATATGAGATTGCATAGAAATCCTAAAAATCTACAGTTTATTTATGTTCTAGCTTCTACACTTTATTTTCATAGGGAAAGGAATCATAGGGAACTTTCATACGGAAGTTATTATACTTATATACTTAGATCTAATTAATTTATATGTATTAGGTTGTTCGAAAAGTGTTTTTCTTCCGCAAACGTGTTTTTTACAACGGTGCACCTTCGTACAAACGTGAAACCAAGTCTGTGAAATGTCGCGGTGTTTATCTCGACAGAACAAAATGGATCGTACGTAATTCGACAAAATAATATAAAACAAAAAACGTTGTGCGTCTATTATTTCCTCATAAAACGAAAGAAACTTTTCGGACAACCTAATGGACGCTATGATAAGACAACGGTGTGCAAATATTTTTTTAGCCACTTTTATATATGAAACGAAATCTGAAAGCTAAATTACATTCATACGTATATTCTGTTGCAAGTGAAATCGATCGCTATTGTATCCTATACTATTGTATGTATATCTGGGATCTTATGCAAATTCAAATGGCGATTCATATAAAACTGAGGGAGGTTTCAATCGTCGTTCCACTGGCTGTAAAAACTGTCGGTTTTCGCCGACTTTTACAAAAACCTCATAGCACTAACAAAGAATTTTTTACCTGTGCGAAAATATTGCATTATGAGCATACAAGCTTCGCTTCCTTTTAGTTTCAATCGTAAAGGATGATCCTCTTTAATCAAATTTCTTGTTCCATTCGTAAAGTAATTTTTGCAATGCGGAAATATTAAAAATATTTCTACGTTTGTATACACGTGCGCGCGACGAACGCAGTTGAAACTGTGTGGGCTGATCCCTTTTCATCGCTAGAATTCTCAAACCTCTGCGCTCTTCGTAATTGCACGAAGAATTCAACGAAATTCCTTGTATCCTGCACGAGAAGGCGTGAAACAAAGAATTCGTGAAGCATAAACCGTGTAATTACTATAGCGTAATTTTCACTTCGAGCCGTGGAAACTCAAGAGGAACAGCAGGCTTAAAAAAAAAGGCATCCACCTCCTTCCAGCGAGGAACACGGTCGTGCGTGCTTTAAACAAAAATACAAAAATGCACTCTTTCCAAAAAAACGTTGAACCCTCCCTTAGAAATTGTATTCTCTGGCCGTTTCTCGCGTCGAATCATCGTGTGCCTTCGAAAAGGGTGTAAAAAAGAGAAGGAAGAGAAAAATCCTATTATCGAGCGTGCACATTGAAGGATGACGATACAAAAGGGAGCAGCTCGCATAGAAATGCCGCTCGCTTCGATTCTCAATAGTCTTCTTACCCGTGACAGATCACGGAGCCAGGCTTTTGTCGCTTGCGTATCGATGATGAAATATGAGCGCGTTGCGTTCGTTGGACACCCGCTCTTTTCCCTTTCTTTCCTTTTTTTTTTTTTTTTTTTTTTTATTCCTTCCATCTCGTCATTGTAGAAACAGGCGCGAATTTAGGCGCGTTACGACTTTCAGATTCTTCGTTGCAAGAAACTGACTGCCTGCGATCACATTCCGGCTAACAGATGACAAGGTGAATAAAAAATTGGCGATAAACGGTGAAACTGGTAAATTCAAACTTGGTTGTTTTATTCGCAGATTTTCTTCCGGAAATTCTCTTAAGCATAAAAGAGTAGTAACTCTATCTACGTCTTGTGTATACTTGGAACTCTTTTATAGATCCATTTCAGAACTATTTTATAGAGTTTCTATGGAGCAACAAGAGTGGTGGAAAATTATATGTAAAAATGTGCATATATGTCTCTGTTTGCGAACAGAAAGATAGCGAACGATCTATTCCACCAAGTTGAAAATGGAGAGCAGAAATTTCATTTGCGCCCTTCGAACATTCTCTTTTATGTAGACAGAGATAGCTGTTATTACGATAATGTTTATGACATTGCTATAATAAGAAGATAGGGCTGATAGAACCTCGTATCGTAGGATCTTTGACAGTGAAATAGAAGGACTTTACACTGGCGAATGCTTTAAAAGATACCAGACGACAATAAAACATAAGACAGGATTTTCAGCATAGAAAGAGGCCAACTATTATTGTGTTAAATATATATATTAAGTTGGCAACTAAGTGATTGCGGATTTTGTCATTAGGCGGTATTGACAAAATCCGCAATCACTTAGTTGCCAACCCAATATGAGATTGAAACAAACGATAAAGTTGAGGAAATAATTGCATGTAGAATGGTTTGTATTACGTATGTTTGTTATAAGTATACTTTGGAAGAATTTAACGAAAGAGGCGGATAATTACATCGAGTTTATCACAGTTACCTCGTTAGATAAATAAAAACGATGTTTGTAAATCGATGATGTAGCGTAATATCACGATATGTGCGATAATGGAACGCGATAAAAGGGTAGAATTTTACATCGCCAACTTTCCCATGCAGCAATTCAAGTTGAGTTTATTTGTGTACCGCGCGCATCGCGTATTTATGAAGCTACAGGAAGCAGGTTGGAATTTTGTTAAAGACATGCATACGCAATTCGTGAAAAATTCCAGATTTTCGTAAAAATCTAAATCAAAAATCCTCAAAACACGAAATCGCCATTACCAATAAATTTGCGAGTAACAGAACTCGAGAAACTGTATTTACGTAACTCAGATTCTTCATTCGGTACAAGAATCAATAATAAGTTGAGCTAATTCTGTAAATTATTATCTTGATAACTAACAGCGAACATTAAATTAAAGATAAGATGATACCAGAAGAAAATGTCTCACCGCGTCATTCAAATAGATCACTCGTCGCCAACGGACCGAGAATAAATCACACGTTCATAAATCTTATTTCGATGTTTACGTCGAAAAGTTTATGATACATTGCCAAGAAATATTCGTCCATACTAAACGTAGACCTAACGAGCGTAGAGATCTTTGACGGAAGCCAGAGCTTCACCTGGAAAAAGTCAACGTACCGTGACTTACTCGGTCGTTCGACGATTTTTCCCTCGATTTTCACCGTTCGACCGCGTGCACGCGATTCGTGAGTCCTTCAAGCTCCGTTAGCAAGTTTTAACGAGCGTGAGAAACGCTAGCCTAAACGCGGGCCGTCGTCTGACGAACTTAAATCGCTTTATCTTACGGGAACAGCTTCTTCGCGTCGCTAAGCTTGCGGATCTCTCCTTTGACCCTCGCTGAACAAGCTCTCGGAGGACTTGCAGTCACTTTAGAGATACGCTATGGACATTCTTGGACGTTTTTGCGTGTGTAATTTCGGCTTGAACATTTTGCCCGCCGCTGATAAATCCGACAACAGGAATATGACAACAGAGGTGATAATTAGCGAGAGAAAATGATAATTAATTAATTTAACCTTGTTACCCTCTTCGATTCTTCTTTATGTTTGTGTCTCTTCACATATATGTTTTTTTAAATTGATAAAAAAAGTGGGATACAGAAAAAGTAATGAAATTGTGTTGAATTGTAAGATTGGAATTTAAAAATTGTCTGTGATTTAAGAAGAAGAACGGTAGTTCAAGACGCATAGAATTCACGTAATGTGCAAAAATATATAAAATATTCTATAAATATCTGTTCCAATTCTATCTTTAGATTCGGATTCATAAAAATACGAATTTGTAATAGAAATTTCCAAATTCAGGGGTTAAGGAGGGATTAATTTATGGTTGGTCTTGTCTCGTAAATTTTCAATACATAAAATCGAAACCGTTGGATTCATGCTGTTCTTCGACTCGATTTCTTTCAACGAATATTATACAGCGATGTTGTAAATGAAGAAGAATTGATGATTTCACAATACTTACATGTAAAAGAATTAAAAACGATTGAACTGAAACTGACATTGGTTTTATTAACTTACAACTTTAAGATTAGAAAAGTTTCTGTTTGACAGATGATTCGATTGATAGAGTAATCTGGCTCGAAATAATCCAACACGTTCTCGTGATATCGATTAATCGTAGGACCGACCGTTCGTTTGCATAATCGACCGACGAGCCAATGAATATTTTCCGTGTCACGCAATCATTTGATATCGATACAAAGTAAGAAATTCAGCGACGCTCATATTTTGAAGATAATCGAACGTTTTTAATGCTTTTCTTCGAAACATCGAGTTGAATACATTCGTAGCTTAAATTGATCTCCCATAACGTACTCTGATATAAACAATCTCTACATAATTTTCATTGAATTTCGATCAATGTACAATTAAGTTTAATTCCGTTATAAATTATTAACGTAAACGTGGTAAATCAAATTATTGTATTCGTAGACAATAACAAAATTAGAGATTCGGTATAGAACGTATCAGTATATCAGCAGCGTATAGGAAAGATAACGTTTTCCTGGTATTTCGAAACAACACGCCATTTTGGGAAATTCAGGTCACAGCTTTATGCAATTTTGCGTCTATTCAAATCGGAAATTTTACGTGGCAAGCTATTTCACTTGCTAAATAGTATACGTTTGTAAAGTATAATGCAGCAGAATATTTTCCCGATTCGCGTGCCATCGGGCGATCCTTTAAACTTACGAATTTAGCTTTTAAACAATCCTGATCCGTCTGGATACTTCACGATTTCTCGAAATTTATTCTGCAACTTGCATGAATAATATCTAAGCAAAAATTAAGCTCTCCTTCTTGAAGTTTCTTCGTATTTCTCGCTGGCCGAATGTTAACTTTCGCCAGCTTGAACTTTGGTTAATTTGGTCCTTCGGAATTGTCTAGGGATTGAAAGGAAACATCAGCAAGAAACTTCGTCAGCTTCGTTACATTTGCCTAGAATCTCTATCCAATGTGAGGTCTTTAGCAAGAAATCGATTAAGCACACACAATCTTTGTAAAATCTCAATTAATTTCCATTATCCAAACGCTATTCTACGATGTATATTTTATAATATCAATCTTTGTATATTTTACGCTTTCATTTGATGGCAGCAAAGGAAAATGTTTTAGTACGACTTGAGTTAAAGAACTAAAGCTATTTCTTCGATATATACCTGAAAATGCTATTGTTTTGGACTTGTAGTAGTATTACTCGATCGGTTAATCCAATCATACGTAGTATGAATAGACCGCGCATGTTCACGCCGATGTACATTTTTACGAATAAACTGCGATAGAATGAAACAAATTGAATGTACTCACAGCTTTATTTTACTAAATACTACAAAGATAATTTCTGTATTATATGTATTCCGTTCAGCTGCTGTGCAGCTGTTCTGTGCAGCTTTCAATTTTTCATAAATGCATGAAAAACCAAGCTGTAAAATATGGATATCGAATATTTTAACTTTTGAAAACAGCTATCTAAATATCTAAATTCGTATGATAGAAATTCCTGACGTCGATGAAAATCGAGTGTTTCTTCATTTTTGCGATGGACGTTGACTTTGATGTATCACACGGTGATCAAAGTGTCGGACATAATACAAATTATTTTGAAGAGAAACAAAACAATACGTAAAAACAAATACCGGTCTGTACCCCGTTTTGCTCGGTTAACAGGTTGAAGAATCGTCCATTGTTTCATAGGATACGTAGCCTAAGCTCGTCTCGAACGAGAACATCGACGATTGAATCGGGTCAGTGCAATACTTTTGTGTCGCGTGGCTTCGTCGAGGAACGTTTCGTCTATTTCCCTTTTTTCTCTCTCCCTCCTTTTTTTAATTTTCGCCGAAGCAATTTTCTCTCCCCATAGGCTCTTCCCCTTCCTCTTATTCTTCTTTTTCTTTTTCCCTTCTCTTCTTTTCCTCTTCTTTTTTTTTAGATTTTGGGAAAGTAACTGGAATTGATTCGAAAGTAAGGAATCAGCAGAAATGTTGAAACGCTTGAAAACAACCGATTTCACGGTGATCGTTCGAAATTATGGAAAGTTTCGATCGTTAAATTAGGTTGGGTTTTAACGGGTTCCACGAACGAGACAAGTTTTAATTGTGAAACAACGTTTGGCGCGGAAACGTGCATTTTCATGATATTGAATTTTCTAGCTGTTGGGTTTGTGCGAAGAAACTCGTTTGTTCTCTTTGTGATAAATTTAAAATATATATACCACACTCGCTCACATATTTTCAATGTAATTTAATTGCAATCGAATTAATTGCGCCCAATTAAAATTAGCTATGTCTGAGTGTTGTGAATGAACTGATAATTTTCCTAAATATCGATTGGATAATTTGTTCGTCTTCTTAGATTATCTATATATATATCAGCTACGAAAGTATTCGGACAGAAAAGTTGAGGCGTACGATTTTTTTAATCTGAACCCGATTGAGAGAATCGACGAATTCAATGAAATCTACAGAGATTTAAATATGACTCGTGAGATACTAGAAGATTGTAGGAAACTAGAGAATAATAAACATAGTAAAAAATCCAATAGTACGAATGCGAAAAAATTCGGTGCAAGTACAATGAATGAGAAAAAAACAGATATAAACGAGAGAAGAGTTCAACTTTATCATTTACTGGAAGCTTATTATAACATAGGAAATATGAATTCTTCACAGCTTACGCTTTAAAACGTAAAGAGAATCATAAAGTTTTCATAAATAATAATTGATATTCATAAAGATAAGTCTATTGAGTCTAATGATTTTTCAGGTTTATTTCAGTCTCTATAAGAGTTGCAATATTTACAAACAGAATTGCAAAAGTCTGTACGAAACTGGTTTTCTTCTAACGATCAAAAACGGACGTTGCTGTTTCATCGATTTAGTATGACACAATAGAAACAAAAGAGAATGGTCCGTTTGGCGTTGAGAAAGTGGAGGTAAAATTTGCGAATATCGATTTACTTTGGCGACTAACCGAAGGAAAAGCGTAAGTCGTTAAATTAATTCCGTCTAATTTCGTTAGCCCCGTTCCGTCGGTTTAACGGATTAATTCCTTGAGCTGCTTTAAAACGAATACCTTTAGGCGCCTGTAATTTGCGAATTAGAATTTGCCTTTGATCGTATGCCGCTAGGCGAATTGCCCCTGTTACAATGAAAAGCCACCGAAGGATCGGTTGCACCGGAACTAGAAATTTCTCACTATTATCTGGCATATGTTTCTCATATTGTTTACCTAACTTTATAAATATATTTTCCACTGGAACAAATTGTCGGATTTCAGGAAATTTGTCCATTTCATCTTTCAAATAATTACCGCTCTTTAACGCTACAAAAACATTTTCTATTCACAGTCTCTTCAGAATTTTATTATTCGCCAAACATGAAAATTGGAGAAACTACCGTTCTTTAACTTAATACTAAGAGAAATTCCACAATTTGTACAAAATATGTCACATACATATTCCACGGGATAAACGTAAATATATATATTTCTCAATAAAAAATTGTCCAAAATCTCTTCTTTCAATCAAACGTAGAAATTGAGGAAAATAGCCTTCTTTAGCTCAACTAAGGAACAAAATTTCCAACCAATATTTCTATAATTTTCCCAAGGAAACATAAAATATGAGGTGTTCGTGGATGAAGGTGCCACAAGAAACTATACTCAGAATGTTTAACAATAACGGTTTATTGAACAGTCAACAATTAACAATTATAACAATTAACAATTATCAGCGAATGTCGATTAACGAGTAACAAGTAACGGGTTTGTTTCGCACTGACACAGGAGACGTTCGTACTTCGCAGCCCGGAACGGAATGAATCTTTTGTCCCAGAACAAACGGATTCTTCCCTTAGTTGCCCATGTGCCGCGGCGGTTGCCGCATATGTTTCTTCCGAGGATTCAGCGGAAGAAGCATAGGGATATCGATGGTACATTGGGCACGTCAATGTTTCTATTTGACGGTATAGCGCTTTGTATCGCGAAGCCGACAGAAAGTTCCGTGCCGCCACAAATATTTAACGGGGTAAAATATATATGTCGGAGATGAAAGCGACACCGGGGCCTTCCCTTTGGAATTCTTGGGAAAATCCCCAATACTTTAGCCTTTATAATTTAACCCGATTATAATTGTCCGAGAATTGTGATAATGAGCTTGGGCTCCTAGTGATAACTAGTCGCTAAACGTAGCCGCGGTCACGGGATGAACGTTTTTACCTAACAGAGGTATGGAGTAATTGTATAGCTCTCCTTAAAAAGAAATAGTTGTAGCGGCACGCGACAGTAAACATTCCGACGGTTTCTGTCCCGTGGCTCGCCACACACAGACCCTATTCTTCGGGCAAGATGATTACCAGATGTCGATGCATTCTCTCGTGAGGTCTCATTAGCGAGTTACATAGCGTCTTTACGCTCGGTGAATATTCTACATTTTAACAAAAAGTTAGTTTAGTAATACTTGTACCACAGTTGAGTACAACTTGAACTTTGGAAGAAAGCGCATTTTGTTATCCCGTTGACCGCGGTTTCGTTATTGAACCTAGGATTATTGTCATTAGCATCTCGAGTATCTAATTATCACAGTTACTTGTCAAATTCCGTAATAATCATATTTGTACTAGTAAATATCTTCTCTATTGCATAACAACAATGTCTAATCCAAATGAAGATTCGCTACACATCCCTAACCCTAATCACAATGTGAACCCGGCATATATATTTCGACAAAAGTAAAAAATAAAATAAGAAACTATCCCGTTTTCATCCCTTCAACTTTCATCTCTATATTTAACTATTCACTTTTCGTATAAATTCTACTGGCTCCAACTTAAGCACATAGAGCAAAATATTGTTGTATAAAGCCATACTAAAACCTGTTTGGACCTATGAGATCCAACTATGGGGAACTGCGAGTAACTTCAACATAGAAATTCTTCAACGACTCCAATCAAAAACACTAAGATTCTTAATAAATGCACCTTGGTATGTCACCAACGAAACAATCCACCGCGATCTCAAGATACCCACAGTCAAAGAAGAAATATACAAGTTCAAAAGCAAATATAACACAAGAATCAACAACCACCACAACCCATTAGTCACCCAACTACTTGACACGACGGATCAGACCCGCAGACTAAAAAGAAAATACCCTTTAGATTGAAGCATTAAATTCAACTAGAACCAAACATAATATAAATTATTATAATCCAAGTTACTGTACCACGCCAAATGAAGTTACTTAAAATTCTCAATGAGAATTGCTTGCAAATTGACGACCAAATAAAAAAAAAAATAGAAGAAATTTTTCGTATCGGAATATTTCTCAAATCTTATGCAGGTTTCAAGCGCACGTCTCTTTCACTCGACTCATTCTGAAGTACAAAGCGAAAGAAAATACTCGTTCGGAGGCTATCAAGAGTGTAAAGAACACACGTTTCTCGCGTATAACGATTCTCGTATAGGGTAAACACGCGAAGCAAAGCCGCACGGGGGATGCTGGCTAGCCTTCGTGACTTTTAAATAGCCGACAAGCCCTCAAGACGTTGCTTGTTGCCGCCGTTAAAGGTCGTCGAGCCAAGAAAATAGCCGCGATGTGACACGTTTCCTCATCTTCTTTCCGCGCACGTGCTCACGCGAAGTTGTGTACAACGTAGTTAATTTTTTAACGACACCACCGTCGTGACGTGTTTTGAATAAGAAATCATTTTTTCCACGAGTTGATAGAGTATCCTACAGGATTTCTTTATATTTTTTACGTTTAACCTGACTTATTTTAGACGAGAAACAACCTTAAGAGAGAATTAAGGGAATGGAAGATTTTGTTTATAATTTTTTTCAAATGCTCATGTGTCTTAAGTAAGAAATAAGTTTCTGAGAGGGTTGAAGAGGCAATAAGTCTTCTTTATAATTCTTTACGTTTATCCTGACGTGTCTTAGATAAGGGATAGCCTTATGAAAGAATTGAAGAGGAGAAGAATTTTCTTCGTAACTTTTTACATCTGTTCTGATGCGTTTTTTAAATAAACATTCTTAACATTAACCTTACCAGGCCCCGTCAAGTGACTAGGTTCGAAATTTTGATTAAAATTGATTAATCAATTTCTCAATTTTTCTTAATATAAAGATTTACATGAAGTTAGACGAACAAAATAAATAACAACGAACGTACAATTTTTAATGAAATTTTGAAACCGTTCGTTTGACCAGGCCTGGCAAAGTTGATATTAAGAAAATAATATTTCTACAAGAGTTGAAGAGCCAATAAATCGATTAAAATTTGACAACATACGTGCAACGCTTTTAAAATGGAAACCAACTTCTTTTTACGAAGCTTGTACGAAGAAGATTTCGAAAGCGATGATTCGAAAGCAATTAGAAGAAGCAGATATCATATGATCGATTAAATGAACCATTTAACATAGAATCATTACTTTTCTACCCAATAAAATTTATGAAATTCTTCAGATTCCATCAACATTCTTGTTTCTTTCGATCTATCGTGAATCTATTAACCGTGAACAGCGGAATATTTGGAACATAATAAACGGTTAATTTAATAATAATACGTAGCGGAAGATCGAGTGGATCCTTTGTGGATTCTCGAGCGTTGAAAAAGCGAATGCTTCGATCGATTCACAGGACGAACCGACTCTCTTGGAAAAATTAGCTGTCCTCGATGAATAAAAGAAAACGCGGAATAATGAAGGTATTTGCAATTCACCTCGCCTAGTTTCTTAAAAGGGAGAGAGACTTAACTGTGAGATGAACGACGTTGCAAGTCAGTTTCCACGAGCAGGACTTCGCGTCTCACTGCTAGAGTAAATGAAACGTGGAATGGAAAAATGGAACAGCGAAATCAGTTTTATTAGATGACCATTGCTTAGAAACCTAGCATCGAATTGAAAAATTCTGCAACTTTTCTGAATTTTTTATCAGAAATCTATCGTATTCCGGTATTTTTATCTACGTGTTTGGTTTAGAAATTGTATGTCACGACTCTAGAACTTTCTAGTATTTTTAAAATATTACATACATATATATATATAGGAATTTTTCATTCTTGTAATTGTATTTTTCATATTGAAAAATTTATGTAATATTAAGCTACAGTTTTATTGTAGCTCTTAGAATTAAAAATGTTGGTTTTTCATTTACAAGGAATAAATTGCTAGATTATATAGTAGAGAAAATATTATTTCGTCTGTGCACGTTATCTTGCTTGAATTTTGCGAATAAAATGATTTCTGGTCCTAAATTCTCGTAGGTAAGTTCTCGTTCTACACTTGTTGCTAGCCCCCAAAGCAATTACCTTTCACTGCACGTCAAATCGAAAACAGAAGCCGAATACCATTTTGAAAAAATATCAAATAAACCACTCGAATTCACCGATTGTTCGACATTCGTCACTTTTTATAGAATATCAAAGATGAAAGCACCATTTTTCCACTCTATACTCTCTGTATCAATTTATCTTCCCTTTCATATTCGTCCGCTTCCAACCATTTTACGATTTTTACTATTTCGCTTATTTCTAATTTCTTTCGTACTGCGAACTTCTTCTTTTCTCTGTCCTTTTACGCTGTGCTTGTTCTGAGCCAGTCACCGGTTCAAAAATCATCAGTTCCTTGCAATCGAGAGCGACAAAATTAAATGAAGAAACAACACAAATATTTTTAGTAAGCTGTGCTGATAGCTTTTACTTCCATATTACTATCGTTGTGTACGGTATACGTGGACGCAACAAATATTTTTCAAAAAACGATCAGATCAGTAATACGCGATGATACACTCAGTGTATTATTGTACTGGATTGGCAACTAAGTGATTGCGGATTTTGTCAATACCACCTAATGACTTAGTTGCCAACCCAATACTTATGCAGTAACGAATAATTTTAACAATTTCAGATTGTGTTTGCAGGTTCTAAAACTTTTGCACATACGTTCTTTACATGGGATATTGTGAAAATATTTTTCCTAGTTTCGAATTTCTGATTCTAACTTGCAGGTTTCCAAAATGCTATTCAACTGTGTTGCAATGCGGTTGTGCTGTTACGCGAAATACATACAACGTTGAAGCGTTGATTAGCTTTGAATCTCGAATGTTGGCTTAGAATTTAGAAGGTGTTGTAATTGGAAAAGTTCGAAAGACTTGGTGATCCGGAGTGCAAGCGAAGTTCTAACAACAAGTAGGACGTTCTATTCGGAAGTTTACACAATCGTAGTGAGATTGATAGCGTAGAAACACAGAAATACACTCTCCTACGCTTCCAACATCTAATTACGGATTAGCCTTTCTTTGACGCACGATATTGTCGCACGATAACGGATTTGAAAATCTTCCGAAGATCTGACAGTCAGAAAACTCGAAAATGGAATATCGTGCTACTAATTTTTTTTCGGATGATCAATAGTAATAAAATAAGATGAAGTTTATGGACTAAGAAATTTTCAGCAATGTGAATGATTTACATAACATTGTGAAAAAGAATGCGTAAATGCAGTATAGTATTTAGCAAAGAATAAATGTTACGGTGCAATATATTTCAAGCTGTTACAGCTTCCAGGGCAAAATATATAAAATTCGTGACAGTTAACTTGTTAGCGCAGCGTCGGCTTTTAGTGGATTAATATTTATTTATCCATGAAAATAAAAATGGCAAAAAGAAAAACAAACATGAAAAGTGGTCGATGGGTAAAGTGCTAAAATCGACGCTCATAGACAACGCGTTTCGATCGCAATTTCAACAGAACGCAGACTCGTTCGTTGGTAAAACACGTGTCTCCTTTAACTTCCGTTTATTTTAGTTAACTTTCGGTCGGACGCAATTCATTTGTTCGCGTAGGATCCGGAAGGTCCTCGATTTTCGATGAAAACAATTCAGTAATACAACAAAGCTTGTGTTTGTATTAAAAACAAATATGATACTGTTTCATATTTCTTTAAACCACCAATTTTCTCACCCACATTTCACGTCGTGAAAAAATCAACTAGAAAAAACCATATGTTTATTTATAACTTCGTTCCGATTGTACAAACCAACGATACGTCTTTTACCAAGCGACAACCCTAATTAAAAGAAGTAACTTTTGCATTAAGATATTTTTTCTATCTCTTGCAGTTTCCCAATTAAAACACAAAATCGAAAAATATCCGAATTTTCAAGTATCGATCTCATCCCTCTTAAAACGAATTTCGAAGAAAAGAAGAAAAATTACGTTATACCATATATTATGTGCTCCACATATTCCCAAAGTTTCGTAATTTTCTCAATTTTCTTAATTGTCCCAGACCTTAAGTTATCCGAAGTCACGCGTGTGAACACAGCGTCGAACAGCTCGAAACTATTTCTGATCGTTCAACCAGAAGTAGCTCGTTCGTCTATCTTTGGTCGAGCGATGTAATCGTTTCCGTTGATCCTGTAGTTAATCGTGCAAACGTTAGAAAATTAGTTGACAAAATTAGCAGCGACACCAAGACTACAAGGATATGCAAAATTATATCAAACAATAGATGAAGATCAATAAATTTCTAGATATACGTGTATCGGTTACATGAATGTTCGTGGAACATTGCAAGCGATCCGTGTGAATAATTTTTTGAATTTTATAAATAATCTAACGAACAATCATAAAATAACGATAAGAAGAAAACAGCGAATAGCGTAGAAATTCAATTTTCACGAATTAACGCTTTGACTACCACGTTGGTCACAGGTGATCGGAGCGCTTCAACTCCTTGCAATTGTAAAAATTGAATGAAAATTGACAGTTAGGGCATTTTGGATATAACCGATAAATAGAAGATACTTTGAAATAAAAAGTGCCCCATTGAACAATTAAACATTTTTCATAGAACATCAATAAAAAAAATAATGAGAACAAATCTTGCACCCAACGGTGCACTGTGTTTGCATCCATAACGTTGAGGGGTAATCTACGAATATTATTATAAACACAGCTTAGAAAATAATCGTAAATGCTGCTTTATAATCATATAATTGAAGTTAGAAGTGTGAACATATCTTACTATTATATATAGAATGAGCAAATACCGTTTACTAATATCTTCTACACGTTTCAACAACATATTCTGCACGTTTTGCTTACAACGAAATAGCAAATGCGAATGGTTTGTTGAAATAAACGAAGCCTTGTTATAAAACATGTCGCTATCAATTGTTACCAAGGTGCCACGGTGATCACCCGTGATCTCCAATGAGATAAACGGTTCATTAGGGAAGAATGTTGTCTTACATCATCAATTTATTATTATTTTGCCATTATGTGCTTTGAATAATAAAAATACTCCCGTGACGTCCTGAGCGAAACGTGTGATTCCGGCGTGGCAAAGTGTTAAAACAGTTGCAACTATGAAAGAAAGAATTCGCTCCAAACGAAATTTAACACTAGAACTTTGGTTTTACAATTTTATTTTCAAATTCCTACTTCATGTTATATCTTTTTTCCGCAATGATGTAATGACTTTCGCAACGATAACTAAAAGAATAATATAATGAATTTTATTTTGTTTTTTATGTATTCAAACTGAAAATCATTTTGTATCAAGGCTGCTTATACCAATACCAGTGAAAACGACTGGTACTTGTCAAAGTGTAAAAGGGTGCTGCAATCTGTTTATCGAACCCCAATTAACCAGTTTCCTCGTTTGGTACAACTTCCCGCACGTTTTTCAAATTTTTACTGCGTATCGTTCGATATGATGATAGCAGACATCAGGAAAATTCCAGATCGATCGCTGGATCGCTGGATGCTAACACTAAAAATATCACAGCAGTTAAAATGACTGGTTCTACAATTTTATAAATGTGTGAACCCTCGTTTAGGGATGATGGTCCCAGATGGATTAACAATACCAAAACTGTACTACATATCATGGAATTGCTTCTGTAAGAAAATAATAAATCAACAAATATAAAAATATTCTATTATTACGTATTTTTTAAAGAACAGTCATTTTGACCGGTTTTGGTAGAAGTAGCTTCGTGTTAACTATCGGTAGTTTCAGTGTTGACGCAATTGCCGAGGATACGCGTACAACCTCTTTGCGCACTGCACTAATCCATGGTTAAACAACAAAATGTCGAACAGCGATGTGGCAGCGTAAACCTTTTAATTGAACGAGTTAAGGTCGATCTACTTAGTCGTCGGACCAAAAGTTGCCTAATGTAAACGGGGCTTTATTCATACTGCGAACCATTCGAACGGATGAACAAAGGACAATCGCGAAGTTCCTGCGAAAACAGAACGGATCGTTTGCACTGCAATCGAAGCGAAATAAAGAGGTAGCTGGAAATAATCGGGAACGAGGAGAAACGGAGTGTTCGAAGATCGATTGGACTTTTCCCATTATAACGTCGTCACCTCGTTCCATTGTTTCCAGCGGTTGCTTTGTTTGCGCAACGAATGTGGATGCTCGCGAATCATTCTAATATTAACCCTTTCTCCTGTAAGAATTGCAATTTACTTTATATCGTTGTTTATGTTCATCGTAAATTGATAGATCGTGTCAGGAATATTTTATTTACTTTTTTAAACTTTACGATTATCTTGTTTTATTCTTATCGATTAAAATTGGCTTCCCGTTTACTTCGAATGTTTTTGCTTCTTATTCCTTAAACAAAGTCTTATTAAAGAGCCGATTGAAGAGTCGATCAATGAAAGAGTTGAAGTTTCACAGTGCAATGATTATAATGCATCGTGCAACGAAACAATTTCAATTACGTACCTTTATATCTACGGTAACGAGCGAAAGAAAGTTTCAAGAGGAAAAACGGGGGGAAATAACACTGTAATTGTACAAAATTGAATTATGACTGACAAGAGAAACAATCGTACAATATAATTGCGATATAATTGTCCTGTAGCAGCCAATTGTGTGGTACAGTAGAGACGTTTAATACAAATTCCACGTATACTGATTCACGCAAGTATCAGTTTTAAACTTGCTTTTTTCCGGTATTATATATAGCATATCGTGTGCAGCGTTCTAATTAAAAAAAAAAAAAGAAAAGGATATCAATTATCATCGATTTAATTTCTCTTCTCCTGATATTTTTCCGTCGTTACTAAAATATTTGGAATATACGATCATCTATCTCGCTAAATTATCAGAGAACGAAAATAAATCTAAACAAATGTAATCCAAGAGAGGAGATGCTGCAGCAGAATGAAAGAAGAAGAAAAGTGGAGAATCGTAGAGAAGGGCGTGTATATTTCACAAACGAGGGAATGAATTATCGAAATTCCTGATGCAGCGAACGGATGCTAGAGGAATACGGAGGGAAATTGAAAGGGGGTAGTAAGTTTCCCTGGCCGATGAAAATATCGAAAGAGAGAGAAGCTATCGACAAAGTCGTCTTCCTTCGCGCCTCGAATAAATACGCTGTAATCCAGCCGATAAACGAGCTAGTGCAGCGGAAAGATTACCCTTCACCGTGAAGCTTCTCGTTGATATACGTGTGTCACACGTGGTGTTACGTGATCCAAGGAATCCTCCTCGATCGTTGCCTGTCATTGTCAATCAGTTGGCGAAATCCGAGCAACGATTCGTTGTTGATCATTCGTAAAATTGAACGTAATAATTTCAGGGCAGGCGTGAGCTTTCACGGGGCCTCAATACACATTCAAATCCTACACTTAAATTTTACAAGGAGGAATTATTTATTTACAAATACTGTTACGTATTATATATTTTTTCCAAGCAGTTTTTTAAACAAATCCAAGTAATATTTTTTCGCGTCCATAATTCGCTTTCAAGGGGCAAAAAATTCAATGAAAGTAGAAAATCTGTATTGATGTAGTTTAATTTCTCTAAAAAGTACATTTCTCGTGAAAGCGCTTGGATTTTGTTATCTAAAGTAGTTCCCAGGATATGAGGATAACTAAAGGAAAAATTAAAAAAATTCTATTGGCTCATAGGCCGACGCTCCAAACTAAGTCTACAGAATAAAATTACCCTCTACAAGACCGTAATAAAACCTGTCTGGACCTATGGAATTCAACTATGGGGAACAGCAAGCAACTCTAACATAGAAATACTTCAACGCTTCCAATCGAAAACGCTAAGATCCTTAATAGATGCACCGTGGTATGTTACCAACGAAACAATTCATCACGACCTCAAGATACCCACAGTCAAAGAGGAAATAGCAAAATATAGCGACAGATATAGCAAAAGAGTCAACAAACACCGAAACCCCCTAATCACTGGATTACTTGACACGTCGGTCCNCTCTAGATTTAATTAGATATTTACACTAAGAAATATTTAATTATTCATATTACTCACTTATAAATTATACATATCTATAATAAGTATTAACTTATTATAAATAATTAGCCATGTCACTGCGCCACGCCAGAAAAAGTTACTGAAAATTCTCAATGTGAGAATTGATTGTAATTTTAACAAACAAATAAAAAAAAAAAAAAGAAGGATATGAGGATTTTATGGAGTTACACTGAACGTTGATTATTCTTGTCACTCCTTTAAACTGAATCATCGCTAGTAAAAAAATGTCTTGCGTCTGTTGATGGTATCAGCATTCTGTAAGAAGTTAATCTAAATCGGTGTTTTTTAATTGGATAATTTTCGTAGACCGCGGGGCCTTTCAAAACGCCGGGCCGGGCCCTGCGTAATTTAGAGGTTGCGAGACAAATGATTCGAAATAACTGACGGTGAAAGTATACTGGTGGGAAGTTTAGTATCATCGTGGGATATATTCGATCATTACATTGGAATTTCGAGAATTTTTCGTTTGAAATCGTAGAAACTTTTGATAGGAAAATTACTACTCTGTGATAATGGGGATATTGTGTATTTTATATATAACAAAAATTTTTTTTTTTATTTTGAAAAATTTTACAATCAATTCTCATTGAGAGTTATAAGTAAATTATTCTGGCGTGGTACTATAACGTGAATAATAGGCGATGTTAAAGTTATGTTAAGATGTTATGATAAGATGTTAAGTTATTCAAACTGAAAATAATTTTGTATCAAGGCTACTTATACCAATAGCAGTTAAAATGACTGGTACTTGTCAGAGTGTAGAAGGGTCCTGCAATCTGTTTATCGAAACCCAATTAACCAGTTTTCTCGTTTTGCACAACTTGTCAAACGCTTTTGAAATTTTTATTGCGTATCATTCGATATGATGATATCAGTCATCAGGAAAATTCCGGATCGATCGCTAGATCGCTAGATGCTAACACTAGAAATACGACAGCAATCAAAATGACTGGTTCTACAATTTTATAAACATGTCAAGCCTCGTTTAGGGATCATGGTGCCAGATGGATTAATAATACCAAAAAATGTACTACATAACATGGAGTTGCTTCTGTAAGAAAATAATAAATCAATAAATATAAAAATATTCTATTATTACGTATTTTTTAAAGACCAGTCATTTTGACTGGTTTAACGTGAACCGGAACGAAATGAAGAAGAAAACGCACCGCGGGGAATAGAAAATGCGCTGTAAACTCGAAAATAGGGCGGAATACGTGTTTCCTTCTTTCTTTTCTCTTTCTTTTTTTTCTTCTCCAGCACTCGTAGAATATTCGATATTTAATATCCTTAATGCGTTCGAGGAACACGCCCGTCGCGTCGTGTTTCAGAAATATCTTTAGAAAGTAGAACGAATTTGGAAAACTCCCCAAGGCCGCGAAGGAAAAACCGGTGACGCGTTTCACGCAACGACAGTCTCCTGACATGCGGAAGCCAGCCTCGACAACATATTTCAGGCGTATCTTCCTTTCGCCTAATAAGTTTTGTAAAAACGTCAAACAAGACGAATTTGAAGTGTACGACGTGATATCAAGATTTATCAGCAAAATAAATATTCACCAGTCAGGATGCTTTACGTATTCGTTGTTGCTGACGCGTACAGTGGCTCGCGAAAGTATTCCAACACCCACCATGCACATTGTTTTATAAAAGTATCACGTGAATTACACGGAACTTCTTAATATTTCCATAATAACGAGGCACAATTATCGTAGTTATGACAATAAAATTTGCAACCAATCAAGAAATGTATTTAGAAGTTGCAAGACACTTATTGCAAACATATAGTTAGCGAGGACTTGGACTTAAAATAAATATTAGCAAATAAAATATTAAAGTGTTAAAATAAAGCATCAGTAAATATTAGTGCTAAAACTGATCTCACTGTATATCGTGGCTTTTTTTTTATTAATATAGCGAGCAATTGACTGTTGAAATACTTTGGTGATTTTTGCGTGCAAATTGCGTGCTAAGCATATGCATCGAATAAATACCTTGTAACTTGCGTATATACATTTTCAAATTCGTTGGAAATTTTACCAACATAATCGCGATAGCGGTGCCTCGTTACAGTGTTAACGAAGTTTCAAACGTTTTGTACAACATAAAGAGTTACTACGTACTATAAAAGTTTTTGAATACGTTCGCGAGTCACTGTACATTGGTGTCTCTGGGAGATGTTAATACTTTATTACTTAAAACTCAATTAGTTGATGGAATTTAATAGTATCATCGTTCGAGGTGATAAGGTATCACACAACTTGGTAAATTTCTCTATCCTATGAGCTTTGAATTTTCGCTAATAAATTTTATCAAACCGATGACGTATCTAAGCGACGACTTTATTTTAACTGCGGGAGAATAAATTTGACAAATTTCGCAAATACTGTATGATTGCTAGCGATTTACATATTTATTACTGTAGTAATTCTATTTTGTAGCACGTAATGCGGAATGTTGTCGACACGATCTTATCGACAACAACGCATCATTAAGCTCCAATTACGACGTATTAACGACAACCATTATTACCGAATTATGCAGACAGACATTAATATGTTTATGTTCGTGTTAATCGAATGGAATGTATCGATCCAACACACGGGCTTCTAAACAAATGTGAAAATCTGAACAGACTCGAATTTCTTCGACGAATTTTGACACGTGAAGAGTTGTACTGAGTCTCGCGCATTAAATCATATAAATATTTCATGCGTAATAGATCTGTCCATTTTTATATGCAAATATTAAAAAGATATATATATATATTTATATTTGTATAAATTAAAAATCTTTTAATGTAGAAAGCTTGGCACGTTGATCACGAGAAACACCGAGGAACGAAATAGAATAAAACTCTGTTGCTTTCAACTTTAAATCTGTCAGCGTTTCAAGCGATAAAAGATTCATGCAATAAAAGTTTCCTAAGAGACTCTAGTCCCTTTGATAGCGAAAAAGGAAACGCGATAACTTTCCTTCCTATGTCATTGCAGCGGTTAAAAAATGTATTTTCTCAGAGTGAAGATTCTCTTACCTCGCGAATTGCATCGCGAAAATCAATCAACTACACCGATCTATCAGCGTTAAGAAATTTATGGAACCGCAGTAACGTTTAAAAGTTGACGTAAGTAAAGGAACATCTTTATTAAATAGGAAAACAATTGAATCATACTTTGTTCTTGTTCAAAGAAACGGATGCCTTTGAAACAATTAGAAGAGTCGTTTACGCGTGGAAGTAGCTTAACTCTTTTATCGAGCTATCTTGATTATCGTACTCTAGAAAGTCGGTAAAAAACTAGGATAAAATAGACAAAGGAACGCTGTTTGTTTATCAAAATTTTATCGCGACCGCCGTAACATGCTCTTCAAAGTCTACAACAATGAAACTCCGCGTCTTCTCGTAAGGCCGACCAACTCCTCCAAGTAGTTGCTTCAATTTTGTTTGTTAAAAACACGCTTTAAAAACCAAAAGGCGAACATCACGAAGGGGAAAATAAAATTCCTTCGGTTTGTCTTATTTAAACGGAATATAAATAAAGATTTATATTAAATACGGAATATTATTAACCCACAATCGCTAATGCACGAAACTAAGTAATTGATGGAGTGTTAGAAACCTTAAGAGAATAAACAAGATGTGAAAATATATGCTATATATAGAACGCAAAGAGATTCGCCAAAAATTTCTAGAAAAACCCAGGTGAAATGCCGACTGTTATTCGAAAATCTAATTCATCGAGTCTTACGAGTTGAGTATAAAAGGAAAATTTTTAACAATTCTCCGAGTGAATGAAGAGACCGGATAAGATATACACTGCTATTCGCAGAATACCGTCTATTTCACGAAATTTTACCATTAAAATTCCTAAACAATCACATCCTTGAGAGAAAACGAACTCATCGAAACGACAGAGAAATATTCCTCGAATCATCGAAAAAGCCAGAAGAACGACATTATTTGGCAACTAAGTGATTGCAGATTTTGTCAATGCCACCTAATGACAAAACCCGCAATCACTTAGTCGCCAACCCTATACTTGATTTATTATTATTATTAGTATATTAATTGATTCATTGAGTGTCCTCTGCGAGTCAAGGAAAAACCAATAAATGAATAAATAAATTTTTTGAAAAAAAAAGAATATTCATAAATAAGTATAATATTAAATCATATAAAAATAGAATATTAGAGATTAAAGATATTAAGATATATATATAGTCAAAAATGTCCTGTTTATAGAACACAGCCAGTTTCTCCGAAATTTCCTAACAAAACCTCCACCGTGCTTGAGCGTGGCGTAAAAATTAGGAAATCTAATTTCCTGGCTGGCAAACCCCAGCGGCTGCAACAAGGGGCGAGTGGTGTCAAGGTGCACTAGAGACACTGTGCCAACTTTTCGTACCTACGAAACGCCAGGGGTGGAATAGGGTGCGGCTGGGCTTGTGGAATCGTCGAAGCGAGGGGAAAGGGGTGAATAGAAAGTGCATAGAGCGGGAAAAAATAAAGAGGGAGGAATAGACGCGAGAGCGAGTGCTGCTCGAGGCACGCAACACCACGCGAATCCACGCAACCCAGTTTCGCTAATGACCCCGGCCACACGCGGTCTATTGTTTTATCGGTGGGAACCATCGCTTGGAAAAAGTTTCTGCTTCGTTGGGATGATCTATCGTCGAGTTTCCGGCCTGTTCTGCTCGCATTCACAATAAATGTTTGCTTTGCGATTTTCTGTTAATGACGTTTGTCCCGACACTATCGCCAAAAAGGCGATGTAATTAACGCAAAGCGGAGGATTGAAACCCGAGAAGAAACGGTTGTGTTTTGCCGTCGAGTGTTTGTCAGATTTTGGAGCTGGAGAAAATTTTAAAGAATCACATTAAAAGGAAAATTTTCTCTGTTAATGTTGTAATCCGTTGGTGCATCTCTTAATGTCGCGTTTCCATTGAAGTGTTCGTTTTGCGATTTTCTACTAATTACGATTGTGATTTGTTTCAAATTTAGCGGCAGATTCAAGGTGGGGTAATTAACGTAACGCAAAGGAAGGAAACTCGGGGGAAAACAGGTTCTGTTCTACGTTAGTTTGTCGGGAGTTTTCTTAAATTTTGGAATTGACCGCTTGTAATTCTAAAGGATTGGAAAATTTCTACCATGTACACTATGAAATTTCTGCGATTTTTGTTCAGATTTAACTTGCTTTATAATTTTCCTTAATGACGTTCATCGGAAATCTATCGAAAGATTTCAACTGAGAAATAACGAATCCAAAAGATTTTAAAAAATTAAAATTTTAAAAAACCTGCTACCTATTATTGTCGAGTTTCCATGTAAGCGTTTGTTTCGCGGTTTTCTACTAATGACGATTGTCATTTGTTCGGGATAAGTTTGAACTTATCACCGGATTTAAGGTAGAACGATTTAATGCAAAGCGAAGGTTTGAAACTCGAGGAAAAAGTGTTGCGCGTATCTGCTCGATGTTTGTTAAATTTTTCTAACCAACCCTGTGCTTCGTAACTTGAACATTTCTGTTTCATTTGCAAGATAATCCGTGACGTTTCTGTAGTTTTATGGTTTTATGCAGGTTTACGATTTTCTCTTGTTTACCACTTGACACGTAACCTTGGTTACTTATAAAAAAGTGTAATTATAAAATCATGACACTCTTGTTGTCATCTTCCTATTTCTCGTACCTTTTCGTTAATATCATTTTGGCCAATTTATCATACGCAATATTTTGTGCAACGTTTCGTCGTAACAATTACATCCCGTTGTTTTCCATCTGTTTGAATTCGCGAAAACATTTTAAGCGATATTTGTTTTTCCCGAGCGAAAATTCACCGTCGAAAAAAGAAGGGCGATAATCCAATCGATCGATTCGATAAACGACACCGATAACAGGCCACCGAAGTATCGTTATCAATCCGTCATCGAAGATCTTGTTATGACAACGAATCACCTCAAAACAAACGAAGTGCGTTGCTTCTCAGAATATCTTCACTAATCCAATTAAACTGCATGCAAGCGAATGCGAAACACCGCGAGCAACAACAATATCAAATGCGTATCAAACAAACAAACGCTAGAAAACAAAAATTGAGATCTATAAACGAATCACACGGATCAATCTGCAACTAGCGAATCGTTTGTCAATGTTTAATTAAAATACACGCTATCAATTGAATATCAACGCGATGATATTGCTTGTTCCGTGTCACTGGAAATTAAGATCCTATTTTTGTTAAAAATACATCAAATAAACGAAAGAAAACAGCGCGAAAAAGAAGAAAAATTGACGAACAGACGAGGGACACGACTGCATCGATCTTTGTATCGAAATACGTTCACGGTTCGCTCCATATTAATCGATATTTCCTTCTGTCTTCTCCTGCCTCTTTTATTTTTGCAATAACGACCGAAGCGTTTCTGCTTCTTTTATTATCTATTTTTTATGTATTTTTTCTGCTCGTTGGAATACGCTCGGGCGAAAGGATTTCGCGAAAGATAGCGAGGCAGAAATCGGAAACAAAGCCAATATTAAAGCCACGAGCACTTTTAAGTCTTCGTATTACAACAGCGAACCGCTATACAACACGAAGACGTAAAAGGTACACGTGCTTTAATATCCGGCGAGCCTCCGTGCTCTTTTTCTCCCTCCCCTGCCACCCTCTGGGAAATTTTGTCCCCTTTACCCCGTGGGTTTCTTCCCTTCGAAAAGTCGCGCGCCCCATCTGACAAAATTAATTTACTCTGTCGACGTTTATTGTGGCTTGTTGGTCATTCGCGATGCATGGGACACCTATGATAGAAGTGCGTTTTCTTTTTAATATTTGATATATAGCAATTTTCTTTATACCTCATCTTTAACTTCAACATTTCTTATCCTTAGACATTTTATTTTATTTTGTCCTTGCTTGAAATATTTGATATTTACAGTAAATGTTAATAAAAGTGTACATCAATAGCTATGAGCATCTGGGAAGCTACTTGTTATGTTCATTGAGAATCTCTGACAAGTGTCACTTTGCTCGATTAGTTGAAATATTTTATATTTACAGTAAATTTTAATAAAAGTATACATCAATAGCTATGAGCATTTGGGAAGCTACTTGTTATGTTCATTGAGAAACTTTGACAAGTGTCACTTTGCTCGATTACTTGAAATATTTGATGTTTATAGTAAATTTTAATAAAAGTATACATCAATAGCTATGAGCATCTAGAAAGCTACCTGTTATGTTCATTGAGAATCTCTGACAAGTTTCACTTTGCTCGATTACTTGAAATATTTGATATTTACAGTAAATTTTAATAAAAGTATACATCAATAGCTATGAGCATTTGGAAAGCTACCTGTTATGTTCATTGAGAAACTTTGACAAGTGTCACTTTGCTCGATTAGTTGAAATATTTGATATTTACAGTAAATTTTGATAAAAGTATACATCAATAGCTATGAGCATCTGGGAAGCTACTTGTTATGTTCATTGAGAATCTCTGACAAGTATCACTTTGCTCGATTAGTTGAAATATTTGATATTTATAGTGAATTTTAATAAAAGTATACATCAATAGCTATGAGCATCTGGGAAGCTACTTGTTATGTTCATTGAGAAACTTTGACAAGTGTCACTTTGCTCGATTAGTTGAAATATTTGATATTTACAGTGAATTTTAATCAAAGTATACATCAATAGCTATGAACATATGGAAAGCTACTTGTTATGTTCATTGAGAAACTCTGACAAGTTTCACTTTGCTGGATGTTTTGTGAACCATGAAAATGAATCATAGAAAAGATTCTTTCGTGAAAATGCAGGTACTTTTGTTGATTACAGTATTAGAGAATATCTATGGCATAATATCGTTCGTTAATGCACAATTAATGTGCAGTTAAATGTATTTAATGGATCTAATGCGCGTGTGTTACATAGTGACTCATTGGCGATCCACTTAACGCGATGCAATGGTTACACTTGCGACGTGAAATAAATGAAATTTCACCTCCATCGTGTATGTAATATAAAAGTTGTCGTTTTAAGTATTGAAATTTTTTCATTCAGTCTTGAACGTTTAGGTTTGTTCCTCGTGAAAGCATTATTGATAACGCAACGTTATTAGCTGGGACTTTATTTATACTTATTGGACCCCATACTACGCTTGCTTGGGCCGCTACCTGGACTATTTATAATGATAGGATATTTCGCTTGGAATAATTAAGAGCCTTTTAAAATAAAACATTCGATAGTTTGAAAATCGTTCAGACGCTACAAGGAAAAGATTTCTCTCGTGAGAAAATTTCTAAGAAAAGACTCTTGTTACATGCAGAGTAGAAGTAAATTAAAACTGAAAATATCCTAATATCGTCGTAGAAAGGTTACAAAGAAATGGAAAATATTAACAAGTCCTTTGCCAAGGGCTAATACCTAGAACAAAGTAACAAACTAATTTACAGCAATTTTCCATCTCAAAGAACCTTTCATCAATCAAAAAGTCAAAGGTTATGTGTCTCGTTATTACCGATACGAGCTACATCCATCTACTTCAATAATATCGAATAACGTGCAAGTGGAAAGCAAACAGACCAAATAAATATCATCCACCTTTCTCCCTCTATCATAATATTTCCTTCGTTCAATATTTTTATTCTATAATTGCTCAGCGAGACGATTTTAAACCTTCGTCCATCCAATATTGCCTTCGAGACGGTACAATTTAATCGTTTAGTTTGGAAGCACACTATACATGCGACGTCTACTTTCTATTTTTATCGGGAACCGGTCCACTTCTCAAGATTAAACCTAAATTAACGATAAATCGTAAATTGTCACGTTTATCGAAGAGTATAAATTTGTAATGTCTCAAATTGTATTGGGAAGTGGACATCATTGAGTTTTGTGGGAATTTATTTAATTTACATTTTAGCTAGTTATTACTTTAATTGTATCGTATTTATTATACTAGCTTCTTAACGTTCTCTAGTGTTTTAACGTAGAAATAACGTGGGATAATATGTTCTACGCAAAGGAGATCAAATTGACTATTATTTAAGTTATCGTATTATTTATCGTATTATTTAGGATAGTTTATTATTTTATAGAGGATATTTTTCTACACAAAAGTGATTCGTACTGTTTAGTTTATTTTCTAGTGTACGAGTACTGTCCTTCGTGGAAATATTCTCTGTAGAGACGATTAATTCGTATCAGTGCATAAATATTTGTCCTTGACAATTTATGTTATCTGTAGCCCTTCTCGTTAACATCATGGTAATCGGCTGCTAATTTTCAGTATAATTTTCGTGTATTCCGAGGCAACAAATATTCCACAGTTGATATTTATTGAAATCGACAAAAATCCAATAAATATCGAGAATTAATTAAAATACATAATAAGTGACACTGAAAACTTGCTAAAAGAATTGCCAAATAATAATACAATTCAATTAAACTTAATTAAAATACCAACCTCGTACTGCTCCGAGGAAGCGATCATTTCCGGAAAAGAATCCTGTCGATGTTGTGCGATCTCCTCGAACGACGGGTCCAGTCTCGATGAATAGAGCTTGTTCGAATGCTTTCACGTCGCTAAAACGGCAACACGATTTCCAGTTCAATCGAAATCAACTCGTCCATCTTGGCGCACGATCGCTGAACCATCAATTTAATCATGTTTGCTCGACGCACGTTTAAACGACACGACACGGTGTTTCACACTTATGCCGGAAACTGGATACACTGGGGAAAATCCGGCGATCGAGATCTTTCAAGTGCACAATGGTAGACACGATTCATGCAGTGGAACAAATATTTGCTTTTTTTTATGCAATCATATTATAAAGCAATTTTGAAAATATTATAAAAATATATATCGAAAATTGGTTTTCATAGAGAAGCGCAATTGGTAGCGGAATCATAAGGATTACAATTGATTGCTGTGAGGTTTGCGATGACATTAATTTTCATGTTAGATAGATCGATAGCTTCAAGTCAACTTATGGTACAAATTTCTATTAAATAGGAATAATCTCTTTCCTCATTTTCTGATAGTGTTTGATTTCGAATCAGAAGGTTCTCGATATCAGATAGATCAATAATTGAAGATCAAACGGGAAAATCATGAAGAAACATTTGTCTTCTCTTCTGCTAACACTTAGCTTTTAACTTCGAATCAGAATCGTTTCTTAGTTTATCTAAGAAAGAATTTGTAATAATCATTACAAATTATCGCTTATATTAGGTATTTGATTAGGACAAATATTTTTGTTTGTTTTGAATTGACAGATTTTCTCTCGTAGGTAACGTTAGAATTAGCAAGTTTGCGAAAATCAGGAACTTGAGACGTTTGTTCTTGCAATGATTGTTAAAGAGATGCAGATATTTTTGAGAAATATAACGGCGACTTTTATTACGCCAGAAACGTTTATCTTCATTGCGCTATTCTAACTATAATTATTTATCCGACGTCTATGTATTTAACTACATAATACATATTGCTAATGAAGAATCATCCAACCGTAGAAAAATGTTTCCATCTTCTCCTACAACGATCTTGCTGGTATTAGAACGAACAGAGATTAAAAAACCTCCAACAGTTCCAACAGCTATGATTCTGAAAATTTCCATAATTAACTACGCTATAAACGAGCAGCAGATACTGAACGACATGCTAATTGCGACGTATATTATACAAAAGAGAAATTGTATCTCGAAATTCCGGCACGTCATTAAGTTCAACCGAATATTTCTAGTTCGACTAATTCTCTGCCTCCTTTTGCGAATTTCAATTTTATGGTCGTAAAGTAGCGATTTCCAACATTTTCTATTCTCGTAATATACGTAAACTACGTAATCGTAAAAATTCTGTGACGCATCAAGAAACGTATCGCGCGTATTTGATTCGAAACAGGACATTCATACCGCACGGCTATTGTTGTTCTAGCTGTTGTCATTTTTCGATTTGACGATCTAAGATGAACGAGGTCGCCGCTTCTGCATCGCGTGTTTTTAAAAACCCTCGCGGCACGCTGATTGAAAATCGCCGATGCGAGCCAGAAGCTTGCAACAATTTCCAAAAATTACCAACGATACGAACAACGAATGGCAATTTGCAAAACGACAGAAAAACCGAAACACCGCGAGATTCCAATGCGACCAACTGCGGACCTGGTGCTCCGTGACGTCTTTTTACGAATTTCCGGTCGTACGGTTGGCGACGGTAGAATGACGTGGAGGGCCTTGAATTCCCGGAAGACGGCGCATTTCTCAAAGAAAGGCATTACCCTCGGTGGAAGCTGTTCCACAGCGGGAAGAAAAGGGGAAAAAATGTGGCGATGGAGGGAATAAATTCGAGAGAACAAAGCCTGGCGTTTCGCATGCGTTCGAAGCCCTGGCCTTGACCTGGCTGCTCGTTCGCTGAAGAATTCCCCGGCTCATCTCTCCGCTCAATCGTTAATGCCCACCGATTAATTCACGGTGCTTCCTTTTCTCTTCGCGCTCGATTCGTCCCCGTGAGACGCCGCGTTTGTCTGACTCCGCGTGTCAATGTCCTTAATTAAAGATAATCGGAATCTGAAGAAACTTGAGAACAGGTTGAAACGAGTGAGCCTTGACCAGCAACGAGTTTTATCCGGCGAGTCAATTTTCTGAACAGCTGAGATGGTCGATGGATAGGATAGAAAGAGAAAGAGAGAGGAAAGACAAGCAATGAAGAAATCCCTAGAGAAAATAAGGCCGAGTGGCAACCTTCGTCGGTTTATCTACCCACGCAGCTAGGTCCCTGTTGCGAGAGGTTAAGTTCGTGGGCACAGGTGGTTGTGCAACCCGCATTGCTGGCTAACATCGAGCAACGAACGTAGAATTCTCTTATTCGACGATAGAACCAGTTCAAATTATCGCTATCGGATTTTTTGTAACATTAACGTTAACTTTTATTCGAACAAGCGTATAATTAGATACGCACACGTGCTTATTTATCTTCGACTAACTGTAATTCTACTTAACCTGAACTACTGGTTCAGTGTAGAATATATTTGAGTGTGCGTTGGAAATTAAAGGTCGACAGGTTGTGTCGTTAAGTCGATGCAGGAATATTAAGATAGTAGAATTTGTCATTCAAACTTGAATATAATTGCAACAATTTGAAAAGTACCACTGTTGCTTGTAAATTCAACTAATTGTTTTATGAGAAGTTTCGTTTCTATATCTGATACGAGACTTGCGAATATATTTCTCGCATATTTGAAGAATTATAAACGCTCGATGATTCACAAAGTTTCATTTTCACTGATAATTAGAAACGAAGTTAAGTGAAATATGGTAAGTAAGAATTCCTGGTATTTATATATCCGCCAATCTATACCGTATGTAGATGGTTATAATTAGCCTTGTGTGATTCTATATCGAGTTAGACCGTATAACGTATTTCATTCAATTCCTCCTTGTGTTAGTAGGGACACGATAGTAGGAACAGGTGTAAGTATGTTACTGGTTACGTAAGACACTGAATATGAATGATATGCAAATTTATTGAATTAATGAATAAGTTTGGGGAGAAGTTTATTTAAATGCGAATCAATTAGTGTGAAATGCTAAATAAAATGCTATTTATATCTTACAGAATTGAAAAATATTCAATGAAATGATAATTCTGAATCTAAAGTATCGAGATATATTATATATGTTGAGATTGAAGACCTTGGCATGTTTTTAATAATTGTTGCTTGTAATATTAAAGAGCGAACGGTAAATTCCGTTCTGTTATGCTCTCTAAGGTAGATGATCGAGGGATAAACGTAAGCGGCTCGTCGTATTTCTTCAGAGAAGAATAGTAAATGACAAACGTCAAACTCCATCGCTGTACGTTCAGCAAAGGAAGCCCGAGCTATCGAGATTAAGGGATTATATGTAGCCTACTGTCACACATTGCAGAAGAATATTAAAAGTTGAATGGCAAGCTGCATCGCGTCACGCAACACCATTATACCGAAAGAAATTATCGAGCATCGGCATTTGTGATATCTCATTATAGAAGACCACTAAACAACGCCGACATTTATTATTCAACGTAACGTAAATCGATCAAAAATACGGAAGAATGCTAAACAAGAAACGCGAAATTTTATTTTGCAGCGTAACATTTTTGCAGCGAAAGAGATCGGAATTAAAAAATAAGAAATTCATAGTCATCCATTTAAAAGATTATTTGCCATTTTTATCGGCATCTTAAACGTCGCCTATTTTAAAAGCGACTAAACGATAGCAATTTTAGTTGCAACGTTATTCCACATAACATAGTAAGAAATTTGAACGTATGAAAAATAATTAATCCTTGGAATTGTACTATTATCCGTTGGAGAAGAAACTTGAGAAACGAACGACGAATTTCGTAATTTCGTGCAACACCAGGAAAGCACCCTAGTCAAACGTCATCTACTGCAAAAGTATCGTAAATATCGAATTGCAAGCGTCATTGTTCCAAATAGAACAATTTATCAAAAATATTTCGTCGTAGGAAGCCTATTGTCATTCGTTAGAAAAGATTCTCGAACAAAACGGCGAATTTCATAATTCCATGTAACGCCAGAATAGCCATAAAAAATGACTAATTATACGCATTGTAACATCGCCTGTTACAAAGGAATCTCGAACAAAAAACGGCAAAATTACCCTCAACGAAGAATCTCAAGCGACGAACGTCAAACTCATCGTCCCGTACAACTTCCCCAAAAAACGTCTAATGCATCGAAAATAACTAATTACAGGCGTCCTGGTATCGCCCATAACGAAAGAATGCCAAAGAAAAAGCGCGAAAATTCATTTATCCCCTTGCGTCAACCTTGGTAAAGAAAACTCGTCCCACGCATCCGCCTGAAAAACATTCGATCTGCTAAAAAATTTCTAATTACGAGCATCACCCGCTTCGGAAGAACCAAAAAAAAAGGCCTTAGACACCGAACTTCGTGTACCCCACGCGGCACAAATTATTTAACCGAGAGAAGCCGAGGCTGTCTAGCACAGGTGGTTGCGGGCATCCAAGTGTCACCTAACCACGGCAAACCAGAATACCAACTTGGATTGACCACTGCTCTTTTTTCCATTCGAATGAAATATTTTCGATAGAGGAGAAACTTTCGATCAAATTGCTGAAATCGGAGACACCAACCGAATGTGCACTGGTCGCGATCACATCGATGGCGTACGTCGCGAGTCGCGAGCTGTTGGATCGACGCAATCTGCCGACGATCTCATGGTGTGCAGCGCGAGATGGCTCTTCCTATGGAGAGGAGCTCGATCGACTGGCCTGGGCGAAAGCCGTCGCGCGACTGAAACCGCTCTCTGCCCACAGCATCCCTGTCCTTTCCACCCCTTCGTTCGTCGACGTGTCCCGCTCTTTCAGCCTCTTCCAGCGTGCACGCGCGATTCCCTCTTATTTCACCGACAACACCCTCTCTCGGTCAACCCCCTCCCCATCTCCCTCTTTGTTGGACGTATTCAATGCTGCGTGGGATTACGCGGGGGTTGATTCGAAGGAAAAGTACGCAGAGGTGACGCTCTGATCGTGGCTTTGAATCCGCGCGTGGGTAGCTTTCCAGAGAAATAATTAAGAGAAACGTATAGCGATGGGGTAAGGTTTTTCAAGATCGTCGGCTAGACTGTGCAGGAACGTTGCTTTTGCGGTGGTTTTAAGGTTACCGGGAATTGATTTCGTGATTCTTCGAGTTGCGTGGTCTTGATGGTTCAGCAACGTTTCAGGGAAGAATGTGGCAGCAGGGGGTTAGATTCTTGGAATTTGGAGTTGGAAATGGGAGATTTTTCGAAGTTTCTTTCTGGCTGATTCGAAAATTAGTGGGGAATCCTTCTGTGTTCTTTTAATTAGTGCGTTGATGGCATCCAGGAAGCAAGGTAATGGAGGAATTGATTTTTCAACTTCAACTAGTGGCAATTGATTTCTTGGCTTTCTAGTTCTTGTGGTGTATGATTAAGGAGACGATTGATGGAAGAGTGTGGCAAGTGAGTTAGACCTTTGCAATTAGCAATCGAACGTGCATGATTTTTTATTTAGAGCTTCTTTGGGGTGGAGTATTAAGGTTTTAGTAGCAATTGATTCCTTGGCTTTCTAGTTCTTGTGGTATGATTAAGGGGACGATTGATGAAAGGATGTGGCAGGTGAGTTAGACCTTTGGAATTAGCAGTCGAACGTGGATAATTTTTTATTTAGAGCTTCTTTGGGGTGGATTCTTAAGGTTTTAGCAGCACTTTCTAGTTCTTGTGGTAGGATGAAGGGGACGATTGATGGAAGAATGTGGTAAGTGAGTTAGACCTTTGCAATTAGCAATCGAACGTGGATGATTTTTTATTTAGAACTTCTTTTGGGATGGGTTCTTAAGGTTTCAGTAACACTTTCTATTTATTGTGGCATGATTAAGGGGACGATTGATGGAAGAATGTGGCAGGTGAGTTAAACCTTTGAAATTAGCAATCGAACGTGGATAATTTTTTATTTAGAGCTTCTTTTAGAGTGGTTTTATGGTTGGTGAGAATCGATTTTGTGATCTAATAGGCGGCGATCAAGGGAAGAATGTGACGGGAAGTCATATTTTTAAAATTAGGAATTGGAAGTGGTTGATTTCTGAGAGAATCTTCCTGGGTGGTTCTCTAATTAGTGAGAATTAATTTTGTAATTTTTTAAATTAAAAATTATATTTGTATTGAAATCATTACGTGTTACTAATCAGCCTGCGATATACTTGATTCGTCAGAACCGCGATTTTCATTTTTATGCGTTGTCTAGTTCGTTTCTGAAAAATATTCATAAATCTCGCGGTATAAAAATTTTATAGCCACGAAACGCTATTACGTTAAAGCCTCTCATTTTTATGCATCGACAAGTTTGTACCTGAAGACCACTTATAAATTTCATTGCATTAAAATGTGTGCAGTCTCGAATAGTGTTACACTAAATTACCATCTTCTGTCCAATCTAATTTAAATAGTTTCATTTATGTATACACGTGTTTCATTTAACTGGAAACGGTGGAATATCTCACTTGGGATTGAAGTTATCAGAAACTGCCTTACAAAAGTTGTTTGTTACACTTGTCATTATTAATTAATACTAATTACCATTTAAACCTTTGCACTCCTATGTCGAGTATGACTCGATATCAGTTTTTATCTCAGGAGCTACTTTGTCGAGTCCCAGTCGACATTCTTTCAGTCCCAGCTTTTTTGTGAAACGTTTCAAGATATATCGTACACCTAAAAATTACAAAGTACAACAATAGTGTGAATAAAACTGGTATTTGAGTGAATTTGTTTCTTCCTTTATTTATTTAAATTGCCTCATATTTTAGTTAAAGTGAATTTCAAATAAAACGCTTAAAAGCGTCGGGGGCTGCTGGTAACGAAATTGAAATAAAATTCCGAGTGCAAAGGGTTGATAATATAAACTTTTTCACACATAATCTCGTTCTTTCTTCCCGAAACTCGTGTTTTCATTCTCTTCTTATAGAAGTAAATCCATTTTTGTTGATTTTCTCAATTTTATATCACTTGGCGAAAAAATAGAAACACCTCAATATGAAATATCTGAAAGAAACGAAGCATGGAAACGAGTGAGAGTTGGAAATATGTAAGCCAAGTCCTTTTCTCAAGCTGAGTGAATCTGAAAAATAAATAAAATAATAATAGTAATAATAATAATAATAGTTGGAAGAAACGAGGAACTTAGTCTATGTGACTAACATTACGAATATTTTTTAAATGTTCAAGTGGATCGCAAAATATATATTTAATCGCGAAATCAACTGAAAAGATAGTTCCGATATAGAATCGGCAATAAAATTTCGAATGAAGAACGTGAGCTATCATGTTCTTCAGCTCGTATATTTTATAATATTCAGTGTCGATAATTTATAAATTTAGTGATATTATCACATTCGTGTTAAAATCGTTATATTTTATTAATCCATCTCCGATATATTTCATCCATCAGAATCGCTATTCACGTTCTGTGGCCTTCGTGTTCGTCCCCTAATTAGACGAACGATCGATTCGATGGACGTGCATGGTTTGATGAAAATCGAATCGCTACTAAGTAGAGTAGTTTTGTATGGAAAAGTGGCGTAATTAGGAGTATCTCGGTATCGAGTTCAGTGCGTACTTGTGAATTTCAAATGTTTCCGACGCTTGCGTATAGTTTCCATTGGGATCGAGAGCGGTTCTCGTACGAACGAGAATTTCGTTCGTCATCAGACTGATATCGAAAGTTTCAACCTGGTAGGAGATGAATTCTACGCGAAACTGGGCCGCGTTGCGTGTATCATTTTTCAAAATTGTGGAATCCATCGTCGCACGTGTCCGACATTATACACTGTCGGCGCTCGTTTCAACGAAATATACGTAAAACGCACTGCTGCAACCTGGAAATACATGGAATTTCGAATTTCACGTGAATTTAAAAGTTTCTTTCGCCAATATTCTTTGATCCTACAATTCCAATCATAATTATTTAACGATATCGATGGAAGCTGCGACAGCGCTGACTCGTCATTCGTAAGGTTCACTTGCGCCAATCGACTTTCCTTCTTATCAAACTTATCGTTAACGTGCAAGAAACTACATTAGCAGCAGTAACTTGTAAAGTTTCATCAACAAACAAGATCAGAATATTAATAAGAACGAAACCATCCCCTTAAGTGCTGCAACCGTGCAACGTTCGGTCACATCTTCCCGAGAAAAGCTCTAAATATCGTAACTATCGACTCGTCAAACTGATACATTTCAAATTTGTTATTTTATACGATTGTTCAGAAAGTTATGTACACGAGCATAACGACACTGGCTTTAGTGAAAATAAAATTAAAGATTTTTTAGAATTAGACGTTCCTGCCTATCCAACGAAATGATCTCTACAAAATATACCTAACGCAATTAGTACTGTAAGAAAAACGACAAAAACAGTTTACGTAACGTAGGTCTAATCTATTGAGCTCTCGTAATGAGCTCTCCTAGAGAACAAATCCATAGTAATGGTACGAAGAACCCACGTTTCTCTCCACTATTCGCATAATAATGTATTGGGTTGGCAACTAAGTGATCGCGGAGTTTGTCAATAGGTGGTATTGACAAAATCCGCAATCACTTAGTTGCCAACTCAATAGTATCGTGGACAGATCGTTTTTTTCATTTGGAAGAATTTTACAATCAATTCTCATTGAGAATTATAAATAAATTATTCTGACGTGGTACTATAACGTGAATAATAAGTGATTATCGTATGTTTGATTCTAGCTGAATCTAATGATCGTGGACAGATTGCCTAAAAAATATCGGGTGAACTATAAACAATGTTGCGAGAAAACCTAAGTACCGACAGGTTGAAAGGGTCGGGAAACTTCAACGGGCCAAGTGGCCTATCAATGTGTCGTCGGTCTTTCAGTGGAAAAATTACGCGGAAGAAGGCGTACATGATCATGATGATTACGAAAAACATACGTGGTGGGGGTATGAGAAAAGACAAAGGAATACTTTAGGGGGAAAGACGAATTAATAGTCAGTCGTTAACTAAGAGTCGAGTTGTGAGGAGTTGCGAATCGAGAGTCGAGTTGTGAGGAGTCGAGAGTTGAGTTGCTGAGTTGTTACGAGTTGTGAACTATTAGTTGTGAGTTGTGAATTATCAATTTGGTTGTCCTAGTTCTATCACATTATTGTATTTAGTTTACGTTAAATAAGCATCGTTTCCTGTTTAATCCATTGCAAATATTGGATTGGCAACTAAGGGATTGTGGATTTTGTCATTACCACCTAATGACGAAATAGATCCATCTATCAATAAACTTATCATATAGGACAGAAATCATTGGAAACTCTAATTTCTAATATTTCTGAATAAATAAATCCTATAATATTTTACTTGAAAAATTTAAAGATTATGTCATATACGTACGCTTGTCTATTTTCATTCCACTTCTTGAACCCTTGGAACGTTTATATCGTATACCTACACACATGCATCAAGAGCAAAATAAATTCACAGCAATGGAACAATGTAATCGGATTATGAAAATTGTTGCGCGTCTCGATGTTTATGTCGAGATACGTTGATTTATGGCACTGTACCGGGTTGCATCTTGAAGTATCTCGTCGCACCGACCGATCCTCTGTTCAATCTTACCTTCTTCTGCTCCATGGTAAATTCAGTCCTCGAGATAGCGTATTAATTACCACGTAAGCAGACGTACGCTGATGACTGAAAATTCGTATCACTGCGAAATACAATTTCAGTAACGGAGCGTAATGCTCGAGGGATTAATTATGAGGTGGTGTTAGATGTAAGTGCCCAAGAAATACTCTATATATTCAACAAAAAAGTTTATTAAACAATCAACAGTCAACAATCAACGATCAACAATCAACAATCAAGCTTCTCGAATGTGTTCACTTCGCTGTTGCGCTAGACCCTTCGCACTTCGCTGTTCGAAACGGAATGAATCTTTTGTTCAAAACCAAACGGATTCTTTTCTTTGTTGCCCCTCGATATCTTCACTACGTACGCGTTTGGTAGACGTCCGCGACGGTTGCCGTGTCAGTTCGTGCCGTTTTTCGAGCGGCTATATATGTTAAGATTGTTCACATACCTTTCAGTTTCATGAAAAAATGTAATCCCCCCTCGTTGTTCTTCTTGTTGATTTTTCAACAAGATCCCGAATTTTATCTTCGTCCGTCTGAGGAGGACGCCCGGAGCGTTCCTCGTCACCTTGGAACCACTTCCTACAGGTGCGAGATGAAAGCGCATTTTCTCCGTAAACAGCACATGTGTTTTTCGTGGCAATTGTTACAGAACTTCCTTTCCGAAATTCATATAACATGAGACGTCGAAAATGGATACGCGTTTCACTCATGATTTTTTACTGTTAGAAGTCACTGTGTTCACTATATTACGATCTTATACCCACGAAAACCTGCTCTAGCCTGTTCTCGATCAGCTAAGCTCAAGTGCATTGGTCCCTTATCGCCGTATGTTTATAAATCGACACATGAAACGTATACACAAAAGTCGGCACGAACTTATGGGATCACCTAATATTTATGGTCACCTATGGGCTGGATTGAAGTGCCTAATGAGCCATCAATGTCCCAACGGTCCTTCCGCCGAATGTTCGAGAAGAAGGCGCGCGTGGCAACAGTCGCAGACGCCTAATAAACGCGTGGATAGTGGGGATATTGAGAGGTGACAAAGGGAAAAGAAACGGATCCGATCTAAAGTCAAGTTGTAAGAGCTTCAGTCTTGGAAAGTCGCGGCTGGAGTTCGGAAGTAAACTGTCATCAGTGTAAACGAAGTGTCAGGAAATAAATTCTCTCTTTTTTATTTTCATCTTCGACTTCCTTTTTTTATTTTACGTGACAGTACATTGGGCGTGTCGGCCTTGCGCTTTCACGGTATAGCGCTTTGTGTCGCGAAGCTATCGGAAAGTTCCATCGTCGAACTCCGCCACAATTACAACTACCTACGTACCATACATTTAGAGACAATTATCATGTTTCTCTCTGTATGATGGTAGCCCGGCGTTAACGCGGAATTACTCGTTGAAATTCAATTATTAGAGGCGAAATCGATCGAAAGGACGAAAGCTTCTTGCCACGTGACAAGTCATCAGCATGTTGATCGCTGGATGGAAGAATGCTGGTATCGAACAATGCGTCCATTTTCTGCGTGGCCGTGCATTGTTCGTTCAGCGCGTTCCCTTCGGAAACATTGTTCGAGAAACGGGGCAGTCGGCGATTAATCGCCGAGCAAATATCATTATGTTTTAACCATTGCGGGGTGAACAATCGCTCGAGTTCGGCCTGAATTCGTGGCTCGTGGGCCACCAATTAAATGCTCGGATATTGCGGCCATCGAGAACGATTAATTGCACGCTCGAAGAAAACGATATCGACGGTAGACTCGGTTCGTTCATGTTAAACGCCAATATCTTGATAAGGCTGTTGCATTTTCCTATCGATCGACACCGTAGAAATTTGCAATCTCGTCGTACGATTTTTAGATCAACACGTTCGCTAGTGCGTAAACGTGCACGACTATCGCCAGACCGAGGATTCTTGTAAGTTCTACGCAAGTTCTTATTTTCACTGATAAACAATTTCAACTTGAGCATGAGAGAATTTCTTATTTTCGGATTATAATACTGTGCACCTTGACTCGCGAGGAAGCAACAAATAAAAATAAATAATTCGTTACTGCCACATTTCTGAAGATTCTCGAAGAGTTGAGATCGAACGAGAAAGCTTTTTTTTTTATTTAATTTCTACCTTACAATTTGTCCAGCCGGACATCTGATAAATTTTTCTAACTTAATTGCTAAATAACATGTGGATGGCTACTCCCAGCGGGATGCCATCTTCGTGTTTGACTATTTTATTTCTTTAGCGAGGTCAGTGGGGTGTTTTCTTCTCAGTCTTCTTTTTATGAGAGTTTTACCCGCTTCAGCAGTCAGCAGCCGGTTTGAATGTGTTGCCGTTCGTTGCTTGTATCGAATGAGAAAGTGATAGAAAAATTTATTTGCCCCTTTCTGATATCTTTGGTATTACGTTGCGTGTCTCGTGATAGTTGAATGAGAATTTTCATTACAAATCGTCTACATACTGAGCACGTCGGCGTTGCAATAAACGAAAGGTTTTCTTGAATTTCCACCAGATTAATTTTAAACACTACTAAATTTTTTTATGGTATTTCTTCTCACGTATTTCCCTTGCTACGCAAAAAAGAATGTAACCTTCCGATCGAGTTGCAGAAAACAAATGCCTCCTACGCTATGAAACAAGTTATAGATAGTTCGAGACACGACTTCACGGAGAAGTTGGCTTTTGTGAGGCAAGTCGTTGGCGTGTCGTGGAAAGTCACAATTTCAGCGAAGCATCGTTCGTTCCACGGACGATAGCGGTTCGATGAATGCCGTTGCAGCAACGAACAAAGAAAAGTTTCGCACAAAGTACGCGCTCGCGTATCGTCCATTCGAAAAATCCGTGGCCATTATGCTTCGCGGTTTCTTCCCCAGTTTCTATTATGGGATAGAAATCCCATCGATCGTCGAAACGGTTTCTCGAGGAAATCCCGCTTTTAACGTTCTCCTCTAACCGTTGCAGCAGAATTTCCTTTCAACGTGGTTTTCACCGCCGTTTTCTGCTTCGCCTTCTCGCGCGATTAAACGCTTGCATTCGAACGAAATTTATAGAATTTTCGATAGAAAATTATGGAATTTCGATTGTCAGTCGAAGCAGCGAACCCGCGTTAAGTTAAACTTCGTGAGATTTTGTCGCGCGATCTTTGAGTCGATACTCCAACATTTTATTGTAACATCAGATATGGTTTTTGACGATGTCACTTTGCTCTACAGGTGAACAGAAAAGCGCAACATTTTTGGTTTCCCTCTCGCTGTGCATGTTTATGGTTGCTTCATGGGGGTGTCCTGAGTTAGAATGTTCTAAAACAGCGTCTTTTTGTGATTTATTTTAGAAGGGAAAGAAAGAAATGAAGTTATTGAATTTTGAGGTATGGTTTTATATATATTTAACGAATACAAAGAAGTTTTTTTTAAAGTAAAAAAAATTATAACAAATTTCTAAGCCTATTTCATGGGCGTCTTGTCGCTACAGTCTTCAATCGGCGGGAAAGATCCACCTTGTAATTCTTGATTCAAACAAAAAACCAAAAAAGGATTAAATTATTATATATTTTCCTTCTGGGTGAACTAAACAACGGCAGAAAAAAGTGTGAAATTAAGAATTTTGGCGTTTAAAAAAATGTGTTTTTAAAAGAAAAAAAATAAATTTTAAGGTGCTATAACTATTGTTTAAATAAACTTTTTTTCTGCCTCTGTTTAGTTCACCCAGAAGAAGAATATATAATAATTTAATCCTTTTTTGGTTTTCTGTTTCGGTCAAGAATTACGAGGTGGATGTTTCCCGCCGATTAAAGACTGCAGCGACATGACGCCCATGAAACAGACTTAGAAATCTGTTATAATTTTTCTTTTACTTCAAAAAAATTTTTTTGTATTCTTTAAATATATATAAAACCAAATAATTTCATTTCTTTCTTTCCCTTCTAAAAAAAATCACAAAGAAACGCTGTTTTAGAACATTCTAATTCAGGACACCCCCTTATACCACAAACTTATGTATACAGTTTACGAAGTAAAAGATTTATATTTTACGTATCGTCGTTTGCGAAGTGGAAAATGTAGATTTTGAAGTGAAATTCAAAGAGTTCAAAGAGTAAACGGTAAATATCGGAGTATACGTATATTGTAAAAACGGAATTTCCTGCAAATTCCTGCAAATTCGAAAGACACGGACTATGTGGAAATAAATAAAGATAAAAGTTAATGAAGTTAAAACTGTTTTATATTGGAAATATAAAATACAGAGACAGAAATGCAACGTTTGTCGCAATTTTCTTGCCTAATTTCCTGAAACGATGGAAACACACTACTCAACCTATTTTTAACGTTTGATTTATTGCTTCAGGCTTTAGGCTTCTTTAAGATTGCAAATTGTTTAGAACAGGGTTTCAGAGTTCCGAAATTATGGATGTTCGCGGTATTGTATAGATGAGTTTGGGGACTAACGAGTGTTTTTTGCACGATTCCCTTAGTTTTGCATCCGGAAACTCCGACCATGAGTTTCATCCGTGTAGCTGTAGGTTCCACTTTGAGTTTAATTACTCTTTTGAGGCGGTAACATGTCGGTTGCTGTTTAGACGATAGATGGAAAACAGGGAAGTAAACCGTCTAAACTTTGAACATTAATATAATTCGTTTATGATCTCAGAAATAATTATTGGGTTGGCAACTAAGTGATTGCGGATTTTGTCAATACCATCTAATGACAAAATCCGCAATCGCTTAGTTGCCAACCCAATAAATCTCGGAAATTGTTCATCTCTAAATTAGAAAACAATTGATAATTTTCTCTAAATTTTCTACTCTTAGAGTGCGTAACACGAGGAAATTCTCATATTTTATTTCAAAATTGCAGGAAAAATAGTGGAAAAATAATCTTAACAATTTACAATAGAATATGGAACGTAATAGAATAATTGAATAATTTTATAAAATTATTAAGAAGGATATCGCTTAAATGAAACTCATCTACCAAGTGAAGTTCTGAAAAAAATATTTCGCGCATATTATTTTTTTATTTGCGATCATCAATATTTAAATGGTGTGAGCAATTGCCGAAAAATGTGTATTGAAACGGTATTTTGTTTTTAATCTCTGGAAAACCGGAGAGTATCAAATCAAATATTTCTCGAAACGGTTTTTATCAAATAAAAAATCCATTCGTATCGGACATTTAAAAAAAAGGCGGGGGGTAGGTACGTAGAATAACATAGTATTGGAATAAAACACTTTGATACGAAAAAAGTAAAAATTCCATAAACTTCAAAAAAAAAAAAAAAAAAAAAAAGAAAAAACTCAAAAAAGGCAAAGTAAAAGTTCTTCTAATATTTCTTAACAGTTCTCTTTCATTTTTGTCGCATCGTTAAAAAAATGTTCAGCCTTCGGAACGTCTATGTGAGACGCGAGGCATACAGCCAAAAATCGATCGGAAACTCCGATCTATTTCTATGTTTGTTTTCCCTTTTCTCTTAACCGATAGGTTGGTACGAAATTTCGCCAAGCTTCGATCGGTTCTGAAGAACGGGGATGAGACCAGTTGATGTTCCGTCGAAGCTTTGAACTTGCTTTTACTTCATTGTGCTCGTTTCCATCGGATGAAACCAACCAGTAAATACCAGCCCTGTTTTATTAGCTTCAATCGATCGCTTAATACTACAAATATCAGAGTCTGTTTTTCTGATATTTCTGTCGAGTATACTCCTGTTATACCTGAAAAATAATGTTTAAAGTACAATCTATTATTTGAAGCATGTCGAAGTAGGATAAATATTCTACTCCGAGAACAAGCAGAAATATTCTTGTTCCTCTTTAAGGCTGGAAATTTGAGCCGATTCATCGAGACATTAAATGAAATTAAATTTAAATTAAAGCTAAAACGACTAATATTCCTATAATAACATACTGACGATCATGTTCGAGCATATTATCACGACAGATACTTCGAAATTCTGTTATATTTTATATGTCGTGTTAAATTTCTATGCAATGAGAATTAACAATTAAGTAAAAATGTTAATTAAGTGAAATATTTATTTTGCGGAAACGGAAGAAAATTAGATTTCTAGTTGCATTAACACGTTGACTGCCGTGGGGGCCACCGGTGACCGACGACGCAGCAAATATTAAAAGTACATAGCGCGATTGTTCGAAAAAAGGACAATCCTAATAATTGTCTACAACGCCGTGGGGGTCACCGGTGGCCCTCGCAACGATAAATGCTTCAAGCATGATTTTGTAACTCATTTTATCTGCTGCAAATAATATTTCGACATAATACGCATCGCATAATGAAAAGTTCGCGTCGACGCCTTGGGCGAACCATGGAAAATTCGTCTGGCAGTCAACGTGTTAATTTCATCGATTTTAATCGTCGAACATGCAACGAATTCTTCCGATCGAAAGTTAAAAAAGAAGAAAGTGATTTCACAAAGTAGAGCGACGCTATTTCGATTCTCGTGAAGTTCCTTCAGTCGTCAGATTTATGTCATTCTACGTTATGGCATCCTCTACGGTACAACATTATTCCAAAACCATGTTTAATAGGCCTTTTAGCTAATCACCTTCCATTAACTGTCATGTTGATAATTACGTTATCCTCATTGATTTAAAGACAGGATGGGCATGACGCTATATGGGATTTCGTGCCTCACGTTCTAAAATACCGACATCGAAAAAAAATTAGTATTTCCCACGTCATCTGCGATTTATTACGACAAACATACGTAGGTATTACATTTAACTGAATCGTCGAAAGCAACAAAAAACGATAGAATATCTGTGCACGAGTTTTATATGACTCGTGTCGTGTAACTTTTCTTCTGAAAATATGTTACAATCGCGCAGGGTGCATGCTATTTATTTATAAAATGTCATTTTCAGAAAGAATTATTTTTAAATATACACGATGTACAATATAATATTTACATAGAATATTCTTCTCGGATATTTCACCGTATTTTCTAACGTTATCTGTCTAACGTTATGTTTGATAATCAGTATAGTTGAACATCGAAAAACCATGATATCTTTCGATTTGAATGATCCAGTGTTTGGTATCCTTAAGATGACGTGAGAGAATTTAATCGAAAAACCAACTAAAAATGTTTTTATTGAAAGAAGGCAACTAAAAATACTAAGAGACTTTTTTTTCTATTTGGATGAATTTTACAATCAATTCTCATCGAGAATTACAAGTAAATTTTTCTGGCGTGGAACTATGTCGTGTTTAATAAGTGTTTACCGTGTGTTTGATTCTAGTTGAATCTAGTGACTTGACACTGGAAACACCGGAATTTCCCTTCTTCACTTTAATTATATTTTTTATAGCTTAAGAACAATTTGCTAGAATTTCATACGAAAGTCAAATAAATACCAATTTTCCTTTCGAGTTAACAATTTTTTTTTATTATTCAATCTGTAATTTACAATTTTGTTCAGCTGGACATTTGGTAAATTTTTCTAACTTAATTGCTAAATAACATGTGGGTGGCTACCCCCAGTGGCATACGATCTTCGGATTTGACTATCTTATTTCTTTAGTGAGGTCAATGAGATGTTTTCTTTTTGGTCTTCTTTCTATGAGAGTTTTGCTCGCTTCAGCAACCAGCTGGTTTGGACGTGTTGCCGTTCTTTCCTTGTATTTTTCTGCCTATCTGCCGAAGAGTTAGAAATTTGGGAATAATTATAGTTTATGTTATAGTTAATAATTATATTTAATAATTATAATTGGGAATATATAATCGTCGGTAAAGATAATAATAACTTCTATGTTTCCCACTGAACTTTCTCTTGTTAATTTGTCAAATAATTAAAAATTTCGTTATACAAAATTTCTTCTCCAAGATTGATCGATCCTACGAACGGAAGAATGTGCTTGGCAAGCACGAGGTAGGCTTCCGGCCACGAACATCGATATATCGTGCGAGAAATTCGCAGTGCGACTTTCCAAGGTCAGGTGCTCTGGAAGCCAAAAATCAGCCGCGACACATTTTTTGTGGCCAAAAAGTTTCACTCGTTCGCCGATGTAGTTACGTCACGTTGCAGCGAAAAACTTTGCACGATCAATAATGAACACTTTATGTTTTTTTGCTTTATGCAAGACATGTTATTGTAAATTACAATTGGAGTGTGGAAAGGCTTGGCGAGATGCGAGGACGAATTTTGGAAAGTTTTAAATTTCTCCCTCCCACCCCCACCCCCACGTTTGTCTGTTATCTTGATATTGAACTATCTTTAATATTTATTTATGGAAATATTTGTTCCACTTTTGTTCAACACATAGTACAGTATTTATTATTTTATTATTTATTTGTACTTAGTCCCTATCTTTCGGCATTGGACGACTTTCGGTTTACATCTCTTATATATCTTTTACACTAGCTCTTCTATAACTATTAGGTCATCCCATAAGTTCGTGCCGTTTTTCGAGCGGTTATATATGTTAAGATTGTTTACATAGCTTTCAGTTTCATGAAAAAATGTAATCCCCCTCTCGTTGTTCTTCTTGTTGATTTTTCAACAAGATCCCGAATTTTATCTTCGTCCGTCTGAGGAGGACGCCCGGAGCGTTCCTCGTCTTCTAAACAGAAATTCCCAGCTCTAAAACGTTGGAACCACTTCCTACAGGTGCGAGATGAAAGCGCATTTTCTCCGTAAACGGCACGTGTGTTTTTCGCGGCAATTGTTACAGAACTTCCTTTCCGAAATTCATATAACACGAGACGTCGAAAATGGATACGCGTTTCACTCATGATTTTTTACTGTTAGAAGTCACTGTGTTCACTATATTACGATCTTATATTCACGAAAATCTGCTCTAGCCTGTTCTCGATCAGCTAAGCTCAAGTGCATTGGTCCCTTATCGCCGTATGTTTATAAATCGACACATGAAATGTATACACAAAAGTCGGCACGAACTTACGGGATGACCTAATATATACAGCTGCTTGCACTTAACTATTGCACCTTACTTAATCTATCTCTCTGTACTAACTTATGACCAACTCTTATAACTAATTGCTCGTTCCGTCTTTGGCTTTTATTTCCTTGGTGTACAAAGTACAGTGTAAATTATATAAAAATGATATTCCTTTTAGGTATTTATTTTACTTGTGGTTAATATAAAATGTAAATTTTTATGAAATGAATCTCTTGGAAAATGATACTCTGTCTAGATATTCATTTCCCTTGTGGTTAATATAAAATATACATTTTTATGAAATGCAAAAATAATACTCTTTGAATAACATATCCATTAAGTAGGTATTTCATTTTTTTAATAATAAAAATGGTATTCTTCTCTCGTTTTTCTTGTGAGTACATTCATGGTGATAATGTCAATTATATTTTGCTTTTGGTGCAAGATCAATCTGCTGATGTTTACGTTTAATGGAATCATTGGTACTTTATTATTTGAAGCAATTAGAGGATCAAACGAATTTGGATGCAGAGATGATAATTGATAGCGAGGGACTCGTGTTAAATATACAATTTCCGGAGTATTATAAGATAGTAGTATTTCGTTCATGCGAAAATGTCGAGGAGCAACCAATTTATATAATTGGAGTGGAATCCACAATAGTAGAGTTTGCAGAAATTTGAAGATTCTTTTTTCCACCAAGTATTCTCTAAGATATAATAAATATATGGTAAATTCTAAAATTGCTGAAACTTCCATCTATCTATCACTATTTAAGCTAAAATTTATTCACATTGAATTTTTATAACGTCGAGTTGCATCTAAAATTAAATTTCCTACATTCAAATCTTCAAATACCAACAGATTCGTCGTCAGTTCAATTTCTGAATGAAAGGACAAAGAAAACTGTCGTGGAACTTGCGGAGATAAAAGAACATGGTATTCCTCTGTTCGTCTGACAAGTAAAAAGACTGCTGAAGCTATGACAGAAGTTTCAAAGGATAAAAGAAGGCGGAGAAAAATATGAGAAGAAAAGAGGAACACGACAAGACAAGGAGCCATCAAATATTCATTTATTTCTGGTAACAACTATGTACATACACACATATACATACACATAGGCGTATTTAACATGTACGTAAATGCAGAAAATGGTCCGTACTCGAGTATGTTTTCAATAAAACTACCCGTGTCGTTCAGCAAACTACGAGACACTATACTTTCCTCTTTCAAACACGGCCAACTTCGAATGAAACAATCGTACACGCTCGAATTTGAAAGCACGTGATCGGTAAAAATTACTTGCAGAAGTTCTTCGATCTTCTCCATCTTTCCAATCCACGTACTTATCGTAATTCTTCTTCAGTTTTTATGAAAAATCGAAGAACTGTTGGTTCTGATACTTTTGCGTTATGCTGTTCATTTTAAAACGGTTCTGTGATTAGGCCATTTTATTGGTAACGATTCTAGAGTTTTCACCCAGAGTTCTAAGGCCCCTGTCTGGCACGTGTTTTATTTCCAAAGGAAAGGGCCCAACACATGATGCTTCAACCACTTTACAGTACCTGGCTATCGAGTTAGAACTACGTACGCAAATTATTCCACTCGTCAAACGATATACTGTATCGTATGCATACTATGCAGGATAAATAAACAAATTGTTCTTGATTGTCCAAATAATTATTACTAAATACATGGACGATCCTGTATACATAACAATTGAACAACTTCCTAAAGAAAACATTTATAAACATATGCAAATGGTACTCTACGTAGAAGATTTATTAAGAATTGTAATTATTAATTGAAACGTAGATAATATCCAAATTTTAGGACTAAAATTCTCGCCACGATTTACTCAATTTATCATCTTGTGTAATAAAAGTTATACATACATATAGCCTGTCAACTATTTCGTTTATTTAATTTATTACCAACAATAAGTAAAAAATATTCAGATCTCGCGAGGGATTCTAATTCGATAGACGCAGGGGACTGCAGTTTATTATGTGGAAATAAAAATCTGATTAAAAATATTTCTGTATAAAATGCAGATTGGGAATTTGAAAATTATGGTCGTGAGATGTTTGTTTCGGCTCGTTTTAAGAAATAGCACCATGATCGTTTCGAATTGACCTGCGTCTGAAGATACTTGTTAATGTTCCCGGATAAATTGTTCAAAATACCACTCTCTGGATGATAGATTAAAAGACGACGTTTGTAAAAATAATTTGTTACTCGCGTACCATATAGGAATTACATCTATGGCTCGTCCCGTAGATTTCAAAGACTTTCATCCGTGACCCTTACTCCTATTGTTTCTTTTTTTCTTTTCTTGTTCTTTTTTTTTTCGAAATTCGTAGATATGGTACAAAGTATGCGCGTCTACTTACTCATAGTAAGTACAAATATACAGGCGTTTGCTCTTGCGTATTGCGGCCAAACCGAGTGAATCATCGAAACGGAGGACACAATTTCACGAAAGAAACAAAATCATAATTAACTTTGCTGCAATATTCTGTATAGATACACAAATTCAATCTTTATATAATTACCTTCTAAATTAATTCTGACAATAACATTAACAATGGAAAGATCTACTATTTCTTGAAATGAAATTTTACATCTTTCAATAAAAAATTAAATATAAATTTCATAGAAAAATTGTATCCAACGAAATTTCATAGAAAATACTATTACAAAAAAAAATTCTATTTCTCCAAACATTTTTTTTTCTTTTTTTTTTTTTTTATTACATATTTGCCACTCGATTCCCTGATAAACTTACACGCACGAATCTGAGATGGTGGGCGGAAATAGGAATAAAAGTATCCAAAAGGTTCTTTTTAAAAATTCGACGGTACGACACGTAATTGTTTCCACACGTTTGCCAATGTTCCAACGTTTGGTATCAAAAGAGAGTAAGTACGCTTCCGATGAGCACAGCTAATCGTCGAATTCGTACATTTGGTACGGCTTCCAATTGAGTTTTTCAAGTGACCTGTAAAACGTACACGCAATTAATAAAAAATAAATCAAAGACAAACGTTATTCGACCTATGTGCTTCTTTCTATGATTTGCAAAATTCGTGCTATCCTCTTATTTTATGAGATTTTTCTACATTTTAAATATCATAGCCAGAGATAATTCGAAATTAGAATGGTGAATCGTCCTTATTCTTACTTCTTTGTGAACTGTACGAATCCTTGAGGCCCGCACGTGAGAACGCATGCATCAGGAGTAGCTGTTGCAACTAGTTCCTTTAATAAATCATCGGATATCGTGCCGCGTCTGCCTGTCCACGCGTCTTCGGCTTGTGAAAGGATATGTGTAACTTTTAATCTGCAACGTACAGATGTTCCATTTGAAGAGAATGAAAAGACAAATCCAAAAAGATCTACGCACTTTTTGTTCGCGCTAGCCTTGTCCAGTTGCCCCACGTAAAACATGTTATCTTCGTTCTTGTTGAAGTTGAGTAGGTTTATGGTCTTTCTGCAGCATTCCATAAATTATTAAATTAAAAACATGCGCTAGGATTATATATCTACAATTACGTCTCATCTATTAACTGGTAAGCTTAATCACGCTCGATTAAACTATCGGTATTCGATAAGAATTACATAGGAACTAACGTTATCAAAATTCAGGAAGCCGATTATCAACATTTAGACTTTCTCTCACAAATGTTTTACTAAACTTACTTTCGTATCATAACGATATTCTTTTGCGTATTTTCTGCCCACTTGGAATCTTATTATACTATGTTTTAGATCCTGAACCATTGAAACGTACGATTGGTACAACAAATAACGCTATTGCTACTAATAAGCTTACCTTCTCCTAACTAAAATTCAACTAAAAGTAAAAAAGCAATTCGGTAGCTAGCTTGAACGAAATGGCCATTTTCATAGTCGCAAAATCTCTAAAACGTGACAAATTTTGCAAGAAATATTATCATGTCTTGTCGTGTAACGTGCCTTCAGAAAGTACGTTTGGGAAACTAGATTTTCAGAAGCCCTGTAGATAAAAAGATACTGACACGTTGCGTCTGGCCAAAGCTCGCTGAATGATGCTAAGCATCGCTGTCAAACCGGTGCCACCAGCGATCATATGAAGGACAGAACAGCGATCAAAGGATTCTACTATGAAGGCACCTAAAGCGTTGCTCAAAAGGAAGGTCTGGCCAATCTGAAGAGCGGTTATGGACGGACTCAAAGCGCCATCCGGGTACTTCTTGATTATGAGACACAGGCAATCAGACTTGTAGTTTGACGGCATGTCGTCCGGATGAAGGCACGGTGGGACAGGCGTGTAAAATCGCGATACTTCCGTCCCTAAAACGAAATATCTCATAGTTTCTTGCATACTTTCTTCGAGGACTTTTTATCTATCATGCAAAGACGCAATTGGCTAAATCTTTACTGTAGTTCGTTAAATATTCTATAACGTAGACGACACAGAATTAACAGATTAGCGAGTAAAGTCGATGGTTGCGCTGTTACAACGAATATGATTATACGAACAAATATAAAAATGAAAGATTCTATTTTGATAAAACATTTACACTTCGATAAGACAAGTTGGCTATAAAAAAAATAGTTACTGCGAAGAATCACGTGAATAATTAATTTTGTAGAAATTTTCAAGTTGCTTGAAGGGTAAAGCAATCTCTTCGATGAAAATACTTTGAACGTCTTTGATATTAATAATACAGAAACCGCTACGGTTCGGATAAATAGAAGAAGAATGGTTTAAAGATATTCGTTTCGATCGTGGTTTCTGTAGCCGTTACGAGAATTACCGTGCCATTTTAATTACGTTTCTAAATTCCCTTAATTAGTCGATCAATGAATTGGGGATTTTAAATAGCGAAAAGCAAAAGGATGATATTCACCCATGATGTTCATTTTGGCTTCCAAGTGCCAGCCAATAGGTACAATTTGCAAGGAGTCCTTCGCTCGCACGACTAACATATGGACTAACTTAGAAAGCAGTTTGTTCGAAAGTACTTCGTATTCTTTGTACGTTCGACTATTCGTATTCGTCTCCCTGTATATCGCTTGAGTACCATGAGATTTCCATAACTCTATCTTCTTCTTCGTAAACGTAAAATTTACCTACATAATGCAGAAAGTAGAAATTAATATCTGAAATTTTTCATTAATCAAATAACAGCTTTTCAGTTACATTACCTCCATCGTTTCGAAATTTCTGGTGCAGACCGGTGGCCATTGTACTTCTTCTGTTAATTCCAACTCGTGCGTTATTATGTTCTTCTCGAAAATTAATTTGTATATCAACTTCGAGTCGTTTATCCTATTTAATTGATAGGACACGCCTGGAAAATCGCGTACCGTTTGATAAAACAGTGTGAGCGAGTTGGATGTTTGCCTCCAGTCCATTTTTATATTCAATAAACTAGCGTCTGATACGTTTTCTTGGCTAACACCATGAGCTGAAAATCAATACGTTCTAATTATTCTCTTGTTGTGCGTTTCTTGTCGATCAATCAAACTTGGCTACTCTTCGTCCAACATCCCTTCCATAATAACGGTTCTCTCTATTTATTCTCTTCTGTTTTCAAAACCTTCCTACGATAATTTATTAACAATTCGTTCGCTACACAATTTATCATTTGTCTACATACAAATAAATGTTGAAATTAAAAAATACTTTAGTACTTCCTCAATTTGTCGAAGCGTGTATTGAAAACGAGATCTCGATTTTAATTTTAAGACGGGAATATGGATGTTTAACCGTCAAACAACGAACACTTTGTCCACTTTCTCGTATAACATGGAATATACAACGGAGCTTGTTATGTAAAATTGTCCAATGTAACTAAACCACATGGTCCATGTTTAAAGAGTTAAACGCTCGCTATAAACTCTCCTACTAATCCAAAAATTCCAACAAAATATAGCCTTCTGTATACCGAACATTCACTTCAAGTACATATCCTAATATAAAACGGTTCTTAGTAACCTGAAGATTGCTAAGAATTCGTTCGAGTCTTCTGCCACAAAAGAGACAGGTATAGTAAATACAAATATAATATTTACATATGATGAACGCTCACGTCTGTTCAAAGCTCACAACAATTTAGTTTCAGACTATCAACATACAGTGTGATAAACGTAACTAACAATAAATACAGGTAGACATGAATTATCAAGACAATTATCCTTGAATAAATAAACAATCTTGTGTTTCTATTTTGACCAAATGATTTTAATAATAAATTTGTTATATCAAATAATCACAAATTTCCATCATCTCTATTTATCTCTCGACCATAATGTAATAATCCACCCTTGAAGTCTGTTCAAAATTAACAACAATTTAGTTTCAGACTAACAACATACAGTGTGATAAACGTAACTAACAATAAATACAGGTAGTAGACATGAATTATCAAGACAATTATCCTTGAATTAATAAACAATCTTGTGTTTCTATTTTGACCAAATGATTTTAATAATAAATTTGTTATATCAAATAATCACAAATTTCCATCATCTCTATTTATCTCTCGACCATAATGTAATAATCCACCCTTGAAAATTGAATAAACATTCCAACAAAGATAACTACTTTTACAGAGTATACCAAAGCCTTGATATCTTTCTCTTTAACCTCAGACCCGCGAGTCTCTTCTGCATCTAGGTGCGTACATCCCTTTCCAACAGCCCACAAACATAGTTTGCATTCGGCTACTTTAACATTCCAATTTTTCTATAAACGGCACGGAGCCACTTTAAAAGCCATATCTACATATATATGTCGGGGACGAATGGAAAGCCGGAGTCTTTCCTTTGTAATTTTGGGAAAGTCCTTCAACACTTTAGCCTAGATTTTATCGTAGCTGTAATTGTTTGAGATTTGTAATAACGAAATTGGGTTCAAAGTGACAACTGGTCGCCGAACGTAGCCACGGTCACGGGATGGACGTTTTGCTTGACGAAGGTGTGGAGTGGTTGTATGGTTTTTCCTGGTAATGTGGTGTGGTGGCATACGGCCTCGAGATCGGGCCTAGTCACATGGGATTGTATTATGGTGATGTCGATATAATGGGACACACGTTGTATTAATAATCGAACTCCAGACAGAATTACTTAGTAACGGCGATTGGAACTTTCTCGATGTTTCCAATGGAAATATAACAAACAAATGAAATTGCACAGCGAGGAAAATTTCCTTCAATTGATCATTCGTGTAATGACCTTCGCGTGTGACACATCAAGCAGTTTCCCGTGCGTTTCAGTAATCGTATTTTGTGCCAAAAATTATTTTGCGCATAGTAAAGAGTTATCCCGTTGACCGTGGATTCGTTTGGACTCAAGAACATTGTTATTAGAGTTCGTAAAGTTCGTTATTCGTAAAACTTAATTACCGTAAGTCATATTGATCGTTAGTTTTATTGTTCGTTCAACTAATAGTTCGAAAAACATATTATTCGTTTGTCGTGTTAATCGTTAAATTTATTAATTGTAAAACATAATATCCGTTTATCTAATTTTCCGTTAAACTCTACATTTATAAAACTTTGTTAAAATCTTGTGTGAACGTGTAACATAATTTTGCCCTATAAAATAATGGCTAATTCTGACGGAGAAGTGTCTCGTGTTCTAAATTCTAATGATAATCCCACACACACACACACACACACACACACACACATATATATACACACATATTTTTTTTGTTTTCTTTGCATTCACAATTTTCCATGAAAAGAGCCATCAAGGTTTCCCTGACGCTCGTTCCTTTTATCAGCATCGGCGGGACACAAGCGAGCAGGATCGATGTCGCGTTAGTTACTCACTTGTGCAACTTGTTATCAGGTTCAACGTCGCCGACGAACAATTGCTCGTGCTCGAGGCAGCGTTTTCCGTCGGCGACGACATGGTACCGCTCACCGAGCCACGGCTCAGCCTTCCGACCACGCATTTCTGAAGGATGCTCTGATAGTTGACCCAAGCGTGCACCTGCAACGAACGATCTATGGGTACGTAAAAATAATCATCGATCAACGGTGGATCGTACCGTTGATCCGATGGATGGTCAGATATCGTTGCACTTACGTTTTCGAAAAGCTTCGTGGCATCTTTTCCAACGCCTCTCATTAATTCGTTGGTTCCTCCTGGATGGAAGTCCATGTAACGTGTCACGTTGAAAACGATCCCTGCGCAGTTAATTAAGAAAGCTTGTTTTATTATCGAGTTGCTATTAATTATTTGCTATTTCAGTGATACTATCATGTGGATTGGCAACTAAGTGATTGCGGAATTTACAGTCGGTTGTCGATCAGTTATCAACCAGTTATCAACGAATTATCAGCGATCTAATTGACGAGTCATTAGCTGTCTTAGCGAATCGGTTAGTACGAGCGTCTTTGCGAACATTATTTGGATACTAATTTATCATTTTCATCATAGCAATCTCGTCCATTAAACCTCACCGACCAACCAACCTCTACACATAAACCTCTGCAAATTTGTCATTACCACCTAATGACAAAATCCGCAATCAGTTAGTTGCCGATTCTATGTTCAACTTGCTTTTCGTTGTTAGCTATTTTAATTTTTTTTGATACTAATCATTGCGTAGATTGTTAGATTCTTTTTGAAAGTTAGCGTTTACGTTGCGGCAGTTTTATCTCTTTTCTTTAAGTTTCATTTATTTTTTATTTTTTTATTCCGCTAACTCACAGTGACTAGAGAAGATATTGGCATACTGACGCTATATTTTTTATGGCATTTACAGAGTAATTAATTGGATTCAAATATATTAAATTTAGTATCGTTTAGTAGCACTTTCGTATAATTACAAAAGTCTGGTACTATAGGGAAGTATAAAACCTAATAAATAGAATATTCATTGAAGTATAAAGGTATTTGGAAGTAATTTTTGTAATTACTGCATCTAAAAATATACAGGGTGGTTGGTAACCGGTGGTACAAGCGGAAAGGGGGTGATTCTAGACGAAAAAAGAAGTCGAAAATATAGAATAAAAATTTTTCGTTTGAGGCTTCGTTTTCGAGAAAATCGACTTTGAATTTTGGCTCGGTACGCGTGCACTTTATCACTTCTCGTTATAATCTCACTGTAGATCGTTGTCGCGATGGATATTATCGCAGTTTAAGTTTACTTTATTAAATTTAAATATACTTTGAAACAATCGAATACGTTAGAAAGTGTTCATAGAAATTTAATTAGAAGAGCAGAAGCATGTGTTCGGCAGAATGGGCAACATTTTCAGCAATTTTTGTAATAATAAACTTTATGATCGCTTCATATTATTTCATTATGTATTCCTAATTTTCCGTTACGGCAAAAGCAAACTTAAACTGCGATAATATCCATCGAGACAACGATCTACAGTGAGATCCGTTATAACGAGACGCGATAAAGTGCACGCGTACCGAGCGAAAATTCAAAGTCGATTTTCTCGAAAACGAAGCCTCAAACGAAAAATTTTTATTCTATATTTTCGACTTCTTTTTTCGCGTAGAATCACCCCCTTTCCGCTTGTACCACCAGTTACCAACCGCCCTGTACATAAACTATATAAAATTTCATATCGTTCAAAATAACATTTTCGTACAATTGTAAAAATTTGATGCTATAAAAATACAAAACATAGAGCTTTCAAGTTGATTAGCGGGGGCACAGAGTGTAAGAATCCCACGTTATGTAAACTTTAAATGATTTTGCTTTCACTTCAAAATACGCAACAGCAAACATGTAATAGATAAATCGTATGAACTTGTATTTCTTTTCCTCTCATTGTCATTCACTTTCCTTTCTCTAATTCATACTAATTATACCTGCATAAAAATGACTGCAATGTAACATTTGTAGTCCGCGATTAAATTTTTCACAGTTGTCACGTTCGACGTCTATTTTCTTCAGACGTTTGAAACATAAATTTGTTTAATAAATCATCGATGCAATAAATCAATGACAAAGAGCAATAGGAAAATTTCTTTAATATCGAACTAAACTGAAACTTCAAATACAAATAAAATAACATCATTTTAATAAAAAGATTTAATATAAAACAGAAATTCAACAATGTTGATGTTTTTCCCACCTATAATTATTGACCGCCAGGTTTCTTCCATTACTATTCGATTATGCTACTTAATATTTGGATTATTTCTTCGTACTTCCTCTATACCCTAGAAATTGCCTGAGTCATCCTTCATCTAATATGCGAGATCATGATGGCAAAAATACACCGGCGAACATAGGTAGAATTAAAATAGGATTTGTGACGGGCATGGAATAAATATTGGACGATTGGACGTCGCACGATGGTGGGAAAAAGTAAATTTTAATCAAACTAAAAGCGTTCGACGTTGACCTATATTATTCCTTCCCTCTCGTGACTGTCGCTTATTCTCTTGTTTCCAAAGAAAGCGTTTTTCTACCAACCAATTAATCTGCCCGGCGATTATGGAATAGAGACAAGTTTCGAAATATTTCAGGAACATTTTGCAATAAAATTAATAAAAATTTTAGATTCTTAATGGCAAGAGAAGATGTTATTTATTTGCTAGAAGAAAAAAAGGGATTAACAAATATATCGCGACTGTGGTATTGAAATCGTCAAATATACGTTGCCAACCGTACATTTTGATATTTATAAAGTTATTTATTATTTATAATATCTAAATTGTATGTACATATATACATAATTGTTTTAGAAATTTAGGAACTGAATCAATTTTATGATTTAATGGTAATAATTCATAAAGTTATTTGTTATTTATAATGTCAAAATTGTATGTACATATATATAATTGTTTTAGAAATTTAGGAAATGAATCAATTTTGTGATTTAATAATAGTAATTTATAAAGTTATTTGTTATCTATAATTTCTAAATTGTATGTACATACATATAATTGTTTTAGGAATTTACTAAATGAATCAATTTTATGATTTAATAATAATAATTTATAAAGTTATTTGTTATTTATAATATCTAAATTGTATGTACATACATATAATTGTTTTAGGAATTTACTAAATGAATCAATTTTATGATTTAATAATAATAATTTATAAAGTTATTTGTTATTTATAATATCTAAATTGTATGTACATATATATAATTGTTTTAGGAATTTAAAAAATGAATCAATTTTGTGATTTAATAATAATAATTTATAAAGTTATTTGTTATTTATAATATCTAAATTGTATGTACATATATATAATTGTTTTAGGAATTTAAAAAATGAATCAATTTTGTGATTTAATAATAATAATTTATAAAGTTATTTGTTATTTATAATATCTAAATTGTATGTACATATATATAATTGTTTTAGGAATTTACCAAATGAATCAATTTTATGATTTAATAATAATAATCCATAAAGTTATTTGTTATTTATAATGTCAAAATTGTATGTACATATATACATAATTGTTTTAGGAATTTAGGAAATGAATCAATTTTATGATTTAATAATGTTTTGTAAGATGAAAATTTCCAAATACGGAATGAGCAATTAGTTATAAGTGCTAGTCATAAATTAGTACAGAGAGTTAAATGGTACATAGCCTTGCAAATGTAATTTTTTTCATTTCAATTCCTCTTATCGTCTATCAACTTCTTAATCTGACACGTTCAATAAGCTTTTAAACTGGCGTGTACGATAACTGAAAAGGCTGATTGATTGGTCGATCAATCAAATTTCTCCGGGGATTAAACCATAAATGTTTATTTGTTTGTTTATAATATTTTTTTAAGCGATAGAAACTCAACTGGTCCGCCAAGAAGAGTAACTTTCTCCTCTGAACGCTAGAACTTTTTCAATTTTTCATATTTTCCTTGCAAAAATAGGTCGAAACAGAAATATCCAACTTTAAGGAGATTTGCTAACTTCTGCATTCTGATGACTGTGACAGGTGCTACACTGCGCGCCAACGATTTATTGTCAAAGATAATTCACAGCACTCGCGCAATATACAATAAACAGTAAGAAGAACTGGGACACGAAAATTACATTTGTACTTCAAAAATATCCGTTTTCATCCCAACAAGGTCTAATCGCATATAAATAATCGGTAGTCAGTCTAAAAATAAATAAATAAATAATAATAATAATAATTCATAAAAATCACACGCTTTTATCGATGTTACACGAGAGTCTCTCCTTAATACCGCGTTGGCCCGGATTCTCTTACTTTACGTAACATCTAGCACTTAGTTTCCCAGGCAAAGACGTTCTCGGTGACTCTGTCATTACGAACGCTCTTAAAGGCAATTTCCAGAGGAAGTGGCGTCGAAAGCGATATCGCATCACCTTTAAAATGCGATCACGTTTCTGCGGCCATTGATTTTCATTTCTTCGATTTAATCCCAATGAAACTGTGTACATCCGAGGCAACGACTCTTGCTCGTTGAAATGGGATTAACGAGCAATCACATTAGCGGAGAGTAGATTTTGCTGTTTAATGAACGAACCGTTGGTTGTGAGCGAACGAGAAAGTTTGAAAATTGGATGAGAATTTAGCTGTTTCGAGGATTATAATTTGCAGAACCAAGGGATTTTTACTTCGAAGGCTATGGATTTCCAGCTATGGCTTTGAATTTAGATCGTTAAAGGGCCATGCACGTGAGAAAGGAGGAATTGAAATATTTAGAAAATTATAGATTCCAGGAATTTCAGTTCAATTACATTCAGAAATTAAATAGTCGAATACGTACGTTTAATATTGAAATACTCGGACAGTGTGATTAAAGGGAAGGCAAAATTGAAAAATTGAAATAGAAATTCTGAAATTGAATTCTGGTGTTTTATGGGAGGCGAATTTTTTTAGGAGCATGTTTTTAAAAAAAACCTACCTCGAATCGCGATCCAAGCGTCGTTTTGCTTATTGTGAGTGGCCAGTTCGGACAAAGTTACGACACGTGGAACTCCACCAACGCCGGTTAAATCGACGCCAGAGTTTCCCAATCGGATCCAGTCCATCAAACTGTGGCCAGGTGCTAAGGCTGTTTTATTTCGAGGATTGCCTGGAAAAATTCAGAAAAATAAACGCTTGTTTGCTTACGCGTTTAAACACATACGTCGAAATTGTCGAGAGAATGAAGAAGAAGAAGAAGAGGAAGAGGAAGAAATATATTTTTAAGAACTACATTTTTATGGTGTGCGTGACGTTGCCAAAATATTTTTAGCTGTATTTTTAGTATCTATTGGTTTTTGAAAATTTAAGAATCACAATGCCTATGTGTATTTCTCGCATTTTCTTTTCAGATGGGACTCACATAGGTACGAATACATACGTATTTTATTAGAAATTTGAAATGTATAAAAACCTGAAAGCTACATTTATCTTCTGTGTTTCTTTTAGAAACTACAAAATGCTTCTGTGTGTTTTGTTTTTCTTTTTTTTTTTTTTTTCACTTTTTGGAAACTACAATACTTCCGCATGTGTGTGTGTGTGTGTGTGTCTCTTTTTACTTTTTGGAGATCGCAATGCTTCTCTCGACTTTTCGTTTCCTTTTTCCCCTGAAATTTGGAAATTGAAAAATTATAATACGCGCTTCTAACATTTCTTGGAAATTTCAAAATTGCAACGTGTATGTTAGTAGGAAATGTATTATAATACAGTACACGACATTATACGATACAGAAAATAGATTTTAGCTGAAAAGGATTTGTTAGTATATGTGTAGCACAGCGAATAAAAATTCGTCCAACAGTGAACGTGTTAAATACAAAGACAATGTATCGATATTATTCTGCATCACAAAATCTATTTTTTTTTTTTTTACGATACAATACTGATTGAAACATAAATTAAATAATACAACGATAATGGAAAATAGACAGTAACGGCCACTGTAGTACACCAGTAAAGTTCGTTCGATTCTACTAATCAGTTACTCATTTCCCACAACACATGTATATATTTTGTCCAAGTATGAAAAGAGACAATAGCTGGTAAAAAAATGTGCAGCAAGTTTCTTCGTATCTTTCGAAATTTTGTTCTAAATATTTCGTATCTCGATAGAACATATTAGAGACATATTAAAATGCTGTTACAACTAGTAGCAAAAAAGAGAAGGTCACGAACTATCCTCTGCTAGTCGTGGAAAAGGCATAATAAATTCAGTAATATTCATAAAACTGCACGACTCATTAGTCACGAATCGATTGGTTAATAAATACTGTCTCTTTCCATACGGTTAAATTACATGTAACGTAAAATAATAAATAAAATTACGACGGTTCAAACAAATAAACCTAATAAAACGGATATCAGCAGACGATCAGGTGCATGATATAACAGAAAATCCAGTTATTTCTCATTCAACCAAAATACATAAATTCAACCCTCTGTAAATTCACATGGGAAGACCCATCCTCGCTCGTAGCACATGAAACACGATAAACACGTAAACGTTCGCAGAAACGGGACGCAAGTAAAACTAATAGGCAATTATCGTTAATTACTGACCGTCCTGAATCTGCAAACCGAGACTCTGCGGAGACCCTTCGCCGCCCATGACGGATACCAAAGACGCGCCGCAGCATCGTGGCATTTTCTCATCGAAACGTCACAGTCCGCAAACCTTTAACCATCCTCCTGCATAGAAATTGCATTGCATTGAAAAAGCAGCAACCCTCGACGAGCGAAATGTTTCGAGCACGAGAAACAAAGATAAAAAGATTGGCGATGAAATTTCCGCTTGTTTAAAGGGGATCTATTTCGTGAATTGGGGTTGTTCGTGAATTATGCAGGTTATAGGGGGATTTCTTGTACGATGATAGAAGGCCCGGAAATTTCATTCTGTTTGCAATAAAATGTTAGAAAATGAAATTCGTGTGATACGATGGAACTTTTAAGATATTATACGATTGTGTGAATATACAGGGTGTCCTGTAACTGGCGGTACAATTCGGTACAGAGTGATTCTACGTGAAAAAATAAGTGGAAAATGTGGGATAAGATTGGTTCGTATAAAGCTTCGTTCGCGAGAAAATCGAGTTTGAAAATTTGTCGGATATGCTCAGACTCGGCTATGTACCGACTAAAAATATTTTGAAAATAAGATAAAATTATATAAAATAAAACGAAATGTTTTCATCTGGAACCTCGTTTTCAAGGAAATAAAGTTTCCACGTGTTTAGCTATTAGTCGATCCATTGCACACGCGCGATACATTTTCAAATATATTTTTCTCGAAAGCAGAGAGTCTTATGGGAAAATTCTATTCTATATTTTTGACTTATCTTTGCATCCGGTTTAACCTGCCGTCGATTATATTTACTTCCGTTCAGTCCGGAATTAGTCGACGACGAATTTTCAAACTCGATTTTGTCGGAAATGGGGCGTCGTATGAAAAAAATGTATTCTACATTTTCTACTTATTTTTTCACGTAGAATCGTCTCACCGCCCGATGAGTACCATTAGTTACCAGATACCCTGTATAACCGGGATAGTGAAAAAAGTTATTCAATATTTCTCTCCCGTTGAATAATATTGCACGATCTTGTTCCTTTATCGTGATTATGAATAATCACTCTGACAATTTATTACTCTTCATTGACATGATGAATGTGTTACACACTATGTTAATGTGAATAGTCGATTATTAGTCGTCTACGTAATTTGCAAGGACTGCTATAATCAGACATTTCATGCATCGTAGACTACAATAATAAAAAATGGAGTAAAAAGTTATAAAGAGACAATCTTAAATGTAAATTATATTCTTTTTACTTCCAAGTACATAACTAGCATAAATAGTACGGAGTTGCTCTAAGAATATTGATTATTCAAATAAAGATATAAATCTGATATATGTCGTATCTACATTTCAAATACGTTGAACTTGGATTATCAATGATGTATTTACCATCGAAATTATCTATACTTCATGTTAAATTGTCAGTTTCCAGTTTTTCTCTTCGAGAAACAACATTCTAGTAGCTAAATACATATGATAATCCTGATTATTAATCAAACCACCAATTCAGCGGCATACAAAATAATCCGTAGAAATGTTACAGACATAGTTTCGAATAAAATTGCAAATAGAAGACGGATGGTCCTTTGCTGTTCAAATAAAAAGAAATAATTCGAGAAGCGCTGAAAATCTTGCCGAGGAAGAAAAAATTAATAAATGGTAAACGAGCTATTAAACGGCTGTTTTCTATTAAAATTCGAAATTTAACGTATGCAAATAGAACAACTCGGAGTATTCCATCGAGGAGGAGCTCTTCAAACGATATTTCGAAGGCGCAAAGACACTTATGCTCGCGGTTGTAGGGAACAACCCGTGAACGTAGAGTTACAGGCATTTTAAGCTACCTGAGATCGTTCGCAAGAAAACACTTCAATCATCCGGCTACTGAAACAATTCACGCGAAAGAATATGATAGGAGCAAGCGAAGAATCTTTTGTCGCGCAAGAACTGGCCGCAATGAATACAAAATAACCAACCCTCATCTGATTAAAACAGCAAACCATAAAGAAGCGGAGAAAAGAAAGCCTGGAAGAAAAAAATCTCTCCCAATGGTGCACAAAGAACTATCATATTCCCGCAGAAAAATTAAAATCTTTTCAACAAAAGCGCGACCACCCGTGCCCGAGAGGTAACTGTCCCAGTGAAAATTCCGCTGAAATAAACCACGGTTGCTGTGGCAAAAGCGGCGACGAAATGAAAAAAAAAAAACAGCGAGGAAACAGCAAACGACAACAGAAAACAACGAGGAAGTAAAAAGAGGAAAGAAAGCGACGCGTACTAACCTCGAGTAAACTCGAATCGCAGTTGAATACACCAGAAATAAGCGTTGAACTACTTTAACAGCGTCAGCAGTCTAACCTGAATCGCAGATGAAACGATAGGAAAAACGCAAACAAACGTCGACCTATTATTTCGATACGAGGGAAACGGAAACAGAATAATCGAAAAACTTTGCAGACGCGAATCTGCTTTACGGTGAATACAAAAGGTATTGGCACGCCGTTGTGTTTATTATAGTTATTTACGTAATAGTTAAGTAGGTCTGAGTGTATCACATTTCGTACCATTTGATGGCGCGTTTAATACGATTGCAAAAATTTGATACTTCGAAGATGTAAATGTAAAAAGATATAAAGCTCGATAAAAGAGGAAAGAAAAGGTTCGTTGCAGAATAAGAATACGTGCGAATACTTTGTGTACTTTGTAGAGGTATATCGCTTGATATTAGTTAGCACTATACAGCGGATCGTCGTGTATTTATATAGAAAATTTGTAGATAGAAAAATGCATAAAATACATGTAATAGGGAAGAATATAGGAAATATTAAAGGAAATAAAAACGATTGACGTGTTTCTAATTATATTCGTAAAAATAGAAATTGACAAAAATATGCATTATCTAGTTATTAAACCGTCGGTATTTATAAACATTGATATTTGTATGATCGTAATTGGACTGCGGATATCTACGCAAACTCATATTTTCTGCACTTAATTAGAAGATAATTGGAATCTAGATAGAGAATTATTTTACATACTAATTAGTATAACAAGAGTATACTGTACTCGTATTCTGTACGTATTTGCACCGTTAAAGCTCTCGTAAGTGCATAAACGTATAACTAAAGAGACGCGGATAGAATATAAATAGAAATTTCTTTCGTTACATGAACGTTGCAGTGAATACTTAATTCTGGACAGGCAACATATTTTTACATATATATATATAAATATAAATAAATAAATATATATATATATTTATGTACAGAGATTTCATTGACATATTACATAAATATTAGAATAAATATTTCATTTCGGATAGTTACCACATTTTTACGTGTCATTTGCATTTTATACTTTTGGAAATTTAAATTCTCCGTAAGTATCATTAATTAAAACAGAAGATCTTTCTCCATTCTTTCGAAATCACCCGTACAAACTGATTTACGAAAAAAACGTTGCTCTAGACGTAAGACGTAACATCGCAACAGCTTATTAACATGTTGACACAATGAGACGGAGGAAATTAATCGTAGAGGACGAAGAATGAATACGTCGTTGATCTTAGCCTCGTTAAGCTTCGTTTTCATTTAATACATACCCAGAAAACCGCATTACTTATAAGATGGCCTGGATATATTGCAGGAAAAGTTGCTGAGACCGGTCCAAACGATCGATCGTTTGGAGAACCGCGTCGATCGATCCTCTTCTAGCTCGAACAATTCTCGCTTTCAGCGTGATCCTTTGTAATAGGAGTGACGAGCGAGAAATAAGAAAAGCGAACACCCACGGTCTCTGTTATCCAGTTATCAGTTTCTCATGGCAAAAATCTACCGCCTACTGTCGAGCTCTGGAGACATATCTTGTTAAAATTCATTTCGTCCATTCTAATGTTCGTTAAACGTCCATTAGACACACTTTACTCGATAACAATATTTTATCGTCGTGCAATTGGAACTGAGAGTATCGAAGGTTTGCGATTTTTATACTGCGGAACAATAAATTTGCAGTTGATGAAATAAAGTAGAGGTAATCAGGTTAAAACGAAGCACACAAGCGATGACCAGTGAACTGTGAACTGTGTAGTGGTACTGCGATGTATTCAAGCCTTGAATTAGATTTGGGTTAATCGTAGAGTAGCAGATGGAATAATAAGGTTAAAAAGATCCAGAAGCGCCGATCACCGAACCGTGAACTATGTAATTTCGTTTATACGAAATTGCAACCGGCACCACTCGGCGTCTACAAATTGTTTGGATCGAAGAATAGTAAATTGATAAAATAATTTAAATCGAGCGATAAAAGAGGATTTTATTCAATAGCACATTGAATAAAAATATTCGAACCGACGTACCAATCGTGCGCGGAAATTGAGTTGTAAACTATGCAATGTGATTCTCGCGAAATTGGAATCAAAGGTATTCGAGTTCTTTCATTCATCGATGCTTAGACCGTAGGGTAACGAGTTTGTAGAGTAAAAAAGGTGAGACGATAATGCGAGGACCACTCGCGGGTCTGATGGAACGCGAAAACTGAACGGCGAACTGCGTAATTTTACGAAATTGAATAACAACGTTGACAACATTCGTAGGTATCGATTAAACGCGCTAACTGAGCCATAAACCAATTTCGTTCTGGCGAAACTGCAACTAAAATTAATTAACTGAATTTTATTTCCTTCGTAGATTCTTAAGCTGTAGAATAATAGAGTGCAGAATAATAGGACGGATAATAAAAGATTAGAAATATTCACGACTATGATCGAACACGAGAACCGAACTGTTCATTGTTTAATTTCGTTTCGTGAAATTCAAACACCGAGAATATCCCGAATTTCGAATGCTTCTGGCTTGCGGATTATAATTAGCTCGAATGAGAACGTGTCAGATAATTAGAAGAGGAAAAAGAAGGAGTCTGAACAGAAAGATTCACAGGTGTCGATCGAACACGAACACTGAACTGTGAACTGTATTTCAAGGAAACGTGATCTCGATGAATGCAGCAGGACGAAACGTTGATCCCGCGCTGGTGGACTGAAAGGTACTGCACCGAAACACGCGGACCGATATAGCCCTCGGACAGGTAGATCAATATAGTAGCTACGATGTGCCTAACACGCAGGATCTCAGCAGTGAACGCGTGCTTCTCTGTCCGTGGACATCGTCGGACCTCTCTTCGATAGCTCTATGTCTCTCTACCCTTAGATTTAGGCTTCTACCCTCGCTAATTCGGTCGGATGGCGATGATTCTTTCACGACGCTGTATTGACAATTCTACGGGGAAGCTAGCTGCGACGTGACACAATTTTGCTTGCAGCTTTGGTAATTGAAGAAGCAACTGCTTAACACTGAAACGGAGATACCGTCATACTCTTCCGTATAAGTCGATAAGTATAATATTAGGACGTTTGATGATATTTAGTGCAAGTGTTTTAGCGTTCACTGCTTTTATTTTCTATCTGTTTCATTATAAACGTAACATTTCTCACGTTATACGATATCTTGTAATGTAAAATAATAAAGAAAGAGCGATGCTCATTAAAGTTTATTTTTTAAAGCTTTAAATCTCTTACACGAAGTAACGTATATCGACATTTCTTTCTTTTTTTTTTTTTTTTTTTTTTTTTTTTTTTTTTTTTTTTTTTTTTTTTTTTTTTTTTTTTTTTTTTTTTTTTTTTTTTTTTTTGGTTCTTTTCTTCTTTTCAATTTTGGCTATGCGAAAAGAATCTAATGGAACGTAGCATTATTGCATAACTATTTTGTGCAATTTTTATAATATGCGCATAATTTGTTTCGTGTAATGTAACATGCTTTCGAAAATTAAAATATATGAATATGCAATGTACGCTTTTTTGAAAACTACATGAGGAATTTTTGTGGAGATTTTTTGACTTTGCATTCCTCTTTCGTCACATGACCTTGCTTGCATTCTTGTATATAATTTTCTTGCGACAAGATTATGCAAAAGTGCAATCGTCGCTGTTGTGATTTTTTAATGAACGTTGATTAAACAATTCATCGGTTTTATATGCTTCGATGAAAAGAATCTTCGAGTTTAATTACCGAACAATACCATATTTCGCATAATACACGTATTAATTGAGATTGATTGATTAATTGAGTGCAGCGTGAACAATTTGTTTATCTTATTATTATTATATCATTTTAATTGAAGTAAGAACTACAGAATGCCGTGAAAAAAATATTCAAAACTTTTTCAAACACGTGGTTTTCCATGATTAAGTGCTGCGTTAGAAGAATTCATAGTGTACAGAGTCGACAGAGCGATTTAAGGTTGAGAGGTCCGTGAACGCTTTATATTTAATGAGCCAGAATTTTGCCAATTAGAGGAAACTCAATTATGTTGCTGCATACAGGTAGAAGATAATGAAGTTATTGCTCACAATGAGATTTCGTTTCAGCTGCTTTTACTATTATAGAACAACCGTTCGAGCAGCGAATCGTTTTCAAACTTTGAATAAAATTAAATAAAAGATCAAGCAAAATAGCAAAATAATACCTGATTTTTGCACAATAACTTTCTATAATCCTCAACGAAATTTAACATGCTTCTCTATTGAATTGTTACGTAAATGGGAAGATTCATGACACGTCTCTCAACTCGTGGAAAACTCAGTAACACCATTATCGTAGCCATCTTCGCCTGGTATGCGAACCTACCATCTCTCAAAAGAGAGATTGCTGAAGGAAATACGTAATCAGTTGACGTCCGGTGACTAAAGAAAATTCGATCAGCAGAACCATTTCCACTGAAGACATCGAGCTTTCATTAAATAAACCCACAACGACTGATACTTTACGTTCTATGTTCCCCTATAGAGCAACGAGGAAACACCGCATGTAAAAATATCCTTTTCCTGGAACTAAAAATTATACGAAGCAAAAGATTTGAAAAATCTGTAAGAAAGAAAAGAAAATAATAAAAATCAAAGATTAGAAAATTGTCTTCCTTACAATTTAATACCTGAAATTAAATCTTAAGAGAAATCTTAGATTCTCTTAGATTCGAGGAGGTAACATACTTGAAGTATTTTCTCGAAATAGGATTTCAAGACACTTTGTCCTAAATTTGAATATCACACGTATGAAAAAATTATAAAAGTTTAAATTTAATTATTTTAAATTATTTAATTTAAATTTAAATTTAATTATTTAATTACTTAAAAACTATAAAAATTATAAAAGTTGAAATTTGGCGTATCTTCTGCCAGCAGAATACAATTAAAATTCGAAATCCCCAACAAGTGGCTAATTATCCCAGAAATTTGTTCGCAACAAATACGTCAGAGTATAAGAATTAGAATATCTCAAAACACAAACACAAGGCTCAATGCAATGTCAGACCTACTTATCGATCTGTACCAATCAGTTGAACCAGGTAACGCTGTTTTCATTTTTTATCGCCTCCTATTCATAGTACCAATGACCTAGAAACAAGATTAATCGGCCTCATAGCGATCGACGATTAATAAGGATAAAATCACAAAAGCGTCGGCGGGTTTTGCAAACATTCAGACGTGAATCACAGAGGAACCTTCCAACGTGGTCAATATTTGGCCAAACTTTGTGAATCAAACGCTATAAATAAATAAAGGAGTATCGAACGGTTGTTCGTAAATATCGAACGTCTATTTCAATCGTGAAATATGAATAGGTCGGCTAAATTTTCCAGATGGAGAAACGTTCGAATGACAGCGTATAAGCATAGTCTTCATTTTGATTTCCTTTGATTCGAGAGAACGTTTATTATGACAAGATTCGTACTATTCATAGATTCAGCGACGAGAAGCAACAGAAATTTCAGTACTCGTAGCAGGCTTCATTTCGTCCTGATAATCCTCACTGACAAGTTTGAGCGAATTTTATCCTTCAAATAAAAGATAGCGGATTGTTTAAAATGTTTTTTGCTATTTTTAGGTTTGGTAGGTTTAAATAGATGATATAATTAGCAAGAAACGTGGAAAGATTTCCTCAGCCGAGTAAACTATCGCGTGATTACTTCAAGATAAGATCGAGTCCAATAGAATGACTAATAAGTCGATTAAAACGGATAATATAATTGGTAGGAAACATGCAAAGATGTATCGATGTTCAATTTATTCTGAAAAATAGTTATTTTAATCGCAGATATATGAAATGTATGGATATTTATATTATTGACTTTAATTATGCAAGTTTTATAAATGAAAACAGAACGAAAAAGGATGTTGAACTAATCGTTTATGAGGCAATAAAACATCTTATTTAAATAAAATCGCCAGAAATAAATTATGCATGTTCTTGGTTATTTTTAATTTTCTTGCTCTTTTCCTTGACTTTGTGAGTCTGTTCTCGTAACTCCGTGACGTTAATCGAAATATGTAATCTAGGAAATCGAATAGAATGGTTCCATATATCCTTCTCTTTATTTTCTCTTTTTTTTTCTCCGCCTTGACGATCGAACAAGAAACATTTATGCAAACAAATTATTTCTTAATAAATCTTTTATCCGAATGTTAGATCACATTGAAGTCGTATTACGACTGAAATGTGCCCGGTGAATCATATCGTAGCAATGGAAAGAATCGATTGTACTAATCTCAGAAGCAGGATTAAGGCTATTTAAACCAATCAAGATGCAATATTACCAATTAAGTGTAATTTTCAAAACGTCTCTCTTCTACGTATAGAGGGGTCTAAGTCCCACGCTAAGTACTCGTTTGAAGCGTTTAAGTGCACTATATTTTATAGTATTCGAGGCTACACGACGATTATGATATATAAATAGAAGATGCGTGTGTGTATGTGTGTGTGAATGATGTGCTGTAATAGCTGGGAGCAGAGCTTTTAAGTTCAAGGCTTGTTTTGTTGCATTGAATTATTAAAGTGGAAAGATAATATCTCAGGAATTATTCCTGAGATATATATATAGAAACTTATTAAAAGCATACTGGTTACATGATAGCTCTATCCTAATTGCTAACGTTTAAAATACTCTTTTTCCTTAATAGCGTTATTTATATTACCGTGTTTATCCTCATTATTCCATTCCTAAGAAATAAAGTAGAACAGTAACACAAGAGCATAATAGATCGATTAAATGCAAACAATCTGTAGCGTAATAAATTCTCTATATCCAATCTCTAAAACGTATAACACATTTACAGAGAAATAAGAAGACGGCCCTGACTTTAAAATCTTCGATTACGCTTGATCGCAGTATAAGTTAAATTTCTCTTTTTGAACAAAAATATGTCTATCACTTATCGTTCAAAAATTTCCACAGTCAATTATCTAACTATAAATTCCATTGAGTTTTTAACTTTGTCGAAGCTTTAACCCTTTGCAGTTTCTAATTATTTTTGAAACATATTCAGATAGATATAAATGAGAAAAATGATATAATGAAATAATATGAGATAAAAATCTTTAAAAAAAATTAGAACATCTTTATTACGATAAAACATAATAATGGTACATTGCCATATAAACGCACGCGAAATTTGTAATAAAACTTTCGATCATAATACGGTGTCCAGTCACTATGGCAATACGATACACTGTAATAAGATCATCTCAGAATACGGAACCGCAAAGGGTTAATAATAAATTGATAATATAATAATAAACATCTAATGATAGTTAATGGTAATAAACTTCTGATAAAGAAATACACGTTAATAACGAATCAAACATTTACACCTCAAATTTACAAGCTCGTACATCTTATTTCCTCAGAAAAGGAAGAGAAGGAAATCTATAACACAAATTATATTTTTATACAGTTTGATAGTTTGATAGTTTACGACAGCAAAAAGATATAATTGATTACAAACTTTTACATTAATTAGAGATCCGAGTACCAATAAATAATTGCTACAAAATGATAGCCTAATTTCAATGCAACAGCATACTAATAAAACGTGATAATACAATGATAAGCAACTAATTGTACGACGAAATTAAAAGAACCAAGAGCAAAATGCAAGATACATAGAAAATAAAATAATATACAAAGAAAAATGTATAAAACATCCAACACAGAATATACTCGTCGTATCATCTCTAATTAAGTAAAACGAGACTCTATTCCGTAAGAAATAAATTTGCATAAAAATCCGCGCTAAATCTATGAAACTATAAATAGTCAAAAAACACACCAGTCGTTCGTAATTTCGATCCAGCACCGATTCTCACTATCGGGACAGGACAGGGGACAGAATTTATGCCGAGTGGCCCTGCCCAACCCTATCCTGACCCAATAATGTAAATCGGGAACGATCCTTTCTGCGGTCACAAAAATCCTTTGCACAGGCGATAACGTCAATTGCAGGTCCCACGATGAATTCTTCTTGCGATTTCAAGCTCGGGTAGGACCGATTCTCACTATCGGGACAGGACAGGGGACAAAATATACCCGCCAAACGGCCCTGCCCTGCCCTATCCTGACCCAATAATGCGAACCGGGCATGATCCCATTGAATAATCGACTGCTGAGACACATGGAGATATCCAATCATCGATTGACGATGTCGTTTGGTTACCCAGAATCAATTTTAAAGATGTATCGATTTAAATATACATTGTACTGTCATTCCTATCTCCTTATACAGTAGAATTCCATTCATCCAAAGTCTTCAGAAGACAACTGTTCAATAAACTGTTCGCATAATTGGAATCTATATGAATTTTATTTTTTTTTCATTGTCTAACTATCATTCAATATAATTGTAGTTCACTATCTTTCTTTTCTAGTTATCATTTTTCATTTATGTAATACGAGTTGATCAATCCTCTCCACTATTATTATTCATTATATTGATTGAAATAGCAATAGTATAGTAATAGTAACAGCAATGGTAATAGTCGGAGTACTAAGAGTTAGAGAAGAGAATTTATTATCAGCTTGCAGAAATTTAATAGGAGAAAAGAAAGTGAGATTTAATAAAAGAATTTATTTACAGATAAGCGAATTTTTCACTTATGTAATACGAATTAATCAATTCTCCCCACTATTATTATTCACTATTTTGATTGAAATAGCAATAGTGTAGTGATAGTAATAGCANATGGTAATAGTCGGAGTACTAAGAGTTAGAGAAGAGAATTTATTATCAGCTTGCAGAAATTTAATAGGAGAAATGAAAGTGAGATTTAATAAAAGAATTTATTTACAGATAAGTGAATTTTTCATCTATTCTCTCCACTATTATTATTCATTATATTGATTGATATAGCAATAGTATAGTGATAGTAACAGCAATGGTAATAGTCGGAGTACTAAGAGTTAGAGAAGAGAATTCATTATCAGCTTGCAGAAATTTAATAGGAGAAATGAAAGTGAGATTTAATAAAAGAATTTATTTACAGATAAGTGAATTTTTCATTTATTCCCTCCACTATTATTATTCATTATATTGATTGAAATAGCAATAGTGTAGTGATAGTAATAGCAATGGTAATAGTCAGAGTACTAAGAGTTAGAGAAGAGAATTTATTATCAGCTTGCAGAAATTTAATAGGAGAAAAGAAAGTGAGATTTAATAAAAGAATTTATTTACAGATAAGCGAATTTTTCACTTATGTAATACGAATTAATCAATTCTCTCCACTATTATTATTCACTATTTTGATTGAAATAGCAATAGTATAGTGATAGTAACAGCAATGGTAATAGTCAGAGTACTAAGAGTTAGAGAAGAGAATTTATTATCAGCTTGCAAAAATTTAATAGGAGAAAGGAAAGTGAGATTTAATAAAAGAATTTATTTACAGATAAGTGAATTTTTCATTTATTCCCTCCACTATTATTATTCATTATATTGATTGAAATAGCAATAGTATAGTGATAGTAACAGCAATGGTAATAGTCAGAGTACTAAGAGTTAGAGAAGAGAATTTATTATCAGCTTGCAGAAATTTAATAGGAGAAATGAAAGTGAGATTTAATAAAAGAATTTATTTACAGATAAGCGAATTTAATCGGCAAGGGTTGGGTGAATGAAACATGAAGCATTAAACGTTAGTATTTAATAAATGGAGTTACGGATGAATAGAGAAATATAGTGTTCTTCTATCTATCAACGTATAGAGAAGTCATACTTCAAGCTTTGCAAGCAAATGTGCCCCAGGTATATATTTATTATATATATTAATTTCCAATTTGTCTTTTAAACCTTAATGCAATAGAGTTTCAAATTGAAGCTAACTATACATAATTTTGAGGATAGAACACGGCTGTGAGTTAGAATCCTATTAATCGGACCTATTAAACGGTAAACCAGGTTTACTGTTATGCTATGGATTCCTACTAAATAAAATAAAATATTTCTAACTAATTTCTCCAACTAAAAAAATTTCGATTCTAAGAGAGTTATCAATTTTTAAGACGAACAGAATTCTAAAAAATTTCGTGCGTTACTAACGCCGTATCATTGCCGATGCTCATACCGAAGGAAAATAAATTTTAACAACGCTTACATCAAAACGAAATCTTGCTACGAACGAGACTATAGTCATATTTAATAATAACTATAGTCAGATGTTTTAAGAAGACATAGTATTATATTATCGTCCACGATTCGTAATTTGTATTATTTAGAATTTAGAATTTAAAATTCATATATCAATGAGCATAAATTACTTGGAAATTATTTGCAAGAAAGTTCTGGCATTATGTAATGCGAATTTTGTTTATGAGATGTACATGCTGTTGCGCAATGTCTATGGGTCAAGCGATGTCATCAAAGCGGAAATTCATAAAGCGTGATCAAAGTTTGCTTAACGAACGGGGTTTAAATTATATTTGGCGGTAATTAATCAATGTTTCAATTTGTTGAAGTGTCTGACGCGTCCTGGATAATGTCGAAAGCCTGGAAACGTTTGGAGTTTGACGAAGTTGCGGGACAATTTGCGGAACTTCGGATCGATTCATGCCCGTTTCGAAATTAAATCGCAAGCGTGGCTTAAAAGAGAGCAGAATGGTGCAACGATGATCGGCGATGATGAATTTCTTCTAACGAGAACAAAGCGCGGAGAACTTTTAACTGTTTGCAGGAATAAAACAATCTTCGTTTGAAATTTTTCCCAATACTTTCATACTAATATTAGAAGAAGATATAACAGATTGCAACTTTATATCGAAACAGGTTTCATTTCCATTATAATTACTATTACTAAAGAAAAAAGATATTGAAACTTGCTAAGAATAAATTGTGAACAAAAGAACAACTCTCTCTCTCTCTCTCTCTCTCTCTCTCTCTCTCTCTCTCTCTCTCTCTGCATCAAGCACTCAAGAATTTAGATCCTATCAATTTCACGAGATAATAAGGAAGTAATTAACTGCATTAAGTAAAGCAGAATATTATTTTGTTAAGATACAAGAATATAGCATTAAAATGGCAGATACATTACACAGGCTCACTACATAAATCAGAGCCAAAGAATATGCTTCAATTTCTTCAAACTTGATGAAATTAGAGGATTGAAGCCATGTGAAAGAAGATATAGCAACGAAGGAGAATAGCAAGCAAATACAATATTACAATAGCCTTTACAATATTAAAAAGCAGATTTATCCAGTTTAAAAATCATATGATAATAATAATAAGAATAAGAAACCAGACTACAAAAGGAAATGTTGCATTAACAAAATACGGATCCAATTTAATCGTTTAAGGAAGGAATTCAATGATGTAAATGAATTAAAAGCAATGATAAGATAAATTGCATTAACACTATACTGTTCCTTCATGAGTAAATTACTTACGCTTGTTGAGCCATTCTATACAATAGATCTCTAACTAAAGTAAAATAAAATAGAACAAAATAAAATAGCTCCATCCATCCAAGTATAAGCAAACAGTTAAAAGCCAAGCTCAGAAGACTATTTCTTGATAATCAGTGTATCAGCTCACCCGTAGCCGAGCCAGATGACGATGATTCCGTTTGGTTAACCATCTTCGCTCCCTGCAGTTGCTTCATTTGACCAAAACCACTAGGTAACAATGCAGGGTTGTTCGCCATAGAATTTGTCGACGACGAGGGCTTCACGTCGATCTCCTCCATCTTCTCTCGAATATCCTTCGTTTCTGCATCATCTGATTTTCCTTGATTTTTGCTTGGGCTCTTCTTCATACTGATCTCTTGGTTATTCTTGTTTGAAGAAACAAGTTTGTAGTTTATATCCTCTCCAGCATGGACTGTGTCATAGTATAACGTCGAATCTAAAGGAACAGAGGAAGAAACTGATACAATGGTTGGCTCGTGTTTGAGGAATGATCTGCTATGAAAGGAAGGTCAAGGTGAAGGTTTCTTTCATTAAAGCCGGTTCTACTGGGTTTAATACGATTATTGGAATATTCGTGAAGTGATAATTCTACCGCATTCGTTAAACTGCATTTATGCGTCCATTGGATTAAAGAGTGAAATAAAGCGACGTAATGTTTAAGGGATGAAACAAATTTCTATTTAGATTCGATTTTTGCATGAAAATTGAAATTTATTGATGATCTATTCTATCAAACGCAGAAAGAAGTAGTAAAATACTGCTCGCTAACTCAGAACTAATTAATAACAAAAATTACTTTTATATTCATCAACTTCCTCAGAATATAAAATTAATTTCGTGTAATTTTATAGTTAAAAATCAAGCGTAATTAAATCAGGTGTATCAGTCAAATAATTAAAACCAGTTTCCTATTTTTTTTTTTAAATAAAGCATCGTATGAAAAAAGGTGTATTCTATGCCTTTAAACTATAAAAAGTAATTGTAAAAATTATTGCACGCGGAAAAAATAATTGTACACGTGAAATTGGTAATGACATAATGCAAAGTCAACCAGATGTTTGTGCGCACAGAAACGCTCAAAATAGAAGGTAACAATGTTGTTTGATGGTAGCACTTTGACTGCCGGAAGTTCCTTCCCGTGTACGGAATTGCTGGACAAATAGAGTTTTGTCACGCTCGCTTAAATTTATGGCGACATACCTAGCTCGGATAGTATCGTAAAGAGATAATCGTTAGACAAATATAAAGAGAAATGTAGAAGAATATCCGTGTTGCTTTCTCCTCGCTTTTCGCGAATTACAGAAACTTACGATCTTTGACAAATTATCATCAAAATAAATATATACACACATACATACAGGTAAGCGTCTGTTTTAATTATTTCATAAATTATTTTCTATTTATAGGAGTATACAGGCGAAAAAAAAAAAAGATAAAATCTAAAGAGAATCTTGAAATTAATTTAACTTGAAATTACCTCCTTATGGCGCATTTGTAAAAATTATAAAGTGAAATAGAAACATTTGAGATATGGAAGCGAGAGAAGTTGTAGACATTTTTATAATTAGCAATTTAATAGAAACAAGAAGCTCGTCATCGAGAAATTAAAGTTCGAAGTTGCGGCCTTGTTGCGTATTTTTAAAAATTAGAAGAAAAGGGAGGAAAGTCGGTGATATTGAGATAAAAAAGAATTAAAAAATTCTTTGATTTGAAAATGTACAATAATACGAACGAAAGACGTATCATCGAGAAATTAAAATAGGTTTCGGGAGTACGAACGAAGCACAATATAACGTTGGAATCGGTTCAGTAAACCGATAAACGAAATATATAGCGCGCTATTAAATAAGCCTGTCAGCAAACGTAGAATACGAAAAGATATACGATGACACGAGGTTAAAGACTCAACGCGACGTATTGGAAATAGGTACATAGTGGAAGGAAAAGGAGACAGGAAACTTCGTCGTAATATTCGTAATCTATATATAGCGAATAGTAACTAGAAAAACAAAACAATTAGTCTTGAGACGAAGCAATGAAATATTGTTTTGTCTAGAGATAAAACATATGTTGGAATACTAAACAGATTACTAAACTCTGGAAAACTAAACTTTATGAAAATATTAAATAGATCAAAAGCTTAAAAAGAAGTTATTATGAGTTATAAAAGAGATACATTATCGTAATGGTATGAAAAATTCAATTTCTTCAGGCATGACACACGAAGATAATAATCATAACGTTTCAACACAGAATTCAATAATATGGATTGATTGAAAAAACTAATGTGTAAAATATTTTAACGCAACGTTGACTCTTAATTGCGTAAATCAATGGATGGAAAATCATTTCAATATTCATTTAGTATTAATTAAATATTAATGTAAAACAAAATATGGAATAGAATATTTTCCCCTGTAATCGATGTAAAATTATTTATATTGAACACAATATTAGAAAACTTTACGTTACACGTATCTGCTTTACTAGGAAATTATTAACTGCTTAATCACTTGACAGTGTAAAAATGTTGCCCTTTTTACAATTTAATTAATAACCTTCAAGTTTTACATATGTATAACAAGATACTTCAAATATGCATTGCTTCGTATTAAAAAACACGTAAAACATATCCATTTCGAATTATACTATTCTTTTTATAAATATTAGGCTTTTATTGGATAATTACGTTCTGATCCTAATAAATAGTTCACTATTAGAGTTAGTTTTCACAAATATCTCAAAATTGATCTGACAAACTAACAATATAAAAACATTGAAAATAAAAGAAAAATCGATCAAAAATACATAAAAGAAACATATGGTGATTTATTTCGCGATCATGAAATGGAACGTAATTTATCAAAACTAATACGCGAAGCTGGCGTGGGTAGAGTTTGAATCACTCCATGTGGAAATATTAATAAAGCTAATCGGTAATCAAACTGAATCGCGTGAGTGGGAGTAAAAGACGAGACGTAGAAACGCAACGACTGCTTCAAGGCGACACCCAAATCGTGTTTCGATCTCGAAACTATCTTCGAAGTATTCCAACGAATTGTTCAACGTGTTTTAACAATTTCGTAACGCGATCAAAGAAAGAATGGAAAAGATAGAAACGCGTAGATGGTGGACGTTTTCGTGAGATAATACCGCGGCTCTTAGCCGCGCGCTCTTGAGCTAACCTCAAAAAGGTGATCGACGATCGTGAGCCGCATGTCACGACAGAAGACGTAGGTGTCCAGTCTTCGCTGCACTATACCGCTACGTCGTTAACTTAGCAGGAGACGTGGCCAATAATAAAATCACCAAGGATAATGAGAGTTCTTTGTCGAGTGATAAGGAAGCACACAGGATAAGTGGACACAAAGTGACATTCACCCTTGGTACACATATACTCACGCGCGCGCACATTGACGCCATGCCCTCTTTCCCACTCCTTCTTGCTCGTTAATGGCGTGCGATCGAGCTGCCATCTGGTGGTTTCTCATGAATTAATGCTCCGAAATTTTCGGAATACAGTAGTGCCACGTTAACTGACTTGTATTATACTTCGATAACTGACCATCGATATCCCCACCAGTTGTTGCGGCAGGTTTCGTCGAACGATTCGAATTTTCCGCTATACGCATACGTTTGGAACTATTTGAAGTATTTCTGGAGCACGTTACTACATATATACCAGAGTCCCTTTCAGAATCGTGACATGTCAAAGTGGAGACGCCTCTTCGTGTGTTTTAATAATACACAGGTTAATATAGGTTAATTTTTTATGAACACATTGTTAACGGTATACTACGAAATAAATTTTAGTTTTCGCATACTTTTTGAAAATATGTCAATGTTTATGAAATGAAAAATTCATTCGATTAACGTCTCCTATCTTTAAAATTTTGATTCACGTCTCCCGTCAGCAATGTGTTAATACGGCAATTACATTTATACATCGTAAGATTTTATACGTCGTAAAGATTGTAAGTATAATATCAATTTTCAAGTAAGTTTTATAGTCTAAAATTTGAAGTGTTTCAATAAAATCTATACGGTTCTGGGCGCGGCTACATCAATGGGTACAGCTTCTTAATTGTACTACATTGTTTCTACCTAGTACACGTATATCAAGTAAGTAAACAAATGTCTTTGGTATCCGTATCTCTTTTCATAACCAACAGAGAAGGTTTCTCGGAATTTTTAAGAAATGCACCTGTCTCTTTAACTAGCCAGATTATATCCCAACTCGTGGTACTTGAACGAAGCTAGACTGTGTGCACTGAACATATTTTTATTGAAATTTTAGAATGAAAGATACAGGAATGAATGAAGAAGAATAAAAATAGAGAATAAATGAACAGATAAAATGAGAGAAATATCGCATAAGATAGTTGTAACTAAAATTTAATGTATGTGTGTAACTAAATATATATCCTTGCAATTTGAATTGCAAAGATACGTACACGTTTAAAGCTAAAACTAAAACGTTTAAAACCGCATGGCAAAAATCAAGCACAAATAAACATTTAAAATCGCGTATCGGTGTAAAATTAACGGCGTCAATTACAGGCGGCTTATTAATCCAGTAAATAGAGAGCATTAAAACAACTTACATAAGGATAACGAAGACGTATTACATAAAATGCACAAGATCATTGTCAACTTAATATATGTATCAAATGTAGCAATATATAATTAGTATTCCATCTTATTGTCATATTTGATAAATTTATATAACAAATCTAATACGCATATAAATCTAGATAAGATGAAGTATATTCTTTTAACATGATATAATAACATTGGATTTTTTAATACTACAATCGTAATCTATAATGGGACACACTGAAAGGTTATCAAATTGATAATATAAAGATCCTATCGACTAATAAAATCTGTTTATAGAAATTGTGATACTATACAAAGTTAATTTAACATTATAATCTTCGTAGATCCAACTTTATACAATATAAAATAGTGAAATTTCCACGGAAGTTGTAACTTTATACAGAATTTGTCATAATTCTAAACTTGCGATACGAAATGCTGAAATGTTACCAAGTCAATAATACAAAAATTCGGGTTTTGAGGGGCTATTGAAACGTAATATCAACACAGTGCGTATCTCTCGAAATTATGAACATCATATCGTAACATTAATCTATCCATCGCTGCTTGGCAGCCATCTTACAAGTCTATCCCCGACCCGTTAAATATTTCTCCAATGCATAAAAGTAAGTCCCAGGCCGGCATGCAACTATAGCGTTTGCGCGGATCTCGTATAATCAGAACCGGTGAAGGTATAAGTGGTGTCAGTCGACTACGAGCGTTGGGGAAAGCGACGTCATACGAGACGCGGTATTGCACTGTCGATAAGTCGTGACTTAAATCAGCATAGTTTTCGTAAAGTGTCACATGATACTGAATTACACGTTAATATACAACGAGCAATTCCAGCTGACTCGTCAAATAAAGTACAATAGCAGAATAGTAAGTAAACGTATCAATTAGCCGCGTACGTTCTACAGCCCAACTATTAATCATCAATTTATACGTTGAAATAGCGAAACAGTTTCCTACAGTCGATCTCACGCGAGCCTTCGTAACTTTCGTCGAGTACGTGCAACGAAAAAATTCATTTAATAAAATTCATAAACGAGCTATGCGGAAGTCAAACTGATCGACTCCCATCGAAGGTAAAATCATTCTGTATTTCTGAGAACATCGAACAAATTATATATTATATATCCTAGTACCAAAATGAAGAATTTTTCAGAAAGCGCGGTCGATCAATTTGACTTCTAAGTCAGAGAAATAATCTATCGCTGGAACGCTCGCAGAGACTCGACCACCGTTACGCGAGTAACTTCGTGAATATGCTCGGTTAGCCTATTACAAACGAACCCATTTGACGAATCATTCTGATTGATAACACCTCTAAAAGTCAGTTTTCACGTATTGTTTGTTAACGGAATGAAAGCGGAATTACGCTTACGGCACACGAACGACTTCAAGAAGAAGTTTCGATGGAAAACGCTTAAGAGTAGCCAACCGGCCTGAATTGCGGCGCGAGTTGATTTCCGGCCCGACGGATACTGTCAAACTCTCATGGCTTGGTAGCTGAGTAGCCTTGATGCGTAACACCTCAATTACACATCATTATCGAGTCTGTCAGCGCGCTAAAATTATTGCGCCGCCGGCATTCGTTCACTTTCAACGAATTTGATCAAATGTGCGTCGCGTACTCGCGTAGATACGTTTAATGTTCGTCCCTTAAGGCGTTCGTGTACGCCCGATTAATCGATAAACTGACCGGCGTTTCCCATAAAAGCGGCAAGCTGACACAGTGAGATAATTGCACAAGGTCAGTCCATTAATCAACATTGACATGATGGTACATAAACACAGAGAAAGATAACGATCCTGGTATTTAGACCGACAACGTGATTCTTATCAGAAGGGATAATAATAAAATAATCCTTGCTACACGATTCAAGCGAAATTGTCCAAAGCCTTCTTCGATGACTCTGACGGATTGAAATGAATTAATTGTACATATACGCAATTATAAGTTGTCCCGCCCTCTATTAAATTACACGCTGTTGAAGCATTATTAACGCGACGCTATGATCTCTTTCAATGACCATTAAACGACGTAATGATAGGGACGTTTATATAATTTATAGTAATTTGCTCGATGTTTTTTTATGTGAAATATGATAAAGAAAACGTGCGATGGACTAGTAGCGATTGTGCTAAAAGTCGTTCAATCTTTTTCTTTCCTCCTTGAATTCTTCGGATGTTTCATAGAAATATTAATATGCGTATGTGTAACGAGTCGCGCAAAGATATTTTAACAAAACAACTTTTTATTGCCTCGAAGCAAGGACATTTGGCGTTGCACGTAAATGCAATTTCCGATCGTAAAATATTTCTATCGGTATTCGCAGTATGATTTTATCGAGAATGTCTGCTTCTTGTTTAAATGTTTTTTTCTATCTTCTCTTCTTTGTGTCTGTTTATGCAAATATTCAAACAGGCTAGTTAGCGCAAAAGTAACGTAATTCTCGAAAATAAGCATGTAACACAGAACGATATAAGCAAAAGATGAAAATGGGATCTGTTGTTCTCGAAATGATATAATTTTTAAATTTAGAATTTTCGTCTGCAAAAATAGATAAAGTATTCTGGCATGTTCTTTCATATTTAATGTAATTTAATTATAAATAATTATAAATAATCATATGAATGATGCGATATAAATATTTAATAGTTTTCACTACTTAATAGTTCTCTATAATATCTATTGCAATTTTTATTTACCATTATAATTTTTTCTCTGCGTAATCACAGAATTAATCTGATAATTTATAAGAAATTACATGATCTTTTATATTTATCTTCTGTTATCTATTAAGTTTTACGAGCTTCTCTCGTAATTAGATAAAGTAGTATTTTTATTTTTTATAGTATAAAAATAGTGATTGACATAGAGTATTTACGTTTCTCCTAGATAGATGTCAACTAAACACAAAGATCAGGGGAAAATGCAGCCCAAAGGACAAATATTGAATGCGATTCATCGACTAATTGAATTCATTGGCAAATGGATATATATCTTCATTGCATTCTTGAGAGGTCCTGCAGAGTCTCAACCTCCTATAAAGGATCTAACGCTTTTACACAGTGCAACTACTTTAGCATTAAAAATTCGAAATAAACAGGTAAATTCATTGTGTTCTTCCAATACAAATCAAATCTGCTTGCAAATGACTGTAGGATAAGTTCTAGACACTTATAAAATAATAAATTAAAATGATCACAATCTCTGTTTATCTATTAATAAGTCTTTATATACAAATATCAAGTGAACACATATGATTACAGTTAACTTCACAAGAAGTGGTACAATCATACATAGATAGGATAAAAGAAATTCAACCAATACTAAATTGTGTAGTGGAAGACCGCTTTGAGGACGCCCTCAAAGAAGCAAAACTGTGTGATGATCTTTTGAAATCTGAGAATGCTCCATCTCCTCAAGTATTAGCTGAAGAAAAACCCTTCTTTGGAGTGCCTTTCACGACAAAGGTAAATCTTACTTCATGAAGCATGCAATAGACATCTTACAATGATTTTATATGTATATTGAAACAAATGTAAATTTTGTTGATTACAGGACTGTATTGCAATTGCTGGAATGAAACAGACAGCTGGTTTAACCCTTCGTAAGAACGTTGTTTCTGAACGTGACGCAGAAGTGGTTAGGTTAATGAGAGCTGCTGGAGCCATCCCTCTGGCTACAACGAACGTGTCAGAATTAGCCATGTGGTGGGAAACTTCTAACTGTTTATATGGAACTACGAAAAATCCTTATAATACGAGACATATTGTCGGAGGTTCATCCGGTGGTGAAGGTTGTATACAAGCTGCAGCTGGTTCGCCATTAGGAATAGGATCAGATATTGGTGGTTCTATTCGTATACCGAGCTACTTCAATGGACTTTTCGGGCACAAACCCTCTACTGGAATGGTTTCGAACGATGGCCAATACCCGAGTGCGCAAAGCGAAGACCAAAACAGATTGCTATCTATTGGCCCTATGTGCAGATACGCACAAGATTTACTGCCTACTCTGAAGATTCTTGCGGACAAGAACGCAGATATGTTGCATTTGAACGAAAAAGTAGACATTTCGAAACTTAAGGTACGGATAGAATGTTTATATTACAATCATTGGTCGTGTGTAGTATGTGATAAGTATTTATTTCAATTTAGTTTTATTATATGGAAGACGACGGTGGTCAATACTTCACGTCTCCAGTCGACTCAGAGATAAGAGAAGCCATGAGAAAGGTAGTTCAATATCTGGAGAAAGCTCATAAAATTAAAGCGACTAAGATCCACATAAAAAAGATGAAAAAAAGCATCGCTCTCTGGATGGCCAATATGAGTTGTAAAGACGAAAAAGATTTTACGTATGAATTGTCGAACAGAGCGGGTCATATAAATTTATGGTGGGAATTTTTGAAATGGACACTGTTCCTGAGCAATCATACATTGATAGCTCTTCTTACTGCCACGTTTGAAAGATTTGCCGTGAAGCATGGAAGCGACAAACACACGAAATTCATACAAGAAAGTAAAGAACTTTATCGAGAATTTCAGGTATGATCTCGTAATGAATTATTGATATTTATGAATTATATCAATGATCTCTTGTCTTTTATAAACTACTGATGCAATATGATGTACATTCACAAGTGCCTGTAATGTAACTCATCAGGATTGGAATTGGCTCCTACCTTCTTCGTCTTCCTTTCTTACTATTGCATTACGGAACAATACTATTTATTAAAATGGACGTGATTTCTTTCTCGAGTATTTCGTGCGAACTGGTCAGACTATACTAGTTTGTCTTTCACGGTATCACGAGTTATTTCTAATAAGTAGAAGAAAGATATTGCTCTGCATGCAGAATGAAATTTTCTCCATCCAGTTATTAAAGATCTCTATTATTTTTGTAAATATCTTTTCATCTTGTAGTTGTATTCACGCGACGAGAAAACGACTGACTAAAGTTGAAGCATGTATCCAGAAATATCCGAACTTTTATCTTTTTCCTAAATCAATACCATTACTATGCTTATTGTCAATATTTATTTCTAATCAATTCCCTTCGAATAGGATATTTTAGGTGAAGACGGTGTGTTCCTATACCCAACGCATCCAACTGCGGCACCAATGCACTACGAACCGTTGATTAAACCATTCAATTTTTCATACACTGGAATTATTAATGTTTTGGGCTTACCTGCTACTGCGTGTCCTCTAGGTTTGAACAAACAAGGACTTCCTATTGGTATACAGGTATAAGCTCTGGACTATTAGTATTAATAAAACTAGAACGGTAAAATAAGAATTTTAGTGTCATATGTAAATTGTATCTTACAGGTTGTTAGTGGCCTACATCAAGATCGTTTAACCATAGCCGTTTGTGAAGAACTAGAACGGGGTTTTGGAGGTTGGGTACCTCCTACTATTGTAGCTTGATACGATACTTGTCGCTTAGACAATAATCCTGTGCGTAATACGATGCATAAAGTTTCTTTTTACCATGCCCTGTCATCATCATTTTTCGAGAACTAACTTACACCTGATTAATCGATACCAGCCAATCACTAAGGTAAAGTACAAACATTTATCCAAAACGCAGATCTTTCAAATACTTCGAAAAAAAAAAGCTGAGAAAGGACTGAGAAGGAACTGAGACGAAACTGAGAATTCTTACGAGTATACATAATATAATAAATATTAAATTTCTTTTTATCGGTTTATGTAACCGATTATAAACTAAGTCTCGCCGAATACGCAAAATTGTGCGTAATAAATATATACTATATGAATATATGAGATGTGCGTATATTTATATTTATAAATTGATGTTAAAAAATTCATTTTTCTAACAAAAATCATGTTGAAGGAAGTAATAACATTTGTACATAAGTAAACTACTACACTGTATTTGATTACCGTTTTTATATACCTCGTCATAGATCTCTATATAGGGTTTTCTATTTTCATACGAATTGACAGAAAGAGAGAGAGAGAGAGAGAGGGAGAAAGGGAGGGAGAGAATGTGTGCATGGACGATATAGAGAAAAAAAAAACCAATTACATGGTAGTAGGATGCTTTTGATAATGATGTGATAAAGTATTAAAGTTTTATGTTTATAATGTGTATTGATGTTAATATATCGTATACATACATATATATTTTATATACTAAAGAAATAAATTTTTATTTCTTCTCCATTATTCTATCACAACTTTTCTTTTACCAGTGTGAATCAATGTGAAAAATGAACATTTCTTAATCTATAATTTTGTTGATTTAATTTATAATGAAAATTGTAAATATTTTTCAATTTGTTGTAATATAAAATAAATCCAAAGAAAAGTCATCTGAATATTAAAATACTGTTTTATTAAAAAATACAGTTGGGAGAACTAAAAAAAACTACCTACGACGCAATTTTTATCACACTTATAATCCTAACAATATGTAAGTACAGGATTCGCATTTCTCGGGAATGTCATACGAAATGAGAGATCTTCGATTTCATGATACATTTGATATCAATAAATAATTTAATACATATTTACAATCCTAATACGAATTGCTTGTCGTATAAATTCTTTAAAAAAATGTGACTGATAGTTGTATGAATTTCATACACATGCAAAGATTTTTGTTAACTATGCTCGTGTTTTCTTGGACAGCGATAAATAGCCTATAAAAATTGATAAATATCATAATCTTAAGTTCACAATGTAAGTACTCGTTGAAAGTTATAACACTATATGTGAATATGTTTTTCACATACGATTGAAAGAGGAACATAGAGAATGTTCGCGCAATGTTCATTTTATTTTTGTCACGAACAATAGTAGCAGCAGTATGTAAATATGTCTATGAAATAATGAAAATTCGTATGGATACGAATTCATTCTTTTCATGATAAAAGGCATTAAAAATAAAATAAGATAAAAAAGGATAAGAAGTACAATGTTTAAATAACATTGATCTAGTTGAAACAGAATCGTATATACGTATAAAGAACAGAAGCCTCATTAATGTATAAATACTTATTAAAAAAATGATGTATATCGTATCACAATATATCTTTTAAAAGCTACAGAGAATACAAATTTCACGGAACTTGCTACATTCTACCGATCTTAAACCTAGCGACAGTATTTGATTTCATTATATTTAAAATTGAAAGTGAACACTTCTCATTGAAGCACTACTGCGTTAATTTGTTTTAACCTAAGAAGTCGAGAAAATTAACATTACGTTATGAGATTCGTTTCTTCGGAGGCAGTTTCAATTTTACTTGTATCAATTAGTGCATTCTCTGATCTGTTATCTAACGAATTATCCTTACTGTCGTCGCTATCTGGTCTATTTGAGATCTCATATTCATTCGAGCGTCTTTCAGATCGAGATCCTAACAAATTATCCTGCACATCCTTGTATTGTTCTCTTTTGTCGTCAAAGTAATCAGCGCTACCATTGCTTAACATTCTATCTCTACCTCTACTGCAAGAATCCTCGTTTTCCTTTATCGTTCTACTATCTCTCCTACCTTCTTTTCTTTCTGCATATCCATTAGTACGATTAATTAGATTCAGTTCTACATTGGTCCCTCCAGGTTTCTTCGGCGACTGATTCTTCGTAGAATTACCGAAAGGATTGAAGAATCGCCTTCCGTTCTCTTTATTCACACCATTGTTCGATTTTATAGAGTCTGCTTCGTTTCTTTTATGATTCTCCATGTCTCTAGACTCGAATTTCTTATCGCGAGACTGATCTACGTTCTCAGCTTGCTCCTTCTCTTTTTTTATCGCAGCCAGTTCAGCTTCTTTCATCGCTGAATGAATAACTGGTTCGGCCCATAGTCCTGGGTTAAATGCTGGCCCTGTGCCACCTAATTCCGCTGGCAAAATGTCAGTGGGCAGGTGTTCATGCAGGGTGCTCAAATTATTTCCATGTAAGTAGATCTGAAAATTTTAGATGTATATTGGTCATGTTTATAAATTCCATTGAGAAACTTAATCTTTTTGTTGAAAGATAATTCTTGAAATACAATATATCCGTTCGCTTTGAAATTAAAAAGAATGTTCGTTTAATGAAATCGGATATTCACACTTTATGCAAACATGCAACACACTCTAGAGCTTTGCGCTATCTTAGATTATCTGTTGGTCAATATTTAGTTACTCGTATCTGAAACCCATATGTATGTATGCAAAACGTTTCAATTTCAGCGTCAAGCGATTATACACATGGTTAGAAATTAAAAGCAATTAAAAGCTTTCCTTGTAATAATAATTTGCCGGGATATGGAATTTACCGAGTGTATTATCTTAATTGGTACAATTACAGCAATTGACGTCAAGTAGATGCATTTTAATGCGTACGTTGATGTATATTTTTTACATTAATTAATCTTCTTAATCTATCTCTATCTTTAATAGAATACGCCACTATGATACATATTCGAAGCTATTATTTTATCCCTTTCTATCTACTTTCGAATATGTACTTTGTCCTTCGGCAGTTTCTCCTACCTTGTTCCGAGTTTTCTCGTCCAAAAAAGGTTTCACAAGGGCCAATGTGGCCTGAACGTAAAGCGGCGCCGACAGGAAGTGTATAGCTTTGAATCTAGCCGGAAATCGTCCTCGAAGAGCAGCTATTAGGTTTCGCAGTGCCGCTGCGCCCAAGGCACCGCCCTGTCGTAAAGAGAATCCGCTCCAATCTACCACCGCCACGAAACCGGATTGCTAGAAAAAGAAATGGAACGTCTAGAGCTATAGAAGACTAAAAGACTTACTTTGTTTGTTCGAGACTTAAAGATACACAAACTTATACGTGAATCGTACCTGATTCCTTGGATCTTGTATGAGAATTTCTAAAACCAAAAAGAGTGCGCGTTGAACTGATAATGCTGGTACTGCAATAGGGTCCCATTGCGAGGCTAAAATAACGAGTACGCATCTCCCTTTTCTGAAAATGAATTCGACTCATGATATTATAACAATATTTTTAAATTAATAACAATAGTAAATTATTAATAGTTATATTGAAATCGTATTTTAGAAATATGCAAAGATGTCGTCAATAGATATGGTAAACTTCGTATTTTTATAATATTTAACATTATATATTCCCTTTTATCAATTATGATTTCAAAAATGATCACAATTTATACAATGATATCCATACTCTTGTATTATACTCAAGTTTAATCAACAATCAATAAAATTTTTCTTTATTATTATTTATTTATTATATAACATATTTATTTATTTATTATATAACGAAAGTAAACTATCTATAAAATTACTATAAATTATTAACTTATTTTTACAACCATCATTGATTTAATTCTAAATAATATCCGAAAGTACTAACTTCGCTATGTCTACGTAAATGTTGATATAAGTTTCAGAATGTGTTAAATAGACCGGAAACGAATTTAAATTTCAAAATGGTACCTATCACGCGCAGGAAGTACACCGGGTATTCCAGCGCGCAGCGCCCGCTGCAAGGCTGGATCTCTTGCGGTTAGATTGCCGAAGATATCCTGTCGATGCGCTACTTGCGCCTGATAAGCGGCTATCAGGGCAGCAGCTTGTTCCGTGCGATATTTCCGGGCTAGCAGGAAACGTGTAATATATTCATCCGTGCAGTGCTTCAAGTCTAGAAGCAAACAGATGGGTCATTGTAATGCTTCGCGTGAAAAAAATAGCCGGCAGGAAGCCGCTCGAACGCGGACATTATGCCGGAAATTCGAGGATCGACGCGTGGAAAACGAATCAGTCTAGGCGAACCTAACGGGACCATCGAATCGAATGAAATGTACTAATGCGAGTACTATATTTCCGTATTATAAAGAGATGATATATAATACCGTATGAAAATCACATGGAAAAAATACGATCAATCAGCTTTTGTTGATTTTCTAACTTTATATCACTGGCTGAAAAGAATTACAAATAAACGTACAATGTTTTGTAAGAAACAAATAATATCAGTTATCCCCAGCCTACGGATACGTATCTATGAAAATTTATATTTTTATGAAGATAATTAAAAGAACTTAAGCCAGCTAGCAAATTGTTTCATAAATTGCATCGAATATTCTAATCAGTACTATATTTTGAGTATTTCATATATTTTTGCATTTGAGGATATCCCATAAATGAGTAAAAATCCGCAGTTTAATTACTGATTATTTAATTACACGCTAATTTTATTAAATTAGTATTAGTCTGTATAATTAACATTGATGATAAAAACGTTCAAGAGAGTAACAAAGATACATAAAAAATGAAACGAAACTTAAAAATTAATCTTCTATATATCGTGTTTCTCACCTGTGGTCTTCATACAGATATAGTACACGATATAGTATACTCTAATTTGCTTTTGTATCTCCAATTTGGTAATTTTAATACAACAGAGGTTTCGATAAATAATTCCGGTCGAATAACGGTCGAACGTTGCGAATAAACCCCTTCTTACCTACATCCGGCATTTCACGCAATATTGCTCGGACGGTCTTAATGGCCAGTTTCTTGTCGCATTTGTCGAATCTGGCCTCCTCCTCATAAATACTCCGTGCCAGTGCCGGGCTCATGTGACCTCTTGTGGTGTCCCATATGTACTCGCAATACTCAGACATCTTGCGGACCAGTCTTTCGCCTTACCACAGATCTGCAGCAATCAATCGTAATCGAAACATCCGGTGAAAACGAAAGATCCTTTTGTTTAATATACATATACCATGGCGGACAAAAGAAAATCTATCAAATAAGAAATATAAAAGGATACCATAAGTTTTTTCTATATTGTTTTATTATTATATTTAACATACACATGCCACAGAACAGATGAATGTTGCCAATATGGTAAAAAATTGTTAGTACTAAAGTGGCTAAATTTTAAACTTTCTTTTATCCGCTGCTGTATATATTTAGTTATCATGCATGCACTATATTTATTAAATTTATTGAATTTACTGATTATATGTATGTATATTTATTTAGCTGTCACTATATGTATACATATATGTTTGAGAAGATTGCGGAATCTTATCGATAAATTAACATTTACAGTTCCACAACTTGTAAATATAAGAAATACACTTCCAGATATAAAAGCACAAGATACCGGCAAACGTATATATACGTGAAACATTCAGCGCCATGGAACACTTGAAGAGACACTCCCTTAAAATAAATGAAGTACCTTATGGAAATGAAATTTATCTTCGTGCGTATTATATTTGCACGATATTTATACAAAAATGATTGGTCAATGCAAACATTTGATACGTGGTCAATACGTGATGAATACGTGATCAATATATAATTCATATACTCACGTGTGTAAAAATATACTCGAATTATAATAATTATGTTTGAAAAAAGCAAGTATGTATAAGAGATGGCTAAAAATATATTCAACTGTCTTTTCTTTAGAAATATTTTTGTAAAAATATCACTGTCTTAATTATTCTTTATAATTTTATGTTTTGATTGTATAAAAAATGACAGATGAATCAACGCTTTAAGAAGACATCGAACGAGTCTAACTAGTAGCCGGAATGACTCATTTCTAGGTGAAACACCGTTGAGACGCAATACAGCTTGCAGGATAACCGCGACCGGTTCGTGTAACTGCTTATTGAGACTTTTACTTTGATCCGGCGAACTTCATAAAATCATTCAGCAATAATTAATTATTTCAGACTTACTTCTTGTAACACGAATCTTAATTTGAGCCATGAATCTATATTTTCAAGGTAAACATTTCTAGGATACGAAATATTTCACTTTAAAAACGAAGAAACGAATTCGTATCAGCGTTATCGTAAAATTATTCCTCGTCGTTACTTAAGAATAATTTGTCGAGTCATGTAACTATTTTTTCAGTGAACGATTATTTATCGCATTGGCAATGTTTATGCAAATTTATGTTTTTATAAGAGTACAGAAATAGTCAATAGTACAAAATTAGTCAATATTATATATATGCGAAATACTACGTTCTTTACCAATTTTATATCATATATAGAAGATATTTTATATATATTGACAAATATTATATAAAATCTAATATAAAATACAAGATAAAAATATAATAGTACCATATAATATATATTAAATATATATTTTTGTATATTACATGTATTTTTGCTTTCTTCACTTCTCAATAAATATATAAACATCCGTAGTCCTTCTATCATTCTTAATTTAATGCTTCAAACACAGTGCAAATTGAACATATGTCAACAAACATTTTATAACTACTATATTTTATAAACTACGTTTATGACAGTCTATCAACGTCAATACTATTGTTTCTCGATATCTCTTTTCCCGACATAAAAACGTACACTTATGTTAATCACAGATGTAGTTTGTATATACATATAAATCGTTAAAATCTGTTGGAAACGTAATCCTCTTAATCGCAGTGCGTGTAATTACAGAGCACGGTGTAATTAAGTACAGGAACTTATTAAAAATGCTACGGAACGTTAATTTGGGTAAAATCAAAGAAGCTCAAAGTCATTTAAAATTCATTAAGATAGCCATCATAGGTTATATCTAAGCCATTGCTTTGAACACGATGCACTTACGAGATCTATTCGTGTACACCATTTTGTCATATGACATTTTCTCAGAAATTCACTAGACACATCGAGTTGTAAAAAATAACCTGTAGATCATTTGAACAAATTAGAATCATGTATACTGTAGAGGAAATTGTTCACACTAGGCGATTTGCGACATATGTAAATTGTTGTAAATCGTAACTAGCTTAATGGCATAAGTTATATTTTAATGCCGCACTTACATAAAATATTTGCAACAGTCGTAAAACACTTCACTGAAAATCACACTTCCTTCCTCTTTGTTTCTTTCTTATCACTGGTATTGTTCACTGTCACACGAGGTATCTATGCGACTTCTACAAAATATGGAGTTACACTGTGTCATGAATTATTTAAAAAAATACTACACATTTAATTTACCCGCTAATGGTAATTGTATTCTGTATAAATTTGTAAACAAAAGAGACAAAGGACTCGTTCATCAGAGGAGCCTTGTTGCTCGAACGGTCACGAGCGAACGGCGCGCAATGAAGTCGCCTGTTGCGATTCGCTGGAAAGTGTTAGAGCATTGAGAAACAAAGGAGCGAGTGAGACTCTCAAGGAGAGACGCTTGCCTTATTGAAGGAAAAAGGAAACGAATCGCCGGCGGTGTAACGATGTAACGATGGACTTAAGACGCACGGTTCAGAACCATGACTTGAGCTTCTTAGAAACATAAAAATTCCCTATACATTTTCCTCTTTCTTTAATTTACCAAAAATAACGTTAAAAAATCTATCTTTAGACCATCGATATTTATATAATTTTGCAAAATATGATTTCGATCTTCCTGGAAACTTAGAAACCCACTATATATATTTTTAGTATCTTCATATTTTCATACATACAGGGTGAAACAAAAAAAAAAAAACTCGTAACTTCCAGAATAGATAGTACTTGACAAATGATGAAAAAGAGTTATAGTGCGCATTGGTCGGAAATAGAACAGATTCAAAGTCAAATAATTCCTTTTTGCGCTTGAACCGAATAACTTTCTCGCTTCAGAAGATATTGTACCGTACGGAAACAATGGATTTTATCTGCCTCGATACAAAATACCAGTGAAATGGTTAGAACACGTCCAGGGATCTTTGAAAGAGTAGGCACCTCTCTGATACGAAAGTATCAAGCGTGTGTGGAAATGGAAGGAAATCATGTACAAAACCTTCTATAACCAAGAAAAGAAGAAATGATAAGGTAATCCATTGTTTCCATGCGGCACGATAGCTTCTGAGGCGAGCAACTTTCTCGCTTCAACGGGAACAAAAATCTGTTTATAACTTTGGAACTCTTAATCTTTCCATCCGTGTCTATTACGACCTTTATCCATCGTTTGGCAAGTACGATCTACCTCAGAAGCTATGAACCCTTTATTTGCTTCACCTTGTACATTAAAAGTTACATTTAAGCAAACTATCGTAAAAATTTTGACGTCATTAAACTTTCAAATTCCTCACAGCAGTTACGTTTGCTTTTTAATATTAGTCAAAGATTCAAGTAACATAAATTAATTCGATCTCTTCTATTAACGATACGCTTAATAAAGAAGTAACAGAAAGGGAGGTACGGAACGAAATGGAACGAAAGACAATTCGAATTAAATGAATTCAAATTTTGTTGATGTAACTAATAGAAAAAACATGACAGAGAGGAGACGGTATATAATAAAAAGGGCATAGGTAGTTAGAGAGAGACGAAAATAGCGTAGTTACGATCGAACGTGAAAAGGACAAGTATCGAGAGAAAGAGAAAAAGTGTAACCTGTGCTGAAATCACACGGGAAGGAGAAAGGAGGGTGGCAAAGTTAAAGCGAAACGAAGAGAGAACAGCGGATAGAAAGGAAAAAGTAACGCGTGGGAAAGAGATGAAACATCGACAAAGAAGGAAAAGGATGACCGCTGAAGGTGGGAGTAGGAAAAATAGAGAGAAAGACGGACGAAGCCGGTTACCAGTGCGGCTGACTCACCGATCGTTCTCGTTGCGCTATCAGGTAAACCCGTTCTCCAAAAAATGCGAGCATCCAGTAGTAAAATATATAGAAAACGCTTACAAGGTAAAAAAATAAAATTCAATTACGTAATTTTGGTGGTTCAACGAAAATTGCACAATACATATGTCATTTTAAGTCTTTGAGCGTAGCATATGATCAGTGAATTCTTAAAGAAGTTTCGTAATATGTACATATATGTATTTTTATTACATTCTGACATTAATGGCAAAATTTTACTTGTATTGCAAGTACTCGCAAAATAAGAAGTACATATTACTCGGAGATTAGAGTTGAAATATTACTGTTAAATGAATTGTAATATGCAACAATTGTCTGTAGATGTTCTAGTGACGAGTCTGTTTGACCATTGCGCATCTGTGACGAGCTAATCAGAAAAATTAATTGAACAGATGTCCCGAGCCGATTTTTGTCACGATACGATCATATAGAACACGGTAAACTAATTTTATCTTTAATAAATCGTCTCGTATATTAATGATAAAAGATTCGTTCGAAAATTTGTATTTTCAAGGAACGATCAAGATTTCGAAAGTAACAAATACATTGCGTTCAAGAGAAGGAAAAATAAAATGTATCCAGAGTGGATCATTTTTGTACAGCTGTATAAACCTCACTTGGCGATTTCAGTAAGTTTAAATAAAAGAAAAAGAAACGAAGAAAAACGGATCCGTAAAAATATCGTTGAAAAATTACTGTTCACGGTTCACTTTGGTAATATCCTGTCGAGTCACGTAATTATATAAAATATCATGTTATGTTGTTTCCACGAACTTCCATGAGCTCGATTTTCTTTAAATATTTTTACGCCGAAAATAAATAACATAATAATAAGGTCATTACGAAATGTTGATCCTCGACACACAAAAAGATATACGTTCTCGATAATTTAAAAAAAAAAAAAAAAAATAAGCAAATTCGTATACTGTCATTATAATTTTGTAAGAATTCTGATGAGTCACGTTCGAGAATCGCAAGATTGCTAATGAATTCATAAACATTCACGGCGATTAACAACCGATGACAATTGTTATTGGCATATGCACGATTGACATTTTATGTAAAAGAGACATACACGATAAAGATTTTCGTAAGTACGCAGCGACCTCTCAGAACAAGCGACTGAACGATTAAAGTCCTATTGTATATCCGATAAAGGAAAATCTTGTTTTATAGCGCGAAACCATTCAATTCTTCCATCGATCGATTCCCTCAAGGACGAGAACTGCCGGTATCGTACTTTAGATTAAACACTGTGACCCGCGATCATTTTGTCGAAACTGTTATACGATATTGATTACAGAATTTAAATCGCAATTAAAAGAAGGTGAATATTCAAGTTCTACAAAAATACAAATATTTGTGTAGAAAATTGCCTAATTAAATGCACGGTGTTTTTCAATTACTCAGTGAAATTTAATATAATAATCTATAAGCTGAGAAACTTATGTATTAATATTTTGATTATTAAGCAAAATTAGCAATTCTATATATGGAAGAATAGGAATTCTGTGCAATATGTTGTGGTAATAATGAAAAAGTCTTGTAACAATAAAGATTAATGGTCCTCCAATGTATCACTGTCACGTTCAATTGAGTTCAATAAACTTTGACATCCCCTAAGTACGCGTAGCAGTTTATATCGAACTACACTACACATGTTGTATAAATCCTCTTTACAGCCATATGACTCTTTATGAGGAGCTTGTATAGGCTTAATAGAAAAAAAAAAGATTCTCTTTATATGATTAATAGTGACTAAAGGTCGAATGCAAAACAACCATATGCGATTCAAAAATTAGCAATCACTTTTTAATGGGGTTACTGTTTCTTTTTTGACATCGATAAAAGATGTCAGAGCTTATGAATTTGAATAATGTACAAACTCAAATTATTTAAGTACAAATTATGAACAGATAACCTCAAATATCAATGAACCGTTGTGAAATCTGACTCCTATGTCTCAATGTATATTTTCAATCAACAATCACGGAGTTTTGAAACTACGACACATATAAATTACCAATTTTTTGCGGTGCATCGCGGGCTTGTCTGCACTCGAAGGACGAAAACAGATCTCTGTTCGTGTAATGCCGCCATACATTACGCAACATAACGGTAGAAGCGTAGCAGAGAAGAAGACAGAAGTTACCGGTTTCTTTTAACGTTGTAAAAGGTAGCCGCAACCCATTTTCTCGAGGTTTTGATATCTTAGTGCAATCAGATTTCAATATTACGGTCCACTTCTGACACAACAAGCATTAAAACGCTATCTCTGGTGAGCGGATATAAAAGAGTATAAGTTAAATTTTGGTCAACCGAATAAGTACGCTAATATTTTCTACATTACTGTCTTTTGTTTATAGTTCTAATAGTACAAGTCAATTTCACTTCTTTCCCGCTTCTTTACCTGAAATTCTAACAGTATATTAAAAATCTAATACCTGATATTTTGAATATTATAAGTGCTTTTCTGCAAAGCTAATACATCATTCTGATGTACACCCTTTTACCTGTCCACCAGAGATTGATTCTATTCAGTATTTTGTGATTTTTATTTGACAGTACTATTCTAATATGAAAATAATTTTTAAGTACCAATATTTATTAAATTCTTCTCTATGTTTAAATGATTATTTATCTTCACATTACATTGCATATAAGTCCTATGGCTAGTTCTGAATGAACATAGACGACACGTCATAGATACAGGTGTAGATACATCGATGACTTTCTTTTGTATTACGGGTTGAGGGAAATACAAAATAATCAAATTGTAATTTGCACCGTCTATATTTACGTATACCTTAATTACGTGTACCTATACTACTTTCTTTCTTTCGGAAGAGGGACTAATTATCGTGTAGAAAAGGCTTACGAGAAACTAAACTATTACGTATCGTATAGCAACGTAGTCATACTAATTGATGCCTATCGTTCCACGAAAAAGATAGTATGTTACAATAAATCATGATTCCGTAAACATATCCTACAAACGATACGAAAGAAATCTATGTAAAAAATATTATAAATATATATATGTATATAAATTTGTCTTTTTCTTATATGATACAATTTATCTACCCTTTAATCTAATTTTCTTCGTATGATACAAAATAAATTGAATTAAAATGAATGATCTATAAAAAATTTAAACAATAATAATAATTTAGATATTGTTTCAATAAATGTTAAAGGTTCGATGAATCGTGACGGTGACAAAAAACAGAATATAAGAAAATCTATTACTGTTTCCTGCTCAGCATGGAGCCATAAGTATGCTCATATGTATAGTACATAGTTACCTGTTTACGCTACGTCAACAGTACAGTTTTGTATCGAAAGCCGTAACCACAATTGACACATTGAATTTAACCACTGCATCAGGCGAACGAAAAAATGCCTGCTCTCGTTCATACGCAACTGCACATGCGGACGATCCTTCGAAACTACGAGACACAAAGAACAATACTTCCGGAAGGTAGCAGGTGAACTCTCTACCTGCGGCGCGAAACTGTCTGTTCGAAACTCTTAGTTAACCAATTCGTTCGTGAGCCCTCTATGGCCTCTACCGTTACTAACAGCTGCTAACAGGAACGTTCCGTATTCTAGGTAAAAATTCTTTTAAAAATGTAACTAAAAACTGTATCTTATTTAATAATACTTTATGAAACCTGATTTAGTAGATTTTCGTAATAAATTAAATCACTAATAATATAAACTAAATCTCTAATAATGTAAATTAAATTATTTCAGTGATTGTATTTTTCTTATTGATTGTTTCAACTAAACCTTATTTGGAACCATTGTATGAAATTTATTAAATTTTCATTAGAAATTCAAAAAGATTAGATTATGTTTACTATGATATAAATAATATTATCTGAGTGTATACTTTTTAGTGACGGTTATAATTTTGTTAGAATAACAAGAAATATTGTTTACATCATAATACAAATGGTTTTAGTACATCAACAAAAATCTTGTAGTTTTGTACAATTGAGTGGTCATTCCTTTTAGTTGGTTTGATTGCCGTATGAGGTCACTATTGAGAATTTAATGATATATGACGTATTGCTACTGTTATAGATCCTGTACCTAGTCAGTGGTACTGCTTAGTTCTATTGTTTAATCGGGGAGCTAATATTTATCAAAATACAGACGCACGCAGTGTATCGCCTTGTTGATTTTGACGTACTTATGAAAATTAGTGTTAATATTTACCATTAGTAAATGTTATATTAATGTTTATAATGATTATAAATTATTTTTTACATATGATTATGTTGAGACGGAATTACTAGATAGATGAGTAAAATTCAATGCTATTTTTATACTGAAATTAAATAACACTTATGCCCTAACAGAACTTACTATAAAATCTAATTATCACTACAATTATACATTACTTCTATTACTGCGACTACTACACTGCAATAGTCACAAGGATGTCGATCTCACTACGCTTGATATTAAACTCTTCTTGTGTCCTGATTTGGGGGTGTATCTGTGGCTTTATACGCGGTGATATTATCTTTTATCTTTTTGAGTCACAAGATTTTAAAGAAAATAAAAACCTAAGTTGCACGGAATGGAATGGGATAGGTAGGATATATACAGTCCCATCACATATTCAGCTTCAAAATTAGTATAAAACATCAAATAATATGTTTTTTTATTATAAAACAATTTATTCACTCATAATAAATTTTAAGGAACGAAACAACATATAGTGTTATGGAAGACAAAAATTCACTGCACCATGCAATTCGCCAACCTCAATCACAACAGTGTCAACAACTTACTAATGCGTTTTGACTATTTATTTATTTACAAATTTACCGTTGATTCATAGCATTGCCAACTGAATGAAGAACTTTAAATAAAATATTAAATTGTATGACTGTGAGTAACTTCAACTTTTCGAGATGGGATAAAATATATCCTATCATGCATAAAAAGTGAGGCGATCTTTAACCCACCTATCTCCAAGGAGTTAACTATGTGGAAAATTTTGAACTTTTTGAAAATTTGCGAACGTACGCTTTTGCTATTTGTATAGATTATAGATAAGTAAATGATCGAACAAAATCAAAGGGTATTTCATATCTACTAATACAAATGACACTTAAAAATAATTAAACAAGAATTTGAACTTTGACCCTCATACACATTTGATCCTTTTTTTTGTTTGCATTTGTGATTTACGACATTAATCACGTTTACATTAAAAACTTTTTGCTTCAGCAACATTGTACTGAAAAACTTCTGATAACTAATCACTTAAATTGACCATCCAGACATAGTAAACAGTAAAAAAGCGATAATAAAATCGAAACGAGACGAAACGTCATAACGCTCATTATCGTTTGCGATTCAAATGCTAAATATCTTCAATCAATATTTTTATGTATAGTGATTCAAATTAATACTCGGTCACCCTTTAAAACAGACTAACTTTTTTAAAATTTAACAAATCGAAATCTATTGATGCAGAGGCAAGCGATAAGCGTCGTAATGTGTAAGAATCTTTCAGAAAAAATCTAGACGATAAATATGACCCTTTAGATTTATTACAGTTACAGGTTGAAGGTCGTAGACATCTATGAACTTCAGTATTTTCAATTTTGTAGTTCATGGTAACGTGGATCTGGTTCCGATAAAATTTTCAGCATTTATATAAGTAGCATAGTTTAAATTTTCATTACACGCTCAAATAAAAACATTGTAAAAAGCGATTTCCACTATTTTCTTTGCGATTCGGACTAATTGTCATTTTTTCAACATTTTATTTACACATCATCTAGTGAACCGATTCGTTTAGGTTCTTAAATAAATTTACATCGTTTTATACGATAAAAAAATTTATCCTGTTTTAACACGTTGACTGCCACACCTGTTTTCAGAAAAATCTCCGTCAGGCCACGCGTACTGCAATACCGAGCGTTCTCTGTTCGGTACTCTCATCGATATTTTTGTAATGCGGACCGCTCAATTGGTGGTCTTACCTCTCGTTTCTTTTGTTTCCATTCCTTCACATTTGTTTCTCATTTCCCCACTTTTTACAAAATCAGTTTGCCGAGCAACGAACGGTACAACGTAAAATCTCTATCCTAATTCGTTACAATGTCGAAAAGAAAAATTGAAAACTTATTTCTTAGTGAGTCAGATAGTAGTGAAAAAAATAAAAAAAAATAGAGATATGAATAGAATTATATCGTCTGATTCTGATTCGGATATTGATAAGTGCAATCGTAGTGATACTGAATGTAATGAAGATACTATCGAGCAGATTTTACAAGAATTGGTCATTGAGGGAGAAAGAAGAACTGATAATACCGAGGAAAGTACAATTCAATTTAGCGAATAGAGAGAATTTAGTGGTCGGCAGAAGTCATTTTCTTTTCCCGGGACAGGTGACCTCATTAGGCAATTTTACATTCTAAATAATTTTTTTAAGAAATCATTACTTTTATAACAAACCATTTTCGTATTACTTTTATAACAATTCAACAGTTTTATTATTATGGAATATCTTTTCAAATATCTACGACGATCCTTCGCAAGTAATCAAATAAGCGAAACACGAATATGGGTTACGTGGCCTGACCAGAAACTTTGACGACACCTGAATACGGTTGTCATGGCAGTCAACGCGTTAAAGTGCAGCAAACATTAATATAAGTCGTGCGATGACGACAGATTCGTTGAATAGGATATAAACTACTTGGTTCGTCAAATGAATTTGAACATTCAAGATCTGTTCGCCCTTTTTCGCGATGCTAGCGCCACGGTATTACACGTTTTTCTATCAGTTTTCGCGAATATTTCCTGCAAGTTACCAAGAGTTCCTATAATTGTGATAAAGATAATGTGTTATTAAAGCTATCTTGAAATCAGACATATCTACCTAGTGTTTAAGCACAACGGCAACGAATCAGCTGACTTCTTTGTTTTATCTATCGCTCCCCGTTCAGTTAAGACTCAACGAATCGTGGAGCACGGTTAACTGTCAGTCCGTGACTGACTTTCCGTTGAATTTGATGTGCGTGGTTCGTGAATTCACAAGACTGTCCTGTGATTCAGTTGGTTGTACCGTATCTCATTGTACGTACCTCGATCAATCTACATATCAGCAGACTTACTTCTCCTGATTTTTCAATTTCATCATTCGACAAATGAAATAGAATTAGATCTTCCAACGTTCTTCAGTCGTTCGTCAAGGTAGGTTTAAAAATAATTAAAAGTAAGAGAAGTTATTGCTCTAGTTCTCAACTGCCCTATCTCCATTAGTTCGTAAACTGAAGAAACTGAGTTTAAAGTCTATAAGGAATTTGATATTATTGCGTGGAGGTAGGACTTAAAAGAACTACATATTTGTTGCCTTCTAGGTAGAATTTTCATCATATTATCATGTATTTGTATTCTTTATGCCAATTAGACGTATGTGGATTGATTAATTATATGTTTCTAAGAGATGAAGTTAAGAGGAACAGTTGTGTGTGTGTCGACAGTGTCAATTGTTTAACTAGGAATGCAGAAATGGAGGGGTATACTGTTCTAACGTAAGAAATGAATTAGAGGAGATAGAAGACGAATGATGTGATTTATAATATGATTGAAATAAAAATGAAACGAGAAACCTTTTTAAGTAGAAGTTGTTGACTTTAGGTTATTGTAGAGTGAATTAAAGGTGATTAGAAATCGAGTGATGCGATTTATAATATATTTGAAATGAGAATGAACTGAGAAATTATTTAAAATAAAAATTATCGATTTTAAGAAATATTAAAAGGAGGGTTAAGCGAAATGCAATAAAATAAACGCGAAAGAACTTGTTTAATATAACAGTTGTTAAATTAATATCGTTGAGGATATTATACTGAAGCTGGACAATGCGCTAATGCGGCTGATAATATTGGAAATAATTACTTTCTCAGATGATCGAGGAGTGTATTTTTTAAAAGATAGAAAATTAAGTAATAAAGTAATAATAGATTAAAACAAATTTTTTCGTGCAATTTTACTTCACTTATATTTTAACGAGATAAGAGAAATCGGATCCTCTGAAAAACAGATCGAAGCAGTTTATTTAAAGAGGTGACTGCATTCTCATTCTAAAAAATGTAACTCACATTCACAATAGACTTAATCAGTTTCAGAAATGAATAAAAATTGATCGATTTCATCAGAAACTAAACTCACTTCTTTTTTTAAACGAGTTTACAATACTCTCGATTGTGAATTTCATAAGTACAATTCTTCTTTTTAATAAAATAAACCTTTTTGTAAATCTATGATGTTATATGCACGTAGAACCATACAAGTACAGAACGTAATTTGTGGGCAAGTAATTAAATTATTCTGAAATTTCCCATTTTGTCGATATAGGTATAGAAAAATTCTTTAAAAACCATTATAATTATTAGCTAACACTAGCAACAAAAATGGTGGTACTGCAGCTCCTGGCACAATTTGCATAATATAGTCATATATTTGGTATTAGAAGCTTTTATTCTCTAGAATGACCTCGAATTATTCTTCCTTCGCTAAATCTTCATTGTATTTAACAATTTGTACGGACAATGAAGTACGAATTAATTTAAATATTTTGCGAAGAAAGAAGAATAGCGTTGCAGCGTAAGTGTCTCACTGAAATTGATCCTCGCACGAAAACGTTGTCTGCAAACCTGTTTTTCTGGTCGTTCCAGAAGATCTCCATTCATTTTATTTATGTTATGAGCCATTTATAACTATGGTGTTTGTTATTTTCACATTAATTCTGCAGCGTTTCATTCTCCTATGAAAGAAATTATTTAAAGATGCAATACCTTATCTTCCATACACAAAATTATTTCGCTAATTGTTCATTATTTATACATTGTTTTTCATCACTATGATAGCTAAATTTACCGTACTTTACTTGAAGATTTTACTTATATTACGTCTTATAATTATAATTCTACCACGTTCTTAATCACGAATATGTTATGAATATTTGTAAAATATAATAAACGTAAGGGAAGCAGCTATATGAAATTCGTAAGGAATATTATACAAACCGGAACCCTCTCGCAGACGAAGGACAAGAGGTAATAAGTACAATAAATACAATACATTATTTATATGTATAAGAGAAATATCTTTTTGGTAGTGTATAGTGCATTCACGTTCATCTTGATGGCTCTTCATTTTGTCAATTTTATTACTGTTATTATAAAGGATCGGAAACTGATAATTTTCTGGACTATGATACCAGAGGAGTCGATATATTGAACCAAGTTGAACTCGGATTTCAGTCATTTATCTGGAGGTCGTTAGTGAAATAAGTGCGATCTCATCGAACAAGCTTATGTAATATTTTATTATATTCCTATTTAATAAGATTTCGTAAAAGTTAAAAAATTAACATTCGAAAAAAATATTTACTGACATTTTTTTATTAAGCAGTAATGGTAAACCTTCTGAATATTTGTTGTTGAACAACAATAAATAATTATTGAACACTAGTTAATAGGTCGGTATTAGTTATTATATCTATTTGTTATATTATACATATTTATTAATATATTTATTGATATAGGAATGGTTATTATGTAAATGTGTTCTCGCTTCCATTACTATGATATTTGACATACTCATTGTTTGCAATATTTATTCTAAGATGCATTTAAGATGCAAAAGTGCACAAAATGCATATAAGCAGTATACAATACTAAACTATTTATAATAATATAGAGCACTGGTTATAGTTCACAATGGATAGAACGAGTCTGTCAAGAAATCAAGAAATGTATACTGGAAATAAAGCTTATTAGTAAAAAGGCGTATAATAGAGTATGTATAATTATCATGTAATTGAAACGTATCTTGCATCATCATCTGTAGTGTAATAAATATCTATGCTGTTCAAGTCTCCAACTACGTTATAAGAGTTTTGCGAGATTAGTTATATGATCGTTGTCAATATCGATTTCTTATGCAATAAACATTTTTCTTTTATAACGATATATCCAGTCGTATACTAAGAAATACATAATTCAAACCCGCATTGACTTTTAAATATTAATTCTTTGTAAAAAACAATATCGTGACCTAAAACGTTTAAAATTCATCAGAATTTCTATGATGTATTCATGAAGTTATTTCTTCCAATTTAGATTAGATATAAAGCTTAATGGAATTGTAAAAAAAATGACATTTCTTCCTAATATCTTTTTTATTCAGTATAGAACTTAGTAACGTTTCTTTTTAATATTATAAAATCTGTTAAAAATCTAAATAATGTTCAACAACGTTGAGTTTCTTTAAAAGAAGCGACCCATTAAGTATTTATTCTTCAGCATACTTTTGGTATAATTACTGAAGCTATTTTTATTAAATATGAAGCGCTGTGTTTATTTCTTATATATTGATAAATAATTTAATTGATAAATATTATTTAATGTAACATAATCCGAATTATACGTGTATGTCGATACCGTTTAAAATTATTGAATTTTGCCTATTATCGTTTCCATTTTTATTGTTTGCTATTTAAATTAAATTATTTATCACAATAATGCTATTCTGATTAGTATAATACTTTCGTGAAGACACAAAAATCTTACAGTAAGAAAATAATAAAATAAAAATAAAAAAGTTTTTCCCGTATAAACTTAGCCAATAATACAAGGTTGCATCCTATCTGTCAATCGTTAATTAAACCTAACCTGTATGCCATAGCTATCAGGTAAGGATTATGCGTCAGTTGTAGCAAATTTCGCGGAAAAATCATTTCTATAAAAAAAAAAACAATATTAAGGTACGTGTCGATTTGGGAACTTATTCCGATAGTCGCTCTCGAGAGTACTCTTAAATTGTTTGTCTATCTGAAAGCAAGTTCGAAAATTGATACCCTCGAACTTACTATCTTACTAGCTTACTATCTGTAATGTTCATCATTTAGACGGGATTTTCGAATTGAAGATGATATCAAGATGTTTTGCAATTTTGTGCAAACGAAGGCAACAAAAGTTCAGTGTATAATTTAACCAATTCAATTCTTTTATTTACAATTAACCATCGATGCCTTCATGTGTGACGATCTTGTGTTTATTGCGAGACCTGTAATTTTGATATTCTCATAATATTCATATACATTTCATTCTGTTACATACTTTATTATACTTCACTTACCTGGTTTCTCAAGTTATGAATTATCCGTTGAATTTCTTTTACAGAGCGTTCAAACTTGTAACCAACTCTCGTAATGTACTACTTTTAAAATACGAAATTGTTTCGAATTGTGCCAGTAGCTCTCCGATCATGGTCTATTCGAGAGTAAGCTGCCTCATCCCTCTGAAATAGTTACTCTCAAACGCTGAAGAAATACTCTCGAAAGCAACTTACAATAGTTTAATTCTCAACCGGACACGTACTCTTCTGGATAGCTCAATTAGTAAAATACCTGCTTGGCAAGTAGAAGATTCCGATTCAAACTCGGCACAACAACCCGATCGACCGAATATTTTTCTCCCTACGTAGTTTTTGAACCGCTAGACTCCTAATGACTTGCATTTTTGGATTCTACGCATCAGGAACTACCATAATGCATAAAAAAAATTTTCTACAATTTAAACCCCTAAAGCAAAGTTTTATCTGTTTATCAGGATTTTAGGAAAATGTACACAATAAAGCAGCTATACCATATTTCATCGTGTCTAATGTACGCGTTTACGACATACAAGGGGTTTTTAATTACGATACCTCTGCCTAAACCCCCACTTGGTGACTTCGATCCAGGACAACTTAAGTTCTTGACTGTATGGAACCTGGTAAGTTGCATATTTTTAATATTAACAAAACCGTATTTCGTTTAAAACATTTATAATTCTTTTATTCGTCATCATATTTTGTTTTCTATTGTTCATCATATCTTATGGTTCACGATATGTAAAAACTATCGACAGACATAATTAATATAAATTCCAAAAAATGTTATGTTATGAAAAATATTGGCAGCAAAGAATATAAAACAATTGTTAACTTAGATGACATAACATACTTCTTAATTAAATACTAAGGTTGTTAGGCATATAGATGTATTTTTAAGATATTTAAGATTATATCTTGGTCAATTCCGAAATTCAGATACGCGTTGTGCACGAGATCTTTAAGCTCGCCCAACAGTCATTTATAAACAGAAAATAAGCGGTCAGCAACCGGCAAGCAATATTGACGTATACACTGACACACGACTGTAGGCAAAATTCACTGTAGTACCGGTAGTTTTTGGCGAATATCTTGGAAACTAAGCAAATCCACTTTTTCTATGTATAGGAAAAAAATTCAAAATATTGATTTCTACAAAATATCCAAAAATCGGTGGGTAGCTAGTTTTCCTACAGTTTCATCTAAAATTTGTATACATCATTCATCCTGAACGATATATTTATAGTCTTATATAAACGTTTAGTCAAACGCTAATAAATTTACATCGATGCGCTTGTGTCAGCAAAATAAATACAGTAATATTGCGTTTCACATTTTACAACGTGATGGAGCGTCAATAAATGACTTCATACTGAAACTAAATATGAAGCCTTGACGTTACGTTTACACTCCAAAATTCTTAATCTTATACTAGTTACGCACAGTCATTATTTAATAGCCTTTTTCACATTTCCTGTCTACTCTCGCTTTCCTACTTCGTACAACGTCTCGACGCCAATACTCAAGCACGGTTTGCTCTCCGCGTTTACCTCGTGTTTCTGGACACATGCGCGTTCAGCGGCTCATTGTGTGTGTGTGTGAATCTGAATCTCCTTCCCCATATTAAAAGCGTTAAGCCGGTTTCACACGGCGATACGTGTACCGCAAAATATTTCCAGGAATAAAGTATACAGTATCATTTATTCTCGAGTGAATCATCTATACAGACCATTCTTTGATCTGTAGAATCAGTATCTGTATCGCCAGCGATCAAGTTTCTCGAGGTGCACGAAACCAGTACCGCCAAAATGTATTTGTCAACAGTCGTCGTTTAAACTCTTCTGTTGGCATACATGTATAGTCTATTCATCGTGACTAGACAGTAAATGTAAACAAAATTTTATTACTGCGGTTGTAACTATTGGCTGCCGACTAGTGACATTCGAAAGTCGACTGTCTCGCCTCGTTGGATATACTATAGCATATCCACATTTCATACACGTATCATCGTGTGAAATCGGCCTTATAGCATAGGGGCTGGTTGCCGCTATTCGCTATTGCCAATACGACCTAACCTATGCATGCCTTTGACACCGTTACGTAAGTGTATATAGCTTGGTATAGCGTACATATAAAGCACGATCGTATATACAGATTCTGAAAGTCCCATGATAGGGGGCACTTCCACTCATGGTATAGTATAAAGGTGTTCGAACACCCCTTAGGCGATTTGTGACTATTTCCTGGTAGTTCTCTGACAACCTGTAGATTGCGTCAAAGTAAAAAGTCCAGTAATTGTGCATAACGGGATAGAGATCAGCGATTTTGATCAAATTTAAATATATTGTGAAACTAAAAAACTAAACACACTTTCGACGAATTCACCCGTTATAGATCGCTTGCTGGCTGTCGCGCCGTAATGTATATGTGCCATTGATGTGCACGTACAGACAAAATTCAATGTACTAATAGCAACAGTTTTTCACCAATATCTCGAAAACTAAGACTGAGCGGCGGTTATATATTATATATAAAATCCTCACCCTGATACATATTTAAATTTCATTAAAATCGATGAAATGTATCCCTTTATATACAATTGCCGAAAATCCAAGTTCCTCTGATTTTTTGCTATAATACCATCAGTAAAATCTGTATTACACTTTTTAACAACTTACTTTTAACAACAATGTCTCTTGCGACGGTCAAGGGAACTACCAGTAATCGTCACAAAACGCTAATAGGATAGAGGTACTTCGTCAAAACACCATTTCACCAGAGAATTTCTCCTCTTTAATCTTACACAGATTATCTACACCGTGGTTGTAGCACAAACGAGATATGAGAATCTTATCATTTGAAATATAGAAGTGTCTACGATACGAAGAACTTACTGTTCTTGTATTAGAAATCTAACTCTACCAGTTTCAGAATCTGTACTTTATACCACGGTCGTATATACAATGAATGGTACATGTAGTATGTGTAAAATAACATGCTTCCTTGACGTTTGTTTGAATAACAAACTTCTCATAATACCCATTGTTTTAAAAACATGGTTTCATTAATCAAACAAGGTTGTGATACATAACGAATATTCCACAAATAAAAAATATCTACGGTCAGAGAATAGGTAATGTTAATTCTTTTACAAAATTGTGTAATAATATCTTGTAAAAATTACCAAAATGAAGTTACATATTATTATATAACACAATCGCAATAGTTGTCTATCTGTATAAAGTATCCAATTTAGAACGCAAAATTTCTACTTATATTATTGATTACATAAAGTCGATAAAAAGAAGTATTCGCATTTTATCTTTTAATAAGGTCAACAAATATTTACGTATCTCAACTTGATTAATGAGTTACGATATGCTATAATATACTATTCTTCAAAAAACATACATATGATTTATTTGAAATATGATATTATTGAAATTCATAATACTTCCTCTTTTTTAATTAAAATAAAATCTGTAACGACCACTATACAAAAGTCTGTCTAAATTTAGCGTGTACTTAATAGAAATCAGTGTATCACTCGAGCATAGATGCGGTATAAAATCGTGAATGGTAGTAGGAAGTGAAAAATCACGTAACATGTGGTAATCATTTTTCTTGGGATCCAGCCCTTTATTTATTACTATATAGATACATACCATGTCACAATGAAGTAATATCGAACTTTCAACAAGAAAACGCTTTAAAAGTCGAAAGAAGTTTCTCATGTATCACGATGATAATTATAAAATTTCTCTAAATAATTATGAAATCTATATTTATCTTCAATTATATTTTTCAGTATAAATCCACAGATTAAAATAATTAATCTTCATCGGGCATTAAACTTAAAAGAAAGAAACATGATATTCTTTAAAACAGGTCGGGAAAAACGATTTTTGTCAGCAAAAACTCGTGCGCATTCCGTCCGCGCAGAGAAAGAGCAACAAGAACAACAGCACTTTTTATCTCTGTCTTCTAATGGCGCTTCTCTATTTCGTACACGCCCCGTTCCTTTTTTTATGTCCTATTTTCGTATTATATTATGTACTTTATATTTATTTATATGGCTCTCGAAATCAATGCGCATTTTGATTGGGAAAAATAAGATAATGACTGTAAATGTGCTACTCGCTAAATATAGGCAGATTTAGACAATGTGTTAATTCTGTTAGTAATAGAAACAACACGTATCTGTCTATACGATCGCATATAATGTTGGCACTTTCTTTCTTGCCTTATATATGTGTATACAGGTTCCTTTTTATCTTTCTGATAATTTTGCTTATCCATTTTATGTGCAAGTTTTATTTACTTGTGTGAATCTTAACCTATGTACCGTAGTCTCTAATTCTCTCCAGATGAAACCTTACGCACATGGTGAACTAGCTATTTCTCTCTTTCTCACAATCCTCATACTGTATTTTCATCTATCCGTCAGTCAGTACGTTGCAGACCATCGACGCGGTCGATACTATTAGTGCGGTTTGAGAAAGCCGAAAATATTTAAGTAATATAGAATGTTTACTTTGCAATAACTTCAACTTCTTAGTTATTTCCGTTTCATTAAGTGAGGTTAATATTTTATCTATTTTTGTGCAATTATGTAGATAGCTACATTTATCCTTTTCTTTGCTATCATCAACGTTCTGTGCATCATTTATTTTGCATCGTTAGTTTTTTGTTTTGTTTTTGTGAATTGTGTAGGTGAATGATCTTAGAATCACAAAGTAAATGTCAGTGATTTCAACAAGCCTATTATTTACAGTACATTGTTTTTTAAGATTAAAAATATTATAAATTTCTTTTTATATAGAAACGCTATTTTTATTCCCATGATTATTTTTTACTGTAATGAAATCAATTGCAAAAAGCACGTGTTATTGTAGGAACAATCTGCTTTGTTTTTAATCATTTAAATTTCAATGTTATGCTCAATCTGTCACCTGGAATCTAATACACGATACTATATATAATATAGTAGATAAAGTTAGCAAGACAAAGTAAATAATTATTTGAAATGTTATATACCATTACAATACCACTTTATTACGTGCTATTTACGTAATTCGAGAGTAAACTGTCTTATGTAATTCATAGTTGAACACAATATTATAGTTCCTTATATATCTTTCTTTAATCAACTATATAAGTACATTACATATATACTATATACAGTATACATACAACAAGAAAATGTAATTACTAAAGAAATAAATTTCTTGTTAATGTAATATGTAATATGTAACTTAGTTAATACGTTATACTAAAGCAAAGAAACAATATCTTTTTTTGTACATCTTTATCCATTTCTTTCAATTTTCATAAACTATTTCATAAATTTAGAACAAACGTTATTAATACAGAATAGATGAAGTTGCGATTGTTATAAGTTGTAACTTAAAAAAAAGGCTTTTATTATAAAAATAGAGAATCCAATAATGCACCCATTTTGCATGACATAAGAAACGTTTGTTAAAAGACTGAATACACACAGAAAAGATGAATAATTCTTTTATCAATCTATTCCTGTGTGATTGGTCGAATATGATCGCCATCATGGAAATCTATCAAAGCGTTTCAGATCACGAAAAAACTGTATGTGAAATAACTACAAGATGCAGGAAGGCCTACTAATTGGATTTCACATGATCTCCTGCGTGCAATTCGCGTTCTCCGTGTATTATGATTACATGTACACTGTTATCCCCCCGAATCTTCTCAAAATGCACAACAGCTATGGCGGGAAATTCAAGTTCCTCACTTTCTGGGACGCGGTTAGTATCGTGATGATCAATGAACTGATCTCTTTTTTCACATGTAATTAGATTATTTTCCTAATCCATCTTACATAACCACTTATGATCCTGTTAAAAATACTAGCCTAATAATTACTTACCAAATAAAGCTGATAATGTAATGAACATCACTGATCAAAATGGTACTTACAATTATAGAATGTCAATTGACTTAAAATAATTGTTAATTATTAGAAAACAATTACCGGTATACTAATACTTGTAAGATTCGTTTACATCAAGTAAACTGGAATTGCATGATGGTTTTAATCTTATTTCACATTTTCATTATTATGCAATATTGAAAACACATAAAAGAAGACGTAAGAATACGATATTGTATCGTATTTGCATATCGCATTCGCAAAAATAAAAACAGTCGAAATTACAGTAAAATACAGTGATTTTTTTTGGAGAATAAATATTTAATTATACTTACTGATTTCTCAAAATTGTAATAAAAAATTAATTTACGCATCAAAGTGATTTACAAATCGAATGTTTTAAATGTTTAGATAACAAAAAGAATAGTCGTCAATAATATTAACATAGTATATATAGCTTCTCCAACGAGGCAGTGTAAGTAAAGAAAGTTTTATTGTTGCGACTGCAATATTGGCAATAGCAATAAACTATTGTTTATATTTATTGCTTCATCTCGTTGGACGGACTATAGGGACATCACAATACTCCACATATATACATCATGATATTTATACAGGGTGGTTGGTAACTGGTAGTACAAGCGGAAAGGGGGTGATTCTACGCGAAAAAAGAAGTCGAAAATATAGAATAAAAATTTTTCGTTTGAGGCTTTGTTTTCGAGAAAATCGACTTTGAATTTTCGTTCGATACGCCTGCACTTTATCACGTCTCGTTATAACGGATCTCACTGTAGAAAAACGAAAAAGAAAAAAAAATTTAATTTTTATTCTATATTTTCGACTTCTTTTTTCGCGTAGAACCCACCCCCTATCCGCTTGTACCACCAGTTACCAACCACCCTGTATATTTATTGAACTAATGTCTAAGCTGGGAAAATCTTTTGCTACCACTGAACGATTTCATATGACCATTTCACGTTGATATTACAAATTATGAAGCTCGGATAACAACAAAACTCAATTGTTCAAGTACCACTCTATATTATCTCCGAATTACAGCACGTGTCATGTCATGTTATTTATATGCAGTCAAGTGACTATCATTGCATGATATGAAGTATCCATACAAGACAATTGTTTTATTAGTATTTAATTGCTGTCAATACTTCTCGGTATAATACATTACAATAAAACTTTATTTATCTGTATGTATGAATACATTTTATATGTTACGATGTTACATACAACTACGTACATATATAATTTTTTATTCATATACGATGTCACTTTAGATGTTCATCACCGTTTATATTATTAATACATTGCGGACAATTCACATTTATCAATTTATGAAAAACTAAAAATTGTATAAAATACGTTTACGTAATAGAAATACAAATACATATAGAAATACAAAGAATATCCAAAATACAGTACAATTATCATAATAAAAAACGACAAGTGTTTGGTTAAATTCTTTCGGTTCTGTCCCTAAAATGTTAAATTTACATATATAATGTATTGCTACATTATTCATTTTAGAGTACTTACATTAACATGAATGCGAATACGTTTATAATAAGACAGTTAGAGAATAAAAGCAGCGAAAAGTTTTCACTTTATATTAAATACATATGTGTCATTGAAAAATTACAAATTTCAGATTATAGGTCTCCTTTTTCACAATTTTATGTTAAATAGAATAATGAAATGACAGTTAATATTAATAACAGTTATGTTAATTATTGAGATTTTTTATTCGCTATTTGCATTATTCTTATTACTATTGAAGACATGACGTTTGTTCAATTACAAAGGAGATGCGTCATCGTAATGTCCTTGTACTGCAATTTTAACATTACGTCCCTAGTTTCACTGAAGGAATCTACTTTCTGTACAAAATTATCTCTTAAACTAATTATCAATATCTTTTGAACTTTCACTTATTAGTTGCATAAATCGCAACAAGTAAACCGGTAAGAAATGTTTTGAATAATTTTTACAAAAAAAGTACAATACCATATATTCAAGTTTTTTTTTAATTATTAATGTAAACAGTAGAAATTAAGTGTGTAATCATTCATTGTTTCAGATCATTCAGGCGATATTTTTCTTCATATGCATTCTGAATGATTGGTTCGGCACAAATGCAGTTAGTCCTAAGAAGCCACCATTCATACGTAAATTAAAGGATCATGTACATGCGATCCTCGGTTTTCCGATCGCCATGGTAAATTAAGAAAAAGACAAAAACTACAAAATTAATTTTTAACTTCTTACAAAATTTTGTTTAAGTTTCATACATTTTCCTATGATTTTCTCGGATTATAGTTCGTTGGAATAATATTCTGGACTTTAATGTTTGTGGATCGCGAATTGGTGCTTCCAAAGGCGCTGGATCCTTACTTTCCATGGTGGCTCAATCATTTGATGCACACAATGATCATGGTTTCCACGCTAATAGAAATGATGATAGCCCCGAGAAAATATCCAAGCAGATCTTTTGGCATTTTATGTTTATTATTCTTCATGTTTGTATATTTAATTTGGTACGTTGACAGTATAAAAAAAATATTCTCCTATAATTTTTATATTATGCTTTGGTCAACTGTCATATTTTGCTTTTAAACTTTGATTAAAATTTTGTTTAGGATTTTAAAATTATAAGTAAATATAAAGTAGACTTATTACATAGTAACGTAAAGTATAATATAAAGTAAAGGATTTATTATTTAGTTAATTATTTAAATTATTACAATTTTCAGGGTGCATATAATTTTCTATAAGAGCGGTATCTGGGTGTACCCAGTACTAGATGTGTTGTCGCTGCCGTTACGAACTGTATTCTTCGTTGTATTGCTTTCAATCACCATATTCTTGTACTTTATCGGCGAAGCAGTGGACAACTTCCTTTGGGGTAACGAATATACTAAAAGTAAAAAATCTTATGCCAAGAGCAAATAGCCTCTCCCATGGTGATTAGCGCGTTGACTTCGGTCATACATTAGCCTCCTCTAAGGTGGTGGTAAATAAAAATTAAAAACCAATTTTCTATCTCCTCCACCTCTTCCTCCTCCTATCACCCCCCTCCCCCCGCTCCATTTATCCTACATTACGGCATGCACGCGTATCCAATGGATAAATTTTCTTTCGGAAACTTTTAAACAAAAAGATAGTAATATGTGCATGCAAGGACGGAGCGCGTTAATTTTTACTCAAAAGCAGAAAGCACGAGGAGAACACGGTCGTTAACAACTTGTTCACTTGAAGAGGGTTGCGTAGCTGGAGCATGTAGATGTGACTTTTTTTCTCTCGTGTGGTTTGTGTTATATGCAACAAAGAAAAGGGGAAGACTAATTGTAATAACTAAGTACACTGCACACACTCTGATGCCTGATATTCATGGTGATGTAAATTAAAAAAATGCAAAGAAATGGAAAGTAAAAAAAAAAAAGAAAAACACGGACAACACACATACGTACACACGATGCAACACAGCTAGTACATTTTTATACGTTCGATATTTGTTACTCTGACAACAAAGAAATGAAATAAAATGTAGAAAGGAAGAAAATGCGTCATAGAGAAATGATGAACTGTGAACACGTGTGTGGAATGAATGCATTGTTCCGCGTTTTGAAGGTATATCAACAGACATGTTTGCAAACACCGTTTTACCAAATACTAAAATCCGGCTGTGTTTGTACCGAGTATAGGAAAAAGGTACGTAGCAGAATGTATTGGACCGAATTTGAAAGTATAATGAAGTGAGGCGAATCGAGCAAGAGGAATATGTTTTTGCTGGACTGATCGAGCAAAGAAATCATTAACACGTATACTCGTGATGTACTTCAACAAGATTTGATGCCATCGATGATTCTCGTTTCGAAAACGTATCGATTGGAGATGAGAAATGCCGTTTTCGCATTTATAACAGATTAGACTAACTTTAGAGATCTAGTTTAGCATTTCGTCATTTATATAATGTACAAAGAAATATGACATAGTCGATCAGGAGTACAGAGTTTGTTAACGGATTTTAGCTATACCTTTAAATAATAAGTGCATTAAAAAAGAAAAGAAAAAAAGATGTATAATTTTGGAAGATCTTCACGAATTTTCAATATTTATTACTACAAGAAAATTAAAATATCACGTTAACGTGACTGGCTTTATCTGTGAGTAAATTTGACTTGAATACCGGAAAGCTATTAAACTATGTGCGGAAAATATCAATTATCGATAACGGGTTGACCTTACGTTCCATAAATATATTAGCAAATTTCAGAATACATTTTCACAAAGATACAATGTGTTGTGCTAATATTCAACTGAGACATCTTTGTTTATAGAACTAGATATTTTCCATTTATTTCATAAAAATTTTTGATAATAATTAGTTATTGTAACAATTTATACAAAATGGAGGGAAAAATTATTGAAGAAATGATGTATTGCTAAATACGTATCGTTTTTGTTTAATACTATTGAATAAAGACACCTTTTAATGTATTTTTTTGTTAATATTATATGTATTTTGAATGTTGTATTGAAAATGTAGAATGTAATTTCTTTCAATTTGTTGCACAATTCGTCTTAACTTTTTAAAGGACAAATTTAAAATAAGAAAATAAATTTTACTTGTACATACATAAAAAAATATTTGTATGTGACTTAAGTACAGTAGGATATGCATTTTGTAGAATACTGTAATATACAGAGCAACGTTAAAAATAGATTTAGATTGTTCTTTATAAAAAGCCAAGCGAATATTATACTTATGATACATTTACAACTTTAGTATTGTAAAATGTCATCGAATTATTTTTTACTATATTGCAGTTTTATCAATAATAAAATGTATAAAAAGTAATAATATATACTACTAAGACTGAGTTATTTTAAAATAGTATTTACAATTACAGTCATGCCATTACACCATTACACATATACAGTCACACATGTAAATAACACAAGTCACATATAGCTGTTATACCGTTAAATCTTCATGAAATATGTTGCTTTCTTCCTTAGAAAATACTCTGAACATACACATATAAAAAATAAAAAAACTTACAAAGCTAAAAAAAAAACTTGAATAAGTCTAGCAGTATAATAGTTATCAACTAAAAAGACAGATTTTGAACTTCACTGTATCGCAAATCATTTTTACAAAAAGTTTTTGTACGTAAAGTCGGAGGAAACACTGACGTTACGTAGTGATATTTTTGTTTTTATTTAATTGCGGTGAGATCTGTGTTCCCTTTGAGCTACAATTTCGGCTATTGATAATCTCGTCTATGCTCTGTTTTAATTCCTCCATTTCTAAAATGTCCAATGGCAGCGATGTCTGCGTTGCCATTTCTCTAGCATTGCCAGTCTGCGCCTCGGACTGCATTAGTCTTGTCAATTCAGGAGAACACGAGTTTAAACTAGATGCCAGATTTCCCATTCCAGCTTTTCTATATACCTCTTTTATTTCTGCGTCACTTTTCAACTTAATATCACTGGATTCTTGAAACAAGTGCTTTAAAATGGTTTCATCTTGGAGCAAATATTTGCTTCTACGGCCTTCTCTGCTCCTCCTATCACTCTCGTGACCATAACTTTTTGAACTCTTGTTGCTAATTTTACTCTTGCTACGTTCAAGAGGTTCTTCAGGATCTAACATTTTAGCTTCTTCTTCTGGTTGACTGTCATCACTGTCACTGTCTTGATCGTCCTTTTCCATATTTCCTCCTTCGATATCCACGTCTTTTCCTGATATTTCTTGATGCCGTTTCTCCTCACTACTTAAGTTCTCATCACTGCCACTTTGCCCTGGAAATAGGAACGGAAGCAGCATCCCAGCATTCTTCCCATCGAATAGTTTAGGATTCAAGGCACGGTCATCCAAACCAGCGCTAGCCGATCGTCTCTTCATATTAGGCACTTGAATAGGCGGTACTTTCGAATTGCCACCTATAGTCAACGCCGATAATATCTGTGCACCGAGCTGACTTTCCTGTGATGTCGTACTGCCTCTTCTAAACAGCGGACCTACTTTACCTGATCTAGATTTTCCGAAGTCTCGTCGTCGTTTCCCGCGTCGACCGCGTGAACTGCTAGCGACTTTCCGCGTTGTCTTCAATTCAGCTATTTGAACTGATATTTGTGAGTCCAAAGAGTTTCTTCTAGATTCCACGGATACCCGACGTACGCTAAAGCTGATTTCAGAATCTACAGAATTTCTCCTGTTACTAGATACAGAGCCCGTTGTACCACCGACGAGTGCACCTCTACGAGTAACTAGCTTTGGCAAAGCAGCTGCCCATGTTGAACTGAAATCTTGAGAAGCTACAGAGTTTAGATCGAAGTTTAAACCGACTGGATCCTCGTGGGTGTTATGGAAGCTGATAGACAATCGGCCAGCGTTGTTGAATGTCTTCCGTTTTGCAAACGCTTGAGCAATTACTTTGTGTTTCTTCAGTCTAATAGGCTCTTCTGTTTCGCAGTTGAATGTTCTACAATAAAATAATTTTAATAGCTTAAAAGTTAAAAAAAAGAATGAAAGCAATGTTATATACTACTATATAATACTACCGTCTAAGAAATCTGGTCCAAGTATCTACAGTTGAACCAGTCCACACCCATGAAGACATAAGAATACCAGCAAAAAATGGTGAAAGCAAGTGTAATTGCATTTTAGCTGCACTCGGTCGTACTTCCATTTTACATTCCGAAATATCCAAATACTTTGTTGTTATTGCACATCTGTACGTGAAATATAAAATGTTATTAAACATCGTATATTATTACGTATTCTAATTTTTTATGTTTCGATTTTCTTACATCATGTAATTTCTAAAACTCTGATGCCATTCTTCCGAATGTTGAAATTCGTAAATGTGGCAATAAAAAGTCACCACAACTGCAGCGAATGTGAAAATCGAGAATAGTCCCGTGCGCACAATGGTCTCTCGTATTTTAGAACTTGCTCTTTCAGATATAATTTCTTGACTGCTTATTTTTAGTCGAATCAAAGTAATTAATCCTAAAAATATTAACAATAACGTTAGTTAACTTGAAGTAAAAATATCATTTTTTAATATTTATTTTCACCGAGATACTTACTAGACTATGTTCTTTATGAAAGCATACAAAGGAATACATTTTATTATATGAATAAAAAGTATAGAACAATAGAAAATTTAAATGAGAAAGCTAAATAGAAAAAAGATGTAGATTCAAAACATACCTCTGCATAAGAAATAACCTCCAACGAGTAAGACAATCAACACAGGGCCAAGCAAAAACCAAGCTCTGACTGCGTGATTAGTGTAACCCACAAAACATATACCAGTAACACTATTTCCATCAATTTCCCCTAATGCCATGATTGTAACAGTAAGGACAAGTGGTAAACACCAAGCAATTAAATGGAAGTATGAGCCCTTCTTGTCAATCCTGTCTTGGATTTTGCCTAATGCTTGAAAACTCATATGCCAAGCATATGTAAGGATCACAAACCATACCATAGCTGCCATAAGGGAGTAATACACAAGAACAAACACTACGACACATGACAAATTCTCTCCACTGAAAACATATTAGTACACAAAGTTTTTATGTATGACATAATATAAAAATTTTCAACAAAATACAACATATGTAATTATGCAACAATTTATTGTACACATTAAATAATTATAAGCTACCTCGGCTCACTCATTCTTAAGGTTCCATCTTTCCTGCACACAATTACTTCTCTGCTTCCTGTAAACTGAACAAGCCATCCAATACAGGACATCATAAAGCAACAGTTTATGTAAAATACAACTAAAGCTGGATATTTATTTGCACTTCTCCAATCAATTAAGAATGTTATCTAAAATAACATATAAATTAGATACAATGTTATCTATTTTACATTCCTTTATTGTGACAATTATTACTTACAACTGTGAATAAATTGAATGAACCACAGATGCCTGCAGCCCAGGCAATAAAAGAATGAATTTGCTTATGCTCATCTGGTGTAAAAAGTGGATCATTGCACTGTGTTCCACAACCTTCAACTCCTTCAAAAATAGCAAGTGCATTATCAGTTGGAACTAATGGCTTTAGGCATTTACCAGAAATATTAAATTTCAATTCTCTAATATCATTTTTACATAGCCTGGGAAATAAATCTGTATTTTCACATTTAACAAAACTTGGCCATATTGTGTGATTGAACACGATTCTACATGGTCCTGAAACCATTTTACACATCTCTTGTGATGGTAAATCCACTGTGTCATTGATACATTTTGGCATAAATATTGAGCACAGGAGGGGTTGAACAACTGCCCAACACTTTGGCATATGTCTTAATGCTTGCAATACATGTAGTTTTTCCTGTAAAATAAGTACATAATAAATACGTTTAACAAAATGAAAAATAAAATATTAATATAAAGAATATTTTAAACAATATAGGAACAAGGAAAAAGCATTGTAATATTTAGGAGTGATATAGTTGAGGCAGAAAGTACCTGAGGTGATTTTAAATAGGATTTTTCTGACCTGAGATATCTGATATAACAAGAGAACAAAGAAAAGAGAAAGTGACTCTAGACTTGAAAGATTTGCCTCTTGTAATTTATAAATCAAAAATTACATTTATAAATATATTCATATCTGAAAATACCTATATGAATTATACTTCATGTGTAATATAATATACCTCTACAATATCTTGGGTTACATGTTCAGGTATAAGATCCAATGTAGTAGTGGTATATGACAATCTTGTACCCATACAAGTACTCCTTTGCATTTCTACACATTTTGCTGCTCTATGACAATTTAAAGAATCAGGTGGTAATTCTCTCATGGGGTACCTGTCCAGCAGATAAGTGGAATCCTTAATCCTGTGCCTGGGACTCAACTCTAAACCATGTTTCCATGTTTCATTATTACTATTCGAATTAGTAGGGAACCCGTGCGCCAGTTCCGACGACGCTCGATGAAAGATTAAAAAATAATAAATCAATAGGAGCGTCATCTGAAAAAAGATTAATTATCATAAAAAAAAATTAATATTATTTAAAAAAAAAAAGTGATGTACTATATAGTGATAATTTGTTATGGGCTTTCGTAATCGGTGCGCGATTCCCCGGCATGCTATCGGTTCAATTAAAAAGAAAATGTCACGTGTACTGCACCAGAGATAAACAACAAAAGTATTCCATGAATAAAAATAGTACCTTCGGACGCATCACTTAAAACTACACGCCAATTATTTTCTGAACGACTATACAGTGCCACGGAGAAGGCTCTCCGTTTCGTTCGGACAAAGCGTCTTGCATCTTCTACGCTCGCGACAGTCGCATCCAGCATACGAACGCTCGGACCACACACACGTTCCGTTCGCTTCCAGGCCACCCACGACGAACCCGATGAACTTGCTCATACCCATACCTCTTTCCGGTGTTTGAATGCACGGGGCTGTAAACAACTTCGCGAATACCTCACCAGTGGCAGCATCGTGGAATGTGCAGTATTATCTGCGCATCGAACGCGGGAAATTTTATAAATAACTCATTCCATAAATAAAATATTAATAATACATGGTATTTTCTTTTGCGCGTGATTTTTTTAGCAATTATTGTAATTTGTAGTAAATTCATTCTTTTAAATACAGAAGCAATACATGTATCTGTATTTACAATAAAGTGAGATAAATAAATTACTCGTTGGTTCAATCAATCATTAGATTTTATGTGATAATAATAACACTTGACGTGCTTTTTAAAGAAAACATAAATGAACTTGTTACAACTATTACATATACATATTATTATATATATCCGCTATTACATGTATTACAACCTATGTATATCATCTTGTCGATTTTGAGCAATAATTTAATATAAATTTCAATATTATGCTATATAAATAGTAATTTTATAAACCTTAAATTAAAAAGTATATTCTGTTGAAATTAAGTTTAATTACTAATGTGAAATAATATTTTTTTATTGAAACTTTTCCTAAAAATTTTTATTCTGACATCTAATTATTATTCAATAAGCCAGACAATAAGACTCGCAAGCCGCTTCATTTACATAATCAATATAGATAACACGGAGTGCCGTTTTCCAATCAAATGAACAATGAAACACGTACATCGATAAATGTAACAAAAATACAATATAACGAATACGCGATACATGTGTAATTTCGTAAATTACTCCAGAGTTAATTTGTCTGTCAATTATTATTTTTACTGGTGTCGACCTCTGCAAAACATTTCTGTTAAGCACAGGTGTTATAGCATGTGAATTGTCAAAGGATAATAGCGTGCAAAGTACTTTCGGTAATGGTTTATTTTGATGAATATGATAAGTTCATGATGTTAATTAACTATAATATACGTTTTAGACTGATAACGTGCTATTAGGTGAAACGTCGATTTTCTTCACTTGGCCTTTCCTTATTCCGGTGTAACAGGAAATATGATAAATTCCCCTATAGTTGATTAGCTGCTGGTGCTGATAATAACATGCTGTTAATATATGATAAGCCTGGGCCATATATGTCTATACTCAAGTTGGAATTAATACCAGTGGAACATAATACTACACGATCTCTCGACAGTCTGCGATCAGTATTAGATAGTAAAGCAATCCTTAAGGTGACAGATGTGTCGTAGAATAACCTGAAAAATTATTTCGATCGTACCAACTTTTATTGATAATTTTGAAGTGTACGAATAAGAAGGTAAAATATTTTCTTTATGTAAAAATTAACATAAATAATTTTACAATAAGATTTTAAATAAGATATTTTATATTGGAATTTTTTTGTAGTTGAAAATGTTTAAGATCCTTCATTTAGGATTATATTTATTGCTATTTGGAAATTGCATTGGTGATTATCCAGATAGGGACACAAAATGGCAAATGCTATGCCCAGGTTTATATCCGAGAGCTTTTACAAGTTACACACCTCGTGGAAATCTATCTAGTGGAATATATACTACCCAGCCTTTAAATACCATGAAACACTGTGTCGCTGCATGCTGCACTGAAACTACATGCAATGTGGCACTTATGCATAATGGTACCTGCTATCATGTGCAGTGTAAGAGTTCCAAATTATGTGTACCTTTATATAGGAAGGATTTGGCAAATGAAAATCCTCCAAGCATGGTTCTAGTTAAACCTGTAGAAGAAGATGAGATGTGGAGTGATTTGTTAGATCAAATAAATGATGATACTGGGTAAGATTTCAATTTCATATATAATATTTTATTATAACTTCATTTAATTAATAATTATTCTAATTGATTTCTAGAGAGTTTCTCATGGATGGTACAGAAGGGGATCATATTCTTTTTGGTGGGTCAAATGGGATAAGTTGCATCACTCAAACGAATTGTTTAGAGCATGAAATCTGTGTTAAGTCTGGGGATAAGTCTGATATTGGAATTTGTCAATGTTCTACTGGATTTAAGCACAATAGTGCAGGTAATTATATCATTTAAGTGGTCATTAGAAAGATATTCAATGTGTTTTGATTTATTGAGAATTTTTTAATTTGTATTAATTGTGCTAGGAATTTGCACTTTGGTGGAAGACATAGAACTTGGTGTAACACCTCAAGGAAAACCACAAAGTATAAAAGATTCTGGAACATCTATGAAGCCACCAGTAAAACGATTGCTGGTTTCTGCAGTTTCAAAAGAAGTACGCTTACCAGAGAATGAAGTAACATTATCTGCATATACTGTGCCAGCAGAACAAGGAAATGAACATTACAATTATGCTTGGAGTCTTCTAAGTCAACCAGATGGCCATACTGGCACAATGTCTGATCAGAACTGTATGACTGTTAAATTAAGTAATTTATCTGAGGGTTTATATACTTTTAAAGTAACAGTAAATGGTCCAAATACCTATGGAGAAACATACGCAAATGTTAGCGTTTTACCACGTAAGTTTTCTTATTATGCTTATATTTCCTTTGGTTATTATAATTTATTGATTTAATATTATTCGCAGCCAAGAGAATAAATCAAGCACCAGTTGCTATAATTTCACCCGCGTCGCAGGTTGTAAAATTACCGAATACGGGAGCTGTGTTAGATGGCTCGTCGAGTAAAGATGATGATCGTGTTATTTCTTATCATTGGGAATTGCAACGAGGTCCTATTGGATATCATCCTAATCTAATTGATACACCTACTTTACAGTTAGATAATCTTATTCCCGGCAATTATACTTTTAAGTCAGTATTGATATTATAAACTGTTTATTTCTAAAAAATTTAATAATTGTTTAATATTTCAAATCTTTTATTTTTTTAGATTGACAGTAGAAGATTCTAATCATATCACTAACTCTACAAGTGCTAATATAACAGTTTTGAAAGTAATTGATTATCCTCCTAGTGCTAATGCTGGTCAAGACATTATTATATATTTACCTCAGAACACATTGACACTCAATGGTAACTTAAGTACAGATGATCATGGAATAGCAAGTTGGGAATGGACAAAAAGTCCTTCGGATCAAAACAAGGCAGTAGATATGCAAAATACAAGAACGCCGTATTTACAACTGTCTAATTTAGAGGAAGGAATGTATACATTTGTGCTAAAAGTAACAGACGATTCAGAACAATTTTCTACAGCTGAGGTTCATGTGTTTGTGAAACCACCAACCAATAAACCGCCGAAAGGTAATTACATGATTTTAATTATTCTTATATTTCTATCGAAAAAATCTAAGTATTATTTTATTTTACATAATTTGAAATAGCTGATGCTGGCGAACTTATAACTATAGCGTTACCCGAAACAAAAACTGTACTTGATGGTCGGAAAAGTAAAGATGATATTAAGATTGTATCTTACCATTGGGAGCAAATGAGGTAAATTTAAGTTCATACATTAAGTTCATATATTTAATTGATTATATCTTTTAATATTATAATGCAGTATTAAATTTGATTTAACAGTGGACCTAGTAATGCTGTATTTTCGGCAGTGAATGAATCAGTTACGAATATTACAAAATTAACGAAGGGTGATTACGAGTTTAAGTTAACTGTAATTGATGATAATGGAAATAAAGATTCAGACACTGTTAAAGTAAAAGTTACACAAAGTAAATAGAATTTTATCCTACACTCTATTAACTAGCATTTGTAGTTACTTGATTATTAAAATTAACTTTATTACATAGATAAAAATGCTGCCCCGAAAGCAAACGCAGGTGGAGATCAGGTTGTTATAGCCCCGATTAGCGCACTAATTATTAATGGATCTCAATCAACTGACGACCTAAGAATTAGAGAATGGATGTGGTCGAGGGATCCATCTAGTCTTGCTATAGGCACTATAGTTCAGAATTCTGATAAATCGCCAATCTTAATGGTAATAATATTTAACAGTATCATAAGTAGACAATTTTTTATTCATAACAGAGTATTTTTAAATTTTATTTATAGCTGACAGATATCGTGCCAGGAAGATACCTTTTTAGATTAAAAGTAATAGATGATCAAGGTCTTAGTAGCGAGGACACTGTATCCGTGATAGTAAAATCCGGTAAATATTACAGAAGAAAAGAAATAATACTATAATAAAGCTTTAAATAATGTATATATATTCTTTATAGACCCACAATTATTGCATTTAGTTGAATTAACATTGAATATCGAAGCAAATTTATTAACAGTGACGCAAAAAAATTCTTTGGTATTAAAATTACAAATGTTACTGCGGGATGAAGCATCTATTGTTGTCCGAAATTTAAGAGCGGAGCCACATACAGGCAGAGCTGTCTTAATTTTCTATGTAGAGAAAAAAGGAGGAAAAGTTGCTATGTACGGGCCAGAAGTAGTTAAACGATTGAAAGAAAAATTAAGACAAGATTCAGGCATTCTTCACTTGTCTGTTGCAAACATTGATACTGCTGTGTGTCAAAATAATTGTTCGGGTAAGTATCTTTTATTAAATATCATTACATTATAAATAATTTTATTGTACGAAATGTGTTTTTAAATAGGCCATGGAGTATGTGATCAAGAAACAAGATTATGTATGTGTGAAGCATTTTGGATGCAAAATTTAATACAGAAATACTTTGGCAATGGCGATTCCAATTGTGGTATGTTAAAATAAATACGAAAAGTAAATTTTAATATAAAAATGAATTAAGCTGACTTGAAGTCATACTTTTTTTCAGATTGGAGTATTCTCTATGTAATAATAGCATTATTGTCTCTAGTCGTATGTTGGGTTGGCCTCATTTGGGGTCTTGTTTGTCTGTGTCAAAGAATATGTACAGGTAAACGACGTTCACTTGGTACTAAGAAAAAACCACCGCGTTATTCTCTTCTACAACCGGAACCGGAGGACGACAGCAGCACATGTATGGCATCTTTCCTTTTATATGAATTTAGAAATAATATTACGTCATGACTCTTTATGTGTTTATTTTTATAGTTTCAACACATAAAATGGTGTTATCTGAATCAGACACGGACTCTGATGATGTCTTATTCGAACATCGTAAAGCAAAAAATAGCAGTCAAGTAAGAAACGGTAAATCTCGAAATGGCTTTATTAAAGTGGGCTCTAGAGTGAAAACATGAGGTAATAGTCACACCTGTTAGGGTTTTAATAAATCGCGCGTTAAGTAAGCCATAATTTCAGAAATTTGTTTCAGGAATGTATAGAACGTAAGATTTCGTTAAACGACGCACATTTGTGTACGTTTGGCCAAAAAAAATTAAGAAAACCGTAAATTTTACTAGTCAGTTACAAGGCTGTAATTTTAAGTATGTATCTAGCAAAGATATGATTTCTCAGAAGTTGCCACTTGTAAAAAGAATTTGATGAAACTAGATGTACTTAATGAAGTACTGATTAGAAACAAGAAAATACACGCGCTCACTTTATTGCATCTTGTTTGATTTATTCGAAATAACACATATATTTATTGGTATTGTGTACACATACTTTTATTATATAATTATAGTTGTGCCGCCGTATATACGCGTGCGGTATTATAGCACAATGATCAAACTTGATTTGATTACGGCCTTAGAAAGTATTGGAATTAGTATTTATATATAATAATCGTTTCTTATTCATATATCTCTTGTATGTAATACTTGCTCTTTAATACGTATATCATCGATCTTATTTTTACACTGCATATGGATAAATAATAAAATTTATTATCCATATAGTTAATGTGGTATTTAATTTCCCTTAACATATATTTTAAGCGAATATAGTTTTCGATGTTAAATAGTAATTGTAATTATTTCTTATAGCACGTGTTACAATCATAAAACAATATAAGTAACAGGAATCATAAAATGGTTTTAAATTTAGTATAAAGCATTCTAAAGCACCCACATTTTCGTTTCGCATGCGTTCGCTTTAACGTTATTTATAACTCATTACGCTATGGCAAGCACGAAGTAGTGCAAAAGATATTCATACCATCCACCGACGAATTTCTGTATATGTTACGTTTCTCCATAAATCAGTAAGTCCTCTTTAATCTTTTTTAGATTAAATAATTTACGTAATTTTAATTATATCAATAAATAAATTAGCGTGACAATTTAATGGTGTCTATGGATTTTATCAATTGTTCGAAATATCGATCTATAAAGAGTTGCTGTAGTGAAAAGTCATCGATGGACGATGAAAATAAGAACAATGAATTTCGTAATAAAGATTGCATATTCCTTGAACGAAAAAATAAAATCGAAGATGGATATTCCACTGTTAACGTGGAGCCATTACGTTTCGTTAAAAACGTATGGTAAGTGCTACTTTAAATTTTTATGTACATTGACATAAAATGCAAATTCTTTTCTTGTATATTTTAGTAAACATTAAAAATTTAATTCACTGTTAAGAATCTAAAGACAGAAATGACGTTTGTATTGTCTAGTTCATATACACGTTATAGATTTTAAAACAAATAAAGCAACAAGTTCATTAAAAAATTAAAAAAAGAATCTTTTACCATAAAAAAAGTTACATGATTTTTTTTCATTTAACTATGATAAATGCTTCAATCCATCTTTATCATGGAATGCGAATAGACCAAATTCTGTATATCAATTTTTTGAGTTACCTTCTAGCATGAAAGACCAAATAAATGGAGATATACAAGAGGAAAGTTTCTCTTCCTTTAATACGCAGGAAGACAAAGATTTTCGATGTCCTAGATGTGGCCAAAGCATGCAAGAACCTAGATTACTTCCTTGCTTGCATCCTATATGTTCAACATGTATTTCAGAATTAATGAGTAAACGTAAGTGGTATAGAATTAAAAATTTTATGTACCTTCTCAAAAACAGAAATCTTATTATGCTCTCTTTTACATTCACAGCATTTTATAATTTTACAAAAAGTATTGAAACTCAAAACAATCAATCGGAAAGCAGCCAAAATAATTATTACGAAATTTGCCCTCTATGTGATGTTCAATTACCAAATGCTAATTCAACAATTCCACCTCCACATTATCCTCTTCAGTATCGTCTGGTAATGAGTGCTATCCGCTCTAAATTTACAAACAAAATACTTTGTGATATTTGCCCAGATGAAGTTGTTGTAAGCATTATGTCAAATTAAAATAAATTTACATCTTAAAGATATTTAAAAATGTTATACTTTTAATATTTAATATTTTTAAAGGCAGTTGTTCAGTGTTCCACGTGTCTCCGCAATTTTTGCTTCGACTGTGGTATGAAACATCAACAACAAATCACATTGGAGTTAAAACCATTAAAACATTTGATAAGACCGCTAATGGAAGCTACAAAAGTACGACGTACTGCACTTTGCCAGCAACATCCTACACATGCTTTGCGTTTTTATTGTATTGCTTGTCAACAGGTTTATAGTTTGCTATTTTAATTATATATATATTTTTCTATTTAACAAATAGTATTTTTTATGTATATAAGATATTTTTTAGGTAACCTGTAAAGAATGTATGTGGAGTAGTCAACACAGAGGTCATGCAAGTGAAAATGCTGCTGGAGTTGCAAAACGAGTTATTTTATATTTAACGAAAATGTTGCAGAGAGCAAAAATGCTTTTAAACATGCTCCTAACGCAGTACGATCGAGATGCATTTTTAAATAGCTCTTTTGAGGAAATAAAGGATACCTGCATTTCAGTTGATTATAGGTATGTTAAACTGATAATTTTTTAAATCAATTATTTGTCAGATAATATTACAATTATAAGAAATATATATACACATATAAAAAAAATTAGGGATATGCTAAGACAGAAGGTATATTATAAGAGAAACATGTAAGTAAATATATGTACATATACTACTTACATACATGTATCTGAATTGTCATGTGATGATTATTACTATAGATCTTAAGATTCAATTAAGAATATTTTGTGACTGTCATTTGAGGTAAAAACTTATGCATTGCTATAGGATACAAAAAACTGTGATAAAAAATAACTGTTACTATACAAGTAATTAAAAAAAATAAAACATTCCATTGTATAATTTTATGCTATTATCTGTATATAATAAATGTTTATATTTGTAAAAGAAATAAAACATATTGATGAAAAAATAAAATTTATTTCAAACCACTACCATTAAAACAGCAGATGATGTATATTTTTTGGAAAAGAGAGGCAACATCCATAACGTAAGATTGATCCACAGCAAGACCAATGATATACCCCAGGATGTCCAATATGACCATGGCCACAACCTTTATATCCACCTTTAATTACATGATATATTCTATACTGTAATAAATAATGGTGTATAATAAAATTATTTAAAGAATTTATATATTACCAGGTATAATTCCTCCACAACCACAAGTGGCCTCTTTCTTACCCCCACTTGAACAGAAAGTACAACAGTGATAAATACCAGTATGAAGAGGTTTGTATATAGACGTCCTTGTATTTTGACTGGAATTTTCTGTAAAAACTTGTATTTATTAAAAAAAAAAAGGAAATAACAGAAGATCATGATGTTTACATGAATATATTCTTTACCTAATGATATGTTAGATACACCCAAGACTTTAAATCTTTTTATTATTGTATTAGCAAGACTCAATATTTCTACATTTGAACCATCTGCAAGTAATTCATTTGTAAGAGAAATAGCATCAAGAAGTTGTCTGGCTCGTTTTAATCTATTGAATTCTTGAATTCTTTCCTGTGCCTGTCTAGAATGTGATGTTGCTGTATCACAATTCTTGAGCTTTGATCCATCGTACAAAGCCTCATTGAAATATCTGATTAAATTAGATAATTATCATTACTTATATTCTAAATTAAATGTGATTATAAACAGTATTATCTTAAATTTTTTAATATGAACAATAATATCATATTATAAATAGGATCTTCATTATTTGTGTTACAAAGATTATATAATTGTCATGTGATGTACATTCCTTATTTACTTAAAATAATGTACCATTAATAATTTTGTATTTCACTGTCATTTGAGGTTTAAGTATGTTTCTTTAATGAAATATATTTTAATAAATTTTCTAATTATCTTCTTACCTAATTATATAGTCTTTAATTGTATACTACTATTATTTCCATAAACAATGTTGTAATTATTTTCATTTTTAATTTACATTATTATGACGTTTTGTAATATATGTAGTTACACATGTGGATATCGGAACAGATTCATATTTATTATTGTTGCATATAGCCTTCTAAAAGATACTTAATATATTCATCCTTTTGATGTTAGGTTAGAGAAACATTTTTCGAAAAATATGTTGGGGCCATGATTATTTGAAATAAAATATTAATTTTTTCATATCTACATATACGAATTATCACATAATTCGATGCATTATTTCATGTACATTCAAAAATATAGGTAGGCTTTTCACAAGAAACTTATGTATAAACACGCAACAATACATTTTAGCTGCCATTGCTTAAACCAGTTTAAACTTAAACCAATAAAACAATGGCAACTATATATATATATAATTTTTGTAAAACAAAACTTACTACCAAAAAAAGTTGTACTAAATATAAGCAAATATGAGTAATATAATATAAAATAAATTATTAATTTTTTGTTCTAATCAATAAAATATACATATTACATTAGTATTATAGTAATGCTACTTATTAAACATAATTTTTGTTAATTTATTTACATACATGAAATGAAAGTTAAATAAAACGCAAATTTATAAAATAATTGTAATCTTACAATTAATTTTCAAAATTTTTAATTATTTTTCATCCTATTTTATTAAATCCACATTAAATACCCAAGCATAATTAAAATATCCTGTTTTATTAATATTTGTATGCGATTATTGTAAAATAATTCTAAGCTACAAAAATTGTAGCTGTGTCTGTTATTAAGGAGATCATAACTTACAATATTAATTTCGGAATCAATTGTATTAAATGTAATTCAACTATTGTTAAAAAGAAGAACTGTTATACAGTACAATCAAGTGCAACACCTAGAAAATCTTCAAATCCAATATTGATTACCCCTGCTTGCTCAGTATCCCTTACTCGGAAAGCATCTGTAAAAAGTAGTTAAAAATGAAGTTTATTTATACAATTTATACTTTTCAATATTTTTATTATTTTTAATAACTTTAACATATTTTTATTTGTTATATGTATATATTTACCTGTAAATCTTTGAATTTGTACACATAATACAATAAATTGATCAACTGTGATACTAGAATGGCCCTTAGGATCACTTTTCTTTATAAGAAATGATATAAACTCTGGACTTAATCTATATCCCATCCGTGTTAATGCTGCACTTAATTCACTTTCTTGTATACTTCCAGAATTATCATGATCAAAACTACGAAAAACACCTAACCATGCATTAATATAATTATAAAGAGCTTGAAACTCATACAAATCTATTGTACCATTCTTTTCTTTATCAAACATTCCTATAAATGGAGAATGAAATATTTTAGATATTCTGAAATTTATCGATAAACTAGAGTATTAAATTATAAGAATATACCTATCATAAGTCGGCAAGCAGTATCTGAAAATGTACCCCCTTGTCCATTTGCTAAAGCAGATTGTAATTCTATAGCCGTGATTCTCCCACTTCTATCTCTATCAACAGCAGCAAACCACTGCTGTACTTCTGGACTTATTTGTGTTTCAGGATTTGTTGCTCCAAACATTGAATTCTAAAAATGTATAACATTCACTTTGAAACAATAAAATATAAACAAGTGATGAATAAGCAAAACATAACATAAGTATTATCATAAATATTGTAATGCTTTATAAATAGTTATAATAAACATGCAGGATACATTATTATATATTTTAAAATGATAAAAGGTATTTTAATTTATTGACAAAGTATTTCTATCTGAATTGCAGGAAGATAATTACCGGATAGGCCATAATTGACGTTTTCTGTCAGCTGTCAAATAGTATTAATTACAGCGCGTATTCAATTGTTGTACTAATGCAACACAAGTGAAGTACACAATACATATATGGAATAATTACATATATATATATATAATTAATTAGTCATTCATACAATTAGAAATTTAATGTATACCTAATTTTTCAATTGTACGAAATGTTATTTCCTCATTTATACTTCATGAAAGGAAGAATATATTTTATTTCACAATATTTTATTGTAAAAACGTTAATGATATCTATATTTTTGTAAGCGCTAACGCTGACAGCGCCATCTTGGGAATTGTTTTGCATTTAAAACGATCGTATACATACATAGAGGGTAGGGTGGTTTGTAGTGTTCGCGTTTACTTGATTTTCTGACAGGAGCATTAGAAAGGGAAAAAACAGCTGTTGGACGTTATTTTTATCTTTGTTAAGATATTGTTGATCTCGTCATGGATGACTTACAAAATTATAAGTTACAGCTTCAACAGGTACGGCTTTTGTTTTTTGTTTAACCTAACAAGAACGATGGGATGGCGAGTCCATTTTTGGCGATTCCTTCCTTGTTTACGACACTAGATGTTTAATGAATTTTGTATTTTACCGTTTTAGGTGGAAGCGGCGCTTACTACGGACCCTACTAATGAAGAACTCTTGAAATTGAAAATTGATCTCGAGGAAGTAATAGAGCTGACACATGATTTAATTAAATCACAACAGCAGGAAAAAAGGCAAGCCAATGGCATGGATGCTAAAGATCCTATTTTACTTGCAGTTTTGGCCAATAAGTGGAAGGTTGGTGATCAATGCATGGCACCCTGGAGCGAGGATGGCAAGTAAGTAATTGCATATATCTTTTTGATAAATTAGCAGTTATCTACAATGGCTTTATGAATGTAATTTAAAGAATGGAACATAGACAGAAATTTGTTTTGCCTATTAAATGTCATAACTATACTGTAGACTTGTCTGCAATTATAGAAAATTTGGAAGTATAGAATTGCACATAATGCATATAAGGTACAAAAATATGTAAAATATCCAAAATATAGTGCTTCTTACAATATTTGATAGGTAAAACAATTTTACACAAAGGTTCTACCTTTTAAATATATTCTGAAATATATAAAATAATATAAAAATTCATAGTTCAATCATAAGAAATACTATACTTTAGGTATTTTATATATTTGTATGTATCATATGTATTCTGTGCATTTTTGCTCGAAATTTTTCTTAAGTGCATACAAATCTATACTGTAGTAATAAAATACAACAATCATAATTATATTGGTAAAATTTGCAACCAATCTGAAAATGTATATACAATATCTTTTATTATTTCATTTACTTTTTTTAGATACTATGAGGCAACCATAGATGCAATAAGTGAAGATGGTGTTGTCAATATAACATTTAACGAATATAAAAACACAGATGTCACAATGCTTAGTCAATTAAAATCTGTAGCTAAAAGGCCAGCGTCAGATTGGGCAGATCAAAAGTCAAAGTGAGTTAACAATTATTTATTAGCTTTATTTATTCATTATTAACATGATCTCCCCTTTACAATTTTGTGCACATATCAGCTTTTTTTAAGAACATTGTGGGATGAGTTTTACAAGAAATTATGATTACTAATAGCTCATTTTTCTCCTTATTCCTTTATCCTCAATTGGCTACAATATTCACTCCACTGTTTGGTCTGCTTCGATCTGAAATTCCGTTATTGTTCATTTGTCTTTTGGTGTCGCACTGTTCGTGTACATCGCCGGAATCCAGGAAAAGGTAACAAGAAATAACAGATTTTTGTTCGAATATTTTTTTATTTTTCTTACATTCACATACACACACATACACAAATATTATTACACATGGTTTTAAATAGTATATTAGTTTGAATTTGAGTATAATAATAATGTTTTTAGGACAAAGTAATAAAGAATTTTATGACAATGAAGTTTAAGATAATATGTAATATTAATAATTGCATTACATTATTTATTATTGCAGTATTTACATTAATTTGCATTAATAAGTTTCTAGGTGAATTAAAATTATTTCTATTTTAACATTATTCTTATAGAGATGAAACGATTTATTAGACTTTATATTTCATAAAGTAGTAGTAACCACTTATTCTTTTTACATATAATTCATTTTACAATAATCAATATTGCTAGAATTCATTACAGAATTCATTATTCATATTTTCTATTTTTAGCCAAAAATGTTATATGGAAACATCATGGTAGATTTATCACTAGTGGTTTTACGAATGATAAGTTTATTAATTTTCAGGAAAATGCAAGCTGCTGCAGTAGCAGGTTCAGATCCTAACAAACAAAGAGAATATCTAAAAAAAAAGAAACAAAGGAAACTTCAGCGATTTAAGGAACTTGAAGAAGAGCGCGAAATGGAGAAAAACAAGTGGCTAGCATTTACAAATAAAGTATGTTTCATGTTTCAAATTGTTACCAACTTTCTTAATTATTAATTATTAATATACTATATTTTTTAACGCAGTCTTCTAAGAAAGGTGTGATTAAAAAGAGTATATTTGCAACGCCAGAAAATGTAAATGGTCGAGTTGGAATCGGCACGTGTGGAGTAAGCGGTCGAGAAATGACTAAGTTCAGTAATGGTGAAAAATGGAGAAGAGGAGCATGAATACTATTGTAAATGTGCAATTTATAATAATTCGTGAGATAGAACTATTGATTATTGTTGTTACTCCGATAAATTTAAATTTCGAGGAAACTGAACAATTGTATGTTTTGTGTTATGAGAATGTTTCCGAGTGTGTGAATTGAAGAGAGTGTTTAGCGGTATTTGTAGATTGTGCGTAGTCATTATGTTATGAACAGATAATGAACTCAAATAAATCCGGAAAGTATTTGGATTTTTTACCTTTATGAAGCGAATGGTTGTCGTGAACGAATGTATTTCTAGATTAATAAATTTATGTGGGTATGATTTTGTTTGTAACCTGTAATGGATATGAATAAATGTATATTTTAAAGTCAGACTGTGCAATAATGTACAAAATGTTTTATTAAACCCATTAAAAGAACAAGATTATTTTACTTATGATTAACTTTTATTTATATGGAATTTTATATTCGTTACCTTATTGTTAAATAAATGACTCTGTATTCTAAAAAGAATGATATACATACTTATTTAAATATGAATATTTGATCTAGTAGCGTCAGCGTCATAGTGCGTTATAGAGATGAACTAATCACTATGGTATATATTTATAGCTGATACCGTTAGAAAGATAAAAAAATGGTCGTTTTATCGTGGATCAACACGTCACCAGTATATATTGGTGATATATTTGAAGAGACAAAACTAACATAAGAGGTTGATAAATTTGAAAAGATGAATGTATTAAATTACTACGTTATTGTGAAGGCCTATGATAACTATCGTTTTGTTTAAAGCTCCTAAATCGAGCTCTAACCTATTTTAATAAAAATCGTCAGTAAACACTAAGTACATTTGACGTTTTCGTTATGACAATAAAATAATTAGATGTTTATATTATTCAAGTTAGATCGGTTGTTAAAAATTGTCCTTACAGGGCATTAAATAAAATGTATTTTAACAAATAACGTAGACATGATTCTTAGGGAAAAACTTTTTATGTGCTTATCAGTTTATTATCCAAAATCTTCAGAAAATCGGAATTGATTGAAGGCAAGAAGACTGATTCAACTGTTAAACATAAGTAACTGTTATATAAAATAAATATTTTATTTGTATAAAAGAAGATATGGAGTCAAACGAAAGAAATCAATTGTCAAATGGAGATACTGCAAATAATAGGGATATCGATTGGTCTAGATATGGATTGCATAATAATGCAGAGTCTCAAAGAAATAATGAAGCACAAAGACATAATAGAGAATATGAAGAACTTGGTCCTCAAATGTATCAAACCGGAGCAAATGAATTGTTTGCTCAAGAATATGTAAGTGGTTAAGATAAGAGTATTTATTATTGTATTCTTAAATTTCCTGCCTTTCAGAGTGCTGATCCTTGGTGGAAATCAAACTTTTTCATTTCTCAACCTGTATTATTTGGAACTTGGGATGGGGTTTTTACGTCTTGTCTAATTAATATTTTTGGAGTTATTGTCTTTTTGAGATCTGGGTGGATAGTAGGCCAAGCTGGTGTTCTTAATGCTGTTTTAATAATTTTGTGTACAGGTAATAACAATTGTATTTATATATATCAATAATGATTAGATTTGAACATTTGAAGAATTTTAATATTTCATTATTATTTTAGTATGTATCGCATTAGTGACTGTATTGTCCGCTGTGGGAATATGTGAAAGATGTCGCGTAGAGAGTGGTGGAGTTTACTTTTTATTATCACATGTGTTAGGATCAAGATTTGGTGGATCTATTGGATTACTATATTGTTTTGGACAGGTGGGACAATTTGTATAACAATAATATTTAGAACATTACTTTAAAACCTTTTGTAGGCGGTGGGCTGTGCTCTAAATGTTCTAGGGTTTGGAGAATCTATGGCTGGTCTTGTGGGTTTAGAATCTACATGGGCAGAACGTGGTTTTGCTTGTACTGCTGTTATCTTGTTATCTGTTATTAATATTGCTGGTGTCAAGTGGGTCATAAAACTCCAATTTATTCTATTATTAATTCTATTGCTTGCTGGTGTAGACTTTATGGTTGGAAGTTTTACTCATGTGAATGTTGGTAAGAGCAATAGTCTATAGTTCATGATATTTTTGTTACTTCTGCCAAGTGTATAATTTTGTATATATGTTGTATGTATATATTATAGAGGCGGGTTTTGAAGGATGGTTATCAGGAAATTTAAAAAATAATACTTTTACCAACTATCAAGATGGATATAATTGGTTTACAGTGTTTGGCGTATTCTTTCCCACAGTAACTGGCGTTTTAGCTGGTATTAATATGAGTGGAGATTTAAAACATCCATCTACCGATATTCCTAATGGAACATTGGCAGCTGTAGGGACTGGGTAAAAATTATAATTCAAAATGAAGTGTGTCATACCCATTGCAAGAACTTAATCATAATTCTGTATTTAATTTCAGAACCTTTTTGTATTTATGTTTCACATTATTTCTCGCGGCAACTTGTACTCGAAAGGCACTACTTACGAACTTTATGATTGCATCAACAGTATCAGCGATTTCAGTATTGCTACTGGCAGGTCTTTACGTGTCATCATTTAGCAGTTGTTTGGGTGCAATGTATGGTACACCTCGAGTTCTTCAATCTATCGCTAGTCAAAACGTAATACCAGGAATCAGTTGTTTGCAAAGAGGGGTGAGCATGATTTTACAATTATACATTTCTTCTATTATCACGTGTGGTTATAACCATAAAATAATTATTACATTTTAGAAAGGACCAAACAAGGTACCCGTGTATGCAATGTTAGTTGTTGCGATTGTCACATTGACTTTCATTATTACCGGTCAAATTAACACACTTGCGCCAATTGTTACTATGCCTTTTCTCTTGACATATGCGTGCTTGGATTATGCATATTTCGCCCTTGCACAGACATTCGATATTCAACTGTCTCGTGAACAAAGATTTCAAACGCAGTCCCCGACGTTTGATCACGATTATGACTCTGCAAGTAGAAATAATTCAATAACCGATATTGATAATGATCTCGATAACTTATTTCCTGAACGAATACGACATAAAAATCTTATCGTAAGTACGGGTAAATGTTTCATTAATTATTGTACGAGGAACAAAATAGAAAATATTGTATTTATCATTTTCAGAGAAATCCTAGCCTTTCTGAAAATAATATGTATATAGATTCTTCTCCAAGTATTGATGAAAATGCTAGCAGTACGGATAATTCAGAACGAAAAATTCATATCCATAATAAACTGGGAAATTGGTATAGTCCTTTGTGTAATAGATGGTTTTCATTATTAGGGGTAAATCTTTTTTTGTACATCATCAAACTTATGATTTAAGTATAATTATAACGTGAATTTCTTTTATAGTGTCTTATAAAATTATTCATTATGTTTCTTGTTCATTGGGGTTATGCTATTGCCAATATTGTTGTCGTTTTCCTTGTTTGGAGTTACATTGGTCATGCTAATCCTGCAGTTAAACCAGGTGTTTCTTCCGAATTTAAATTGCTTAAATGGCTGAAAACGTCACTATTGAGAATAATGGGGTAATTTTTAACACTATTGTAATATTCTTTTGGCGAAACTATAATAATAAAAGAGGTATTGTTCACAAATTTTAGAAGAAAAGTTTATGATTACGAACAAATTGTGGTTACACCTGTGCATCCTGGTGTAGAAACTTGTTCGGCTCAATTAAACGAGGAAAATGAAGACTTTGCTGGAAGAAGAAGATACCATCAAACAGCCACAGTCACAGGGCAATATGTCAATGTTGATTAAATATTGCACCTAGCAGGATTTTAGGGAAAAGTATTCAGTGGAAATCAGATATATGAGTCATTTGAAAAAGGAATTGTATAGGAATTATATTATCGTCGCATTTTAAAATAGAACGAAATGGAAAGAGAAGCGTTGTTTTAACACCCGCAACGTTATTGACCGCACAAAACTAGTCTAGCTAGGAATTAAGAATATTTCATATCTTAAATACAAAGAATTTTTTATAAAAATGTCACGTGATAGCCTTAACAGCACTAGTAATCGAATAAGGAACAAGCACAAAATATGCCATTCCGAGCAACTGAGTAAAAGGACTATTTATATCAGTTTACTCGATGTATGTACATTAAACAGTTGAAATGCAATACTGCCAGAAGCATTTCTGAAATGGAGGGTCCATATATTCAGTGAATTATTTTAGGAACTATTTCTTGTGACGTGAGATTATTTATTCTTTATAACCCTTATAATTTGGAATAAAATCATAATATTTTATGTATCATATGAAGGTATGAAGAAAACGATGCTGGATATCAAATCGTTTATATTAAATACTTTGTAAATATGTAGTGATAACATATTTATATGCTATTTAACATTTTTATAAATGTCGCTACATAAATAAGTATGTTACTAATAAAATATACATATATATAGATCAATAATCAAAATATGAATCTTTATTTTTTGTCCCATGTGCAAAGAATATAGTATTGTATTATTGAATTATAAAATACTTTGGGTTTAGAGAAATTGAAATGAGAAATAAAATGTGCTATTAATTTTAAATTTTTGTAAACGTACTACTCTAATTTATTGCACGTATACAATTAATATTGGCGGGATTTTATATTTTGCAAATTACATTATATTTACAAATTTTTTTGACATTATGTTGTCGTATATAAAATTATATTAATATATTTGACCACATATAAATAAAACAAAACAGTATTTACTAGAAATAATTATTTGAATTCCACTACTTATTAAATTTTAATCAAAATGAACTTCCGGCTTGACATTGAATTGACTTGCATTGTGCTTGCAAAAATAGAAGTGTTCGAAAGTTCGAATAGAGTGTTTGATTATCTTGTGCTAATTATTTGTGTAATTTTACTTAATTATATAAAATGTGTGCTCTTAATTATTTGTTACTTTATCTTTTCATAGTATTAGAGTCAGTACGCGTCATATTATACGCGAATATAGTTTCTATATTCGTCCCTAAACTTGTTCATTCGTGATCTGTAGTTCGACGATGTAATGATCTCGCGTGGGAAAATTTTCAAACTGAAAATATGCATTGCATCTACAGTTTATTTCTACACAAACAGGTAAAAATCTTGATATTGTCGAACAATGTCGACATTGTCAACAATATTCAAACTTGCAAATAGGATTTATTTATAAACAATTTCATCTTTTAATGTTTTCAGAGTTTACGTTCGCATTCTACTGTATATATATAACTACTACAGTACACCGAAACGACTTTATGCTACCTTCTCTTGTGGTGTTCTACGTCATACGTAAGTCTGTAAAATACATTCTCAACATTTTTATCATTTTTACCATTTTAAAACCAAATCAAGTCTATTTTTACATTATCATTAGATATTCAAATTCCAGATAAAATTGCTTTAATAATATATCATATAATATAATTATTCATATAGAATATTAAAATAAATTAATCAAATATTTCTTGACAAAAGAAGGGAAAAAATAGTGGCTCCCTCATCGCATGATATTCATCAATTAATATCGTGTATTCGAGGGAGTATATCTTTTACCGTAATTTTATTAAAAATCGTCCAGTTTAATCCGATCGACCGTTTTCAAATTACGAGTGTAATTCACACTTTATTGTTTATTCATGAGCGTCCTCTGGCCAGGGATTATGTTTCACTTATGCTTGCGCATGTACATCGGGCTATTAATCGCTCCAGATTCAGTAAGTACCGACAACCGGTTAAACTCGCGGCGAGAGCTTCGGAAGCTAGGAGGTTGGTGGTGATCTCGCGGCCAACCGCGATGGTTAACCCTCCTCCGCACGGCAGCCTCTTAGGTGGTTGTGTTAAAATCCTCCACGGCGTCAGAATGCGAGATAATTAGTTACACTATGTGAACCTGTATTTCTAATAACTGATTTTGACCATCGAAAATATTATATAGTGTTATTAATTTTCTAAGTATTGTTGAAGGTGTAAAGCATTTAATCCTTAACTGGTACAATTCTTTAATATTGCACTAGCGATAAAAAAGGGTGAATTTTTGCTCACATTATAATCATGTATTTATGGAATATTTAAAGACACAGAAGCGCACAGATTTACTTTTACGAAAATATTATAGAACTTGAACTATTTGATCATGATAATAGAATAATATTATTATTAGTTGTAAATAATTTTTATTATCAAGGACGTATGCTTTGCAAAGCTACTGAATGTTTAGGACAATGGTTAAACACGTATAACATAACATTTTATCACAATTGGTATTTGTCTTGGTTTCTTCGTTGAAGATTAGGAACTAAATTAGGTGCACTCAACTTTAAACCATTAACTTGTGCTGGAGTATTAATTATTGCAATATCTGAAGAACTTTAGAAAGAAGTTTTACGAGTAATAAATAAATAATTCAAAGAATATAAAAATACATACATCTAATATATATATTAAAATTGATATTCTTATAAAAAGACAACGTACGAAGTTTAAGGTTTAAAGTGATAGGGTAATTGAGCTGCTTAATCCATTCGCGAAGGATACCAGGACAAAATAATACATACATCCTTGATTAAATAGATTTATTACATAAAAAAATGATTTCTTACACTTTTCTCAAGAACCATAAATAAATTTATGGATGTAATCTAATAAATATCTCAATATTTTTTACTTCGACATTACATTACAAAAATTAGGTTATTCTTCTACAGTGAAACCAGCTTATTGCAACATTTCCTCGTAGCAAGATAAGTGGACCATAATTACGGTAAATTTGAACTCTTTTCACACATTATACAAGACATTTTCGATCGTGTACACATAGGAAAAACTTGTACTACGACACGACGCGTATGATATTCCTCTGTTCGAGAAGTATTACCGGAAATTTATTCAAAGGAGACATTGCGTATACATTGAGAGGGCAAGGTTCACATAAACGGGTCGTTTCATCCGAGTGCCGGTGGAAAAGCGAAAGGGCGAGTTCTTAACAAGTTGCAGAAACAGGAAGCCTTTTACTGGAGTAAAAAGTTCTCACCAACCTGGGACTCTGGCAAATCTGCAACCGGTGAAAACCGTCGACTTTCCCGGCGAGATCCGACTCCCTTCTCCATTGAAAAATCGCTTTTCAAAAATTTTTAATCCAAGGTTTAACGATCTGCGGATCATCTCCGGAAGCTATCTCACCCCTGACAATATTTTTCATCTTTAGATATCTATCTTGGACTTGTGATTGAATTGCGAATATCTCGATTTTGAAAGAATAGGAATCTTTTAAGCGTAACAGCAAAAAAGAAATTGTTCTTCTTGGGATTGATTTAATCTCTCCGTGATAGATCTTTCTTTTAATATATAATAATAATATAATAATAATATGAATGGAGGGTTTCCAATCCAGGAAAGATATATTTCTCAAGTTATTGTTTTTCAATTTCAAGTTACTGTTATATATTCTTTTATTTCATTTCTCTCGTTTCTTCTTCTAGAATCGAGACGACCGTACACGTTAGTATTGAAAACAGACTTTTAAACGATAAGATTTTATAGTATTATAGTATCACATAGTATTATTATTTAACATAATTATAAAGCATAACTTCTAAATAGGATATGTAGTACCATTTATCATGAAACCGTAAATCTCGATAGACTTTAATAATGTTAGAAAAATTGTAACAATATATAGGAATCTTCCTAAAGGTTATAACTTTTATTTGATTTTGAAACGTACTGCTTCATTAGTCTCTTTAAAATGATAAAATGTTTTAGAGTATTTAAGTATTCCATATGGTTTCTTTTTTAATTTTGGATAGTTGAATTATTCGAAGACATAGATCAACGATTACGATCTATGAATTTCAAGGTTTTTAGCGTACTTTGTTTGCGGATATTCTATATATCTCGTTCGATTCTTGTTCGAAGTTGCAAGAGAATAACATGGGAGTTTATGTAGAAGCTTTGTTTATACACACACACACACGGTATACATCTCACATTTCACCTATCGTCCAACCACTACATAGCCCATTTTTCTTCGAATCTTCCAAATTTCTCGAAAAATGTGTCTTAAAAACTATCTTTAAAAGTAGAAGAAATAATGCCACCGATCGAATGTTCTTCTTACAAGTACAGAATTTTTTTACAATTTATAGAATCGTATAATGCAACCCTTACACTTACACTCATTTACCGCACTATTTATCAACTCGGCCTTTCTTTGGATATTCCAAATTTCCCCCCAAAAAGTTTGAAAAGAGCTCTTATCTCCAAAAACAAAATCCTATAACTCATTCAACTTTCTCTCATCCAGTATATTCCATAACAACTTGTACAATCGTACGATCCCCTCACATTCACCTGTTATTCGACTCCCATATACCCCGTCTGTCTTCGAATTTGTCAAATTTTCCACAAAAGTCTTTGGAGAACTAACTTATCTTGAAAGACAAAGCCCAGCATAGCGTAACACATCCAATTCTCCTTCGCACAATCCGTACCATGACATAATCGATGATTGAATCATCATACCGAAAATATTTTGCCTTTCTTCAAATATTTCAAATCTTCCAAAGATCTCAACAAATCCCAATAAACTTCAACCATAACCAACCCATTGAATTTTTGCTCACCCAATATATTGCAGCGTAACTTGTTCGATTCTTGCAATCGATTTGAAAGTTACTACATAATACTTGCGATTCAATCATTACACCCGATATACTTCACTTTCCTGCAAATCTTCTAGATCCTCCAAATCCTCGAAAACTTCAACCATAACCAACCAATTTTCGTATTCATCTACGTATCATTAAACCCTCGTATATCCCGTGTTTTTTCCTTCGAATTTCCCAATTTTCCTCCAAGAATCTGAAGACAGCTAACCCTTATCTTTAAAATCCAGCGCTGCAACTGCAGCTACAGCCCATACAATTCTCTTTCACCCGACATATTCCAACATAACTTCTAACTACGATCACCCAATCGTTTGCAAGCTACTACATGCCACTTACGTTTCAATCATCACGCCCCATATACTTCGCCCCATATACTTCGCCCCATATACTTTCTTTCAAACCTGTTAGATTCTCCAAATATACAAAAAATCCTCAAAAACTTCAACCATAATCAACCAATCTTCGTATTCACCTACGTATCACTAAACCCTCGTATATCCCGTGTTATTTCCTTCGAATTTCCCAATTTTCTTCCAAGAATTTGAAAACAGCCAACCCTTATCTTTAAAAAGAAAATTCAGCACTGCAACTACAGCTGCAGCCCATACAATTCTCCCTCACCCGACATATTCCAACATAACTTCTAACTACGATTACCCAATCGTTTGCAAGCTACTACATGCCACTTACGTTCCAATCATCACGCCCCATATACTTCGCCCCCATATACTTTCTATCAAACCTGTTAGATTCTCCAAATATACGAAAAATTTCTCAAAAACTTCAACCATAAGCAACCTTGCAAACAAGACCTACTGCGATACTATTGTACAATCCGAGCCTCGCACTCGTCTACGTACCATTAAACCCTCGTGTATCTACCTTAGTTTCTCTTCGAATCTTCGAATCTTCCCCCAAAAATCCGAGGAGAGCCAACCTTTATCTTTAAAAACAAAAGCCAGCAAGCCGCGACCCATCCAATTCTTTCTCATCCGGCGCACACCGCCTCAACCCGGTACGATCAGAGCACCCTACCCCCGCGTATCCTCTCGAGATAAGAAGAAACTACTTCATCTCGTCCGGCGGCTTCTGTCGGGCGACTAGGTGTCAGGCCGACAGGATGGATAGGGGGATGGTACCGTAGGTGGAGGCGTACGGTGACGTCGGGTGACGGTTTCGAGTGGCGGCTAGGCGGGAGGGTTAAAAAGGGTGGTTGTTCGTCGACGCCGAGCGTCGAGCGGGGTGTCTGGTGGGGCGCAGAGGACGCACGGTGGGGCAAGGGGAGGCGGGGGTTGCCGGTGTTCGCCGGTGTGGGATCCTAGTCGGATGTCGGATCCGCGGTGGAAACTTCAGTACGCGATCAACCACCGACGTGTGTTTACGGTCGGAGCTCCAGCGGAAGCTGCGAGGCCTGGCTGCTGCGGGGGGTGAGAAATCTTTTGCTTCACACCTTTTTAATTCCGTTGAAAACGGCTCGGCCTTTTAACACGTTCATCGGCCATTCTCATCACCATCGTCGCACTTTAATTTCGGACACGTTGTTGTACAATTTGGCAAAAGTTTGACAAGTTTGATCGTTTCTCAGTACACACGTATGAGCTAAGTGTTAGGTGTAGGCGAAATGATTTCTGTTCTTTGGACTTGTGAGAGTGAATGGTGGCATTCTCATTTTGGATACACTGTCGTATTTCGGAGAAAGGTTTCCTATCCCTCGAACAGTTGCAGGGAAACGTTTTGGTCAGTTTCTAAATGATATTACCCAGGTGGTTTAGCTCTGGTTGGGATTTCTGGATTTTTCCTTTTTCTCGCAGTCGTGAGAGTGATTGGTGAGTTGATATGGGTAAAGAAGGTAATGAATGGTGGAACGCGTAGAATCTGTTCGGAGGACACGTGGTCGTGAGCTTACGTGCGAGCTTGCCTCGCGTTTAACGAGCTGCTCGTTAAAGCAGCCTTCGAACTGCGAATTTCACCGATGTCTACTATGTTCGTTCCCGATATGTGTTCCGGTTTGCCTGATGACGAAACTGATTCGTCGAGTGCAGAGTGAGTCAAGATGCACGTTCCGGCTGCGAACAGTGAATAATTGGTTGGAACGTGGGTGTATCTGCTTCAAGTCCGTATGTGAACGTTTAATTGTTGGATCGTTGGTCGATTCGTTCGTGTTAGCTGAGAATTTTTGATTTAAAAATTGGATCGTTGATTTTTGAGAAAGATCAACGCGTAAATTGTTATTATTACGATTGCGGGATAACATTATTGTTATTATAATATTGTTAGGATTGTTATAGAATACATAGCGATATAAGGGTTGTCCAATCGGCGCAGATTTACCACGTGCATTTCGTGCGTTCTTCTTAAACTTCGCCTGATTCTGTTACTTTATTTGTTCATTCATTTGTCAGCTGCTTTCTGATTTATTATCCTGTTTTTGGGCTGTCGAAATTATATTATCGACGCGTTATTCCGTTTGTAGATATTTTTTCATTTACAAGACATCTTTCTCATATTTCGGTGACTAATTAATTTCGTCCGTTTTTAAATTTTGTTTTTAATTAAAACTAAGTAGAATATCAGGATTAACTAGCGGGCAGGCGGAAAGTAAAAACGATCGTATTAAACGAAAAGTGAATATCATTCGTTTCAGCGAGTAGTTTTCATAAATCCGAAACAAGAACGCTAAGAAACTCATTCTGCACTTGGTCCATTTAAAGTTAAAACTTCTACACGAAACCATCGAATACACTTTCAACGCGGAAAGTACAAGTTCATCCTGTTTATGCACATCCCTGTCACTTTTTATTCTTACGAGAAAACTTTTCGGGAAGTTGTTGCAAAGTTATGAAGTTCAGCGGTTGTTCAGGGTCAAGGCGTCGATATCGAGAATCCAGACGTCGTTCCACCGCTACCTTAACGATATTAAGTGTTACAGAATCTCGAAATTTTGTCGTGAAATCCTCGTTGTGTGATACACGGTGATTAGGAAGAATATTTCAATATCATATCATATGAAAATATTATTTTATTTGGACTGTACGAAATTTCGAAATGTTTTCTACACGCACGATATATCCACGAGAAGTTTTTACGAGCCATTGCATGTAATTAAAAAGTTATTATCGATTATCTCATCTTATACCGCAACATATTTTATTATCAAGCCAGATGATACTTCAGAGTTCATTTCTTTTCTACAAAAGATAACTTAAAAAATATCTAATATGTCGATATACTGTCGTAATGCCACTGTAAACAATCAATTTAGAGAAGTAAAATATTACTCGTCGGTTGTTCTTTTTATGATAAATACGAGTCAATCAGTGTCATGAGGATAGCACGAGTTTAGCAGGAAAATCTTCAGCGGCAGTTTCATATCATCGATCTTCATCCGGTAACGTCAGCGTGCACTATTTTTGGCGAGAATTTCCCGGAGAAAAGTTTGATTCCAATCTGTCATTTGGAACGAAGGAAATAGGTCAACTGAACTGTTTTCAAGAGGCTGTCTCTCGCGTGAAAATTCGCAGTACGTGGTAATCGTTTGAGGCTCTCGTGGAAAAGGGAGGATACGAGGGGTGGTAGAAAAAAAGAAGAAAAAAAAAATACGATGAAATCACGCCTCCATTCGAGAATCGACTTCTTTTCAATTTGAAACTCGACCGTGAACGAGCTCTCTGCGAGAAGATATTTAACATTTTCATGAATTCTCCGATAATTGTCGCTACGAACGAGTGGTTGAAAGTCAAATCGAGTTTCTATTGTATGAAAATATCCAGCTTCATAATGTAATATACATCAAGTTGATTTGAATGAAGTTTTTCCCAGATATTGATTTATATCGATCGAGAAAGAGTAAAAGACTTTGTGCTTTAATCCTATGGGGGTTGTAGTCCACTATCGAGACGATAGCTACAATGCCTATGGAAGAGGTATTATTATTATGTGCATAAGAAACACGTAACCTTTATTATCCCAGGTTCCGTATGTAGAGGTTTGTTGGTCACTGTAGAGGATGATTGGTTTGTTCGAATAACGAGATAACTCGCTACTTACAGATTCGCTAAAGACAGTGTAAATCGCTAATAAGATCGCCGATAACTCGTTGATAACTGATAGATACTGAACTCCTTACGATCGCGTTCGTTTATTTATACTGGTGGTGTTCGTCTTCGTTTGACGGTTGTACGTAGCGGCGACATTGTTTTGCCCGGAGTTTATTTATTATTACATTATGTATATCCTAACGATATTGCTATTCCGAGACGAAACAACAACATGATTTGAATCGTCCTCTAGCTCATGTGCCGCTACATGTATTTTATTTTTGTTGAGGTTATTAGATGTATAAACAGAGAAACGCGTGGATAAATTGTAAGGTAGAAAATATATTTTAATACAGAAGTGTAAGTACAAGTAGGAATATAATTTGAGCTGGTCCAGATCCGCACGCTAGCAGTGTTACCCTACAACTGAAAACCACGAAGCCATCGTCGCCTGTTTACTGTTTATTGTCTGCCTTCGTCCCAGTCTTTTGTCTATACGCTGTCGATGGCCTCAGTGCTTGAGAAAACTAAAAAGACCAGATGTAGAGTTTTCTTAGAAGTGGTGACCACTTCAACAATTTTTACAGTATTAAATTTTTTTAGTCACATGAGACTACCAAATGAGACTACTATATGGTATGTAATACGTCACACATGTGTCTGATCAGTCTACTAATTAACGTTTTTACGTACGTAAAGGCTGTAATAAATACAGTGGTATACTTTAAATACTTTTGTAGCTACTATACGTATATCGTGCAAGTATCGATGCAATATAAATATTGCAGGTTTTATTCCGGTTTCGAAATTCAGTGGTAGCAACATACATTCTAGGCAGGGAAACAATTTTTACGTAACTTCCATGGAAGTTTAAACACTGCAATCAGTCGTATACGATACTTGGGAAGTAAAAAAATTTGAAATACCTTTTACGCCTGTACGTGACGGTTTACGAGCATTTTATGGGATGCTACGCCGCGAATAAACTTCTTATAGCTCGAAATAAAAATGGTCCCGGTATACGTATTTTTTTTATCTTTTTTTTTAAGAGAAATTCCAAAAACCATTCTCCCTATGCTGGGAGCTCGCTAAGCTGGAATTTCTGAATTATTGATCCGTCGTATCCTGTATGAACAGGATCCAGTAAAATATTCCATAAAATGGAAATGTACTCGTCTCTTAATCTTCCATCAAGGGAAAATCATTCGAAGTTTCCAGCGATAGAATTTGTTTAAACCTTACTTCGTAGTCTACACTTTTTTCCTCAGTTTTTCGAGTCTAGTTAATTAGAGTCTGAAAAAGATTCTTTGTTTTCTATTGTGGTAAATATTCTTAAGATCCTACGGCTGTTCTTTTTAGCATAAAAAATTTAACATCGTGATAATTATCTTCTTAACTAAGGCTACACATTTTTTTCGGCTATATGCTAAGGAGCCTATGAAAGTATTAAAAAGATATTGTTTATTCGTAGATAATAATTTGTAGAGGATAACTCCAATATTTTAAGGTAGACAAAAGGCCTCTTAGACGTACAACGATCCAGAAAAAAATAGTTTCCAATAAGAGAAAAGGGATAAAAAAAATCTTGAAACGTTTTATAGTCCCAAACGATAGAAAACATATAAAACATTCAAAGATAAAAGATCTCGAAACAACAGGGCTTGAAGAGAAAACGTTTGAAGGGTTAATGGATGAACAAACTTAAAACAAAAGCTGAAAAGAATAGAAAAATAAATGCTATGAATTCCCAAATTAAAAAAAATAGGCTAGATAATTTCACGATGCATATTGATTTCGATTTTGATTTTAAAGAGGATATTTTCTCATGGAAATTACTAGGAAAGTTACAAAGGGTAAACAAAGAAGATGTATGGCTAATAATTATGGGACTTCTATAAGGATCCTTCTCGATCATTTCGTGTACAGATAGATTTTGCTATTGAGCAAATTTTTTAAATTACAAAACCCAAAATAGTATTCTTATTTATCACGAATTATCCTCTTTATTCAATGAAATTCCCAATCTTCTCTATTTTTTCTTCGCTCTTCGCTAAAAAATTCCACATCTTCTTGATTTTCTTCTCTCATAAACCCACCCGAAAAATTACCAATCTTTTCTATCTTCCTTTTACTCGTCGCTTAAAGAATTCTCAATTTCCATCCATTTTTCGTTCGCTACTCGAATATTCGAAAGATCCCCGATCTTCTTCATTTTCTCTTCGCTCTTCGTTCACGAAATTTCAAATCCTCCTTCTTTCTTCACTCCTCGCCGAGACGATCTTCTTCTAATTCACGCAAGTCGATACTTGCGCTACCAAAATTCAGTTTCAGTGTCAAGGTGGCCGGTGATCAGATTGAGGTGGTTAAGGATTGGGTGGTTCGGGTGAGGAGAGGGCTGGGTGAACGCAGTAGCATTCGAAACTCCTTCGGGTAAGAACGCGAGGAACGCGGGTGGCCACGGGATGTGCAGTATCGCGGTGGTGGTGTGCCGGTTTGCGGTGGAACACACGTAACCAACACCAACGTTGCCGTTGGAGTGGCGTAAAAGTGGTGGTGACGTGGCCGTATCGTAATGGTAGTAACACCGGTAGTAGTAGTAGTAGTAATAGTAGTAGTAGTAGTAGTAATAGTAGTAGTACGATAGTGGGTACAACGGTATGTCTGGCGAGTTCATGAATGAGCGACCACTTCGCTTTCGCGCGAACGCTAATGGGCTTCCTTTCTCGCGCGCCGAACCGCCCCTCGTGTTTTTGTTACGCCGCCGGTCCCGAGCACCTGTTACCAGGATAACGAATCGCCCTTTCGATGATGCTCGGTGACGATGCTGCGTACAACCGACGATTAATTCTTTTTTTTTTTTTTCGAAGGATAGCACTGTTCGCGTGTTTTTCATCGGCTTTGGAGAACTTGGGTGGATAAATAGGTACAATAATAAATATTGAAATATACCGGGAGAATTAGTCGTCTTGGTTCTTAACTAAGTCTATTTTTCACGAATAATAAACCGATGATGCACGTATGTCTCGTTGGTGTAAAGAAATGAAATTTTATTTATTAACTCCGCGCAATAATATTAAATTTGATAAATTTCAAATTAGGTTTTTTTCTCGGTGTAGAAGCTAGTGGAGGGATAGAACAGTTAAGAACTAGGACTATGACTCGCTTACTCGTGACGAGATGTATTTTAATTGTCGATAAGAATTATGCGAGTTGATGAACGATGATCGCTAGATCGTTCAATGACTGAATAGCTAAAACTTATTACTCGTTGATTTTATAAGAAGATAATAAGTACTGCTCTTGGACCACATTGCCTTCTTTGTAATTTATATGTTTCATTAACATTTACGCACTGTTATCCAGATATTTATGAACGGTGGTGTATTTTCGGCGCGTGCTCGTGAATTTTGGCAAGGGTGACACGCGGCGGTCTGTAGAAGATTTATGGATGCTTTGTTCTGCACGATGTAGCTTGGATTTAGGGGTGGTTTCGATTGAGTTCTTGTGCTGTGGATGTCACAGGGGAAGTATAAAATTTGGTACGCTTACAATTACTCATAAACGTCTATTTAGCATATCAAAAGATTGTATTTATTCAACTGAAATGTTATAAAATTTCATTGCAAAGTAGTTCAGTACGTTTTAGAACGACTAAGTGCGGTTTTACTATTATTTTATGTGTCGAGAAAGAAATGCGTGAATGTATAGTATATTACACATATACGCCCTGTCTAAATAGTAATGGCGTTTTTATTAGATCTACTTTGTGAGCAGTGGACGTATACATTTATGCGAAATGTTTAATGAAAGCGTCGAATCTGAGCTAGTGAAACAACAACGCGAGTTTTTCCGTTTGAAGCTCTAAATAATTCAAGACATCAGGAACGCTTTCGCAACGTTTTAATCTCCTCTGAGCCCCCGGTTCTCTTCGCGTGTATGTATTCTTTTTTCCACTTTACATCGTTTACCTGGTTGCACAGTAGCCCAGCAACTCGCTAATTTTGCCTGGCTAGTTCAAACAAGGCGTCCAGTCGATTCATCCCAGGCCAATTTACTTTTCATACATCCTGTTTCCTTTTTTCCCTCTCTTCCTCGTTCTGTTCGCTTTGAACCGAGTTTTTCGATCGTTGAACCCATCGATCGTTGTCTCGTTTTGCCCGACGATAACGAGAAATCAACCCGTTTACCCCGTTATTTATGCACTCGTGTAAACATGCTCTTATTTTTGTATAATTATCCCGTGGATTGAATAATCAAACGCCGAGTGTTCCATGAAACCTACCACTACCTCTCTCTGTACTTCGCCTTCGTTCACAGAAATAATCTTTTCGTATATTCTTATCTTGATGCTTTCCGAGATAACTTTAAGACTCTCACGTACGGCTTTCTATAGAATTTGTACGTGAATATGGCGGAACTCGAGTCCGTAAAATCGATCCACCTAAATTTCTATGACGTGTTCAGTGCTTTCATATTGCTTAGTTAGGTTGTCCCACGAGGAAGTAGCTCGTTTTTTTTGTCCGATCACTGTTTTATGGTAAATTTATACCATTGTTTTATGATCATTTTTATTCCATTAGATGGGAGGTTTATCGTTCTTCGGGCGATTCGAAGATACTGTTAAAAAGCAAAGGCTATATACATACGTTTTTATGTGATTTGACAATGTGAAAAATACAAGGTGCTTGTAAAAATGTCCAAATAATTTAGAGTTATCGTTAAACATAGGTCGAGAAAAGTTTCTGCATGGTTGTTCGGTCAATAGTTAGAACTATTTTTGTGGGAATTATGGGAATCAAAATTATGGGATTATCATAGGAATCTTCAAATAGTATACAACAGTATAGAAGTATCGTTTAACGTATGAAGACGATTGGTTTTTTTCTCATATTCAAACTTTCAATAAATGAACAAAATTTATACGAAGAATAGTACATTGAAGCATTGCTTTCATGTTATTGCTGTCGAAGAATGAAGTGACATTAATTTTAATAATTCCCTCTTAGAGTCTCTACTTTGTGCACACATTGGGCACGCAACCACAATGAAAATAAGGAGGATGAACCTGCATGTTCGGTATCAATCGTTATGATTGCACGTACGTTTACGATGCAAATTTTGCTGCCCATGAAATACATATTCTCATTAATTACACAGGATTCTCGGTTGAACGAAATGGATGTCGGTGTCTGTTACTTCAGATAAGCAAAATTATGAAGTACAAATATGTTCTTTTTTACCGATGAATCGCGCAGTCTGTTTAACATTATTCTACATTGCAAATAAAGGATCGTTTGCGAACAAAGTAATTAATTCCGTTCCTTTTTCAATGATACGACCGTCGCTGATTGAACGCGATATCTGTCCAATTAATTATCAAAGTTCGATTAATCGTCAATTTATATATATATATATATATATATATATATATATATATATATATATGAGATATTGTAACGGCTCTGATTACGTAGTAACATAGTTTTTCAAAATGATCTGCAAGTTGCTTTCCAGATTATTGATTCAGTTTTTAAAGCGGGATAATATCCGTTTCAAAATTCGCACGGAATCCTTTTGAACTTGTTAAACCATCGCCTTCAAAAACTCTTTTCAGAAGAACTTTTATCCATATCTTTTTTTTTATTTCCATTCACGAAATCCGCCACGTAAATTTTCCCCATTTTCCGAAAAACGCTTTTCTGCTTTTCAATATCCTACCCGATATGCTATCGAAACCTTTTCCTCTTCGTCACTACGCAATTTGCATATTTCGCGCCACTATTCTCGCACATATTATCTCATTGTCAATATCTTAGTGAAAACTGTAACAAGCTACTTTATTCGAGTTTACTGCGATATTTGGTCGTCTCATAACAGCTTCTCTTTGAATATTCTGATTATTCATGATACTTTCCTAGGAATTTTATTCGTTAGCTATCTTTGATACGAAGAAAAATGTGAAAGTTAGATAAATATAACATATATAACTGTACGAATAAAAATATAAATAAATATATTAAAGTAATGTTTAGATGGAAGCCCGGAATAAAAGTCTAAAGCACGTTTGACGCATTTTATGAAAAAGCGATATTTATATAAGAAAAATACTAAGAAACACCCTGTTTTATAAGTTTTAGACACTTAACGTGCCTCTTGTGTTTAACATTAAACCGCCTCTCGACGAAATATCTGCAACCTGTGTGTACTAAAACGATAGAGACCGTAAAACTTTTAATTCAACTTCCAGCAAAATGTGCCACTGTCTCTTATATGAGATTTCCACTTCAATTAGTGTATCACTCAGTAAAGTAAAAATATACATTTACCATAGAAAATTTGTACACGCACATCCCGCATGTTAAACAATATATTTTGATATTTCATTAATAATATAATGAAATGTGAGTGTCAAGATTGTATCGAACCTACTCTGAAAATCCATATATCTATTATCAATGGAAGTTGCAAGATGTTTATTGTAAATTTATATTTAATAAAAAATTGGTCTACAGTACAAACAGTTATTTTAAGCAATAAATGCTAAAGATGGTCCTACTGAATATGGGAATTTATTATTAACGCTGTTGTATACAAAACTGGTTAAAGTCGTATTTAGGAGGAATTTCTTTCCGACGTTTCACCAGCACTGCAATTAGCTTCTTCGGGGTCCAACTCAAACAGTGTTGTGTACAATAGCGTTAAGTGTGACAATTCAGGTCGTGAAAACCTCGCGTCTCTTATTACGGATGATTGCTTGTTCAAGTGCCTCTGCGATTTCCGCAAAATGTATACAGTGAACGTTTCTATGTATAACACGGTTAATTCGTCCTGTGTTATATGGAAACAAAAATATCGTGTTATAGGAGAACTGTCGTAATTTGTGATAAATGGGTTGAATAATATCCTTGTACTAAATATTAGGTTGTCCGAAAAGTTTCTTTCGTTTTATAAGGAAATAATAGACGCACAATGTTTTTTGTTTTATATTAGTTTATTGAATTATGCACGAACGTAATAATAGAAATAGAACGAAATGGATCATACCTAATTCAATAAAATAAGATAAAACAGAAATTGTTGTTCATCCATTATCACCTTACGAAACGAAAGAAACTTTTCGGACAACCTAATACTTGTAACTTGCAAATAAGTATACTCGTAGCTTCTAACTATTAGCTTTTGTATTAGGTTGTCCGAAAAGTGTTTTTCTTTCGTAAACGTGTTTTTTTCCAACAATGCACCTTCATACAAACCAAGTGTAACGTGAAACCAAGTCTGTGAAATGTCGCGGTGTTTATCTCAACAGAACAAAATGGATCGTACGTAATTCGACAAAATAATATAAAACAAAAAACATTGTGCGTCTATTATTTCCTCATAAAACGAAGGAAACTTTTCGCACAACCTAATATATGCTTTTAGAATCGTTTAAAATTTTTCCAATGTAATCGCGATAGTTGAATGTCCATTATATGTGCAATGAAATTTCAAAATGTTTCGTATAATAAACGTGATACGTTGATGAAAGATATCGACGAATGTACCAATACTTCTGCGTGCCACTGTATAAACTACTCCATTTACGATTCGTCAGAACGCTATATTTACGCACCGTGTACGCGTTATTTCATGATCCTTAATGGATGAATTAAAAAACATAAGCCTGCCTGACATTTACCATTCTTTTGCAACAACATTTCAAATGAAACGTATAACAACGACGGTGTATTCGTGAAGTAAACACATAATCCATAGAAAGATGAATAAATTGATGAAGTTTACGAAATGCTAGAACGTTTGAAAGCGTTAATGGAACTCGGTCGAAAGGAACCCGTTTTGCAGGAAATAAAAAACGACGGGGACCGACTATTGTTCCGCGCGTAAATTAATTATTACTTCGGTGCTGATAATAGCATTGTTATTTGCGTTCGGCTCGATATCGTATTTAATATTTCAAAACCGGGTTTAATGCATGCATTCGGCGCGACCCGGGCTACATCAGTGGCACGTGTCTTTCGTGACGTAATAACCGATAATGGCGTGCGTTGCACGATAAATTTCATTCTACGGGAAAACCCAGCTGAATATTGACCGACGGCCGACACGCCACTCCGCTCGAAATCATTATGCGAACGTGACACGCGTATTTTCGCCGGTGGACCGTGTTGCTTCTTCCGCCAGGTTCATGAAAATCCTTTTCAAACTTGGTGTGCAACTTTGTATACGTATCAGCTCGCGAAAGTATTTCGACGCCCACAATAGCAGAACTTTTACGTTTGTATTATATGTGTTTCATGAAAGAAATTAATTGAAATGGCGTTGTAACGAGGACACGATTGCTATTGTTATATCGGTGAAGTTTGGAATCAGTTTGAAAATGTGTATAGAAATGGCAAAATACGCGAGCTTTTCCGCTTTTTATAAAGTTATTAATCTCACATTATCCTGATGTATACGTAATTAGTATTCAACATCTCCATAATGGAATTTTATTTTCATAAAGAAGAAAGAGAAGGCATAAATAATCGTAAATACCAAGAAAAATTTAATGGTAAGAGTAATATTTGTAAATGTCATTTTTATAATGTATTTTAATTTATGGAATTGATTAGCATGGTTTTTGAACGATTCGTATAGTGAAAAATTAGTATGCAGTTTAAATAGCCATCCTCGTTCCTTGTCAAGTTAATGTACTGATTCATGGTAATATTTTACATTTACAGAAACATTTAAAAATATATCGTACTTGTTACTGAAACGCTTTCAAATTTCATGAGCACTGTAATGAAACGCGACTGTTATGATTAGGTATATCGATGAAATTAGAAATTAATCTGGAAATGTGTTAGAATTTCATAAAATGTTATTACAGCGTGAATAGCGATTTAAAGCGTATAACAAGTACTGAATACATTCCCATTGAACATTGAGATTTATTAATATAGTGTAGGATAAATATTATACCGTAAATACCGTATAATATAATGAATCAATATTATATTCGTGGATATCATTATATCAATCCGAAATATTAATATAAAGATAATGTACAGATAATGTATAGATTGGCTGTAAAGAGATTTGAATTGGATGAGATATGATTAATCAGTCGTTTTGATGGAAATGAGTCTGATATTTTTGTCTATCTTGTATTTATCCAGTGGAATCGGCCGCGTTTGTATGACATGTTTAATTTTCTGTATTTCACATTAATTCCAAGTGTTGGTATACGAAAGAATGTAAAGGTGAAATGAACACATTTATATAAAAATTAAACGAAATTCAATTAATCATCTACGTAGGTGTTTTTCGTGAACCTTGCATCTGTTTATCTCAGCTACGCTGTTTGTGTGCTGAATTTAATTTACTCTCGGTGTTCCCGCATTAATTCAATGTGTTAATTGAGAAGAACGTAAAGATCGAATATCTGTATGTAACAGTATTAATTAAATCGTAAGTTGATTTTATATTTGTTATTGGTTATCACAGTTGAGGATAGCAAGCAACTAATTAAGCGTAAGCGAGATACAATTAAATTTTAATAGACTTCAATAAATAAAAGGTGTCCCACTAATTATCTTCAATTTCAATATTTTTATTATTTTAGATAACGCATGAAAATGTTTGATACATGTGAAACTTGTAGAGCCGAACAAAAGATACGACACGTTAAAAATGGTTTTCCGTAGCTGGAAATAAATTTCCTTCTTCCATTTGGAATATCCAACTTAATGTCCAATCTGATGCAAATGTTTCTTCCGTTTATTTTAAAAACAACTGTCCCTTTGATCGTTTTATTTTGACCTAACATTCTGTTTTATAAAAGTACGACTCTTCAACATTCAGAAAAGAATGAGAATCATACACCACATGAAATCAGTCATTAAACATGGATATACTAAAAGCCTGCAATTATAAATTACTAGTCGATCGACCTCACGTAAGATGCAAAATTCATTGCAACAATCCTCAGCCTATTTCAGTTAGGCTCTTCCAGTAATTACGAGATAACATTATCTAATAAAAAATGATCTGAAAACTGTATTAACTTATACAATGTGTTTAATTCTAATTCCTGATAACTGTGTATTTATAGGAAGTTCAAAGCTGCAAAAATACGCATAATATATAAAATATCTAGAGTATAGCACTTACTATCGCGTTCAATAGATAAAAAGAATTTCATATTTCTTCGATTAAATCTACTGTCCTACTATTGATTAACCCAATGAAACGAAAAGGAAAAAGGCGAGCAGCAAAGCATCTAAATCATCCAAAAAATACAACATCGCTGAAAATGCTACAAAACTGATGTCCACTTGTGACGAATGTGTAACGATTGACGCGAGTGTTGCACGCGAGAAACCATTCGAAACGTTGAATCCCGGGGTTAATAACACCATTGGTATTATGGTAATAAAGACGAACGAGCCAATTAACCCTCGTAGTCGGTTAATCCCCTTGCCGCTTTATCCTGGCGCACCCTCGTCATTCTTCGCTTTTAACGATCGGTATGAGCATTAATACATTGATAAGTTATGTTGCGAAGGAAACGGCACAATTTCATGTCGGTTATTTATAACTTCAACAGGAATAATTATTTCCTCTGCCGCGTAGTCGCTATATTAAACAACATTGTTATAAATCACAATAGTCGAGTGCCGAGGGGGAGAGAGAAGGGGCGGATGATTGTTAAGACCGGGAGACGCGTTAATCGGTAATTCATACTTTCAGTGTTAATTCAATTGACGCGCCATTATTACAACGATACTTCAGCGGGAGAAATAATGTGAAATTTATTTAATCGGTGAGTCGCTGCACGCGTTGCGTTTGCAACACCATCTGAAATATTCATCGTTCAATAAAGAGCAGCTCTTGTTTACGCGAGACGCTTATTGTCTTTGCCACGTTTTGCTTCTGGATTCGAGCGGGACGCACAGTGATCCATAAACGAAGCTTGGTACGTTTAAAAAATATGGTTCGTAATTTGGAAAGATAGTGAGTGATTTATTAGTTTATACGTTGCTGTTATGTCATTTCTATCCTTAGTAATTGTTAGTTAAAAAGTTATGAAGAATTCATAGGAATCAACAACGTTGTATAGGAGATCTGTGGTTCGCTGTTCTATGGGTTGTACGGTACAATTTTTTGTTCTTGAATTTGACCGCTATGATGGACTTTTTAACAGAGGAGTTTTGAACGAAACTCAGATATTAATATTCTTTTCTTCTGTCGGTGGTAAATTGGTCAGGGAACATAGAGGATTTGTAAAAAAACCAGAAAATGCACAGAGAATATTTGGAGAAAAATATTTGTTCTTTTTAGATACAGCAATGGCGGTGTTTACAACCCGGCGAATTTTAAACGAGAAATTTAATCGATTGAATTTCAACTACTTTTATCATTTCTTTTTATCGATAATTCATAGTTTACAAAATACGAGACAGTGCTTAGAAATTTAGGTTGCCGGAAAAATATACCAAGAGAAGATTTCGTATCTGGTTTCTAATAGCGAGAGGAACCTTTTTACATAGAAAAGTTTTGATCCTGTTTAAAATTCATTTATAACAAGATGATACCAGGACGTGACAGAAATGTACATACAAAAATTGCTTAATTTCGATATGTCGAAAATTTCGAAAAATATTTACTGTGAGTCTCATCGTCACATTTCCTCCGGTCTGCAGATGTTCATTCGGAATCGAGTGTTCGAAATTCATTAATTAAAATTCCCCCGGGTAAATCGCAGTTACCACTGCTACTTCTATTTACAAGTTATTCATTGAAACAGCAATTCATACTATGTATAAATATTCACTGGAGCCGTATGGCGGCATCGAAATAGTTAGGGAGTTGAACGTTTTAATTCGCCCCGGTGAGATTTCTCCAAAGTACACCCTCTTGATTTATTGGAAACCCGCATAATTTCTGTCAATTAAGAGACCTTTAAACTCGAAATTCGTTACTCGGAAATTAATTTCATGATGAGAAGGAAAATCGCCGGAAGTTTTCCCCTACCGACGTTAAATAACCATTTAACATCGGATAACTGAACCGTGATGATCATGAATATTTACTTCTTCACGGTGATTTTAATTTCATATATATCTGGGACAATTTATTCGATGCTGATCGAACGTTATTTTTCCACTTTCGTTAATCATTCGTTCTGCATTAACAAGTATTCCTCGTTATTTTCCATTGCAAATACTTAATTATTCGTGATTAAGAGGCGCGATGAAAAGATATCGATCTTTTTAAAAAATCATACCCAGAATTCGATATATTTACAACGATATTCTATTTTAAGATCTTATTGATTAACAAAGTAATAAATGCATTTATCTTCGTTAAAAACCTAATTTTGGTATTAGGCTACTTAGCACGCTCTATATGCCTTACAAGAGGAACAGAAAAATTGTATTTCCATTACAATTAATTAACGAAAATATCATTTGTTCTACACAGTACAAGAGACATTTGCTCGTGAAAGGGTTAAGAAAAATAATTACAAAAATCATACGAATTTATTATCCTAAAATTTCAATTAAAACCATCCTCTCGTCCTCGTTGTCACTGGCATACGCGCTCTTCGTATTACAAACTTCTTTTTTCTAACGCTTTCAGCTCAATAAATCTTCCATCGTAGTTTCCTTAATGGAACGATATGGTGTCTATATCTCGGACCACCCGCCAGCAACTTTTATTAGCGGCAGAATGGTACAAGACGGATTCTTAATAAAAATCGGAATCGTGGCGCGATTGTTCTCGCGCGATAGGGGAATCGCATGGCTCGTCTGTGACGACAGATGTCGATTGACACTGGCTCGAACCAGGATGCCAGCGACAAGGTACGATGGAACAAAAGTTTTTCGTGCTCTCGTCCAGACAAAAGTCTTCCACTTGCCTTTTCGGATATACTTTCAGCCACTCTCACCCTTCGTTCGCTGATTCCCCTCTTCTTTTCATTCCTTTCGTCCCGTCGAAGGGAAAGTAGGAATTCTCGGAAGTCTCCCTTCCATCGTTTTCTTCTCCGGAAAGTCTTCTTTTCTATCTTCACCCTTTCTTTCCCTATGGGAATTCAGTTGCCGCTGGAACTCGAGTGGCACTCGTATCGAGTCGTTGGCTGGCAGGACGAGATTGATAGGAAAGATCACGATGATATCGATGACGAACACAACGTCACGAGTGGAAGATCGATACCGGAAGTATCTTTTGTGTAGTGGGAACGGTTTTATCGGGGACGTCGAACCTTGTCCCGCGATCGAATATTCGACGGTGCTTCGGCTTTGCGAATTTACGATCAGCCTTCTATTTTGCTTTGCCGTCGAAGATAGAAAATATCGCTATTTTGCTCTTTCTCGTTTTTTTTTGAGATTTTGCTGCAATTTAAGAATTACTTTGGAACGTAGCAAACGTTTCGATCGGTAGACCTTTTTGAATGGCTTCGATCAGGCTTTTGCCAATATTATTGAAGGCCAGAAACTTGTATTAGTCCATTTCTCTCTCTGGAATTGTGGTAAAAATTGAGAATTATTTTTTGGATTAGTGGATGTTGCAATACACGGATTTTCTTTTATCAATTTCATTAGGTTCTTCTTATTCATCATCGAGAGTTAATGGTTTTAAATGGTGATTTAATGGTTTGTCAATTCAACGCTTTATTTGAAATACTTATTTTCAGATTCTGGGATTCTGCTGGAATTTTGACATTGTTTTGGATATGTTCATAGTAATTCATTAAGGTTTTTTCACTTTTCTTTTAATGTTGTCTGTTTAATCTTTCATTTCGTTTGGCTAATAACAAAATGAGTATCATTCATGAAATTTGAGAGACAAAGACGATGAAAGGGATATTAGGTTAGATGAATTATTTGATATGAAAGAGAATCAAAAAGGGAGCAGATTATTCAATTTGGCTCGAAGTTAATGGGAGTATTTTAATGCCAAGGGAAGAACGATGATTCCTTTGTCCTTGTATACGGTCTCCCCGATTTCTCGGAAGTGAGGAAGAAATCTCTACGCAAATCACATTCGAGCATTCCCAATATGCCGGCTTAATAACGTTGAAAACCATCTAACGCTATTAAATCCAGCGTAAAACTAACTGCCAGGGCTTAACGAGGTCGCTTTAACAGAAACCAAAATCCTCTACTCCGATGTTCATCCTTGATTCTACCGTTCTCTGAAAATTTGGTGTTGAGTCACAGAAAAGGAAATACAACTGGTGAAAATTCTGCGTGTAATTGCGAACTTAATCAGAATATTTTAGTAATATCAAAGATCACCAAATAGTATTTCATTCATAAAATCATTGATTTGTTACAAAATATTATTTCTTAAAAATTCGACGTTTAGATTAACGGAAGAAATTTCCATATCACGAAGAGCTTAACAAGGATCGAAACCTTTTGCCTCTAAATTCATCCATAATTTGTATCTGTATCTTCATTCTATTTCTTTGAAATTCGATATTGAATAAATGAAGATACACACATAGAAAAGAATTAAGAAAAACGAAGCGCTCCAACCCCGCGACGTACGAAAAGAAAAGATGGAAAGAAATAAATTGGAAGAAGAGAAGTACGCTCGCAAATCATCTATTTTCACGATAGTCTAACCACGTAGCATAAAGCAATTTAATACAGACGAACATGTCCTCCTAAACAACAATCAAAACCTCTTATTTCCAGACTTAACGATCCCGTTCTATAAAATTCCGCCATCAGATCGATAAATTAAACCCCATAAAACGTACGCAAAGAAAAACGTATTGCAATCCTGCTATTTACAAAAAAAAAAAAAAAAAAAAAAAAAAAAAAAAAAAAAAAAAAAAAAAAAAAAAAAAAAAAAAAAAAAAAAAAAAAAAAAAAAAAAAAAAAAAAAAAAAAAAAAAAAAACAGGAAAAGAAAGGAAAAGAAAAAAACAAACGAATAAAGCGAAAATAAATTGCAATAAGAGAGAAGAGAATTGCATTCAAGTTCCGCCTATGACAACCTAATAACGCCGAAGACCATTAAACCCCATTAAATTCAGCATGAAACTAACGGGCTGGGGAATTAACGCGACCGTTCTAAAAGGGAACGAAAAATAATGATCTTTCTTTCTCTGCGATTCTCTCGGCGCGCTCGCCCGTAGTCGAGTCGTTTTGCGGGCTTATTAGAATTTTTCGTTTGAGATATCCACTTAATTGACTCCGCGTGAACGGATGAGAAGAAAACGCGGGCAAGGGATGGCACGAGGAAGGGTAACAGGATGGATCGAAAGGGAGGGGAGAAGGGACGAGGCAAAGGGGTATGAGGGTAAGTGGCGGAGAGGCTGGTTGGGGATCTCCATTATCGTAATTAATATCATTACAATTAACGCGGCAGAGACGTTGGTACGCTCGTCGAGCGAGCTTGGATTCCTTTTACTGCACTTTTAACGCGACCAAGCTTTTCCGGCTACGTAACGAGCGGAAACTCGGTTTTCGAATATTCTTGGATTTCCGCACACGCGTACCACGGATCTCTTCTTTTTTCTTCTTCGTTCCTTCTTCTCCTTCCCTGCCGTATCCTCGCGATAGTCGGATGGAAACTGCTCTCTGCACGAAGAGTCGTTTATAATTATCCCTTAGCCAAGCGTTGCGTGCCTTTGCCGATCTACGTGTTCTTTGTTGGTCGTTTGTCAGTAGAGAAATTGTACGGAGATATTGTGATACTCGAAGCACACATATAATTAAGTATAGGTTCTGGCAAAGAGGAAATCATTTGATATCCACGAGTATCCATTTACAAAATAAATAACAAGGAAACTACGTGGTAAAACTGTAGCGAACATATATTGGCTTGATCGTTATTTCATAATCTTCGCACGAGGACAATACTCGTAAAGTAATCGCTAGAGGAACTAGTGAAGATGTAAGATAGAATTCTTTTGATCGTTATTTGATAATCATCACGCTAGAACAATACTCATAAAGTGATCATTAAAGAGACTAGTAAAGATGTACGAAACACATACGTTTCTTTCGACGTGATTCGTTATTCGACGATCTGTGCACGAGAACGATACTGGGAAAACAGTATAATTACATCGAATACCGATACGAAACTGTAAGACAGAAAGTGGAAACGGGAACGAGGTTCATGTTGCAGTCAGTCACGCAAAATGCACTGACATTTTTTAATCGTTCAGCGAAGGTTCAATTCGTAGTTGGCACGCGACTTCCATTAACGTAATCAACGTATACTTTGGAGCGACGTTGCACAGAAACGAGGCAGCCTGAATTCCATTCAAGACGCGTTTATCACGCGACGCAGGTTTGTTCGGACGCGCGAAACCCTCGTTTCGAAGAGTCTTGGATTTCCAAGGCTGGCCCGTGAATGCCCGTGTTTCATTCCATCCCGTTTTATTGCTGGTCGCATTGTTACTCGCCGTGTTCAAGCTTCTCCTTTATCCACACTTTCTCTATGCAGTATCATGCAAAAGTCAGCCTACCTACGTTAGCAGGTTTCATAACGGGGACTAATCGTACCTTTTAGGAAATATTCTTATACGGTGTCGCACGGTATGTTTGTATCGGATGGAATTAAGTCACAGAAGAAGAATACGGTAAGTACGTTCTTATTGATTTTATGATTTTAGAAAAAACGTTAGGATTAAACTTTAGGATTGAACTTTATGCATGAAATTCGTTGGACGAGGTTTATTTTTCAAGTTATAAATAATTAAATTTAGGCTGCGGATTGATGCGGTCGATGAATTTTTAGATATTTCCTTTATAGTATCAACTTTTTATCAGTTTTCCCGATTCTAGAATTTTTGTTAGCTTCGTTGAATCATACGTTATATATAGAACGATTTAGAACGAATATATAAAACAGTTAGGAACGAAAAGGTAAATAGATTGTTTGAATCATTGGAAGCAAAATGACTGACGATACGAAATAAGTTTATTGAAAAATTATTTGACAGGATCAGTGAAACAAGGAGAGAATAAAAGAAAGAATTATGTTTTCAATGAAAATTTCCTTATGTTACGTGCTTCGATTTCATACTTCTAGCTCATCGTGTGAAATTTTCTGAAGAAGATCCGAGGAGGTAGTACGATATGATATTTGTCAACCAAAGTAGTGTAAATACGTATTTTGTCAGGCATCGATCTCTCTACACAGCTTATAGAAAAATCTTAAAACTTTAATTGCTTAAGTCTTATTCCGAAGCTTCTCTTAAACCATTAAAAACCTTTCTATCTATTAAAACGAAGATGAGATTGATCAAAGACGAACGTCTCTACAAGTACTTTTACATTCATTCGTAAGACCAGAACGTTTCTACTTGCTGTGTCTCAAAAACTTTTACAAAGTGCTGCGTGTCTGAATCTCTTTCTATTTCTCGCGCAAGCACATATTTTACCACAATTAACGTTTCTCGGAGTGATAGAACCTGGCACATAACTCTCATTCATTAATTCACCTGATAAATTAATCCGTGACGGTTTGACGGCTGATTAATCTTCCTCGGTGTCTCGGCGTGCACCACGATCGATAGATCGTAGACGAGAACCGTCATCGGTATGGCTCGTCGTTGTTAATCGTATAGGAACAATGGATCTTCTGGTCTCTGTCTAACGATAATCTCCTCCTGGGAGAAGAGATAAATTATGTGGGGTATCGGTACGGTCGAGCGCGGTTCATTCGAAAGATCCGCGTCGCGTCGGTACGACGTTAATGTTTCTCTTAATTTGTCACTCCGTAACCGAAGCGTGGTACAGGCGTGTACAGGAGCTCGATTACGTTAGTTTATGGAATTTGACGCGCGTCTGAGAATTTCGTTCTCTTAGCTCGGCGCCACACTGGCGAAATACTGGAACGTCATTTATCATCGCAACGCGATTCAAAGAGTTGACCCGGTTTTCACTTGGCTTATAACGCGCGTAATTTTAATTCGAACGCGTCCGCGACAACCGTATTGTGTTACTATAAACCCGTCAACTGATTCAAGCCGAGTGAATTCTGGAAAATTGTGTCACTGGTATTTATATCTATCGCGATGATACACGGAATGATCAATGACGTGAGCTTCGTGCGTTTCCGAATCATATTTTGCGTTGAATGTTGTATCGAACCGCTTTTGATGAAATTACATCGAACGATGTCGTCCGAAGTAAATTGCCAAATCGTAATTGACATAATATAGACGCGTTAGGAAGCCACAGTCGCGTAGAACATCGCGAAAAAGAGAAAACGATAAAAATCGTGCAGCCATAGTACGAGACATTTTGGAATCCAGTAAGTTGCTATGGAATATAAGAATATGAAAATACCTACTGATAAAATAAATTCGGGGTATAGAACGATGAGGTTTTGATACAGATGGCCATGGTAACATATGGTCTCGATGTAGGATTCTGCTAAGTTCCTAGACTTCCATATAAAAATCACGAGAACATAGAATTTCATGCAGATCCATGGGATTATACGAACGTAGATAGTAGGCACTTCAGAATCGTGGAATTTAATATAATCAGCAGAATGTGATCTAGGACTTTAGTATTTTCAAGTCGATGGTCCTGTAAAATTATTCTCATCGATTGCGGTTGTGTTCTACTGTTCGGGTTATTTCACTTAACTCGTCTGGCTATACATAATCTTATTTCACTTAACTCGTCTGGATATATACAACCTTATTTCACTCGCCAGACTATTGTATAACGTGTTTCTATGTTAATCCAACGTGACCGTGACAATGGGAGTTCTATTCTTCGGTTATTTGATGTTTTCACCTGTCTGACTATATACAATTTTACTTCACTTATGAAGCCACACGATGTCTATATTAGCCCAACTTTTTGATTGATTTAATATCCTGATGTTTACATCATATTTTTGTGACTTGCCCGACTATATACAATCCTATTTCACTTGTCAATTCATGTAATATCTGTTTGTTAATTAAATTTATTATCTTGGTGACACTCTCCTATTTCCTTGACCGTTCGATATTTTTTCAATTAACTTGTGTGACTATATACAACTTTGTTCTACTCGCGATACAACACAATACATCTATATTAACCAAATTTGATCTTGGCTCGGTTGTACAATAATCTTGTTAATATGTCACTTCTTTCTACTAGATTCAGCTTTTGCTCTATTCAACAAATGGTAACACGTGATATTTTCATTTCAAATATCGTGTTCATTCTCTCTAAAAGTCAGTTTTTCCCTACCTCGTTAAAGATTCATAATTTCAGCCAAACTATTTTAAATGCTAGTTGCTTCGAGGCATTGTGACCTGAATGAAAGAATCAAACCAGCGTATAAAACATTTAAACTAACCCACCGCTGACGATTTTCGTTAATAATAGTTTCGCGTTATTGTCCGCTCGAGCTAACGGAACGTTTTCACGTTTTCGCTGATAGGGCGCTCCGACCTCTGCTGAGCTCGTGTTATTATTTCTCCAGTTAAAAAAAGAAAAATTCTGATTTATTTGTCGATTTGGCAATTTTAGTAACCGTCTATTTTCCTCTCTATGTCTTCTCTCTCTCTCTCTATATATATATAGAAGGTACAGATATATATATATATATATATATATGAAAATATCAACTTTTCCGATGCGTTGGTCAGCGGTCGAGTTTAATTTTTCAATTTTCTCTTCCCTCTCCCCTCGATCCTATTTTTCACCGACGGGGCATTATTCAAGATCGGATGAAAAATGCATCGTTCAAGGTATAAATAAACATCAGACGAGGCAGTTTCGCGTAATAATCGATTTAAAATAAAAAAAATATGCACCGATCGACGCCTTTTGTAATAATTCTCACGAGTTTTATTCAGCGGTTCTTTTTTTCGCTTGTTACATCGGTCGGGTGCTCATCGAAACGAACCGGGATCAATTGAAATATTAGCGCCACTCTATAATCCTATATCCGATGAAGATATCAAAGATTCACGGCCGATGCATCCCAATGTTTCATGGAATATTCGCCGGCGCGTCCTCCTCATGGTGCAGTTTCAGGGAATAATATTAAAATATCGTAGGCACGCGCCGCTTTATCACGAGTTTCCCTCGTAAATTTGTAACGTCGATTGAACGGAATTGATACTCGGCCTCGGAGGTGCAACCGTGGAGCTTTAAAAGTCTCTTGGAGTCGTCGCGATACTTCAATTCCAGCTATGTTACGTTTAAATTCCCCATCGAGCTCGAATTCCCACTGTTTCGTTCCGTAATATATTTTCTATACTGTCTTCTCTTCGTTTTTTCTACTTTATCGGTACGAATACGAGGCAAGTCCGGTGGTACGCCGACTATCAGCCACAATTTGAATTTGAATTTTCGATATCAAACGGAAACTTTCTCGTACAATGTCGCTGTTCCTTTAGGATGTTACTTGGAATATCTAATTCCTTGAAATCCGTATTTTACGCAATGAGATCTATCAGATTGTCTTTGTTAAATAGAAGTATAGAGCGTAAATTAAATTTAAGTAACCTCTGATCTCTAAGATGTTATGAGCACCTATGATTCAACGATACCAATCGATGAAAGATGATGGATCGTATTATGGCAGATGAATAAATCGTTGCTATTTATAAAATGTACGAGTCATGTACTTCTCGAAGAAATGTTCAATAGGTTGACTTTTGCACGTGTTAAAATCTACGTTGAAACGGTGGGAAAATATTTTATGGGACATCTTGGAAACTATTAAAAAAAAAAAGAGATTTAAATATCGATCGCTTATTGGACAAATATTCTATGGCCGCTTTTAGCGTTTTCGAGAGAAACAGTTTAAAACATTTCATGATATTTTATAATTAAATAAATACTTTACTATTGTGTTCATCTTTATCAACGCTATTTTGCTTGCAAACTGTGCGCTGATCCCTTTTAGGTAACACAAAATGATGAAGATGGTTCATACGCTAAATACGCTAAACAAAAATATTATTTTTGACCAATTTATAAACTGGGTATAAATACGATTTTTATACAGCGTAAGAAAATAGTCAACAACTTCTGCGTATAAAATCACAGATTTCACAGAATATGGACATAGTACATTTATGCAGTAAGCAGAGGAAAAAGATTTGAATTTAAAGCAAACTCGCAATTACACGTGACAACGCCGTATTTAATTTCTACAATTGCGATATAAAATTGAACTCTGACGCGAGTACAGCTTACCTTCGTTGTGTTTTAAAATCCACTCGACGAGCGTGAATCAATATCATAAGACAAAGGGTTAACATAATCTCTGAGTAGTTCTTTTGTTTTATACGGCACAATAGCACTCAGCTGTTGCATTTTATTTGTTTTCACTGCCAAGGCTCGTCGTGGCGTTTGTTACGCGAGTCCCGAGGTTTATTAATGGAATTAACGAGGCGGCAGCTAGAGACGGCGTAACAAAATGTACGTATATATAAAAAAAAGGCGCGTAAAAAAATTTACGAGCCGTTAAAACGTGGTATTCGCTGCCGTGGCACCGGGTAATCTAGAGTGTAAAAATTTACGACCGGTCACGCCCACCGAATTTCTCTCCGGCTGTTTGTTCGAAGGGATGGCTCCGCTCGTGTAAGCGAAAAGCAGTGAATGTTCCTTTCGAATCGCGCCACTTTCGATCCGCATCCGGCCAAATTCATGGTGTCTGATACATTGTGTACACTCTGCACTTTGCCGAGTTCTTTCGAGTTTTAAAAGCACTACGAAACGATTGTTAAATGCTTGCAAACGTAAAGGGATGTGAATAGGTTCGTTCTGCTCTTCCCTCTTTACACAGCATATCGATTTCACGAAGATTACACCGATGGCGGAGATATGGAAAAATATAAGGCTTTCCGTGTTCGTTTTATTCGTGATCGCGTAATACCTTCTGATAAGTAGACCACAACACGGCTTGAAAATATAAAGAAATACGAGAGAATGTCAGATGCTTGAAGGAATTGTTCAAGCTAATTCGGAAACTGTTTCGGAAATTCTTCCAAACATTTTGATGTATCTCAGTGTAGAGAAATTTCTTTAAAATGCACCTTTGAAATAGTAGCTTGTTGATTAACATGGAAGAATATTTTGAGAAAAAGTTTGAAATCGAAAAAAAGTCGAATATAAAATGTTGGAGGAACATCGAGATTTCTATTAGAAATTCACAGACGGAATTTGCTGATGGAAATCTGAAATATTAAAAGCGCTCTAACGTCGACTTCGTTTCCCTTAAAGAATTCTCGACATATCTTCACGGATCAATCCAACTTACAGAGAATCATATTCCGTAATTTCAAAGGTATACGTATCTGCTTTATTTTTCCGTCAGTTTGCGTAACGTATCATGAAAACATACGATATGTTTCGAAAATTATCGAATACAATAATTAAGATTTCTTTTGATTCGTTTCATCTTAGCGTGGAATACGTATTTTACAAAATTCTCCATCGTAGAAGATACTTGTCACGCGTTTAATTTCGTTTTTGCCTTTTAATAACCAAAATATCGAAGATTTTAAGATTTTCTTCTCAAAATTCCAATCGCACATCCAGATCGTTTTTATCTTTCAACCGATTCACGAGTCATCGGCTCACCGAATCCGCGTTTAACAATTCGTTAAACTCACAAACCATGAAATCTACATTGAATAAATCATAAAGCGCCATTAATAAATCATGCGAACCACGTTTAATAAATCCTTAAAACCGTGAAATCACCGAATCCACATTCAATGAATCATTAAAATAACAAATCATAGAATCCCACACTTAATAAATTATTAAAATCGTCGAACCCAAGTTTACTAAATGTTTACGTCTGACAATTCTTTCCTTAGCATTTAATCCTTTTGTTGAGATTCACCGATGGAGGAACGAATGGATGAATTTGTAATAGAAAAATATATTGAAATAAGTATAAGCACAGGTATAGCGTATGCTGATCCAAATCCTCACTCTTACAATGTTACAATACAATAGGAAAAATGATATGGAGCACGTTCATATACTTATAGCAAACGACATTATCAAAAAATTAACCTTGGCGTGTAGATCTAGCTGAAGGCTACAAGAAATAGCAATAGAAATCTACTTATAGTCCTTTTGTTTCTAGACTTTGTAACCCAAAACAAAATTTATATTCAAAAGCACAGTAATATGGACCTCTGCTTATTTTGAATTCCTTATTTTTAAATTCTATTCAAAAGAAAAGATGTGGAGTTTTTCTTGAAGTAATTACTTCAACACCTTTAAATCTAGTTTAGAAACTAGTTAAGAATTATCCTCTTCCCCATCGAATTGGTGGCACGAATTACACCCTACAACCAGGATACTATAGCTCGCATTAAGCATCTTTCTTTTTTTTTATTTAGAAGAATTTTACGATCAATTCTCATTGAGAATTATAAGTAAATTATTCTGGCGTGTTACTATGTCGTGTTTAATAAGTGTTTATCGTATGTTTGATTCTAGTTGAATCTAATGCTTAAATCGAAAGGGTGATGTCTTTTTAGCCTGCGGATCTGATCCGTCGTGTCAAGTAATTAAGTAACTAGTGGGTTTTGGTGGTTGTTAACTCTTACATTATATCTGTTACTGAATTTGGATATTTTTTCTTTAACTGTGGGTATCTTAAGGTCGCGATGTATTGTTTCGTTGGTAAAATACCAAGGTGCATCTATTAAAGATCTTAGAGTTTTCGATTGGAATCGTTGAAGAATTTCTATGTCGGAATTACTCGCTGTTCCCCATAGTTGGATCCCATAGGTACAAACAGGTTTTAATATGGCCTTATATAGCATTGTTTTACCCTGCACGCTTAAGTTGGAACGTCTGCCAATGAGTCAGTAGAATTTTTTAAATTTTGATCTAAGTTGTTTGGATTTATCTACGATGTGTCGTTTCCATGTCATTCTTCTGCCCAGAATTATGCCCAGACTGACTCTTTGTTTGAAATTGGAGCATTAAGCATCGTGTGATAAATATGTTTCATCTATACCGCCACGAAGTTTAGTTCGGTTTCGAAAATAGCGACTGGGGAAGTAGTGGCGTTGCAACGACGACGAAGTTTAAGAGCGACGTTACAGTGGCGCGAAATAAACCCGGAATGCCAGCCTTTTGATACCGCTGTTACAGGATCGCGTTAATTGCGCTCGTACTTAAAGCGTTGCCTACGGAAATTAACGCGAGCTTTCCGTGTTGCGTTTTTTTCCGCGCTCGTGCTTACGCGCGCTACCTACCGTTCGTTTGGCTCTCTGTTTCTTTCTTTCTTTCCTAGTCGTTTTTCTTCCCTCGAGTCGCGATTATAACGATTTTACACCATAGCTATAGTGTGCATTGGCACAGTTGTGAATCGAAGATACGAAATCATTTCAAACGAATGATTCTTTTTTAAAAAATAAAGAAGGTAAAAGCAACAGAGGATTCGAAAGTGGCTAGTTTCTAGGCGAAATTTTCAGCAGTGGATTATTTTTTATGCGGAATTGTTATTATTCCAAAGCTGGAAGAAGGTAATTATTAGGGAAAAAATGAAGAAATTATTTGTTTTATATTATTATGTTTATATGGTAATAATATATGTCTTTTATGTTATATTTTGCTGGTATTTTGTGAAGGAAATATGGCATTATTTGAACTTTTGGAGAGTCAGTTTTTTAGAAGCAATGGAAAAATTATAAGGTTTAAGAATAAATGATTCTTGCAGGCTAAAGGAATTACAAATGACGCCAATATTAGCGATGAGTTATCCTCCACGAGATGAAAATGTTACAGATGGAGCAAACAACACTTTAACGATTACATTTCTATTTCTTCGAGTTATATTGATACGAGAAATACATAGTACGATTGCTTTCCTCCGTTGCGAAACAAACACCATAAATCAAAGGAAGTACTGAAATCAATATGGCACGGCGTCTAAATCAAACATTCATAGTACGTTTTCTCAACCGCAATCGATGTAACAGAGACGCGTTAAACGAATTTCAATCGCATGTACCGTTCGCAATGGATTTACATCAACAATTGCCAGTTTTAAAAATCTATTACGCTCGATCCAGACATCGTTGCTCGTACAATTTCATTCAAATTCATACAGAAGCTTGTTATTTCATTTAGCCAGTACAACACGCCAACTGTTCCTATGAACAACACGTTAATCTTAGTTTCTATGAATCGTATTCTTTTTCCTTAAACAAACGTTCATTCGTATGCTTCGCTTGCCTATCGTCTTTATTCACGTTATTCTGAAATAACTTTCCTATTCTAGTTGGAAATAAAATTATTTCGTTGGATTTCAAGCTTCCTGAAATTAGTACCACGATAAAAATCAGTAACGCGCTTACTTGCCTTTGGACAAAACGTAATAAATACAAACAAGAAAATTACTAACTATACCATCGAGTATCGTCTTTAAAACGCTGATGCTGTAGTCCAATCGAACTGTAAATAAGAAATTGATGGCGTAACGTTGATATCATATCGATTTGCCACGGATTAGTTCTTTTAGCAAATACAGTTGGACGAAATAAATGTTCCAATACACTGTGATCGAAGAGATCGTGCAGTTATTGTTTAATGGAGACAAGATATATTCGTTTTTTTAAGTTTAAAATTTCTTTGGATCTTGAAAACATTTCTCGTACGTATTTCCAATTGTTGGAAGTCTCTACAATTCGTATTATTCTCCGATTTTCGTTGCTCCATCTATTCCTATCGTTTCTGGCGAAGACAAGTGTGGAGAAATGATTTTACATAGACACAGTAAAATAAGCCATAGGTATACCGTTGGAAAGAAACACCGTTTGGAAAAACGAGAAAATGGAAAAAAGGGAGCATAGCACGGAGATGAAGTCAGCTTTGACATGGCGCGTAGGTATCGTCTAGAAAAGCCGGTCGCATTTCCTACGTGGAATCTAATTCTTGTCATCCATTTCCCACTCCATTCTCGTGCTGCTCTCATGAATATGACGACCAGTGACAGCGTGCAAATATTTCAGCTGGAAATCTATTTTCTACGATCTGTGAGAGAGAACAGGGGCCGCGAGCTTTGACGAATGATTCGATTAAACGTGGATTACTCGACGGCTGATCCTGCTTTTTTACTTCCCAACTTTTGTTCTTTCGTGCTCGTTTCTTCGAAAATGAGTATTCTTACGCCGTTTGCTTCGGAACCAACTTGTTTTTATTTCTTTCTTTACGGCCCGATGCTCCTAAGCGCCGAGATCTTTTCCCCTTTGGAGCGTTTGTCGAGTTCCTTTGGAGAATTTGTTACGATGATAGGGATGTTAGGCTAATGTAAGCTTCTGTACGAAACGGCAGCTAACTTTAGAGATTAATATCCTCACATTCTATTCGTTTAATCCGATCAATGTTCAAATTCGAAGAAATCTCCCATATATTGTACATACATGTACATGCACAAGGTCATAAAACAAGGCAAACCGAAGAAGCCACCGTAAAACGAATACCCGCAACAAAATTTCTAATTAAATCTCTTACGTTATTTATATCCTAATTTCAACTGTGATTCTTTGTTACTAAGCTGCATATATACCCGTGCAAATTTCCAGGTTCATGAAAACTGACGTACAAAACTTGTATGAAAGTATCTCGTTATTGTTCAGTCCTGCATATTCGCACTCATCATAAACGCATGAACATCCATCGTCCATTCACTAGCATCCTCGCACAGAATTTGCAAAAATTCCAGTGTATTGGGTTGGCAACTAAACGATTGCGGAGTTTGTCATTAGGTGGTATGAACAAAATCCGCCAACCCAATAGTTCAAACCATATAACGTTGGCGCTTTATCATCTTACTTTTTCTCTTAAACGCGTCCTCCTAAGCTCTCGAATCATCCATTTCCGATTCGAGAAGCCATTGATCCCCCGAATAGAATCGAGGGGCACAACAGTTCGTTAACGTCGCGAGGGGCTTCGTCCGCGTTCTTTCGACGATGGTTGCGCATCGTGGAAAAGAATTGCATGGAAGTTTTACGACGGCCTTGGCGTAGAATCGAGATTATGCTACACCGGTAATCCACTTTGTCGCGGTTACAATCGACTTGATACTTCCAGGCCATTTAACCGGGTAATCGTCGATACGGTGCACGCTCTTACAAAAGGCATCGTGGGATCTTAAATTGCCTCTGAAATTCACCTCATCGGGGTGAAATTTAATTCTCGCGGATTTACATGCTGAGAACGACGGAGAGAAGAAAGGGACGAGGCCATTTTCATCCCGTGGAAATAAACGGCAGAGGAGAATGTCTCTTGTCATGAAACTTTCTCTTAGACGACGATACCACGCGAGAGCAATGATCGATGCGCTTATGCTAATTCCAGCGCCATTGTTCGTATTAAAATTTTTCACCTGGGCGCAGTCGGGTACCTTCCGACTATTTTATAAGAATGTATCTCGTGGCTGGTACGCATACTGGAAAAGCGATACGTCTTCGGAGGCTTGGAAAGTTATGCGAGTTGAAGTTGGAAAGGCGTAAATTAGATGCTAGGTAAGTAAAATACGCTGGAATAGCTCAGAATTATGGGATAGGGAAATTTTTATTGAAATTAGAGACACTTTTCTTGGACATACTTGATGTATAGAGCAAAACGGATTGGACTTAAAAGAGTTCTCTTCTGAATAGAGAACATTAAACGAATATTAGTTTGCGTATATAGGGATGTGTAAAATTGATAAATAAAGACTAGACTAGAATTAACAAATGAATAAAACACCGACAAATAATACAATTTTTATGTATTTAATCGTTGATATCGATAAATTGCAAAATACTTGTGTCAATGTAGTTTCTTTTATTTTTAATTCGATCTATACCTTAACAATTTATCGTCAAGGAGATTTAGACGTGAATACTTCAATTTATTCTGAGATTATTTCTCAGTAATGTTTTATTTATTAAATACTTTGCTTTTTTAAATATGTATATATATTATAACATTAAGTAGGTATATGTGCGTGTGTCCAAGGTAATCCGAAAAACTGTTCGATCGATTTGGTTATTTCTTTCACCGTTGGAAAGTACATTTCCTCCAGATGATCTTAGTCTACATTTTATTATTATTGCTTACTTCTCAAGGGACCGAGTAATGAGCACAAATTCGATCCAAGTCGTACTAACGCAGTTTAATTTCCATTGCAAGGTTGCGCCTTGATCGGCCTTTAGTCGTCACCTCCTCCAGATATTTCTCCAAAACTGTTTACTATATTGCCTTGTGTTACAAACGATTGAATGTTACAAACGGAGTCACAGACAACAGCTGCTACTATAAAATTTAAAGGGTGGGAAGCTTCCGTCTTTTAATTCTATTAACGGAAATATTATAATTATTATATTATTATATAAATATTATAATATTATAAATTATTATAATAGCGAAAATATTAACTTGTATAAAAATCGGCAGTCGAATTATGAAAAACGGAATACTTGAAGATTGGAAAAACTCATTGCTCGTTGCTGAGAAGAATAACAAGCTTCTCATAAAATTTAATAGAACGATGTATCTTTCTCGAACCTTGCTACGAACTTTTCTTTTTTATTGACAAAATATTCGGCCGTTCGCGACAATAACAACGCAGCCTTGTCCTCAGTTAAACATCCTCTTTCTCCATACACAAACCTATCCCACGTCGTTGTTATTTCGCGGTAATTCTTCGCTGAGAGTGGTCGTCTTGTCCGGCTGGCCGTATTAAAACGTGTTTTCACGACACTCGCTGGCAGAGGGCCGGTCTCGCGACAAGGGCCGACCCGTCCGTTCATTTTGCAGCTACATACGTCATGGAAATGTCATTTGCAGCGTTCGCGTACGCGCGTCGCGTGTGTATTATGTAATTCAGTGGCCCTGCAACCGGGTCACATGAGTTACAGGCACGTAGCACGAGTATCTGGTCGGCCTGGTCAAACAGGCCGCGCTAATTACAACGCAAACCGTCGCATAATCAAACAGGTTACGTGTACGTCAACCTGGCTTCACCCCTCTTGTTCGTGTATTAATAAACACTCAAGATCGCTGCCGGACCTAACGAACGCAGATCCTTCGCTATCGACCACCAATTTTACTCTGGCTGAAACGTTTCTTGTTGCGTTATGTCGAGCATTAGTCGACGAGGGTAAATTCCCGATGTTTGTAGTCGTAATTGACGTAGCTAGCTGCTAAGGTGTTAACAATTCGTCGGGGCTTGTTTGTATTTATTAGAACCGCTATTAGAGAATTAGAGGATTAGAGAGATACGTACAGAATCCAGGATATAATTTCAGCGTTCAGAGTTTCTCGTTTCGTATTGTTATTAAATTCGGTATGTGACGAGGAGCGGGTGGGGAAGATCGATTCGGTGAATCGAGAATATCGTATTAATTAGGAACATTGTTGGAGCATTTGGATGTGTAGGATTGGGATTTTTACAGAGTCGTGTATGGAATTTGGATTTTTGCATCTTTTCACTTTCTTTGTTTATCCCGAAGATTGGTTCGAGCAATCGGCAATTTCGTATTTATCAGAATCATTGTTGCAGGATCAGGGTGTGTTGTGAAGTTCTCGAAATTGGTAATGTCGTTCAATCAAGACAGTAATGTTGTGTTTATTAAAAACATTAGATTCGTGCAGAATGAATAGATTTAGTTTTCGGGTTGTTTCGTGTCTCTTTTCTCATTGGTATTCAATTTTCTGAAGATTCGTTCTTTAAAAAATATTATATTTATGAGGATCGGTAATTCTACTTTGTAAATCATCAAAGACTGCGACACGACTGTTCTCAGTCTTTGAAGAAATCACGATGATGACAGATATGTTTTTGAGAGTTTTATTATGTTTTTTTCAATCGAGTTAGCTTGAAAGCGGTTGTAGATCGTCGAGGAAGAGATCGGTTTATGAATGTTATGAATGTTTTACGATCGCTCGAGATTAATTAAGTGGTAATTGAGTTATTAGACAGCTGGAAAAGGATACTCCGCGCGAACAAACGCTTTAAGGGAAAATTATTAAGGAAATAGATGTGTACAGTAACTACTTTATATCGCTACTGATTAAATTGAGATTGGAGAGAAACCATCGACCAAGATGAGTTGGAAATTATGCGAGAAAGAAAAATTTATCTCAAGGTTTATCAAGATATTTCACGCTTCTCTGGGTATTTTATAGAAATTTCAGCTGATATTCTTCATTATCTTTTAATATAATTCTATAAGAGGCTATTAATTACTCGTGATACATTAAAAATCTCGAATCACTAAAGTTACCTCTTGATGTACAAGTTTATAACATTCCGCGTTAATATAGACATTGCTTAGAATTTTCAATATAAAAATCTCAATTTCTCAAGAAACCGTTCAGAAAGACTTGTATCGTTAAATTTCGAGAAGATTCTAATATTTCACGCGATAGCTGAATATCTCAGTTAACCGTTTCCAATTCGAGTTACAATCGAATCAGAGACACGCGAAATTTTCAATATTTCCCACATTTAATAAAATATACATATTTTATAAAGAAGTTTATATTGAATCGTAACTTCAGTAGTCCATACGAAATTAAATCACGCAGCCGAATTAATTGTCAATAGAATTTTTGAAAATATTTTTTCCAATTTTTGCAGAATACCCTTTCGAACCGAATAAAAAAATCTATGCGACTAGCATCGATTCAATATCATACTAGTCCGTCGCGTACGTCAAGAGTCGAATAGTCGCGGCATCGTATTTTAATTTTAACGACGACAATTTTACATTGACGAGTTAATTATTCCGATGAAGTCACAGGAGAGTGGAGCTCTTCAATTAGCTCGATCAGGACTTGTGTTCATTAGGACGAAGCCTGTTCAAAATCGTTGGTACCCGCAGCGTACGGCCTCATTACACGCCGCGGCTGATTAAAATCCCGCGTGTCCCGTCTGAAGAGTGCGTGACGTTCGCTACTTCGATGCCTGTCGCGTCGCATTCATGCGAACCCGACATTCAACCGGATGGACGCGACACGCGGCGATCGCCCGGCGAATTTTCAATGGACTAATCGAGCGGCGGCTTTTGATTCGCGGGATGATGTAATACGAGGAACATGCAACGCGCGTAAATTGTATGCGTGATTGAAATGGAAATGTCCTGTGCTGCTGATATTTCATATCGATCGTTGGAATTCCTTTTTTCAATTTTTTATTTTCTATTACCTGGATGAATTTTATATAAAGCGTATTTAGGAATTTTACGGCGTAGAAAATTTTAGGAAATGTTTTGGTTAGACAAATTATTTGCTTATTTATCATTAATTGTTTATTTATTATTCGTTTGGTATTTTTTCTATTTCTTCTTTTTTTTTTACGAATTTGATCCGTAGACGTTCATAGAATTTGTTGCTGTGCAATGTCACAGAGCTAAGTCCGTCACAAAGTTCCCTTCGTCGAAATGCATTTTCGTACTTCTATGGACCGGCAATTCAGCCGATTTGAATGCCATTCAAAATGTTCAAAGTTTACTTAACGCTAGAACTAGGCACGTCATACGTGATTAATTAGAATGAAAGTAATATGACGAATATGTGGAACTATATCTAGCTATATTTGTATTATACTATATGTATATGTATCTATTACATATAAGGCATATAAGTTAATTAAATATACAGACTACGGATTTTTATACGTTTATCTTAATAATTTTATTATATAATAGTTTGGGAAATTTAAAGGTAAGAAGGAACGCAGATAATGTGCAAAAGAATACGAAATACCCAAAATAGAACACTTGTTACAATATTTAAAACGCGAGTTAAATATCTGCTTAGTCTCATTACAACCCCATTTTGTTTTCAGTTGTATCTATAAAGATATGAATTTGCAAAAATATTATTGCAGCTTAGTTACCATGAATGTACTATATTATTTCTTCCTAGAAAACGTTCACGGAAAGGAAAGATTACAGGCGGTATCGGCGAATTTCCATTATCGAATTTGCGGTACAAGCATTTCTCGAGTATCTACTTGCTCGTTCTTCTATCCAAGACGCGCGAAACTAAAGTAAACAGGAAGTTGCGAAATCCGATTGGCCGGGGATACAATGATCGCGAAAGAACGATTCGATTCGTAAATGCAACGAAACGTCAGATTTAATAGAAATCGAGATCGGTCTTCGTGAAAAATAGACACGATTTTCAACGAGGTGAATCGGCTACTTCTTAAAAGTATTCTATTATCTATCGTTGCTCTCCCTTCCGACTTGTATCGAGGAAAAATCGCGTAACGCGATTAAAGGCGGGACTAATTTAATTATCGAACGAGGTTCGATCGAGTAGGGGTGTGGTAATCGTCTGATAGCATCGAGGGGCTCGGGTGAGATGATGCTCGTTTTAAGTATATTTATCGGGTTACTTTCGATGATGGAGTTTCAAGTTTAGAAGTTTTTCATGGAATTATCTAATTACGATGAAAATTGAAAAATTGTCGGAATCGTAATTTCAGAGGGAGGCAGAGTATTTTAATTGAACATTTTTATCTAGAACATACGTGTGATAAATAGGCCATGAGATTCATTGCAACAGTTCGGTATCAAGCTAATATTGTATTCGTATGAGAAAATAGTACAACGACGTAATGACAAAAGCAACAGAATTTTAAAGATTTAGACGAAACTTGAGAATCGAATGTATAAGATTCTATGTATAATATTCTATAATGTATAAGATGTGTATAAGATTCTCTATATGTATAAAATTCTCCCAAAATTGATCTTATTTTCTGAAAGATTTTATTCTTCGAAAAGCGTTCTTAGAAGGAATCTAGGAAGGCTGAACAAATTTTACATAAAATTTTCTATACAAAATCCTATCAGATCACACTTGCTCTCAAAAATCTTATTTCTTAAAAAACATACATATACCTTCTCTTATTCCTACACTTACCTCCCCCCTTCTCTGCTATCACCTTTGTTCATTACACAAAATATTAAGAGGTATGGGAATATTTGAGGACATTTGACGTAATCGGTCTCACGGAAACATGGATAGAGGAAAGCAAATGGGAAAGAGTAAAACATAGACTACCCAAGGAATATGACTGGAAATGCAGGGCAGCGAGGAGAGAATGGAAAAAAGGAAGGGTAAAAGAGGGTGTAATAACATTACACAAAATATTCATCCCCTTCGAAGGTCTATTTTTGAAATGTCCAAAAAAAATCAACATGTCCAAATCATGTTCAATTTGTCAGCCTCAATAACGACCGTTAACCTAATTATCCGTACGAAGACCACTTCCATCCCGTGCAAAAAAAAAACGTTATCCCATCCGTTTCCATGGACTCCGGTGACTTTGGAGAAAGTCAGCCGGGAAAAAAACCAAGGAAGGAAGACGGATGAACGAAGATCGCGGCGCGATTATCCGGAAGGGATAAGGGTGACCACGGCGGGTAACTGATCCCTAAACGTTCGGAGAAGAAACGAGCGGAACGTTTCGAGGCCATAGCCATGGATCTCTGTAACGTATCGCGGCGGCATCGAGCGATTTAAAGAGAGAAACGAGCGTGCCAGTTTAAAAATGTTTCCACGGTGAAGCAGTACGTTTCGTACGGTCGTTCTGCCACTAAAACGCGACCCTATGTACACCTAGTGTTCTATCCGAACGGATGTACACCATGGTGAGGATGCCTCAAGCACGTCGAGCTTCCGCGAGAATTTTTACGACCACCACGAAACCCTTACGACGTTGCTTGATTCTGCCGAATAATTGCTTCGCGGCTTTCTGAATTTTGCAGTAACTCTTTCGCAAGAATAATTGGCCAGTGTTACCGAGAGACAGAGTTATCGGGGTTGTTCTTCAGGCTTCGCGTTTCTTTCCTTTGCTTGGAAGACTGAGAAAGCGGAGTGGATCTAGGGGATGCAAAAACTGTGCTTCTTTTCTTTGAACGAAGATACTATACTTTGAAGGAAGATATTCACTATACGAAACTCATGTCGTAATATCGAGGAGCTAGTTTGTACTGCTAAATGAAAAGAAAAAATTGCATGGGAAGGTCGTTGCTATCCAATTGTACGATATATTCGAACAACGTCGGTTGTTTCTTAGAAATTTTGAGAAAAGAAAATAGAAGAAGTGTTGGAGTGTGTTATTGTTTATAGCATTGAGCAATACCAGAGTACAAGGTTTTACGTTTCATCTTTGCTTGGGGTCGTCAATTCTGACGAATCAAAGTTGAAATTTTAGGAACGACATCCACCATACCATTAGCACGTCCTTTGATTCCTCTTTGCGGCTGGACAATTGTGTCACAGCATCCTGAATTTTAAAGCAACAAGAACAATTTCTCGTTTCGCAAGAATAATTGGAGAGCGTTACAGGGACAGAGTTATTGGGGTTGTTCTTTAGACTTCGTACTTTTTTTCTTTGTTCGGAAGGTTGAGAGCGAAGCGGATCTAGGGGGTGGTAGAAGTATGCTTCATTTCTCGGAAAGAAGATATAAATACGAGGCTATCGTTTCGTGTTTTCTTCCTTAGGCTTCACGTTGTAAATTTTGGAAAATTAACACTGCAATTACCAAATCGATCGAAATAACAAATTCTTGCGATTCTAACAAATATTTATTTTAATTCATATCGTTTGAATGATAATGATTTATACACGTGTAAAATATTTAATTACATGTTGGAGAGAATTGAAACGTTGAGAATGTTGAATTGCACATAGACTTTAATTACCTTTTAGTGTATTTAAGAAAATAGTTTTTGGTAATGTATAGACATGAAATATACAGACAGCTTCGATTTAAACATATTTGAGAGATGTTTGTGAGGGAAGTTTGCAAAATGAAACAAGTATTTGGGTTGGACAGAGGATGTATAATTAGAAAAGTGATTTTAGTAACGAATTAGGTCACTGGGATTTCAGTAATGGAGATTTCGTCTCAGGAAAATGCAGTTAAGAGTGGCTTTCAGTGATTTTGAGATTGACGAATTGTTTCCTTTTTTATTTCGAAGAAATTGTTGAAAATGTTCTCTTAGAAATTATTCACAGCCAAATGAAAATTTCCTATTTAAATAAATATACCGAGTGTTATTGAAGTTGTGAAATTTGACACGACAACGCGAAGGATAGTAAAGAAGGATACATTTTTATAATGATACCTTGTTTATCTCCATCAGACGACGACGATGTGAATTTTCATTCTTCAGAATAAATTTGATATCCGATACTAAAAAAGTGAAACTTAATACGCGCGAAGAACCGATGAGAAGCAAGAAAATACCTTTTTATAAACCCTTAATTATCCTTCCAAAGGTATTAAGGTGATTGAATTTCTCACAAAAAATCTATACTAAGAACAAAAGTCTAACTCGATAATACAGTGAACGAGAAATGTGTATAATCTACTACGAAGAAGAGTATTTAATTAAAAAAATAATCTTCATCTATCGTATCTTCAGTTTGTACCACAAACCCAGTAAATAGTATAAATATATCATCGAGATTATGCTTATGCATCACGAATTCATTAATAACATTAAAATCACGCGGTTATAATAATAATAATAATAATAACAACAATCACTGTGATTTCTGAAACTACTAACGTGCTGACGTGTATTGTGGTAACATAAGTAGCTCACCATGAAATTACATTGTAATTTGATATGATGGTAAAATCGATAGTATTAGCGCTTGTGTTTCGTTAATTACCACACTTGATGAACGTCGATGAATGAAAATTAGTTGAAAAATACTTCTTTCTAACAAACGAGGTCCTTTAGATGATTATGTACAATGCGCTGTGTATATACACTATGATTTGCAAGTATCCAAACACTTTGGCTGGGTTGTATTTGAATTTGACCAAGACGAATATACAAATCAAATTTTGCAATTGGAGTTGCACTTGAACAGGAGCAAATGAATTTCGGAGTTGAAGTTGAATCGATGGAATTAAATTTTGGAATTGAAATTGAATTTGACAAATTCAAGTTTCTAATTAAAATCGATATTAATGACGAACTGATAATTGGAAGCAACACACTTTCTTTATCATTTCACGTAGAAATCCGCGGAATCTTTCAGAAGAATCGAAACTGCAATTAATTAAGCTTTAAGAATGAAAATTATAATTCTAATACTTTTAAAAAATATCGTAAAACGCACAAAAAGGTTTATTTTACCTAAAAAGCACAACATTCCTCCTTCCGTATAGCCTTGAGTTTAGATACGATGAGTGTAAAGAATAGAATTTGTTGCACACCTTTTTCATCTGTAATTTCATAGCTAGAACACATTTTTTCTTATTCTTCAAAGAAATGTGCACAAAAAATATTTTATCTAAAAAAAAAAAACGCAGGTCGCTTCAAAGTTTATAGCGTGCGTGTAGATACGATGATCGTAAAGAATAAAATGACTGCGGACCTTCTCATTTGTAATTTCGTAGCTACGAGACGTCCTAGCAAAAGCGTCTAGATACTTTTGGACGGTAGTGTACGTAAAGCTGCGGTAGGATTTTGCGTCTCTATTCGAAGCGTAAAATCGTCCAGCGGTGCATTTTTACGCCGCCCCCGTAATTTCTCGTCCTTCCACCGACACTTTCCTTCTACTTTCTTATTGTTGGTCCCGGCGTCGCAGCGACGTTTCGCTAACGTTGCTTCAAGTTACCGTTTTGTTCATTGCTTTACGAGAAGTACATATATAAGACGTTCCGCGGCTACAATAGAGACGTTCGCAACGTGATGGTTTATTCCCAGCTTTTAGATCCGAACGCAACACAAAGTATACAATTTCCTATTTTATTGGGAAGCGAGGTCGTTCTTCATTGAATTTTCGATGCAATTATGAATCTTGTATCAATTGTAGTATTTGCTGAGCTTTATGGCACTATGTTTGGAACATACTTTTTGATACGATGAATTTAATTTAGTTAGTTTTACGTTTGAGGACTTTTGTTCTTTTTTATAGTATTTTCCTTATATTTTGGTACATTCGGAAATATTTGGCGTTTGATGGGAATTTGAGGACTATGAAGTTTTATTCGAGATTTTAGAATTTTATTTTAATTTTTGAATATTTCACAGATTCGACGGTATTTTAATTTAGAATTCTACGTTCTACTTTTGCAGAAATATATCTTACACTATGACGAAAGTTTGTACCGTAGGTTGGAAGATTTTTTGGTTCAGTGAACTCGAAAGGGAAATTCATAATATTTTCATTCTCATTTCCTGGGAAGCGAGATAGTTATTATTCCAATAGTTTATCCCAAATGATGGAGGTGTTTAGCATTTAGAAAAAAAACTCGGAGTGCTTTTATTATCGAAATACGAAATTCTAGAATTTCTAAACTTCAATAAAAATATCCTATACCAATAACTCATTGTTTTCTATATTCTGTAACAAAAATTTTAACAAATAATATCAGGTTTCCTCTTTCAAAAAATTTCCAAATCAGGCCATTTTTTAAATACGAAAGTAAAACGCCAAATTGCAAACATCATTCGTATTCCAAATTCCAGTAATCGTATATTTCGTTCGCCGTGGAAAACTTTTTAATCTCCACTTATCGCATCGAAATTCGCGTATTAAACTTCGAAAAGCGACTTTAATTCCACGTGCTGGCATATTTGAAAAATATGAAGCGCACCTTTCGTATCCACGTTAGTTGCTGCGTTTCCCGGTAAAATCTACCCTCGTCAATCCTCCCTGGAAGCAGGAAGTTCCGCAACTTTTCGCTCAGTTGGTTTTCCTCGCGCCAGACCGTCGTCCCCTTCGAATTTCAAGCGTGAAATACGTCTAAGAGGTCAGCCCTTAGGACAGCCGGTGACACAATTTACGACGTCGACCCTTTAAAAATGATTTTCTCATCGCATCAGAGTCACATGGCGGTGCAGCATGTTTCTATAGCAATGAAGTTTCGGTCGAAAGCTTGGCAAATACAGGATATTAAAAAACGCGTTAAGCGATATTTAGCGGGTTGAATACCATAGTTGTGCAGGTCAAGATTTTAAGAATTTCGATTTCAATCACATATTTAAAAAAAAAAAGAGACAGAAATATAATTTTTACTTTCTGAAGTTATAGTTAGTTTTACTTTCTGAAGAATATTTGTTGCAATGGCTTGCAGGAAATATTCGAACACCATTTACACGCTAATTAATTATAGATTCACGCACAAAATAGATACAAATTCAACTACAAGAATGTTATACTATGAAAATAAAATGTATAAAACCCGATGTATAGAACGCTTTACCGGAGAATAAGGAGGCTAATAATTTTTGTAGCCACGGTATATCTTGAGAAAGTAAAAATTTCCAACGTTTAGTGCGAAATAGGTAAAAATAGGCAACGTGCAGTGTGAAAAGCTTTAGCATGCCAGTGGATTAAACGTTGCGAAAACTTTCGTGAACGGATTATAATTAAAGAACGCGTGTCTGTCTGTCTCGTCGACGTTGGAAAAACGATGATTCTTCTCCTGTTGGAAAGCTTACGTCGCGTTTGCAGATAATTATACGTCGTAAAAGCGCGTTACGAGCGTTTCGTGTCTGTCGTTAATTTGTTAGGTCGACATCGTAAAAGTCGCCATAATTAATAAGCTGTCTATACGAGCCTGTAAACGTGCTTCGTCTGTTTTATGGTAATCGCAATATGTAATGATACAGGTTATGGCTACTATTAATCAATTTTTGATGGCAGCACGTCTTGTCTGGATTGGGAAATGGGTAATAATACCGGTAGTAACACCTTTATGACACCTTTCTTCCATAAGTTCTAGATTCTTTATAAGCAGTCGCTGTTAGTTAATCAAATTCTAGAAGCTTCTAAGAGCTTGCAAACAAGATTTGATTAATTCCGAATTTTTAAATAATTCTTCTCCTCTCTGATAGTCAAATTTCATTTGCGAATTCCCTTTCTTCCATAGTTTTATCTTTCACAACATCTTTGATCAAACCTGAACGAGATAAACGATTACAATTATAAGAGCCGATAATAATTTCTTAGCTCTTCAATTTAGAGCTTTTCTATTCTTTGTAATCACGAACAACTGCTATATTGCATCATAAAGATTCGTCCATTGAGTCGAATTTAGAACAACCCTTTAATTGTATTACAGAATCTCGACCTAAAATTTTTCAATTTATCCTTATCTCTCACATTACACAGATCTTATAGATAATTCTCTCTGTCTTCCTTACATCTTTGTCGTACCAATTCTCCGTTCAAAAACACGTCAGTCAAACCCGAATTGCAGCACGATTACATTTTATACTTCTGATCGAAGATATCCGAACGTAGAACCTTATCTTTCTCTGTTTTATTGTACAATCGCGGATAATCATTTCTTTCTTGGTATCACGTCCTCCTTCCACGAAATCTCCATTTAAAAACACGCCGATTAAATCCGAATTGGAGCGATTCTCTCAGTTATATCGCATACTGTCAATAATTTAGCTTTTTATGGTCTACAATTACAGATAACACTTTCTTTCTGACAACACGTACAACAGCTTCCTTCTATAAGATCTCTGTTTAGAAACAGGTCGTTCAATTATATCGCCTCTCAACTATATCGAAAATTTCCGATTATAGAACCTTGTCTAGGCTGTGAATATTTACGCAAAGTTATATTCTTACCAATTTGATTAAGAAACTAAAACCTAAACAAAAGTTTGCTTCACGTAAGGTAAACGTTACAACTCTTTACTCTGTGCTTTACTTTCCATGTCTGATACGTTTTCTCGCTCTGCACTCTTCTTCACGCGCACTCTGTTAACCTTCGCATGCGCAAGTTCTTCATAAACGCACAAAATTCCTGTGGCCTACAAACCACATTCTACGATCGTCGAATGACCTTCTTTCTCGTTTCGTCGCACCTTCCTTCCACAAGATTCCTATTCAAAATCGCGTCGATTAAGTTGCGGATCGTAGGAACCTCGTCGATCTCCCATTACCGTGTCACCATCGCCTGCGAAATCGAAGATCCTCCCGCTGCTTTTCTCTCAATCGCGTCCAACGTTCGGTCCTTTCTCTACTGTTCCCCGGTTTCTCGCCTCCCGGTGACGGGGCAAGTATTACTCGGTGGACGAAAGACGGTGGCGAGGTGGAGGAGAAGGGCGGGGCGGCGGTGTAGAAAAATGGAGAGAAAGAACGAAGGAAAAGGGGACGCTCGACTCTTTTGGCGCGCGGAATCTCGCACAACTCGAAAATGAATGGCACTTCAATCCTCGGCCCAGGACGAGGGGTCAGGCGACGCGGTGGAAGCGGCGACGGCACCGGTGTCTCCATTGTAAAATGATACAAAGAAGAAGGACAAAAAAGCAGAAAGAACGAAACACAGAGGGAATCGGGAGCGAGTGTTGGAAACGCGCGCGCGGGACAGGAGACGGAAGTAAAGACAGCGTACAGGTTGTGAAAGGGCGGACAGAGACGGAGAGAGTAGGAGAGAGGGCAAACACGAGTGTCGCGTGTCTGTTCAAACACGTCCCTGTTCCCTGGTTCCTCTTTCAGCCTCTTGCGCCAACCTACCCTCCCCCGCCTTTCCGCCCTCTTCGCGTGGAGCGCGCGAGTACGAGGGACCAAGTCGAGAGCGACACTCCAGCTTCATTGCATAATACATACACGGCACACCGAGAGTTACCCTGAACGTACGCAAAGCCCGTGCGCGTTTTCCTCGCGCTTTGATACATCGGAGACCAGCCCACACAGAAATCAGACGCCGCGGTACGATTCGGCGCCGGAGAATCTGCCACTTCCGGACGATCGTTTGTTAGGAATTTTCGTGGTAAGCGCGGATTGGAGTAGGTGATGGATGGCTATGTTTTGATACTGTGGATCGTTACTTCTTCATTGATTCCCTAACGAGTTATAGAGCTTCCATTTCACGTTCTTTATCGCTTCGTTCTCTTCTTCTAACTTAACGCGATGCAATAACAACAGGATGATAATAGAAAGATAAATATAGTAATACTTTATATACCTTATGGTGAGTTTACAATGATATAAAGGTAGCTGATAAACTACTGTATCGTCTATTCTGTTAACGACCAAAGGTATTACTTGGCGTTAAGAAAGAACGAAAAATAACAGGAAAAAGAAACGAGATACTAAACGAAACGTAACTGTTTTGGTGTTAAGTTATGCAGGAATAACCGAATAATTTTTGGAATAATTTCAAAGTCGCTCCCTTTTGTTGTAATTTCTTTGTCACATGGGATGAGAAGCTTCTAAGAGACAGGAAGCTGTTCGAACGAGCAACGTAATCTGCTTCTTTCGAATGAGATTTAGAAGAAGCATTTTAAGCGATTGACTTGAAGTTTTTGTTGAATGATCGTAGAAAGAAAATGATATGGAACTATAAATCAGCGAGTCCCTTCGTCTCTATCTCGTACTATCTTCACAAACAAATCCAGCAAAAGAGCAAAATAATCCCGCGTTGATTTATAACTCGAGACAATTTCTGTCATTTAATCTTATTGCTTTACTTAAGTGTTCTAATTTATAATGTTGCTGAATGAACGAAAGTAAAATTCTACAAACACAATTAATATCTCTGCCATGAAATACGACCAAAGAAAATCGTTTTGAAGGTACAATAAAACGTCAAATATAAATTACGAAGAACCTCGGCGAGACATAAATTCCTGCAGTATCACAGGATGGTTCGACCGATTCGTTCGTTCGTTCGCAAACTCGATTGACCGAAACGTGATTTCAGCCTGTGGTAATTGCATTACGCCCTATTCGCCGGAAGTACCGCCCCTGGACGACTGCCTTTCGTTGCTCTTAATTTCTAAAACGATTTTCCACTTTTATTTTCTCCCTTCTTCGTCGTTTCGCTTATCGATCGTTGTATATCTTAACCTTCGTTCAGATTCGGCAAGTTTTCTAAATTCCAATATCATAGCGATATCTCAACAAAAATGTTAAATTCATAAGTAACATATTATTTTCAATTCTAACGTGCAATTTATTTAGAAGTTTGATTAATTGATATTCTGACTTTATTAAGAAAAAATTATTATTATCATATATTAAAGCAATTTTATTGATTGAAGCGAGCAACTGATTTCTGCAATTTGATAAACAATTATTCTGTACGTTTCTATGAGAAACATTACGCTTTTTCTAACTAGTTGAACGAGTTACGTTTACAAATAGTTAGAATCCGTATCGTGAGGGAAAAAAATGTTTGCAGTGGCTGGACAATAGTCGTGGAGAGCAGAAAAATGGAAGAAATTCGCGATAGGCATTGTTCCCCTAATGACTCGGTTTTCGCGGTTTTCTTTCGCGTGCGCGTCGTCTCATCTTGCTGTTTCGTCGCTCGAAATTTTTAACCGCGAAATCCTTTTGCCCATTGCAACGCCGTGAATAATTAACGAGCGCGCTTTGTCGCCGAAAGAATTGCTCGGAAATCGCTTAGGCGTGGCAAACAGTCAAATTGAAGAGAAGATTTTGGTTCGTTGGGTAGATTACGGTATTTGTTTTCTATTTTTGTTTTTTTTAATTACATTGGAAGAAAAATTGATAAACTTTTAGGTATTCAGGGAATTTAGCTTTTTTAAGTTTTCATTTGTAGCATAAATTTTATCCAATAAATCTTATCGGCGTGATACTTTAATAATAGTACAAGTTGACAAATTTTAAAGCAAATGGATGAAAATTAGAATAATTGTTATTTGACATTAGTAAAATGTCAAACATCATTCTTGTCGCTTAAAAAGTCGTTTAGAAATTTCATGTAATGAAATGTAAAGTAACATAAGACGAAGAGTAAACGAAGTTTCCGTTGTACTACTGTAGTTTTATTATTATATTCGTTAAGTTAAAACATTCTTAACGTTACACTCATTTGCTGTGACGGAACTACCATGAGCGAAGTAGCATAAGTAGAGCAAAGCTGCGCCGAGTTCAGGTAGTCGCTGCTCGATGCTCACGCGAGACGGAACTCCTCACATTTGTTATAATTATCGTTCCAATATACTTTGCGTTGCCTGGTTTAAACCTTCGCCACACATTCATTCAATTACCGTAATAATACCAACCCGTCCTTTCTAACCATAATTAAAAATGACATAGTGCGCATTAAAGATGCTAAAAATAATACTTCACGCGTTTCTTCTTAAGAAAATCAGACTATTATAATTATCAATTAATTAAATTCCTAAATAAATCGCACGTTGAAATTAGAGATAACACATTGAGTGTTAAAAATAATGAAAATAATATTTCACACATTCCTCTCCAACAAAATCAGAATATGCATTATAATTATCAATTAACGAAATTTCTAAACAAATTGCAGATTAGAATTAAGAATAATATATCGCGTATTGAAACTAATAAAAATGATATTTCGCGGGATGATCTCTACAGTAAAATCAGAATGTTATAGTTCCTAATTAATCGAATTGTTAAACGAATTAACCTGATAGATAATTCAAAGAAGAAGGAGGATGATATTTAACAAAACGTCTTCACAAATACATTTCAATAACGCGATTGCCAAGGTTCAGCGGGCAAAAGTAAGTTCTCTAAGAGATTACAAGGGAAGTTAAGACCGCCTTTCTCTGGTCTATTCGCCTCGACAGAAGTAAAAATCAAGAATCGAGCGACCGAGCCAGTAAAGGAGACGGTCTTTTGTTTCTAATCAAGGAATTACACCGACTTGGAGCAATCGCTTCGTTCAGGGCCAATGTCGTTGAACATTCCATCGATTTAATTCCGCCTTGTTCCTGTTCCTGTTCCACGCTACCATCTTCGCTGCATTCCTTAAAGGAACGGACAAGGAAACGCGAATTACATAAACGCCATTAATCCAGCAAACCATCGAATCACATTAAATCTTAGAGTTCTGTCGTTCCTTTACGAGAGTTTTGTGGTCGGATAATTGCAGGGTAATTGTGAATAATTCGATTTAAAGGCTATTACAAAAATACTTGGTTTTTTAAAAAATAGGCCGTGAAAAAATAAATCAACGATCGTTCAGATCGTTCAGAAGTAATTTTAAATAGACTTTATAGATATTCTATTTAAATATTAATTACATTTAATAATATTTATATTTCAACATTTTACCGTAAAACATCTAATTAACATTGATAGTATTAATTAGATATTAGAGAAGCTTTTAAGCGGTTGAATTTAGGCAGTACACGTGATAATATTTTATTGAAATTCAATAGATTATAAAATATTCCTAATATGCAACGTGTTATTTGAACTTAGGTAAAATTCTGATATTTAATTCGACGCTTTCGATATGAAGGATTTCCGATCCACTAAGTGCCATGATACTTTATATATGCTGTTTAAAAATTATACTTAAGAACATTTTAACATTTCCATAAAACACAGGTTCAAACAAATGCAGGCTGTCTCACTTGAAATTACGCACGAAGTTCACAGCAAGAAATGTTCGAATGGAAGTCGAATGGTTTCGAAGGGACTGACTTGATCGGACATTGATTTAAAAAATCGCAGTCGATCTTCATAACAACGGCGACAATCGTACAAGCTGATAATTTCAAACAAGGCACCCTGTATACATATTCATTTTAAAAAGCAATAATATAAGAACAAAGGTATCGAGCGTCTAAAGGAGGAAACAAAATTACAAGCTCGAATCCATCCAACATATCCGCTTTCAGCGAGTAGCAACAATATCAATCACATTACGGTAACTCACACTTCCATTCAGCGTTTCATCCCTCGATAACAATCGCGATAATCTGATCATGAAACGCACACACCCTCCGACCATGCAATTCTCCAGGGACTAAACTCGTTCGCAAAATAGACACGTTAAGGTCAGCTCAGACGGAAGTATCGTTAAAGTTCGTCCAATACGAAGGTACAAAGAGAGTTTCTAAAGGTTTCTTCTTAGTTTCCCATTGCACACGAGGGTGTCATAAGCTAAGGGACTGTCGTAATCGGCGTTTGTTCGCATATCGTGGCACCAACGCCTTACTGTAAGTTCACTGTGCTTTTAAAATGAGAAATGGTGTGCAATAGCGATAGTACTAATGAGGAAATTTGTAAATTTATATTATCGTAATTTAGTATTATGTAAATTTATTTATTATATATAGATATATAATAAATTTGTAAATGTAACTAATCGTATTTCGTTTCTATTTTATTATAACATAGCAGTTGGTGGTGGCTTGAAGTATCATAAACGTGGAACAACTTCAAAATTTTTATTTCGAGTATTAATCGAGCTTCTTTAGACGGTAAAGTGAATCCTGTTTTTTATGATTTCTTAAATTTCACTATTCGAATGCACATATAGAATTGAAGAATGTTTTAATTTTGTAAATATGTTCATCGATAGGAAATGTATAGCGTAAATAACAATGAATCCCAAGGTAAATTTATAAAAATAATATTTGAAAGCGTTCAATTTGTAAAAATATTACATTTTGTCACGTAATGGAAATATCACTTTTCTAATATTTACAGTCGGCTGTATACGTGCAGTAAAATTTCGTTTATTAATTAGACACAATTAAACGTCACTGAATAACTAACGCAACCCATAACAAAACGAAGGAATAAAAATTATATGACAGCGAGTTAATTAAAGCTACCCCAGTACGTTTTACGAATTTTCAAATCTACTGTCTCTTCGAAAACGAATCTTCAAATAAAAAGAGTCTTATCCTACACTTCCGAAACATCTTCGTATACGAGTCTTCTTTACAAAAAGAATTCATTTCCCCAAAGTCTACTTTCTTACACTATAGTTGATAATCCAGTATACTATTAACATTAATTGGTCGCATGTAATACTTTCATATTATTTGAAGAACTAAATAAGAACACCATAATCACCAGTAAGCAACAATGGTAGATTTTCGAATAGGATATCGATAAAAAGGATTTGCTAAGAGCAGCGAACATACAGTAGAAGAGCTGGCCACGATGTTCTTACTATTTTTATCTATTTCCGTGCCTGGTTTAGACCTCCTGCCACTTCTTTTTGCCTTTTAATCTGCTGCAATCTGCGGCGGTTCCGCTCGCGGAATTTTCAAACGTTTCTCGACACGGATTTGCATTAGCGTAGTTTGTATCCCGTTGAAGGCGAAATCGGATATTAAGTCTTGAGAGAATAGGGAAGAGATAAAGGCCAAGTGGGGGAGAAAGAGAGGCAGAGATGGAGAGAGAGTTTTCGACGGTCTCCCGAGAATCGAGATTATGAGCTGCTCTCTGGTTTCTTGGTAAGAGGACGATTTGACGCGTTGGAATAATTTTCGGAAGGATTTCAAGAGCTTTTGATAGATCTTCAAATGGAAATGGAATTGAAAAGGTGAAGGGTTGAGCTTCGTTCTTGGAAAGTGCTTCGAATTATTTCTTTTGGTTTTAAAGTAGTTCGAATAGAACTTCTAACGCAGTTTTATTTAAGCTATTAAAGTTTAGCATTGTATTAACGGGACATTTCATTCGCGATTGTTTTTTCGATTACTTTATACCGATGAATTTATAACAAGAAGTATCTTCAACAATATCTTTCGCGTCACTATTTCTTCTGCAACTTAAATGATTCGATTTTCTGATGTTTGAAGAAGTTGTAACAGCTCTATATAGAGTTAATTAAAAACTCTTGATAAAGCTAAATATGCAAGTCAAGTTATTTATATTTTTCGATAATATCGTTCACGAAATTTTTATCCTCTTGTTGTCCAGTTTTTAGTGATGTCAATAAATATTCAGGACGGGAGTGATAATTATTTTGCTCGTTAAATGAGACAGAGAAATTAAGTAAAAAGATATTTCAAGTTTACTTTACGAGGAAATCTAGACCACAGAGTCAGAAAACGATAGAACTTCATCTACTATCCACAAGAGTGTACTTTGTTCCATCAACAAGATTACTTCCTAACAAGTACTCGGTTTAAGCCAATTTGTTTAAGTACCTTCACGGCTAGTAGCGTCAGCTTTAGTGTAGATATAGACGTAGGATGTATAAGTATAGTGATTTTAACACCGGTCTGCCGTGAGTGGATTTCGAGCGTTCATGTCGCTGCATAAATTTAACGAAAAACATAATGAACGTTTATACGAAATTTATAGTAGGTACAGTTATTTATTCAATGTGATTAACATGTAATACCTAATTTAAACATCTTACTGACAGTTATTTTTCGAGATTAATTAAAATATTCTACAAATATTTCAATCTTTATTACGATGTCACAAGACTTTATTAATTTATCACCAAAGAAATTAAATTAAAATTTAATTAAAAGTTAAATTTATAAATCCATTTTAAATTAAGAAAGTAACGTAGGATCGTCATATGTCAGACACAGGGGAGTTGAGGTCAACGTATTCAGAAGAAGTAGCGAAGGAACGTGTTTAAATAGGTAAAATCAAACTTGTCGAAGTTTTCAAGAATTTAAAAACTCCATAGCACAAATTAAAAGTCTCTCAATTATTTAAAAGTAGCTTTTCCAATTTCCTATATCGTCTTATTTCCGATCAAAACTTCTTGCCAAATGAAAAGCAGAAGATCTGTGTTGAAAACGAGTGCTTCAATAGCTTTTCTCGAGTCGACATAATAGTGTTTCATCGCCTTCCTGGTCTATTAAAAATTTCTCGCTAATCGTCGAAAGTCAAGAGCCAGAATTTTCAATATCTTCCTCTTTCCATTACCACGTCCCCTGCCTTTCTCATTTTAATTTAATCCTCCTCCCTTCAACGACTTAAGAACTTGTCGTCAAATTATCAAAATCAAAAAATCTTCTGCACAAGCGGCCATGTCGCGTCGTAAACTCCTTCGGTGATCTTCAGCATCGGTCTAATCAGAGTCTCTTACCGGAAGTGTGACGCTCGATCGACCAGGGGATTGCAATGTTCTGGAAGCTGGTTCACGTCATTGTAGCCGCTGTTTGTACGTCACCTTCCCTTGAAGAAGAGGACGGGACAAGACCAGAGTAAACGCGAGGAAGAAACACAGAAACCAGAATCGAATCTCGTCGTGAACGAAGACGTAGTCTGTCGTGGTCGTTGTTCGATTTCTCGAGGCGGTGGTTAATTGGATCGAATCGAGGCGACGCAAGGCCAAACTGGTGGCCGTCGTCTACGTCTTGGTGGATGCGCTCGTTTCGCGTCTTAAATTTCAATTACTCCGAGGCATCGGCCGAAGGCGAAGGGTCAAAACGTCGAGCAATTTACCGTTGATAGGACGGCGACGTCGTTTCCGCTGACTGACCGCAATTAATTAAAGTGAGTCCCCGACGGAGGGAGAGGCCTAGGTGAAAATCAGTTCGTTTCTGCTTCTCTGTTTACCGTGTTTCGTGCTGCTTGCCAAGGGGAATATTAAGAGACTCTTTAAAGCTCGTTCCTATCGACCTCGATGATTATTAATCGTCCTCTTGAAGTTATTACAGCTTTCTCGCAGCTTGGACGAAACGGCGATTTCTTTTTAGCAAATGTTTCTGTTATTCTGTTCGATTATTATACGTTTCTACGTATTTTCCTCACGCGTTCACAGACTGTCTTAAATATTTATTTACGTGTTGGTAGTCTTTCTGGTTCACAAGTTTTTAGAGATGCTTCGATGACTATAGTAGGCAAGTGAATTTTGTAAAACAAGTATAGAATTATTTTGGAACGAGCCGAGAGAGATAGAAAGTGAAGAAGGTAAATGAAAGTAGAATGTACGATATTAGTTTGTTGAAAAATTATTTGACAAGTTACTCGAAGGAATTATTTTTGAGATGATGAGGGAAGAAAGCGTAGATCGACGTTACAAATGAATGTGTCTTGATTCCATATTTTCCAGTGTATACAAATTTTTAAGGAAGATCGAAGGAAGCAATTTACTACTACGGTAATCAAACATGAAAAGTAGTATGAGCGTATATATGACTAGACATCAATCTCCTTTTGGGACTCTTGCATATATTCAATTACGTATTTCAAATTAGGGATTATATACTTCAAGATGAGTAATGAATTACCCAACAAACTGTTTAATCTCACTCCATCCTTCCGACAACCCTTCGAATTACTAAATCCTCTTACTTCATCTTGATAAACCAGTTTCTGACTCGACACTTCCAAGACCAAATACTATTGTAGGATATCCATTTAAGGCGTTGTCTTCATTTGCAAATTACCAACGAAACATTAAGCTTCTGTATTTGCGTGCGAACCAACAGTTTTCATATCTTCCATCCGCGCCAAAACAAGGAGAAAGGAAAATCCAACTGAACGCCAAATTTCAATGAAATAATTGGAATAATTCGTTTCTATAACAAAATTGTTTTAAGACAACATATTCTCTTGAGAGTCAAGACCTCGTCTCCACAACGAAACGCTAAGCTGTTGCATGCGAGCAAGGTTCAGAAATTTCCACATAATCTTCTATTTATTGGAAAACAGGGAAGAAGGAAGACCTTGCACCGGGGACCCAAATTCGAGCGATCGTTGAAATAATTCTCCGCTGAAGGAAACCTTGTCGAAGCAACATACTTTTTAAAAATTCACAATGGAACACTAAATTCTGGTATTCGACAGAGATGCAAAAATTTCGGCGAAATGGTCGGAAAAACAAGGGAAAAGGAAAATGAAGGCAGAATTCCAAAGATTGCTGGAATAATTCATTTCTAAGCAAAATTTTCTTGAAAGAACATATTTTTTAAAAGTCGAGATCCCATTTCCAATGGGAATGAATCGCCAAACTCTTGTATCCAAGAAAAGACCAGAAATCTGCGCATAATCTTCCATCCACTCGACTCCCCCCCCCCCCCTCCAAAAAAGAAAGTGCAGCCGAAAAAGGTAAAATCCAAGCACGACAGAGGGAGGCGGCTGGAATAATTCATTTCCGAACGAAATCCTTTTAAAACTCGGCGAATGCCCTCCAAGAAGTCCCGGATTACCGGCATTAACGTGAAAGCTTATCACGAGCAGGCCCCATAGCCCATATTCTCAACCCCTCTTTTCTTTGCTAGTCCAGGAAGACAACGAGCTTAAACCGGGCTCGAAAGGGCGTCGTTCTGACGTGCGTTCCACCGTCGATGCGTCCGCTCCGCTCGTTACTTTTTCCTTTGCCTCTTTGCATAGGTAATTGCCTCCACCATGGGATCAAGGTGGCAAGAGGGCGGATGAAAGGGGTGGGCGGCGCGCATTACGGACGCCAGACGAGCAGGAACGAGGCAAAAAAATTGGATTGTGCCGTAGCCGGCTAACGGAGGCACGATATAAACGGGCCTCGTTAAATCCTCTCGCCCAGTCACGCAGGATTTTCTTCGATCACGATGCACCGCTGGTATCCGCTTGCTCTCCTTTTTCGCGTCGTTTCGACTCATTTAGCCGACGATGCGTTTCGTCCAACCTTCCGAGTCACCTGCAACCCTCGTTTACCGAACGGAATGAGTAGTTTAACCGTTTTATGGGTGCAGTTTTTTTCATTATAGGTTGTAGAGTTGTAAATTTTCTAATTGGTTGAAGTATCGTTAAGAGGGTTGAGCAGATTTACTTTTGGCCGACGTTATATAATACAGGAATCTTTTATACGATGCAATTAATTTTTGTAAGATTTTAGAAGACTTTTTGTTAGGTGGGTGAGGTAGATTTATCGTTGATGGATGTTAATTTAGATAGCAGTTAATTTTTGCAAATACTCTTGAAAAGGTGTTGGTTTTAGATTTTACATAAGTCAGATGGATTTATTTCTGAAGGATGTCGTGGCACAGGATGGAAGGATGTTACGTTAAGTGATTAATTTAAAGCGTTGATTTGAGAAGAGAAAGAACGTTCTTCCATCTTCAACTTTGTCCGTATTTTGTACATAATGATAGCACGCTTATTGCAGGTCGTGCAGTTGTAAATTTTGTAGCCGGCAGAAGTAACGTTAGGAAGTTTATGTATATTTGATGCTTGAGGGACGTACAGTACAGGAATCTTTTATATCGTGTAATTCATTTTTATAACCATTCTTGAAGCATGTTAATCGTAGAAGATTGTTAGTTACGTAGATCAGATAAGATTCATTTTTGCGGGATATCATAACACAGAAGTCTTTCGTGCCGTGTATTTGATGCAAAGGGTCGATTGTGAAAGAGAAAGAGAATTTTCATTAATATTCAACTTCGTCTTCATTTTATAAATATAAAACGATATACAAATACAATAAACAGTTTCTGTTTCAAACGAAATAAACAATTTCTCAACTCTTTATTTTATTTTGAAATTTAAAGGAGCCGAGGAGCATTTTCATTTTATTTGTAAATTTATAAGAGTTGAAAACGTTTCCATAATTTACCCTGAAACCACAGCGATTTCGTTGAAAGCATCACGCCTAAGAGTAACATTACTCATGCATCTACGATAATTGGTACGATTTACAAAAGAAGAGGAGCGGAGATTGTAGAAGCGTGGCATATATCGAGGGTATGTGAGAAGCGATTTTGTACGGCGGTGTACATTCGATAGAGTTAAACAAAAGTGTCCCACGTCGGCGTTGGAATAATTGGTGACGAAGGGAATTAAAGTTTGTGGATGCGGCCGCGGCAACTCCACGAAAATCGATTTAAGTTACCTACATGGGGGATACTCATTTATGAGGGAACGCGGCAGCTTGAGCTACTTCCGTTTTAATGAAACTTTGTTGACTCCCAGGAGATTCGGCGGTGCTTCATTACTACCCTTGCCACGGACTGCTTTCCACCAGGTGAAATACTTTTCAAGTTTTCATACCGATACCCCGATGTTTGCGCCCCGGCTCCTGGAAAATCTCGATCTAATTGATTCGAGAAACGATTCATCGATATTTTCCCTTGGCGGGTGTTCGCGTCCATTGGCCAAGTTAGAACTATGAAACTGCGGAGATTTAAAAGGAGAAGAAGATTACAGTAAATACGAATGATGGATTTTTGTAGAATTATGTAAAATTTGGAAGGTTGATGAAGTACTCCTTGACTGTTATTATACGATATATATTTATATTGTACAATATGAAGATATTGTCACACTTAAATATTATATATATATATATATATATATATATATATATATATATATATATTGTTGTTACGTTATGCGATATATCTTTACATCGCTTGTTCGAGCGAAATATTGGCGAAGTTAGTGCTATAAAATCGTGTAGATTGAAAGGAAGAAGTATTGCAGTAACAGTGAACGATAGAATTTGTAGAATTATTGAAATAATTATTGAAAGGAAATCGTTACAGGTATTTTCTTATGAGATTAACTTCCGACGTTTACTTTCTTGCATTTTTGGATAAGCCAATGCCCAGAGCGGTGTAAAATTGCGTATGTTCATGCAGATTCACGTTATCACGAATACAGATAAAGAAATGAAATTTAAATGTGAAAGAATGCTACATCGTTTGAATTTAATAATACGTGCTTTACCCTCGATATTTTATATACCTTTGCATTCATACGTATCCTTCTACATTTCTGAGTACTTGTATTTGTTTCTTGAGAATGGAAAATTAATTATTTCTATATTCGATCAATAGAAATTGCCTGATTTGCAGAAAACCGTCATTTTAGCTTCCGCGAGGTTCTCGTATGAAACGCGATATATTCTTCGATATTTCCCTCGTACCACTGTCCTGAAAGATAAAACTGAACAAACAAGACCAAGTACAACCCAGTACATGGAAAAAGTCGCGTGTCCCCAAATTAACCTTTCAATTACAGCGAACCTTCGAAGTAGGACAAGAAACTCACGGTATAACGGAGCTTCTTTTAGCTTCATTCGGCTCGAACGTCCTACATTTTCGGACAGACAACCGGAACACAGGTCCGGAACACGTTCACGAAGTAACAGGAGCCGCGCGTGCACCAACGTCGCCCATTAATTCCATTAAGTGGTAACCACCGGGTAACAAGTGCTTATAAGTAACGAGATCCCCCTCGAGTTCGGTCGCCACGTCGGATTTACATTTCTGCCGTGTTACGGTTTCATTTGCATTCTGGCGTAGCTCCTATTACCGATTTCGTAACGACCGAAAAAACGAGTATCCACCAGTGCACCGGGTGTCTCGTTTCTTTTCTCTCCCCTTTCTTTCTTTCTTTCTTTCCACTTTTTAGCCTTTCCTGACTTTCTCTTCTTCGTCGAGCCAGACCGTAATCACAATTATCCTGGCACTGTCGCCCGGAGAAGCGGAAAAATCGAAGGGTTACATCCCCCGTCTTTGCTCGTTAGCTTCGGCTTATGTAAGTGGAAGGTCCGTAGGGCAGAAGATCGCGTAGCTGCAAGTCCGAGAAACGTACGGGCGATTTTGTACCTACGTTGGTTTTGAATAGCTTGGGTTAGGTTGGTTATTTTACGTTGCTCGGGCGAAAGTTTTAGGCTTCTTTAATCGTACTAATTTTACTACATTTCGTATATCTTTATCTAGTTAGAGTTTCGATCAAGAGAAATGTTTTTGATACTCTTTGGCGTGGAATTCAAATGAAACACGACGGGTTTCGGTGAGGATTCTTTTGTAACAATAGTTTTCTCCAATTTGAGAAATCGTCCGATGGCATAGAATTGCGAAGGGACGTGGCAGGGTTAAGGATGAATTTCGTTTGATTAAGAATTTGAGTCTTGTCGATTGAGTCATATTTGAGTCTTGTACTCTGGAAGAATATGAAAATCGTCGAAGAAGAATTTCGAGGGTTAAGAATGGAAAATTGCAAAATTATACTGTTTCCCGGAATTTAGTCCTTTTGCTTGATAAATAATTTTTGTATAAAACTCCTAACTCCTGAACAACCAACGAATATCAGAAATCCCGATCTTATAAAAATTCGAAAAAGAAAATGTATGAAAGAAAATTCATTCCTAGATTTGAAATATTCGACACTTCATGTTCGGAAGGAGATATTCGAAAAGGCAGGAGCGAGATCGACGTTCGTATTTTTCATTGATATTCCTTCAGCCTTATCGACTGTAAAACTGCGAAGTAACGATAACGAAGAAACTTGCCACTATCCCAGCGAAATCTGAAGGAGGAAATTTGCGAACGTACGAGAATTGTTTTTGAACTCCACGCGAGTCAGCACAATTCTACTTCACTTGTATGTGTGTGTGTGTGTGTGTGTGTCGCGAAAGAAAATCATAAGGTTCTGGAAGATTCGTGGGGAAGATGGTCAACGACCCGCGAAACTTTTCAATACGAAATCGGACTAAGCAGTTTCAAACTTTCTAAAACTCCATAGAGCTAAGTAACAAACGTCACGTAAGATATTTGAAATTTGGTTGAATTGGATTGCCAAGGGATTCAAAATACATTTCATTTGGCAAATAGAAAAATAAACAAAAAATTGGCTTACAGATAGACGAAGACTGGAACGTTTTGAATTTTATATGGTTTAGAGGAAAGTGGCAAAATGTTGAATAGTGCCACTTTTAATCATCATTTTAAAAATCTAACAAATGGCTAAAAATTATGGCCTGCCGATTATGAGCTATCTCAATCGTTCAATTCTGACAAGAATTCTTCCTGCAATAATCTGCTGAGAAAATATGAATTAAATGCACGTTACGCATTTAATTCATTCTAGGCATACGACTAGTATTCTGTTTGCAGACTTTGACGCTTGGATATGTGATTATTGCAAGGTAGCAATTTTTTAATGTAATTTATTTTTTTTAATGTAATCAATAAGAAGAGTACAATTATTTTTTGCTTGTTCTCCATAAAAGTATCGTATCTGATGTCAGTGTCTCATATTTGACAACTTGTTTCACGTTAGGTACATAAATTTATGTTTGTCTAATGTTAGTCCAATATTGAAAATTACTTATAACGTTAGAGATACGTGACTGGTCTTAAATTGACCGTAATTATATGGCCGAATACCCATAAAAGTCTTTTATTTGTTGCGATCGATTCTGCAAGAATGACATTCAGGAAAAAGGAAAAGATATTTTTTACTTGGCTACTTTCCTCTACACTAATGAAGTACGGTGAGCAATGAATGAAGAAGACGTAGGGCGGGAAGCAAAGTACAAGAAGAAAAACACGGAAGGGAGTTCGCAATCGATGGAAAGTTGGCGGTTAAATAAATTCCATCTGGTCCGTACACACTTTGGATGACCTTTGGCGTGGGTGTACGCGAGGCAGTGAGCCCCGACGTCGTGGAAAATTAAATTTTTAACGAGCTGGTCGCCGGCGAGCCGGTGTACGAAGTAAATATCTGCACATCGGTAATTAAATTCGATTCGGTCGTTCCCCATTGGGCAGGCTCGGTCGTCATACTAGATGGGGTAGGGTCAACCCTATGTAATCGTACATACAGCGAAAGTCAAAAGTGAGTACACATCTTAGGAAAATCAGGTTCGTACAATATTGACTTATCCATAAACTTATTTACGATTTTTACTATTAATTTATATTCCTATATACTTTGTATCAATTGCTAGTATCCTTAAGATTCGTAGGGTATATACTTTAATTATATATTCTTAGCTTCGAAACATCTATCTTTCTCTTCCTCATCTTTTCTATTTGGCTTCTTTTCATTTTTGTATATATACAATATACAGTGGTGGCGAAAAGAAAGCTGATAAAATAAGGAAAATAAAAGAACAATGCAATTTTACAAAATTGATTTTCATTTATCAAAAGCAATAAAAAGATTATTAATATGACAAAAAATTGTTAGTACAGAAATTACTAAGATTCATAGTGCATTAATCTCAAACTTTCCTTTATTCGCTATTGCATTATATATATATTTTCCCTACGTTATATCCTTTTGTATCAAATGGTTTGCCCTGTAAATAAATAAATAAATAAATCCTCCCAACTTATTTTTTGTTCACGTAACACGCACATAAAAGTTTTTGAATAAATTTCCAAGATATGTCCGTATGCTTGCAAGGTGTATGCTCACTTTTGATTCTCACTGTATGTACACGCCGGTGACGGTTTCTAACAGCGAAAATGAAGACGCCATTCGCCAAACTTCCCTCCTCGTTATTTACCACCGAAACTATTTTGCAATTTAATCCCGAGACTCTTGGCTTGGCTTCGCTTGCCTCGCCGCTTTTCTTCTTTCGATCTTGTCGAGGAGGGTTGACTGAGGTCGAATGAATGAGGTTCCGCGACTATTCGAAGACGTGGAACGTTCACCGGAGTTGTTTCTCACTTAGGGGAGTGGTGTTAGGGATGTCGAGGTCGTCGATATTGAAAGAGAAAAGCCTCCCGAAATCAGCAGGGGTGAATTTCCACGACTTTTCTTTCGTAGGCCGTGCAGTCGTTTGGAATATACGTACTTAACGATTCTTCAACGTCGAAGAATTTGAGCCGCGGCTGGTTGTTGTGATTTGAAGTCTTTGAACTTTAAGTTCTTGATCGGTCTCCGGTGTTGTTGCAAGTAGACTTTTAATTTTTGTAATTTAATGGCTGCTTTGCTTGTTGAAAATTCCCTGTAAACACCTAATTCAATTCTTCACAGATATACGAGAATATTGAAAGTAGTTCACGTATAATAAATACATAATTAGATTGCGAAGAAATTGCTTATGGCTTTATCCCTCGTGAAGAGGAGTCGTTAAGAAGACAGATTTGTATCGCTTTCTTGATGCACAATAGACAAGACATTAACAAAATATGAGATTTTCTATCAATATTTAACTAATATAATACCAATGAATAATTTAAACTCTCACCATATCCGATTATCCAAGTATTAAATTCAAATTCACCATTTTCGAAAATTCACGATGAATAAGTATTCCTCTTCGAATATTCTCCTAATTATTAACATTATTGACAAATACAAATTTCTCAATGTACGATCCTAACTTCCTTCGCCGGTATACAAAATTACTCTCAACACTCGTAAATTGAAAGCTAATTGTAATTACAGTTCCAGTGAAAACGAAAGAATAAACTCTTTCAACCAATCTCGCTGTTCTCCCAAGTTTAATGGAGGCCAAGCGTAAATAGCGATTGCAAGAGAACACTACGTATCAGGTCTCGGAGGTCCATATATGTTAATATCCAAGGACGTTCGTCATTCTGGTTCCTTGGAAACAGGGAATACCTCCGGAGACCAGGAGGGGATTATCGCGTGGCAATATCGCGGTATCACGAAATTATTAATCCTCTTGCACCGTGAGAGGATTCGGTTGGTTCGCCAGGACTCTCGGCCATTGCAGTTGCACGCGGACAAACCTCGCGAGAGACGCGGTGCAATTAATGGATGAATACCGGCGAGATAACAAGCCCAACTTTTTTAATAATAACGCGTTTTTCGCGGTGTTCCAGGCCGAAAGGAGAGCTAGATTCGTTCACTAGACGGCACACACTCTCTTTTTCTATCTCGCTTTCGTTATTTCGATACTATTTATCCCTTTCTCTTTCTCTCTTAGCCTTTCGTTTCGTCGCTACGTTCTTGTTTGATTTGCATCCGATTGCACCATGACGACGATGCAGCACGGCGTTATTTTTTTTCTTTTTTTTCGACGCACCGTTAGCCGCTGCTTTTCGTTTTTCCTTTGTTCGCCGGACCATTGTCTAGCGAGCGCGGAAGCTCGTCGATGGCGTACAGGAAATGCCTGCTGAATGTCCGGTGGAACACCGTGTCCTTTGCCTGCTCGCTACTTGCCGTGCCGGTGCTTTTTCGAAGCTTGTTTGCGCGGCACTTTCAGCTTTTCGATATGACGACATAATATACAGGATGCGGCTGAATAACATGTACAAGCGGCCACGAGGCGGTTCCTTGTGAAAAGATAAGAGCAAAATATAAATGGGGATACAATTTTCTCATGTAAGCTTTAGTTTTTGAGGAAATCGAATTTGAAAATTTATCGAGTATAATTGAACATGGCTTAATTCTGGACTGGCTAGTACTAAATAATCGACAATCTTTTTTTTTTCCTCCAAGGGTTGCCTCCAATTTTCTCGATATAAACGATCATAGTGACTTGGTGAAATGCTACCGATTAAAAGCGATGTTTAAACACAAGCTCAATTGCATCGTTATCAGTGCAATAAAAATAAATTCACATCATCGAAGTATTCTCCAAGTTGTTTATAGAAATTATTGTACGTGTCTGAGTTTCGAATCACAAAGGTTTGAGTTTCGAGGGATTCAAGACTTGGAGATTTCGAACGGCCAACCTCCGCGACGTTATAAATATTGTTAATTAATTGATAAACAGTTTACGTATAAATGTATTCGTTTAAGAAATACGTGTTTAAATAACAGCACGAAAGCGTTTATATTATACTACAGCTCAAAGTTAATCCAAATATAACGACTCTTATAAATAACATTCTCATTTATAACCTAAAATAACGAAGAGGTTAGGTTGAGATTAGGTGGACAGAGTAGATGAAACACCCTGTATAATTCCGCCTTTTTTAAAGTGCTACCAGTACTGTTAATTTCATCGTGGCACGGAATGTGTTAAGTAGTACCGCCATAAAGCTCGAGTACCCTGTCTCTTGTGAAATTTTGTGTGCACGTGTATATTTTTATTAGAAAAGCGCGTAAAATCGAGCGAATTGAAGCAGAAGGGCATTTAAAGCGAACGTTAACACGCGGTAGGTGTGTCTGGAAAAGTAACCAGCGAAAAGGTGCGAAAGAAAAGTAAAAGCACACTGAAAACGCGCTTCGGCGAAAAACCTCTTTCAACTGATATCGCGTATTTTTCGATTCAAAATGTTCTCGTGCGGCTTCGTCGTTCCCTCTAAATATGAAATCGGAATCGCTAAATATGAAACCAGAATCGCTAAATATGAAATCGGAATCGCTAAGTATGAAATCGGAATCGCTAAATATGAAACCAGAATCGCTAAGTATGAAACCAGAACCGCTAATTATGAAATCGGAATCGCTAAGTATGAAATCGGAATCGCTAAATATGAAACCAGAATCGCTAAATATGAAATCGGAATCGCTAAATATGAAACCAGAATCGCTAAGTATGAAACCAGAATCGCTAAGTATGAAACCAGAACCGCTAATTATGAAACCGGAATCGCTAAGTATGAAATCGGAATCGCTAAATATGAAACCAGAATCGCTAAATATGAAACCAGAATCGCTAAGTATGAAACCGGAATCGCTAAATATGAAACCAGAATCGCTAAATATGAAACCAGAATCGCTAAATATGAAACCGGAATCGCTAAGTATGAAACCAGAATCGCTAAATATGAAACCAGAATCGCTAAATATGAAACCGGAATCGCTAAATATGAAACCAGAATCGCTAAATATGAAACCAGAATCGCTAAATATGAAATCGGAATCGCTAAATATGAAACCAGAATCGCTAAATATGAAATCGGAATCGCTAAATATGAAACCAGAATCGCTAAGTATGAAATCGGAATCGTCGTCTCGTCGTTCGCTAAAGTAGACAATTCTTTCGCGTTAAAGTTGGAAGAATTATAGTGGAGGCTTTGTGTTTCGCACGTTCGCGGGCAGACGCGATCTCGAAGAAGCGCGCCCTCATATAGGTCAGCTTTTATTAAACCGTGAAATCTTTCTCTTCTTTTATCTTCCTCCTTTCTTTTTTTTTTTCTTTTTTTTTTGGTGGGAGTTTGAATACGTGTTTCTCTGTCGTATTCTTTAATTCCAGGGAATCACACCTTCACTGACACTGTGATGGTCGAATGGTTTTTTTTTTCAATTCTATTTTGTACGATTTTCACTGTGAATGAGTGTGTTGGAAGTAGGTTCCTCATTGAAGATGATCGAGATGCTGAAAGGAAATGCAAGATTGTGTAAGGTGGTGCGATATGGGTTAATGAGGGGTGAGAAACGTTGGCGAATGTAGCGACGATGGAGAGTCGAATGCTTTCGAATAGCCAAAGCATGTACACGAAATATTCTTCTTCTAACCATTACTTTGTCGATCCTCATTTCTATACACCTTATATGCGAGTAGTAGAATTATTATTCTAATATTATAGAAATTAGAAAAGAACAGGATCCTTCTAATGACACAAAAGCAACGCCAACCGCCACTTTATCATTACAAAATTTCAAATACCGTACTAAAATATTAGAACAACGCATAAATACGAATATTGGAATAACAGAAATTCTAAAAGCGTAGAATTCTCCCGGTGATACAAAAGTAGCGCTAATCACGGTATTTCATCATTTCAAAATTACAAATACTGATATTACAGAAAATTCGGAATCTACTACAACCGTACGAAAGGGTAAATATACCGAAACATATTTTTCCTCGCCATCCAACGCACCTATTCTTTTCCACTTCATTTACATATTACAATCTAAGTTTAACGATATTTCCATTCTTTTTTGTATTTACGATATTCCGTATTTTCTTCGCAAGATTTCTAAAACTACACGCAATGCGTCGTGAAACGTCTAGTATGTAGAGAGTATTGGGAACTGCGATCGAACATTGTGGTCCTCGAAGAACAGGATCATCTTCATAGAACAGCAAAGCCACATTGTGGGCTAGGTGTGCTAGAGGCATTCGGCTGTCCATGCTCAAAGGCAATGGAGACCTGAATATGGCAGGTTAGGCACTTGTATCCGAAATCCATTGATAGGATGATCCCGCAAACGGGCGGCCAATAATCTGCGTGGCTCGTTTCTCCCCAAGGTATAAATGACACTTGGCACTGATACAACGTACCGTTATCATGCACGCGCCAGACGATTTCTTTCAGATATGAAAAATATTCGTCTATTCTTCGTTTCTCACAGAAATTCTTGTTTCATAAGCTTAGAATAAGTTTGGCAAGTATAGAAAGAAGGATAGACAAACAGAGATTAAAATATTTAGAAACTGATAATTCGCTGATTGGAAATTTCTTCATCTTTCGCGGCCAGAATGTTTATAGTGAGAAAAAAGAATTGCGATTAGTCACAGGGTTTCGTTTCATTCTGAAAGTAGTCTGTACATTTTCAGGGATGATTATTGTTATTTTCTATTCTATTCTATATATGAGTTTTATTATTGTCAAATTGCGTGCAATGAAATTCGATCTACATAAACGAAGGTTTGAATCGATGAATTTATTGCGAAATATTAGACAAACTGTATTTCAGTTTCCTAAATATTAAATTTATTATCGATTTATAAATATTCATTACTTAAAATATTTTTATTACAGATAATTTTTCAGATAATTCTTTGTAAATTGCACATTAGAAGTCAGTTGGATAAATTTGTTTATGTATTTTGGCTAGTGATAAATTTAATTCGATTGATTGATATGACGAGGTAGTTACAATAGGAGAAATTATTTGGTTGTCCGAAAAGTTTCTTTCGTTTTATAAGGAAATAATAGACGCACAATGTTTTTTGTTTTATATCAGTTTATTGAATTACGCACGAACATAATAATAGAAATAGAACGAAATGGATCATATCTAATTCAATAAAATAATATAAAACAGAAATTGTTCTTCATCTATTATCACCTTATGGAACGAAAGAAACTTTTCGGACAACTTAATAGTATAAATCTATCCATGTTGGAGCGGCTAATAAATTACTGTGCAAAGGAATTTTGATTATTAATTGCTATCGTAGCTTGTCAGTGTTCCATGACATAAGAGCGCGTTGAAAGAATTAAATGCGTATTTCTTATTACAGTTTGGAGCAATAAACGCTCTTTGTTCAACTGACGCCAGTTTACGCGAATAGATTCTTGATTCTCTGCTCGAGGTGGGCTGAAATGCCGGTTATTTAAACGTTCACAGGTGTGAACTACCGCGAGACCTTTATTACGCCGTTACTCGGATATTTCACGGACTTTTAATTAAGGCTGGAACACGAGTCAGCTTCTCTGTATTCGGTCGGATATACATTTTGTCATTTTACTTGGAATTACATTGAATATTTCGATGTTATTACGTTAGATTGCCTTTGGATTGCAGAGGTGCGTGTAAAATGTGCAGTACTACACGAGTAAGGTACAAATTATCAATGAGGCTGAGGTTTCGGTGGTTGGAAATCGAATAAAATGTGCAAATCCTCCATTAAGATTTTCTTTGATGCTTATTTTCTGGTTTATTTGTCGCTATGCAATTTCATAGGATTCCTATAATTATACGTTTCGACGAGTTTAAATTATTCTTTCGAACGAATAAGATGAATATTTTCTATTTTACATAAATGAGAGAGCTCGTAAGACTCTGCTGCAATTCAATACTCCACATTCAAGATGTTTACATTTTTTCAAGAACATTGAGATTCACAGGAACGCGAAAACTTCAGACAAGGATTGCTCACGAAATTCATTGACAATTCATCAACGTCCGTTAAAACTGTATGCCTATTATCATTCTTCTACGTTCGTGCGCTCAATATCGACAATTTTTGCATCTCCATTAGAGTCTCCACATTCCCAAATATCTGAATCCTCCAAAGTAGATGCACGTCTCTTCTCACAGCTTCAAACTGCGCTGAACGCACAAAAATCCAGCAACGCTATCAACTTCGTAATTTTTATATTCCAACGGAAATCGCATGTTGAAACATCCAAATTTTCCAAATTGCACCCGCATAGACAAAGCTGTTTCAAATAATGTTTCACATTAATAGAACGATATTACGCTCGCGAGCGAGCGAGAGAGAGAGACAGATAGACAGACAGAGCGAGAGAGAGAGACAATGACAATTGGTTGATCGTAGAGGCTGTTAAGTAGGCCGATCGCTAATTTAACGCGTTTGGGAGGGTGGTTCGGTTGCTTTGCCGGTATGTAGGTCGAACAGCGAACCGACCACTGGCGCGACCATTGAAATAATTACGCTCACACGTTAATTTCGAGGCTCGCCACGATATACGTGTACGTCAGTTGCTCGAATCTCACGCATATATTCCACGAACGAATAATCTGCGTGTGCATAATGCGGCGCTCGCCGTGCTGTTCCACGTATTTCCATGAGAATCGGCTCGAAGCTCTGCGATCGGGCCCGATTTTACGTAACATTTCGCTCGCCATGAAATTTCATCCGTGTTTTCCGATATTTTCCATTTCTTCAAGTTTCGAGACTGAGACGTGCTTCTCGATGAAATTCTCCCGTTGTTTCACGAAGCGTTAGGCGCGAAAGAGTGGCGAGAGGATTTTGAAGCGTCTGATGTGTAGTACGTAGAGATTGTTACACAAGTAGGTGTTTGATCAGATTAGACGTTTGGCGTGTTTTATGTATATAGGGTGGTCCCGTACGATGAGATTTATTGGGCTAGAGGGTGATGCGATGGGCGAAAATAAGTTGGGAAATAGAATCTTCTTTGTCCTTAAATTTGCGGACTTAATCCGGAAGAGAACTGCTGTGCAAAATTTGTGTCTTTCTACCTCGTATTTTTAAGGAAAGATCGTTTCTTTATATTCGTTTCGAGGTTGTAGTATGATCTTTCTCAGATTGAAAATGAACTAAAGACCGTGGCAAAATTAATATCGTGAAATTTCATAGAACTTGGTGTATTTAACATTGTTGCGGATAATATTTTTGATAAATTTTATTAAACGTTTACTGTATTAAATATTTAATAATTTATTGAATATATTTTATTAAATATATATAAACAGGATTTCGTGAAAAACTAGCAACAAATTAAACTTACTTAACTTACTTAATAGAAGAAATTTTGTTTGAAATCGTCTTATTTCTGCACGTACTTTGTTCGAATTATTTCGTAGGCGATATTGCGGGCACCCTATACATCTTCATCGAACAGCTGTCTGTAATGCTCTATCTGAGACGTCCATGGAGCTGTACGTGTCTCGATCGACTGGGTTAATTCGCTCGTATCAGTCTCTGAATAGTCAACAGTAATGTCTCAGATGCTACGATGCAAGAGGAATTCAATTAACTTGTTCGTACTGTGATGATAACCCTTTGGAAATGGAAAAGGGATATTACACGGACTATCTTCGTTTGAATTAAATTCATTTAAGTTTCTATATCATACATTTCCACTCGTTCCTTTCTTACGCTCTCGTATAGAAGCTCTTTTATCGATCATACTTTTCAAAGCAAACATTGTTAAATATCATCAAATATCATTTCAATAAGGAAAACAAGAGTTATTAAAAAAATTCTATATTTATTTATATGTATATACACATATTAGATATACCATTACGTATAAGCATATTACATATAGTTCTTCATGGAATTTTAATTTTTATCAAATGTTATGGATTTTAAATATTGGTTTAAATGTTGGTTACACGTTATAAAATATCATCGAGAACAGTATTTCGAAAAGGGGAAGATTTATTTTGAAAATCAACTTCTTTCCATTTTGATAGGATTTTATATTTAGTTGAATATCATAGGATCCATAACCATACCATAGGATCCGATACCATAGGATCATAATTAGAAGAGAAAACCCATAAATTTATCGTGAACGTTCATCTGTTAGTAATTTGAAACAATTTCGTTTCGTGTATGATACTAAAGGCACGTTTAGCTATGGATTATTAAAAGAATTCTATCGAGTTAATAATTTCAATGATCAATTTCCATTGAATTTAAGGTACCTTTTGAAACATGTACGTACGTTCGACCTATTTCCAGCAAAGCGTGTATTGTACATGATCGTTTAACTTTACCACCCTAAATACAGAGATATAAAAGAATAAAATTATTACTGCACGCTGGTTTTCGGAAAAGACATATAATTTTTATAGAAAACGTTGCATACAATTTACTTGAATATAGCAAAAGTATTGCAAACAGTAAACAGATAAAACAACCTGTATACATGTAATATCATAAACTTTCGACATACACTATACTTTTTCCTTGCATATAAACGAGGGGAAAAAAGCAAATTTTCGTTTCTTTCAAAAAGCGAGATAATATGCTATCAAAGGAGGTGATTCAACCGGCTTCACAGGAAATGCTAATGAGTATTCGCGTGTGTTACCGCGGAAAAAGTTTTAACCGGGGAGTTATGTCCTTTTGAGAAAACGCGGAAGCGTATACGAACCACAGCATCAAGATCTCCCTTCAGTATTTTTATTTTTTTTTAGAGAAGAAGACGATAGAAAAAATGGAAAAATATTCACGCAGAAGATTATCAAGAAATCGTTGAAATTCTTATCAAAGATTCTACTTGTATCTTTTTCTCTGTTCGAAAGATAAGACAAGAGTAGAATGAAAAATAGAAGAAGAATGTAAGATAAGATCTTTTTCTTTGCCTTTATTTTATAGACAGAATATTCGAAATAAATAGAAAAATGCCGACGAAACAAAGATTGTCGAGAAATTTTCTTCGAGAATGATCATCTTCGATGAAAAACGATCCTCTCGTATTTCTTTATGCAAATATCTTGATATTTGTCGGTTCGTTGAACGAGAAAGATAATTCGTACGAGAGGTTTTAAACCCAGTAATAATAATTTGGTCGAAACGTAGAATTAAAAAGCACGCGTTAATTTCAGAAGTGATTTTGTTGGGGGATTTCATTTAAAAAGCAGAAGCTCGTCGGAAATAATATCGTATGTTAATCAACAGACAACGAAGCACCATTAACTCGGTTTTGTACATTACAAGACCGTTCGTGTGCATTCTGTGTATTTTTTCGCCTGGAATTTCGGCCGAGATTTGAATCTCTCGTAAGTTGTAAAATCGTGATTAACGAAAGGGCAGGGGGAAATGTGTATTATTTAAAATAATTACAGCAATTCGTAACAGGAGAACCTTTGATCACTGTGTACCTCCTTTAAAATTAAAAAATTTCATCCCGACGTTATAATAAATTCAACAATGATATTTTTCTACCTCTGTGTGCGAATAATTCGGTATCAAATTTTATCTAATAAATCTCGATAGTTTCTACGTTCTAGAGTAGTGAAATGAAGTTTCCAACGATTTTTTTATTACAAATATTTGAGCTGTTGGAGAAGCCAGATACGTCTTTAAGGATCGATATGATCCGTTGCGTATTTGATGAGATTGAAAGGGAATTATCTATCGCGAAATCATGCAAAATACATCAATTCTAGCGAATAAAGCTTCTGTTAAGCCATTAAGGATCAAGCAATGGTTTATCGTAACGCTATACGACGCGCCAGTTTCATAAAATCGTAGGACCGAAATGGAGGAAATAATGACGGAACAATATTGCAATATTAAACGAATCCTTAAAATTTCCTCTCGCAGCTACAATATGAAAAAGTGTAAATACGGAATATGAAACTTGATAATGCAGATTCATAAAAAAAAATAAAAAAATAAAAAAAGTTCGCAAATATAATGTTGCGTTAATGCAATACCGGTGCTTAATGGATAAATGGCGATAATTCAGAAAAGAAGATTTGGCACGGATTAATTAAAAAAAGTAGAATCGCCGATTTTTGCAATAATACAATGATAACGTTAGAATTATAAGGAAACGAGTATGTACAGCGGCTGTACTCAAAGAGATAAAAATGTTATATGAGAAAGTACATAACACCGGGGATCCAATTAAACTGAAATTCACTATTCCCATGGAATTTCAATAAAAGATTAAGACGAACGATTAAGTCGTCGAGTAAATGTTTGTTTTCCTCTGGTCGTGTTATCGGTTAAAGTTCAGAGGAGCTTGACGACGGCGTGTTTTCATCGTGAAACGAGGAGAGTATCTTGCAGACATAATTTGACGCATGTTATGGTGACGTCCCTATACCGGTGGCAAAAGCATGCTCGTACGAGCGCAAAATCGAATCGTTTCCAGCGGGTGGCTTCGCAGTTTATTGCTAGATCCTGCGCATCGACGTTGCATTCTGCGAATGTCTCTTCCCTGAATAATCCCCGGTAATCCAACAGCCTACTTCCGCCATTCTCTATTTCTCTCCTGCTCTCTTTCACCGATTTTACTCTGTTTTCCCCCTTTAATTGTATTTTTTTCTTCTACGCCGTCCCGAAAAACGACAGAAAAGGCAGACTTTATGGACCGAACGTAACGCGATAGACAGCTGGAAATTTACAAGCGAAATTTACAATTCGAAATTTTTCGAATTTTGCTTCGTCGTTTTACACGCGAGATACATTCAGATGTAATTAGCAAAGGATGTTGTCGCGATGTTTTCAAAATAATTTCATCTCCCCTTTACTCGGCATCGAAATTGAATTCGACTTTGTCGAAGGAAAATTAAAGATACCAGAGCGTCCTCAACTCAATCTGTCAATTAATCGCTTGTTCCTCGAAACATGTGTCTTCTTTGGGTTTTCGATTTGCAAAGACAATTAAAATATATCGAATAGAAATTAAGGGTATCAGAGTACTTTTGAATTCTATTTCTCAATTAAACGACGCTTTCTTCGAACCAGTGTATTTAATTTTCCTTCCTTCTGAAACTATCTCCTCCTCTTTCCTCCGCCTTGCTCCCAAAAAAGAGGGAAATAAAAGGATACAACAAAAGATAAGGAAAAACTGCTAATACCAAAAATTCAATTTAATCTTAAAAACAGGAACATTTTAAACCATATCGAATTGCCGGGGAAAATTCATAATTTCGTAGAAGGACGAAATTGCTTACCTCTGTCCCCCGCGATTAAACGTCTGGTAAAATATTTTCGAGATAATTAAAGTAATTAAAGCGGCGTCGATATTCCGTCGTTTTCGCGTGCATCCACGGGGATGGGACTATAGATGTAAAAAAGGGTGAAGCAGGGAGGAGGCGGTTTCGCATGTACGTCCATTGTACGTCACGATGGTCTACACAAAAATGTTTTCATCAGTCAAATGCTCCGTTTCGAAATATGCAAAACACACGGGGGACACGTGTCCCGTGAATGCACGCGTAGCATCGCGCACGCGACTTCTCTAAATAGAGTTTCCACCGGTAAAGGATGAAAAACAGCAAGGTTTTTAGTATATTGAAGCACGTCGAGTCTGCTCTTGTCGTTGAAAAAAAAAAAATGTTCAAACACAGAGAGCCCTATTTTCCCCTATTCCAGTATCATCCCCTTTTCTTCGCTTTACTTCCCATTCTTTTACTTTTTGTATTTTATCTCTGTTCGTTCTTGAATATCCTGCAACGGAGAAATCGACGAAACGATCCTTTTTTTCGTTGTCAAGTTTCGCTGTATTAAATGTTTAAACAGATGCGATTATTAACCACGTAGAATGAGCGTAATTTTACAAAGTACTTTGAAAGATTACGCTGCTTTAAAAAAGAAAGACGCTTTTCATATTCGTCCTGTAATCATTAAATTACGGATATTTATGTAAATTCAGTTTTTTTACGAAAGCGTTAGAGAAACTTTATCTCGGCAACGTCGAAGGTCCCGTTTATATTTTTAATGATCGTTCGAGAGAATTTCGACGAAGAGAATTTCCTTGGTATATTTTTGTTGAGAACGAACGAAGATAATACGATGTCCAAGCATTGTTTACGGGGGAAAAAATAATTCACCGATATCGAGTCGCGATCAGCTCGAGCTCGTCGTTCGTTGACAAACTCATTATCGAGCTGTCATTCGCACAGGTCATAACATTTTTGAATCAATCAACTGCAGATCGCCGAGCTGGTTTATAGGATTCTGCGTGCGGATTATGAACGTTCGTTCGTTGTATCGCGCCATTCAGATTCCACCTTTGCGTCCCATGCAACTGAAACTGATCGTTCTACCAGGAACGAGATTACAAACCAGTCTCAGTGGTTTCTCGGAAAGATTCGTATCTGTTCTTTATATTTTCTTTGGATTTCAATGGTAGATATGGTAGGACAGAGAAGCATTTTAAAAGCGAATAGATTTGACGAGATGAATCGATTTAGCTGACTTGAACAAATTGTTTAAATATTGTTGTAAATTATCTGCGAAACAGTGAACTTAAACTCGACGTGAAATTTTTATTAATATTAAGAAATTTGATATCTCTAGATAAATCAAGGCAAATATTTTAGGTTTATTTCTATGAACCTTTCTACCTTCTCTTGATTTTTCTTACATCTCCATGATTTATAGACCTTCTTCAATTTTTCTTTTTATGGATTTTTAGCTTCTGCTCTCCATTTTATCTGCAAAGAATTATTAAATGCTCCTTCCCGACGAAGAACGAGAGAAAAATAAGAAGAGGAATTATTAAATGGTCGTTCTCTCATCGACTAAAATATTTTTAATATTTCACCTGTTGTTGCAATATAAGGAGCGTTAAGATACTGTAGAAAGACATCGTTTGCTTTGAGGAAGAAATATACGTGTAATATTCCATTCGATTATGTTGAGATTATTAGATGTACGAATAGAGGAACGGGTGGATAAATTGTAAAGTAGAAAATATATTTTAATACAGAAGTGTAAGTACAAGTTCCGATTCGCACGCTAGCAGTGTTACCTTATAACTGAAAACCCCGAAGCCATTGTCGCCTGTCTACTGTCTATGGTCTGCCTTCGTCCCAGTCTTTTGTCTATACGCTGTCGATGGCTTCAGTGCTTGAGAAAACTAAAGAGACCAGATGTAGAGTTTTCTTAGAAGTGTCTTCAACAGATTATAACAGATTCAACAGATTCAAGAATCTTCAACAGATTATAAGCATTGTAATAAGCAAAGAATTACTCTTACGCTTGTGAAAATACAATAATTCAATTTACAGTGATACATTAAATTACTTGAGGCACTTAGGTGCTTAAAAGTAAGGCAAAGTATTTCAACAGTAGTTTGGTTTAAATTGAACGATTCTTTCAATTTTCGTCGCATCTTCTTCGATAACAATGGTGGCTTCGCGCCATTAAGTTGTCACATCGAAAACTCTCGGAGTCGCAAACTCTCTTTCGAGATCATTCGACGTAAAGAAACACCACGCGAGTTAGCGAGTTCAGCGAAGTTATCTATTAAGATTGCTTTTAAAATTGGATAACTTTCCAACGAAAAGTTACGATTTTCTTTCATGCGATTTCAAATAGAGAATTAAGAAAGTTAAAAGATACTCGAACCTCAATAATCATCGCAATCAGTGCAAATGTATTTTTCCCCGGAAATAAAATTCTATTAAAGGTCTCCTCACAAAAATATTAGAACTTTCCCTGTTTGGTTGAAGCAGACAAAATCGACTTTAAAAGGACAATGCTATCGGCAGATTGCGGTTTTTCTTTTCTTCTATGTAAATTCATATTTTTGAGAATACAGTTAGAAAAACGTGACAGATTATTTTGCTCATCAGGTATTGTAGAAAGCACTATACCTTGCAACATTTTATATATTTTTGCACATCATCTGCACTTTGGCAAGTTGGCGATTTTCTGCCAAACGTATAAACACCCGCACTTTAACTAATTAGCTACGTTGTAATTTCATTTGTATCGGTCAAATTAGAACAAGTGTCCTCGCTCTGCGCAAACTTAACACGTTTTTTCCCAACTTTACTGCCAAAAAGAAACTGTAAAACGATATTCGGAGGTCCCGGAAACAGCGAAAGCTGCTTCCTCGATCGATTGCAAATCGTTAACAAGGAGCGAGGTAGAAAAGTTGCGTCGTTAAAAGTTCACGCGAAGAAAATAGAAAGGGGGACGAGAGAATCGAAACTGCCGTGGCGAAAGGAAACGAGGAAAACAAAATGCGGCCAACGACGACGTATTTATACGTTCATTAATCGCACGGCTGAATTCCTCGCTGCTCGTTTTCCTCCAATTATCGGCGGGGATCGCGACAGTTTCCTTCTTTCATGCGGAAAAGCATCGGTAACTTTTCTCAGAGACAGAGGCCAGAGATCCAACGAGATCAAAACCTCGATGTCCCCTCTGAAGACGAGTCTGCACCTCGGAGAAAGTCGCGTAAAAGGACGCAAGTGGTCGAAAGGTCGCGGATGGAACGAAGAATACGCGAATCACGTTGAAGCTAAAAAGTTCGATGTCGCTTTCGCACGGTGTAAACTGTTTCTTCGCGACGTCTTTTAATTAATCTTCTCGCGCGGAACTTTTAAAAGAGTTCCTCTCTTCTTTCCATCGTTTTTGCCCGCGCCGTTGCAACAAGACGGAAGTAACTGCTGGAAGTCGGTTTCCACGGTCGAAGAAAGTTCATGAATGATAATTCCGTCTTGTTTTACGATGATGAGGTTCCATCTGCGAGAATGAGAAACGAATGCAAGTGGATTTTGGATATGTTGTAGACTTATCTGGTCGATTGGGCAATTTACGAGAACGACGAGGATGATACGATAAGGAATTGTTCGTGCAATTTGGCGCGGTCTTTTAATTCTGCAGCTCTGTTTACTTTTCTACGTTCGTTTTACTTCTTTTCTCTTTCGAAATTCTTGGTTTCCTTCATCTGTCGGGAAATAAAACGAAGAAGGATACTTGACGTAGAGTTTTACTTGTGGAATTTCGACTGGTATTTGTTTGCTTCTTTTTCTTCATTTATTTTACCTTCTTTCTCTTTTCTTTATACGAGGTACTTGGCAAACATTATTATTTCTTTACTTTTCTATGCAATTTATAAATTATAAAAATTCCATAGTAATAATTAATATATTTAACAATTTACTATAATCTATTCATATGTAACCATAAATTCAACAAATATATCACAGATCAGGGTCTATCTTTTCTCATAAAAATGAAATATGAAACATAATTAATAAAAATGGATGTATACGAATATTTCTTGCGTTTACTTTCCGTATGCTTTAGCACCGCACATTTAAGTGTCGTTGTACACGTAACGAAAAATGAACGTGTGTTGAACCGAAGCACTTTTCTTCAGAAATGTTCCATATCCGATCCAGAATCACGTACGCACATATATCATTCCTACTTTGATTTGCTAGTACCGATATGCTTGTACCTTATAATATCTATGAAATTAATTCCATTTGACGACTGAACACGAAAACGGCGTAGAAATTGCGGTCCATTAACGCGTTTATGTGTTTATACGCGTGTGACGAGACACGTGGCAACGAAGAGGAGAACGTTGCTCGTGGATTCGCGATGGACAATAAAAGTGTTTCGCGTCGAGCTATCCACGTAGAAATGCGGGTAAAATTTCCAGTGACGTGGAAACGGACGTTCGTGTGTGGAAAACGGAATATTTAAGAGGAAACGGTTGGCTGGAGAGAATTACAAAGAGTTCCGATTAATATCGATAAAACTGGAAACATCATATTTTCCAAATCTCAAACATTATATTTAACCAACAGATATCATATCAGTAAAATCTAACATATTATCTTTCCAAAATCTCAAATATCCAATCAACCATTCTGACAGATACAAAAAGAAGAAGAACAAATTTTATCAACTTACGTACTACAGAAAGAAAAAGAAGAGAAAAAATATTATTAATAAGATCGAAGTTATTATTTAAGTTTTCGAATGTTTCTCGTATCAAATTTCTCTCAATTCACTCGATAACCTGCTCAAACATATAAATTTAACCCTTTGCACTCTAATGGGTGACTCTCACTCACCACTGCGTTCCATGCTGCAACTCCAGTGGCGAGCGAGAAGCGACAGTCCCTGTTTATGTTAGATTTCGACATCCGCAATTGATGAAAGTGCAATATTGGTTGATAAATTGGTTCCTTAGTTCTTTGTGTTCTTTGTTAGGAAGCGTAAAATGTTAGACTCTAAAATGGAGATAAAATATTTGATCCCATATGCCTCCGAAACTACGGTTCTGACAACGTCTGCAAAGTTAGTTTGGATTCGACGATCATGGCAAAAGTATTATAGTTTAGAAACCCTTAAGAAATGGTTTTCGGAAGTGAAATTAGCTGAAATGAAGATGAACTTGATTTTGAACTGTTGAAAAATGAGATCGATTATATTGAAGAATGCATCTTGCATTATCTAAAAAAAAAAATACAGAAATTAATATTACAAAATCATATTTCCAAACATGTAAATATAGATAAATTATTGGAATATAATTTTTTTTTGTAAGTTAATTTCCATATAAAATCATTTTACGCTAGCGTCACGTATACGCTAAATCATCCGGAGTAGCTGCTACGCCCCACCGAAAAGGCCCTCGAGTGCAAAGGGTTAATCCTTCGACTAATTTTACGACCTGGTTATATCATAGATCGTGTTATGAAGTCAACGAAGGGTCACAATTCACCCTCCTCCCTTGCAAGAATGATCGCGTTCGCCTGGGTGAGTCGATTAACGGCGATCGTGTGCTCGCTAATTACAAATTATTAAGTAAACGTTAACAGCGGAAATCGGGGTCGCCATTCGTGCAAACAGATGAGCTCGCGTTGACAATTATTGACGATAAATTTGGCTCGGAGCGGGCCGAGTGTCGCGTTGTTATCGACCGGCGGATAACAGATTTCGTACACGGTGCTACGATACCGGACATCCGGCTAATTGTCGTTAACTGTTTATAATACCAGCAATTTTCAGCTGGCACCACGTTCGACCCAGATTCGTCGCCATCCTTCTTTCGCCATCTGATGAAAGCCGCGATAATTGGTCGCCAGCGGGTAAAATAAAATGGTTCGTTAAGGTATATTCTCTGTATGTGTATGCGTGCGATTTTTTTTTTAACAGTTTCGTCGTTGAAGGTAACTATAATTACCTAACGTCGAACGCTTGCTAAAGGTGACTATAATTATCCGACGAAACTCTGTATCGGATAAAAGAAGCTCTGATTGGATACAACGCGACTGGACTAATTCCAGTTATAATCGGCGTTTTCTTATGGAATCGTTCTCAATCAAGTTCGTTCAGTAATTCAAAACAAAATTTGTTAATTTGTTTCTGACAAATGATGTATTCTGTAAGAATAGAATAGAAGGGTTGGTGAAACGGTGTTCATATGATATGGATCACGTACAGATTGCTTTAAAATGTGAAATATCGTATTACATATGTCACAGATTGTTATCAGTGTAATGCCCATCGATCTGTATAATTCCATTGTTGTATAAATAATAATCTCTGTTATTACGAGTAAACATGGGCAGAGAAATGTAAACTAGAATATAGAATTAGTATTGAATATAAACTATTCTATCATGGAAAAATATGAATATGTATAGACAGACGTAGGGACGATACATAATGAATAAATTATGCGATACGCTCGATTAAAATTAGTGACTATCCGTCTACTTTATATAAAATTATAATTTCACGAGTTGATATCGAGATATCGATAATGAGAAAGCAATTCGAAATTTCCCTCTCTCTCTCTCTCTCTCACGAATATCTATTATATTCCTATGTACAATCGTATCTTCAAATTTTCAAGATAAAATAGAATTACCGAATTGTACACGAACGATTGAATACGAAATACCCAGTCAGGTACGTAAATACTTCCGGCACTCCTGATCTACGTCACGATTCACGTGAAAAAGAAAGAAAAGAGGGCATATTCTAAAGAGTGAATTACGAACTGTAACAACGCATTACGCATATATCGGAATAAAAATTCGCGAAGAATTTAATTTAGCTGGGAGACGTGGTAATCGTCGCATCGAATAGTCGAACATTCGAAAGCCATGAAAACAAATTGCTGTGGAGGCTTGTGAAGGGTACACGTGCGAGCGAGTCTCGGGTTTTTAAATAAAACGTCACGTGTACAAGGTATTTCATGGAGTTACATTATGCCATATAACGAATTCAACTAGGGACGGCGTCGCGGGAAAGGGCTTTCGGTGAATCGCGGAGGGAAGTCACGGCAGATGTACACAGAAAATGCATTTTTTAAAGTGAGCCCGAGTTTTTGATGCGACGGGAATCTCGCCGGATCTTGTTTAGTACTTGCGCTTTTCCTCGTTGAAATATTTTAAAGTTTCATGTGCCCAATCCTTTTGTGTCTTGTGTCTCGAGTACGGATCTCGTTTCAACCTGCAAATCTTTCTCTGATGAACACGATATCCTTTATGTGTTGGTGAATATGCGTATTTAACACGTTAGCGTCATCAATAAAAAATGACGAAATTTGGAAATTAGAAATTCCATATAGTTCAAATAGCAACATTAAGCGTAGGGGCTCGTTAAACTGTTTGAAAGAAATTGAAGAAAGAAAATTTTATGTATATGTTACGTATGTCGTGTAAAATATTTTGAAGCTTCGTGTACGTTGTAACGAGACACCATTATCGCGATTATGTGAACAAAGTTGAAGACAGGTTTGAAAATGTATATGGAAGTTTCAAGTACTTATCGCAAACAGTGTCAGTTAATATCACGAACAAACTTTTCTACCATTTTTCTTCTATACGTGTGAACTTTTTATAGAAGATGTGACATAAGTTAATCGTTACGGTATTCAGCGCTAGAAGTACCAGAGTTTCTTGCTTCTGGCGTCTTTCCCCCGGGTATCTATACTTTTATTATTATACCCTATAAAAACCATTGTTAAAAATAATCTTTTGTTTCGTCTGCAACAGAAAGTTTTGTCTAAAACAAGAAAACGATTTTCTTTGAAAGTTAAAAGCTCGCAGATAATTATATTATACTTGTTAGTAAAAACAGTAACTTTCGTCGACACAATTTTAATTTAATGGGGCAAAATAATCCCACTGATCTTTCCAGTATTAAACTGATTCTAATAATTTAACGAAGAAATGTTTCAAATGAAAGCTCAATGGTATAAAATAGAAAATCTATCGACATAGAAAAAGGGGAATCGAAAGTATGTTTCCCTTTGGCAGAAAGCTAAAGCAATTTGACGCGTTTGAAATATTTGTTTACTTTCATTTTCGCTATGTAATTGCGAGAGTAATTCGTAGCATTCTTTCATTTTCTTCATAAAGTTCGACATTTTCCTCGTTCATCGAAGGAATCGAATGATCGATTCTAATCGCCATACGTTCAATTCGCAGAGGAACGCAACAGGGGATTGGGAACCGGTTGCCCGAAGAGAAATATGATCTGTTCGGTCCCGCTTGTCGACAACGGTTACCTATTTGTCCGTTTCCGGAATAATGCCACGTTAGTTCTGCTTGGCAAACCGTGAGCTCTGCGATTAGTTTCTATGGCGGGTGGAATTATCGTGGAGCGAGTGCGACGAAACGAAACAAAGGGACAAAGAAATACGGACCGTATAATGCGTCGAATGCGTTAATGAGTTCGTTGGTACGGCTGCACGCTGAAAGATTCGTCCGGAAGGTGGTTAAATTAATTTCGACGTTGTATTGTGATCGATTATGAACATAGAGAATTTTCGAATATATTTGGCAGAATACGGAAAGATGCTTTGTATACCATAGCATTGAGATCCTCGCAAAAGAATAATTAGGGAATTGACGAAAAACGATTAATCCTACGTTTTAAAATTTCGCCGGCGTGATATTACGTTCGATGAAAATGCTAATATTACGCAAAGCGTTTCTTTCTCACGCACTTTTCTAAAATTCAGCGAACCCCCAAGGCGTTAGGAAATTATCGAGAGCTTTAAAATTTGTTACCTCGTTGGGAACTGTTCTGGTATATTTCGTAACGACGAATAGCAAAGTAAGGTATAACGTGGTAAATAACTTACGTATCTACAAGGTGTATTTTTGTAACTGGGCCAAGTTGTAATTCTGACACGGTAGAATATAGAAAAAGGTTACCTAGTTTCGAATGATACATTACACGACGTATGTATCCACTCTGGAAATGGAGATGTTTCAAAATCGTATATTGAAATTGAACATAAAATTATATATATATGTCATGAACCATATATTTTTTTCACACAGCTATCGATGTGTTTTATCATTCCTTACGTAAAAGTATGTCTTATCGTCTCGGAGTTACGGCTTGGTCCAGTTGCGCGAAACGCCCTGTACTTGCAAAATTAAATTGATATTTGTCGATTAATTGAATTTTTGATCCTTTCTCGTTCCATTTTATTACGACGTCGAACACGTGAATTTGTTCGTACTCTAAAACTGTACAATTTACGATCGGTAAACTGAGTTAGTCTATTCATTTAAGTTAGGTTTGCGCGTCCCTACGAATATGTAACATTCGCATAATACCCATCGTTTTCACGCTACCATAATTGCAATGCGAAGAATTGAATTCTAATAAGCTAGCTCGTTTTATTGTTATTTCTCAGGATTATTAAATACGAGCAATCTTATCATCTTCTCGTTATACCGTACTAACACCACCACAAAATTCCAATAATAACGACAACGATAAATATTCGCTATCAGAACGAGCGTTGCAGAGAAGTTGCACGTTCACCCGCGCATTTTCCAAGGCATCCATAAGCGACCAAAAGGCTGCAATATTTCATAGGGTGGCGTTCGAGCGTATCGAAATAAAGTCACGGGAGAATGGAACTTTTATACTCTCGTTTTTACTTGAATATTACATTTTGAAATATTACGTGCGTGTACCAAGTTTATCCGAAAAGTATGCAAATATTTTGAACATCTGGAGTATCGCGCGATACTGCTCCAACTTGACAGCCATTTTAAACAAATGTTATCGAACGCTTGTGAACATTTGTCGTCTCATAGAGTCGTCACACTGACAGCGTAATTTTAACGAACAGTTCTGACCGCGGCTATGGTCGTTTGCTGGCAAGCTGGATCTCTGATACGACTAAGGATAATGTAGTATAGTAAATAATTATGATTAGTTTATTAGTGATAAATGGATCAAACAGATGTTAATTAAACGGAAAACAATGGTTATTAAACATGAACTGATTGCAACAAACGTATAATAATTAAAACAGCTAGATAATTAATTAACAATTCTCGTCAACGCACATTCAACTCTCTCTTAACAACGCTAATAACACTATCTCGACAACGCAATTCGCACTCTCTGACTTCTCAGCTCATACTGCTTTTAATTCGTTTATCGTCCCCTAACAACCCCTTGTCTTTTGTCTTAGCCTCATATCTCTTGTCTTAGCCCCACTACGCACATGCTCAGCAACCGTTTGTTTATAATTCGCACCTCAGTAACCGCTTGTTTACAATCCGCACGACACCCCCCAGGCCCCTCGTCAACGATACTACAATAATTATCGTATTGGATGATGTTAACTCTGGAATGATACGCGACTTACGAATTACGATAGAACTTTATTCATATAAACTTGTTAAGAGATGAACAGTTCACTGATTTTCCTCTTTACCTGTAATTTTTCATGCGTATAACAGGGCACAGTCGCGATTAGATAACTAGATTCACCGAATAATTCACGTTCATTTAGCTAGAACACTGGCCGAACTTTCGTTTGAACAAATGAAAATCTTATTTTCCATTTACGTTAACTATCTTTTTCATATGTTCTTCACATTCGATTTCTTCGGTACAAGCTTCGCATTATAGTCATCAATAGCGTTCCAGTGTTATCTTTATAGTCCTACGTAATACCAAACTGGATTTGACATTCTGTTTCATGCGAATTTTTTCATTTTTCACATATAAAATATAACGCATAAAATATTCTTCCGTATTGCATGTTTATTCGGTAGAAATATTTCAAGATACACGCGTCGTTGTCTAAACTCTGAGCAGCGTCATAGAATGTCTTTTTGACTATAAACTAAGAAGAAACTAAATATCAGACGCTGATCGAGCTATAAACATTGAACATTGAACATCCAGCAGACGCATACTTTCTTTTTATGGAACTCATGTACTCTCGAATCGCCTCGATCTTTGCGCACAAAGTAGAACCAGTCGTAGCATTCGACGTCTATTTTTCGTTCAACGTATCTGGAAGGTGGCGAGCTGAATCGTATCGTGGGAAAAAGGCACGTAATTTATGGGCGGACAACAACGAATGGAATTTGCGGCGCGGCTGGAACGCGAATTGCACACGCCTTGCGCGTGCAAAAAGAATCGAACGAGGTAAGAGCAAGAGCGTGTAACGGTGGCCGGACGTGTGCGCGCACGTATCATAAAGGTATCATAAAGCTGCGGCAATAAACGTGGAATCTGAAAAATGTGTTCTCCACCACGTGCCTTGGTTTGCGCTGTGTGCATTAACGGACGCTGTTTGCTGCCCCCTTTTCCCGTACGGAACTACGAGTTGCGGATCATTGGAAAACAAATTGCACCGAAGCCAGGCGTAGAATTGCTGTCCGAGACGATACTCGTCCGAAAGTTGAGGAAACAGCAGTGCAGTGTGTAGGAGTTTCACGCTGGAGATTTATAGCGAAGATATCGAGGTTTTGGCGAAGTTGATAGGGATGAGTTTAAGACGTCCGTCGTTTAAGCTTTCGCGCTCTGAACATTTTTATGATCAGAAAGGACTTCGATATATTGCCACAATGAAACTCTTTTAAACTAAAACGTTTCAAGAAGCAAGAGCTTCTAAACGTTTATGGGTCTGTGTAATAACTGTAATAACGTTCTTCCCTCGTTTCTGCGTTTTATCGATGAATGGAAAGGGAAAAAAAGAAATTTAAATATAAATTAACCACGTAATAATCATCGGTTACCTTATACGTATAAAAGGGACAGGATAGGCAAATTGTTACTAGTATTCTCAATTTCAATGACTGTATATTCTATTTACATAATTTTAATAGTATGTTTTACGTGATTAAGAACGATACTACCCGTCGTTCTTTGGAAGAAACTATATCAGGGAAGAATTATTTTGTTTCATAATGTACTAACACAATACACAAGACAAGCTGAAACGTTAATTTATTTTTATAATACAGTAAGAGATATCCAGATAGTATTATGGCAGTGGCATATATACTTTTTAAATGAATAAACATTCACATTTCACCGACAAAGGTCTACACCGGTAACGTGCAATTTACATCACCGTCGCATCAAATAATCCTAACGCTCGATTCCCATCTCCAAATACACTTGTTACAACAAAACAGCCCGCCTCTTTCCCTCTAGACTCTCTCATATCAAAGATTCCAGCGAACGTATCGCACACGGCGCACCTAAACTCCGCCGTCTCTGAAACTCAATATACGCGGAGAAACGACAAAAGCCTCTCTCGTCTCGATTCTCGTGATTATTGCCGGAAAATTCAGTCGACGTCCCAGCGAAAAGAGGCAGGCCATGTCACGAAAGAATACCAAGAATTTTCACCGTTGGAACTTCGGTCCACGATACAAGCGGGACAACGTTATTCTTGGCGAAACTTTCGCGTATTTGAATTTCAAACTTCTGACTCGCCATCGCACGATGAAGAGACAGCGAGAAAGAGAAAGAGAAAGAGAGGAAGATGCAGAAACGTAGGAGAATAGTACGAAGTCAGGGGAAAAAGTTCCGGGACGAAGCTGCGTCGGATAGTTCGAATTGAAACACGGGCACGGATACACGTTGCCTGGGAATATTTTGTTGGGATTCCAGCGACTTCTGCCGAGATCCCTTTCGTCCCGAAATACCTCGCAACTTCCTCTGAAATTTGTCTCATATTTCGTTGATGTGTTTGCTACGCGGACGGAACGGTCTTATCGAAGGGAGAAGTTGCTGAAACGCGGTTTCCTTACAGTTTACTCTTCTTGTAGTTTACGTTGAGACGTTCCGTAGCAGGGAATTTATTAGATTCGTATGATATTGCTTTTGTCATTGCGCTTTTGTTCGATAGTTATTCTACTTAATTGTTTACGACTAGACAGACAGGTAGTTGTTCGGTGTTAATTAACACGAGTTTTCGTTCTCTTTATTTGGTATTCTTCTCGATGTTAGAGCCACGAACCTGTGAAAATTACTAAAGTCATTTTTATCGTACGGTTAGTTTTAACCATTATCATTGTTCATTCTTCCTCGCGCTTTGCCTCTTGTTTCTCTTTTACTCAAATCATTTGCAATATAATTTTTCTGTATAATTTTTCTCCCATCGATACCTTTCTAATTCGCCTGTAGAATCAGACATGCCTTTTTTGCCACCCTATCGAACGTTTCAAAAATATCAAGTGCTATAACATAAAATATTCCCTTGATTATCTAAAAGTTCCACAGATTTATCACCTATTTTTGAAAGATTTGCGCCTTTAATCGAACGAGTTGTTCGTTAAAAACGATATCAAAATCAAACATTCGGGAAAAATAAACTTCTCGCATTTTTTGCTGTATACACTTCGATTAAAAAATACATGGAACATATAACACGTCGATTAATTCCTCGCAATACGTCATTCACCCCGTAACATCGATCGTAACGATACAACAAGAAGAAATAGAAGGAAGATAAATAATGTAAAACAAACCGGGAGGGATAGAGAAGATTCCAGGGGATCTGCATTCGAAAGAAGAAACAACAGAGGTTCTCTTATCGAGTTTCGAGAGTCGGGATACATCCAGAGACGGTTCTCCCTGGTCGTTCGCTGTTCGTTCGCCTCTTCACGCAAATTGCCGCGTTTCAAACGCACTACTTAATTAGGTATTTCTTTTTCCTCGCGTTTACCAGACGAAAGCTGCGAGACCCTCTCCAGCGTTGTTTCATAGCATCCCCTCTTTACGGACGAGTCCCCGCGGCCTCGTCGGTTAGATAACGATTTTACTTTTTCTATTTCGCTACAATGGAAATTTCCAAAGGAAAAGCGCTCGCCGTGCGATTGTACTCGACAATTTGTGGTTATTACGTTGCCCTCGGTGTCCAGGCGTTGGATTTTTCTTCTGTTGAACTCGACGCTAGTGTCGTTAAGCGACGACTGCTTTCGTCCAACAGTACTTAGAACTGTAATTTCTTTTTACTGTTTTTTACTCTTTTTTTTCCCGCGTACAGCACTGCAGATTTCGTACTATTTAAATTTTATATACAATCACTGAGTTTTATTCAGTTTGGTTAACCTGCGAATTAATGGATAACAATCGTATTCAAGTAGTTTGGAAACTGTTAACGAACAAAGATTTTTTTCTTTTTTTTTTTTTTAATGAAGATGTTTAATTCTTTTCTCGAGTGTTACGCGAAGATTGTCTTCTCCGTCGTTCGAAGATGTTATTCATGGTTAATAAAATTTCGTTCTTCGATTAATGTAAAATGATTGATAGGCAACGATTATTAATTACGATGATATACCTGGTAGAATATTGCATTTGTACGCCTCTTTCATGACTGTCAAAGGGATTATAATGTTTCTATTCTGTTTCACATCGAACACCAACTATGTCGTGTTGCTCGTTATAGATAACATAATTTTAGTTAGATTTCAGTTAGAACGCCAATCTGTGTTCATGCTGTGTAAACGGCTTATTTAATTGAGAAACATAGGGATTTACGTTTGTTTGACTCTCAAATAATATTCTATTTGAAGTAGTTTACGTATCCTGTCATGTGTATTCCTGTATATTTCGTTTAATAAGAGATATTTCCATATCATAAATACGCAACCCTACTGCTAGTATTATGTATTTTACTCATTTAACGACGGAACATCTAGATCGGAGTCTTTAGTTGAGAAACGTAGGGATGTAAGTTTGTCTGACTGTAAGGCAACATTCTACTTAAGGTTGTTGCACCGTCGTAGCGTCCTATTCCATTTACTTACAACCAAAGTTATCTCTTTACATATTGTTTCTCGAGATTAAAAAATATCAATAATTATAAATTATTCAATATACAACAACGTCAAGGAGGTTGTTGTTAAATAAATTTCTCGATCAAATCCACTTACTTGCTTTAAAAGTCCACTCGTATGAACGAATTCAAAACTCAAACACTTTATTCTGCGAAAATATAAACATTCAATCAGAAACATTTCTACATTTCAATCGTTACAATTCCTTAAATATTCGGAACGTTAGGAAATCAAATTGGAACTTTTCACAGAGTGGATAATTCCGTTTCTTTATATCGCAGATATACATTCTCTTAAGGACAAAAGAACGTCTTAACACCTGACACCGTTTCGATATTAGATTCCGCAGAGAAGAATGAGAATTCTTTTTACTCGCGAGCGCATCAAACGTCCACAGAATGGCCGTGTTCCCGCATAATAAAGCCAATGCTGGAAACGTACCGTGACGTTCGAGAGTCTCCAGTTTCAGCGCGTTATTTGCACCCTGGAAACCGACGCAGCGCGTCGCGTTCTATCGAGTTCTCGTTTTCCATAAAATACCCGTTCCATCCCCCGTCGATTTTCACCTGTGCTTTACCCTGCATTCTCGATCGGTCACGAAACATGACCGCCAACGATAACTCTTCGACTGGTCGATTTGTTTCTTTCGTAATTTCTAAGATGTTGTACCGAGATCCACGATATTTCAGTTTACGACATGTTCGAAGTATCGCTTGAAGAAGCCATAAATTCGAAACTTTTCCAGGTGAATTTTTCTTTCAACATTCTTTCTTTCAACGAACACAGAAATTTAATAGATATACCTATAATACACTGAAGTTCGAAAAAATATAGGTCAGTCGTAATTTTTTTAGAACGAGGCACTTCATTTGTGTTTCGACCACTCGCGGAGAGACGCGATCGCGAGGAAGCACGTCAACGGGAGTCGTAAATTCCCCTTACGATTATCTAATCGACGCCACGAAATGATCGATCCCCTATTTCGATTAGGATAATAGAGGTAGTTAAATTAAATACGACACTGATATAACAAGTTATAAATCACAGTTTATTCCAACAATTTTGTAAAGAAGATGGTTACGCTGGTGCGTAGGTATAAGTTGAGTAAGTGACTGATCTAAGGGTGGAAACTCGGTCAAAAGATGTTGACTGTTGGAAAGATGGAAAATCAGTGAAATCGGAGGAAAGCTAAGGATGGGTGTGTCTAGCGCACGGAACCATCGGATTTGTTGATGACAATTTTGGCTAGGAGAGTGAGGGAAATAGGCTTCGTTGTTAATTGGTTATTTGCTATGGTGGTGGCTGAGGAAGGATGCTAACCACCCTCGAGATAAAGTTGCTAGTGGGAGGCGTAATACGTGAGAAAAAGCAACTTTCCCGTGTCAACCTGTGGTGGACAATAAACTTTAGAAAACAATTCAGTGAAAGAATATTTGTTCGGTCTGAAGGACCTTCACTAGAAAATTCCCGAGATTTATGGAGTTTCCGGTTTTGGTAGAAAGTCGGCGTAACAATTTGTAACGATAAGTTTTACATGATATGTGTCGTTATCTAGCGATGTCAAAGAAATTATAACTATCGTCCCAGTCATTTTCTTCAAATTTATCGTAAGAAATTTTTGACAGATCGAGAGATTTAAAATTTGAATCTCGCAACTTGCGAAATTTCAAGTATTTCAACTTAACAATTTTTACATTTCCGTCCTCTGATTCTCATTATGGTTTCCCACACTGAAAAATGTGACACTCTGTTCATTGCAATTTTTCCCTTTTCATGTTTTATTTAAGTAATTTAACACGAGTTCTAATTAATTTGTTGCGTTTCCTCTAAACAGATATTGGCTTCGTTTAGTGGAATTCGTGTAATGTTTGACGAGGGTTTTCTTTATTTTTCAATTTCTATACCTTTTGTTTAAGTTAATGTTAATGCTCAATTTGATTTTAAGAGGATTTTTCTTGAAGTAGGTAGTTAAATTTGAAGGAATAGAATGTACGTTGCAACAGGTACTTCTATGAGTAAGTAAACGTTGGTGAAGTCGGTTGGTGGTTGCTGTTCCTCTTATTTATGGTACTTATTCAGCCCTATAGCCGTAGGGTCTTCCTTTCAGGATATTATCGTTGATATGTAGCATTAGGATTACTAAGGTTTCTCACATTCCTTTCAATAAAACTTGGATAAGACTTTCGAAGCATACTATTGAATTCTTTCTTCAAAATTCCTCTCGTTCCAAGGAATTTGAAGCTCAAATGATCTATAAATTCAAACTGCTCGAAACATTAAAAAGGTTACACGAAAGAGATGCAGAAATGTAAAAATGCAAAACCTCGGCAATTCGGAAATATAAAAAGAGTTAAATTTGCAGATTCGAGGACTTGAAAATGCCAAATAGAAATTGAAGATTTAAATATTCGACTGTTCAAAACTTCGAAAGATCAAAGGCTTAAAAATAAATGGAAGTTAATTGAAAATATGGAAGATTTGTTCAAGAAGTTCAAACTTTTCCAATTTAAAAGCTCATAAATTCGAAAGGTTGAAGATTTAAAGATCCAAAAAAAAAAAAAAAAAAAAAAAAACGATAAAAATAGTAACCTAGTTCATTCTGGACCGCTTCATTACAATTTTCAGTTATTGTTGAACGATCTATTTATACCCCGTCACGCAACAAAAATTTCTCTCACCTATCTCACGGTAACAGGCGCCGCTGCATTTTGTTTGTTCTGGACTCGTATCGCGGGAAAAAACGCGAATGGAGCAGCATGAAACAGGGCGGAGGAGGATTTCGTGCGAGCTGCGGCGAACCAGTAGAATTTTCGTCGGGTCCGTTAAGTCTTTAAGCGGCTTACGATTTCGTTTTACGTTACGCGGATAGCGCCGGTGGAGCCAGCGGGGCCGGCAACTTCCTGTTAAACGGATGCCGTGGAAATTCGAATGCTGAACGAAGAGGTTCTCCGAGAGGAAAAGTTTCAGTCAGTTTCTCGATTGTCATGTCCGTTTCAACTTGCGTTCGATCTGAAAATTCCATTGAAATTTTTTCCTTTGTCGTATAATCTACTAATACGGAGAAAAATGATACTGAAACATGAAATTATGGTATCACACAGATACAGTATAATATACTTATGATCATGTTTTTTCATTACAAATCATTTCCATGATTTTTAGATTCGATAAATTCACTTTCTTTAGTTTTTAGATTTTATAGTCGCCTCGATTTACGATTCATTCTGAATTCATATTTTTATTTTTTAAACGATCTTCCTTCAGTTTGATCACTATAACTGTATACTTCTACGGTGCCTCTACTGATCTGAAAATGATCAATTAAATTATTATGAGAATTATGCAAGTAATTGTTTTATAATTTCAACGTGTTGCGGATGGAATGTTTCATCGGTTAGGAAATCTGTGTCCAATTTGATGATCTCGTTCGCTGTTTTTCATTCAACCTTCGGGTTTCACCATATCGCTTTCTACCATCTTAAACTTAAGAAGATAGTTTCCTGGACGACAATTTCCAGTTCGTAGTTTTGTAACTGAAATCGAGGTTCTAACGACTGAATCGTTTCGCGAAACACTATCTCGTAGAGGTTGACGTTTTCACCGAGTGGTTTGCCATTTTTAATAAACGAAAATTGGCGAATGCAAAAGAGGGTCGAACGATTGTATCGATCAGTGGCATAGGTGAAAAGGGGCGCTGAATCCCTGGCCGCCGCGTCGTCGCGCAACCGAAACCGATTTGAAATTTAAATTTTGTCCGGCCATGGCGTCGCATTTAATAGAGCAACAGTCGGCCGCTAATACACGCGTATCGGCCGTCGTATATTAATTAGAATAATAATTCCAGACCTGTCGCGTTTAATGGAATGCGCCACAGAATTAATTATGTCGGACACGGATCGAGCACCTTTCGCGATTTCGAGCGAAACGACGTGAAAATCACGAGACAGGAACGGGAAAAATGAGAAATTTCATTTTTCAGGCTTTCGTTACTTGCAGTCTTTTACGATAATTTATCAGTTAATAATATTACTGAATTGATAGATTACAGACTTCTTTTTTTTCAATGATTTTATAGTTTCACTGGTAGAGTTCTATTAATTTAAAATATTACGTCTCTTTGAATTTTCCGACTTCGTGGTAGATTTCGAAAATGTGATAAGAAATTTGATAATCTTCATGAACAAAATTTCATATTCATAAAGAAGTTTACTAAAAATTTGTGTACTCTTAAAGAATTTATTACACACTGAAACTACGAATGTCTCTATTTAGTGAAATCCATGTAAATTGTTATAAATATTTCTTCAAATTATATTTCAAGCTGGCATTTTCAAATTTTTCGTTTCTATAAATTTTCTTCGAGAAGTGCGATAAGAATTTGCAAAATCCTTACACCATAGAATTTTTTCATTCGCTAAAAAAAAAAAAATTCCATATTCTTGAAGAACTTGCTGCATATCATTTTTTATGAAATCCTCGTATCCTGTTGCAAGCGATATTTGAAAAATTTATCTTTCGATTCGAATTCTTCAAATCTGTATAAATTCTATCAGCGAATTTAAAGAAATGAACTTATCTCCAGGAACATTTTTATTCTTTTTTCAGCGTGGGTGTAGCAGATCAGAGGTCAACCTGGAGGTCAGGCCTGAATGATCAAACAACTCTAACGTGAGTGCCCTGCAATCTCATATTTCTTCTATAATAACATTTATTTCGTAAAACATACATAACTATCAATTATCGAAATATTCGTTGCTGGAACTGAAAATCGGATCGTATTTCTCCATTCGATGATCAACGCTATTAAACCGGGATAAGCGAATTGTAAACTGCGGGTTCGATTTCGAAATTCCTTTCGTAACTAAATCATCGGCAACAAATATATTTAATGGGTTGCCTAAAATTAGTCGCCTGTTTAATGTTAATTCGTTAGCGATCCTGGTACAACGTTCGTGACGTGGCTGGATGCTTTTAAGTTATTACCAAACGGTGATTTATCAATTAAATCTTCATAGTGTTAAACCGTCGCTGATTTTACCGATTGAACGTCACGTGATGTTGGTATATTCTGTATTTCAACGTTAATTATGTAATTAAGTAATTACACTGGTGCGCAGAAAAAAATTATTTCTGATAAAATAATATAGTGCGTAGGAGAGAAATTATTTTCGTACTTGATAGCGTTTACTTTATTTATATTCTATTTATTTAGTTGGTTTATTACGATACATTTCAACGTTAATCGTTTAACAAAATTAATAATAAACTAGATCTTTCGTATTTTAAAATTATAGTCGATCTTCGTGTTTAAGAGGAGGTGCGTTAATATTTGATTTATTTTGTTAAAAAAGCAGCTCAGATCTTTTATAATTTATTTTTTAATAGCCGTTGCATTCGAGTTTACATTAAATCTCCACGGGAAATGGCTGCGTAATGTTTGACGTGTTTAACGTTGAAACGCATGAAGAACCTACAGTAGTAGAAGATCGCAATGGTCAGACACGACGCGGCGGTTCCGTCTTTGACTACTTGCACCGTTGCATGTTCTACATGAGGCATGATTATTCATTTGCTTTTGTAATAACGAGAAATTAGTAGTATTTTAACAACGCTTCAAACATAACGACTACGGGAAAGCTTGTATAAAGTATAAGCAACTTAGGTAAAACTTGTTAATCATCGTACATGTGTCACATTTTCTCTAATTATTCGAATACGAACTCAAATCTACGTTCGAACATACACGTCTCTTAAAATTCAAATTTCAATTTACATTCAAATTTATATATTCACGAATACAGATTTAAATTCAAACTTGCAAATTCTGATATTTCCGGATTCCCTGCTGAAATTCCAAAACTTTCATTCAATCGTACGTATCTCTTTTATTTTTGATCGTATGCTGTCAAAGAATTCGACGAAATTTTCGCTGTCCTGAAAGAAATTCGTTTATAAAGTCGAAGTTTCATAGAATTATAATACCTACGTAATTGATCTATCGTACTATAATTTTGTCCACATACGTTACACGCACATTGGCATTGCCCTTACCACGTTTATTGCTTCAGCATCAGATCTAAAGCAGAATATTAAAGTTATTAATCCGTTCACTTCGAATTCGATTTCCATCATCAACCGTGCTGTGTGTTAGCAAATACCTATTAAACGTAAATTTTTACGTACGTCTTCGAAGCGAACTATTATAAAATATTTTGTCACAGTTTCGTGCTTTTCGACTCGCGTCTCTTACATTCGAATCAATGCGATAAACGACCTAAAAGTATCAATTTTTGGACTCATATCGTACATATTGAACGCGTTAAAAGGAAGTCAGTAACTTTACCATATCTCGAAGCTTGTCTCATACCAAGCAACAAAACGATTGAAAACTCGATTCCTCCGAAAACTAAAATATCCTTCGTGCAATATTCTTTGGATACCAGCGATATTCCTGGAAATATTCACTCGCCACGCTATCTATCAGCCCGCGTTATAATTATCGGAGCGAAGAATATTCGTTGATACGAGTTGACCGGCTGGCATTATTAATTCGTCAAACAATTGTCGCGTTGTTAGAGTAAAGGGAGCAAACAAATATCGACAGGTAAATCAAACAGATTTTATGGGAAACGGGGTCTAATAACAAGCCACACGTTGAAACTTCGTTATCGAAAACACACGTATCGCTCTGTCATTGACCGGATACCGTTAAAATCGATCACGATACCACGCCCTTTCGATAACGAAGCGAATGCCGTTCACGATCCTCGTTCGCGATTCTCGTTCACGAGCCTGTGCACGGAGAGACTCGCGACAGAGTAATGACACGACAGTTTCTGCTGCCTTCGTGCTCGACCTAGCGTGTATTTGCCCACTGGACATCCATACAGCCAGATACACAAGGCCCTTTCACGTCGTTCTGTATACGTACACGCACGACTATAACGGAACACACGCGTGCAAATGGGTTACGTGTACACTGACCTCGTGCAGAATTGTTACCAGCGGACGAAATAATTGACCCTTATGGTAGAGAGTAGGCGAGGCTATCGGGAAATTAATTCTACATCGTTAGAAGAGATCTTGTGTCCGTATATATTTTTAGAACGTTAGGCAGGAGGGAAGGTTGACAGGATCGAGGAAATTCGAAGGGTGGAAGAAGTTGGAGGGGGAATGGAAGAGGCACAACGTTGATGTATTAGGAAAGTATTGTTGGCAGGGCCAATTCGTAGATAGTGGCAATGGTGGAAATGTGTTGCTAGTGGTATAGCAATTATTATTTCGGTCTATGCAACACGTGCACATACATATTGTATCGTGTGTGATTGCAAATTTAAGGTACACAGATATACCGTGCACAACTTCATCATTTTCAGGTAGTCGTTTCGTAGTATCTTTGGGAAATCGGGCGAGAATAAGGGAAAGGGTTGGAAGGGTTGAGGTAATTGTACATGTACGGGGAGTTGTGACGAAAGTGAAGGAAACACTACGTTAATGAACTAGGGAACTATTACTAGTTAATTATTAGTACGATAGTGGTAGGGGATAATTATTCAGCTGCGAAAGGTATACTGTGTACGTACGTGCTATGTGTATCGAGTATGACTGAAAAGTACCGTGTACAGCTATTTCATTTCTACAAAAGTTCTAACGAGGAAATCTTTAGGAAATTAGGAAAGGAGGAAATTGTACACGAGGAAGAAATGGAGAGGGATGAGAAGAGTGTTGCGTCAATGAATTAGGAAACTATTATTAGTAGATAAATGTATGTAAATAGAATACCTTGTTACTTCTGTAAACATTCTGAGATTCGAGTAATACCATCATGCCGACAGCCGTGTCTCGTTGTAATAAAATTTAGAATTTCTTCGTATAATACACATAATATATCCATAAAAAGTTTCTACGAGTGTTGGAATATTTTCACGAGCCATTACGTATGCATAGCATAAGATAAAGAACAATTAAAAAGATTTCTCAACTGTGACTAACACTCCATAGAGTCGTAAACATTGTACGAAACGAGGGAATATTAATTTTCGTCGAACAGTGGAATTTTTGTGCGGCAATGCGACCGACAGTTTGTATCACCGGGTCACACGGGGCCGATAACGAGATACAACCTGTCTTCTCCCTTCCTCTCTCACGTGACCAACAGGACGAGGTCGAAAGGCCGGTTAAAGGGCAACGAGACAGAGGTCGAGCTCGCTCGTCATTGTTAGGGCAAGCTTTGATCTACGCGAGCCATCCAGCTGCGGCTACGCGTATCTCCGTACGCGTAATTAGCGGCAAAACGACCGCCTCGCGATCGCACGGAGAAAAATTTACCGCGTGAATTAGATCCCTTTGACGCGATGCAGAAATTGCGGTTCATGCTGTTACATATCACTGCAACAGAAATTGCAGAGCCATGACAATAGCCTCTACGTAACACAAAATTAATTTTTAGTTTTTTTTATCGCCAGATTGATAGTACCCTCGGTACGGGTTTCGAATTCGATTTATAGGTTCAGGAATATTTGGTTAAATAAATTTATAAATTCAATGAAATTATTCCTTTAGGATATGTCGGAGTTGGTAGGATTGTTAGATTTAAGATTATAAAGATGGAATATTTCTTGCGTGGATCGAGTCTGATGATTTTAATAGATCGATAGGCGGACTGAATTGACCGCGGGAGATTAGTTCGATGAATGTTAAAGTGAACGAATGCGTTGAATTATGTATGAGATATGAAAATTGGAAAACTGGATTTGAAATAATATAACAGGAAGGAAAGGTTATCTTGGTAGAAGCTGATAAGTAAATTTCTATCTTGATTAGATACTTTGTTGTTACATTTGGATTAAATTGCACGAATTATTTGCCTGAGTTCCAAATTATAGTGATAATGAAATTTAAAAATCTTATATTTTGTATAACGCATACCTTGTGATGAAAGTGCATCGAATCAGAAAGTACAAAGCTCTATAGGATAAGTGTTCAAATATTTTCACGAATCAGTGTAGATGTATACAGAAGCTAAAAATTAAGGTAGAAAAGAACGATCAAAGTTATGATCTTCTCCTGATGAGACAATCTGTCTCGAACATAGTGCAACGTCTCAGTGATCAAGAGAAATAGTTTTCTTCTTGAATGCAGATAATGAAACCAGAAACTGAGTAACAAAGTATGATCACGATTAGAATCTTTTCAGCGACAAACGTTCTGAAACATAGTGAAACGTCTCAATTACCAAGAAAAATAGTTTTCTATCTAGATTCTCAAACAAACCACAAATTCCATAATAAAGAATGGGCAAAGCTGTAAATTTCCCCAGCGAGACAAACGTTCTCAAACATAGTGAAACGTCTCAATTACCAAGAAAAATAGTTTTCTATCTAGATTCTCAAACAAATCACAAATTCCATAATAAAGAATGGGCAAAGCTGTAAATTTCCCCAGCGAGACAAACGTTCTCAAACATAGTGAAACGTCTCAATTACCAAGAAAAATAGTTTTCTATCTAGATTCTCAAACAAATCACAAATTCCATAATAAAGAATGGGCAAAGCTATAAATTTCCCCAGCGAGACAAACGTTCTCAAACATAGTGAAACGTCTCAATTACCAAGAAAAATAGTTTTCTATTCGACGAAAGGAGAGCCATCCCTTTCGTTTCGCTCGACTCGCTGCAAACGAATCGGTGGCGATTGGTTTTTCAGCGCGCCGCGACGCGCTGATTCGAGGACAGCTCCTCGAATTAGTCCGCTCGCGGCTTCCATCTGTCCCTTCATAGGCGCGGATCGATCGCGCCGGAAAGCCGGCGGCGCTTTTGTCTCGGCCTGAAAGGCCCTTTCATCAGGGCAAATACCTCTCCACGCTCGTCCTGCGCCTGATTCCATGGCAAACAGCCACCGTCGCGTCTATCGAACGGTTTCGCCGTTGGATCCACGTCGATCCTTAATTCCACGTTTCCGCGTTCCCTCTTCGTTTTACCAGAGGAAGTTTATCCGTTTCTAGCGATTTCTTTCGGCCGGTTGATCGCTGTTCCTTGGCTCGTTTTACGATCTACCGACGATCGCGTGTGATTTGTGTAATGGCTTCGGTTCGTTGATGAGTTTGGAGCTGCGTGGTTGCTGGTCATTTAGCTTCGTCAAGGTGCGGGTTTTAAAGGTCTTGTTAAAGGTGTAGAATTTATGATATACTCGAGGGAAAAGGGTATTTTTCTTTTCTTTTCATAATTTTTAAAACTATCTTGATTTAATATTTTTACGCCAGAATATATTTCGCTAAGAGAAATTAGAGATCGTAGCTTAAAACTTTTAGGTATTCATCTTTCTTGTAGGAGGATGTTGGAATCGAGTATGTTACTTAGGAAGTATACTTGATTTCCAGCGTGAATTTTTTGTTACAGGTAGTTTAGAGTCTGAATTTATTAGAATTTCGAGACGTTCGTCTTTTTCGTAGGAAAAGCTTATTATTTTGTTGAATCGAAGATGTTACTTTGTTAGAGAGTATCTTGATTTTTCGCATGAATTTTTAGTAATAGGTAATCCGGATTAGTACAGAAATAATATACGGTATATCGGGCTGAAGGTCGTTTATCTTCAAAGTTCAGATGCTATTGGGCTAGTGTTTGATGTATCCACATAGGTTAATATAGTACATACGATATACCTCTATGGACTGCTTCTGGACGACTATAGTCCACTGAGGTCAAAGGCGAAGATAATTTTGAACGGGAACCGAGTGTTTATTTCTGACGACGAAGAAACGTTACTTAGTCAACTATTCGATAAATCACATCAAACTTACCTTCAATTTTTCCAGATTAAGTTGGACATTAATTCAAAATTATTTCTATACCCAGACAAGGTCGCATTTTTTTGGTTTTTGTTCCCGAAATAAACTTACAAAATATTTTAATCTCCTTTTCTAAATTATGTTAAATTTCACTTAAAGATGCTAAACCTTTGTTTTCATCGAGCGATCGATCTCTCTCAGCATATCTTCTCTTTATATTTAGTTCTATGTTGATGTATAAAGCGAGTCTTTGCTATTGTTTTAGCCATTGCTTAATACACTTAATTCTCGTGTACAATTTTATTCGAAGGAGTACTTATCTGGAAACTCGTTCTCAAAAATTTCCTTTCTCAAAGATAAAAGGAAACCAAGGTGTCGACTTGTAAATTAAAAATTTTACTTCTCTACGCGACAGAAGATCGAGTCTGCAGACTTGGAGATAACACGAAAATATTATAAATTATCAAAGGACTTGCGCAGCACGTTCCACGCGTTCGTTTCAAGAATTCGAGTGCTTCCATTCTTAGTTAACCGTTTCTGAACTTCTTGCCGTCGAAATTCTACATTCTTCCGTCGTGCACCGTATCTCACGAGAGATTTCAGATTTATCCCAGGGTCCCGTCGTATAATACGTAGAATTATTGTCCACCGGCTGAAGGATTTACATAAAAATGCCTTTTGTGCCGGACCTCGTTCGTGGTAATCCCCGATACGATGGCACACCCTTGTATTATCATTTTAAAAACATTCCTGAAACTTCACTCGCGCCCTTTTTCCACCTTTCCTTTTTTCCCCTCTGTTCTCCCTTCGCTCTTCCTCGATATTTTACGAGGGAAAGTTCACAAGCCCGGGTATTCTTTGATCTTCGATCGATTAATTAATAGAAAACAAAATCATGGAAATTCACGAGTAATTCGAAAATATCAACTAGGAGGACGAAAATCAGAAAATCAATAAATTTAGGAAATTAAAATTAGAAGATTCACCATTACCTGACTGTATTTTAAATTGTGATTTTGTAGAAGCATCGCCTGTAATTCCAGTTAATTTTGATGGATGATGAACATTATTTTACCAATTAAGTTTATGTCATATTCGTGAATGAAATTGGAATTTTTCTTGTTCCAGAACACGCTGTATTGATTTACATATCGAATAATAAAAAATGTCCACGTTCTAAATTATTGTACAAGGTCGTTGCAAATAAAATTACAGTACAATGACGTAAAAAGAAAAATTCGCCTGCATCTTATACGATATCCTTTACGAGTTAGTAATAATTCGTTATCGATCTTCCCTGATAAGAACGGCGAGGATCGAAGAAATAGTTGTATCCTGTTTTAATATATTATTCATGATATTTCATAATCGTTATACTGATGTAAAACATGTTGGCAATTCATATCACATCGATGCAACGAACTTCTATGCAAATAGAAAGTAACATTACCATATTATATCACTGGTAGAAGCTGATTTAAATTGGACGAGGAACGTTATCTTGATCGGCGTATAACAAAGAAGGTTCTCGTAAATAAATTCACAATTAATGTTTTCTCTTCCATTCATATATTCAACTTTAATCCACCGACTGAAACTTTAATCTTTCATCTCGTTACAATGTTTCCCTATACCATCCTGTATTCCTCGAAGCATACAGCAACGGAAACGACATAAACGACAGAATGGTAACCATAATAAATAGCGTAATAAATACAGCAGTTTCTCGGTTCAGAAAAGTCCTGTAATCTTTTCACGACCGATTGCATGTAAAACTAGTTTCGAACTTGCTGTTTCCATTAATTATGTTTAGAGTTACGCAAAAGATAAAGTAAAGGAAAATTTTCCCCCTATTTTCATATTCTGCTACCTTTATATCTTAGATCTTAACAATGAAATATATATATACAGGGTGGTTGGTAACTGGTAGTACAAGCGGAAAGGGGGTGATTCTACGCGAAAAAATGAAGTCGAAAATATAGAATAAAAATTTGTCGTTTGAGGCTTTGCTTTCGAGAAAATCGACTTTGAATTTTCGCTCGATACGCCTGCACTTTATCACGTCTCGTTATAACGGATCCCACTGTAGAAAATCGAAAAAAAAAAGATTTTTTTTTTAATTTTTATTCCATATTTTCGACTTCTTTTTTCGCGTAGATTCACCCCCTTTCCGCTTGTACCACCAGTTACCAGCCACCCCGTATATACACACACACGTTCTATTAACAGGTTGTATTGGACATATGTATTTATTCTTCGGGTCATTTTTCATAACGATCTAGACTGTAGCAGATGATATATGAGATTCATTAATGGCAGAAGGATATACAATGAATCTTACACGGTATTTCAAGATTTATCATTCAGACACGTAACAAAGACGCAAGAATAATAATAATAAAAGCTATATATTTCTATTTATTTCACTCGGGAAATATCGTTTCAGCAGAATCTATAACTATAGGATGTAGAAAGTACAGTATGGAATATCATTTCTCTCATTCGTTAATCTTGTCCTTCTTATCGTTTAATCCAGGAATATCATTTCCCGAGGATCTATAAGTGTAACATCGAAAAATCAAAATACAGAAATAATAACGCGAAATTATTCATTACACATTGTTGCAAATCGCTCACGTAGGGAGGCAATAGATACGAAGTGTGCGATCATCAAACCGACGTTTGCTCTTATTTCATCATCTCACGTAAGAAACAGAGTATCGGTTGAAAAGAACGTTGCCACGGGCCTTTGGAAAGAAGTTCATTCTCGTAGGAAGGAAGAGAAACGCACAGAAACGTACAGAACGCCCCTTGGCTCAGCTTTGCTAAGAGAATACCATACGCTCTGATGCGGAGCATCTTTCCTATCCTGGCTTTCTTTGACATGTAAATGCCGCGACATCCCATAACTGCTGAAATATCGTCCAAAGGGAAAGTAGCGAAGAAATCCATCAAATTTTTCCAACGCACATTTCCGCTAGAACACCCGCATCTTTGTATTCCGCTCGAGTTCGATATATTTTCTTCCTCTTTCTTCCTTCCTCCCTTTTCATTCTTTAAAAGAGAAATCCCAACAACGTCGCAACAGCCCTCATACGCCGTGGCACGAGCTACACATAATTTATAATCATTTCGTTCTCGTTGCGTATTCAGAAGGTCCACGTGGACAGAAGGTGGCTGGGAAATCTTTTCCATCTTACTCGTGGGTGGCCAGTTAAGTTTCTTCGCGTAGGGGAAATATTTCTTAAACAGACGCGTCAAATATTCCATCAACGCCCTTTAGACTCAGTGGGTTGTTCTGTCGTTGGTCACCGGAAGTGGAATCTTTGTTATGCGAAAGAAGATGGTTCTTCGATGTAGATCGTTTGCACGTTACCATTTGTAACTGTTCGATCGACAATTAGCAGTTGATAGATAGTTTTCGAATAATTCGAATTTGATGCAACACGATAGAAAGCGTGGCGCATTGTTTGATAATTTGAATTTAAGACACGAGTTTTAATCGATCATAGAATCGGAGGTGTTCACTGTTCATTATTCAAAGCGTCAGTTGTTCGAACGACGTTAATCGTCGATGGATGGATCCTCCCACTGCTTAGAGAAATGTACTCTTCATCTTCTTGTTTCACGGGAATTCTGAATACTTTAAAGATCTTTTTGTAATTTCGGAAAGATATATTCGTTTTACATCGAATATAAAGTTGTTGAATTTCCTCTTTTTCTTTACGTAGATAATTTTTTATTTTCGTCGAACAACGTCAGTTCGACAATATCCACGTGAATTCTACCAATTGTCGGATTAAAAATGCAACGTGGATTAAAAATTCTAAATGAAAAATTTGAAAATGTTTCTCCAGTGAAGCGAATCGGAAATTTTGCAATCCTATCGCCGGTTTCCTGCAATTACGTATCCTAATGCAACTTCTAGACTTAGTTGGAAATTTCTCGCGACGCTCTCCATTCCCTTGGTGCACGGGGCGTATAGAATACTTGAAACATGTTTAGGATATTCTTCGATTCGACCGCGACGAAACTTCGTTTCCAACTTTCTCCGCTGGGAAGCAACTACGAATTTTTCTCGCCATTTCTTTCATCATCGTCGTATTTTGTGCTTCTCTTTTCCTCTTTTTACGGTGCACCGGGGCGGGAATGGTGTCGAGGGTGCAAGAATCGCCGACGCGTTGTGATCGAGGGCGCACGTGCGTGAGGGTGCTTTTATGAAAAGGGAGAGTGATGTGAATTTACGGCTCGATTCGAGAAGCCCACTTTAAACGCTGGAATATACCCGCGCTTCTATTTCATTGATCCTCTTTCGATCACTTATAAAAATGTATTTTTTATTTCTCTTTCACTTTAAGAATTCTCTCATAGTTTTCCAGAGATGTATTCCTTTTGCGTCGATTATAACGTTGTTGCATTTTTCTTCTCTTTTTTTCTATTGCATTGTTGTGTCATTGCATTGATTTTGCTATTGCGTTGAACATGGCGTTATTGTTGAACGCTGCAATACACCTGCGTTTCTCTTCCATTGGTTCTCCTTTCACGGCTCACAGAAACGTACTTTTTACTTTCTTTTCTCACGAGAGAAATTCTGAATACTTTAAGAATCTTTTTATAGCTTTCGAGAAATGTATTCTTCTTACATCGAACATAATGTCGCTCCGGCGCCCTTTTTTTACCTTCAATGTACAATGATATTGTCGCGTCGTTGCGTCGTTGCAGCGAGCATAGCGTTATTGCTACGAATACGTTGTTGCGTTAACACGTTGACTGCAACGGTGGCTATTTCTTTTTAGATTTCTTTTAGAACGATTAAAATAAGGTAAGTTTCATGCACTAACGAATTGTCAACGATACTGTTGAGAATTGTGGATCTTAATAGCCGAAATAATGTTATAGGAATACTAAATTTATACTTGGAATTCATATTAGAATGATTATATATTTATTTGATGGACGATTTCTAAGATATTCATCGATACACACTTGCACCTGTCTCAGCACATTCTTCCATAGCCGACTGTTAACCGACTTCACATACTGATATTCGCATACAAGTATTTCTACTACGCATCTAACCAAGTCCAGCACATAAAATTATACATATCTCAATAGATACGAATGATGTAAATAATATCATGAAAGAAAAAGTGCTATAGCGTAGATACGTTTCGATCTATTTCGATTCTCAGGGCAACGTATGTACAAATCTTATGTATATGAAAATCAACGTGTTATCTATGATGTTGCATCGAGTATAACATCATTACATCGAATACAGTATCATCGTGTATAATTTTTGTCTGCATCATTTTTCTCACTCTTCTATCTACCATTCTTCGCCTTTTTCCCCCGTTTTTACACAATCAATTTTACAAATCTTCATCCTTTCCGCGTACGGTGAGTACAAAAAGTACTTGTTCACAACCTTATTTTCTAATAAAGCGTTGTTTTATTGAACTCTACGCTTCGTTTCCATATTATACCGAATTTCTCCGATCACACTGACGATCAGGAAAGCGCTGCAGAACGATACGAAATTTATCATAGTTGGAGCTAATTAACTAGCGTACGTACACCAGTGTAAACGCAATAAGAAATGCAGCGGCTCACAAGCAAGTTCGATCACACGAATTTTCAGGGCGGAGAGACAATCAATGTTCTCAATCAACGAACTACGACGTACGACCTGATGCGTTTCCAGGTCGCCTTTAGAGTGGCGAGCTGTTTTTAATCGCGCATACTCGTGTAATTTGCATTGTCGAGCAATTTGCATGACAATTAAGTGAAATCTGCGATTGCACGACTGTAACGGCGTGACACGGTTCGGACCAGAAGACAATGGACGTCTCTCTCGTTTACGGAAAGCACCAAAGTACGGCCACGTTTCAAGCAAACTGCCTTTCTACTGCTTTTTCGACACACTTTCTTGAAAGTGGCCTCCGTTACCTTTCCAGCGGCTATTTATGTTTCAGGTGTCGTTTCTTTTTGTTCTACCGGACTCTTTGTACGAAGCTTCTGCGCGTCGATGTTAATTATTTTTTATGGTTCTCGTTGTTGCTGTCGCTTTTTAGTTAGCGCGGGATGGCGAGGTGTCTTGCACAGGATTGGAAAGAAGATGAAGTTTTGATTAGAATGCGTGGTACTTTCTGTTTGAGGATGTTTAGACAGGAACGATGGAGGGTGAAATTGGTGCTTCTGTTTGTGAAATAATTATTGTTTCTTTGTAGAAGCGATCATTATATTTTATTGGTAGAACGAAGAGACTTAGTTTTGAGACAAGATGTTAATTAATTTTCTGAGATTTATTTTTAGGAGCGACAATACTCGCTTGGCGTTTATCTTTGACAGAGAAGAATAATTCATTTCGATTTGTTGATTTCTTAAAATAAATAATTGTTGATTTCTTGCACTTTTAACCAGACAAGCTAAATAATTTTAAATCGTTGATTCTTAAGACTAACAGTCAGGAATTAATGTTATGATAGTATAATGAAATTTCTATATATAATGGGACAAAATAATTGGGTTAAGATTCATCAATTTTTAAGGATAACATTTGCAACGTAAAATATTAGGATAAAGAAACTTCTTTTGTAATTCCAGGCTTTCAAACGTATCGTTTTAAGAGAAATTTTAGCAGCGTTTCAAGATACCTCTTGTTTTAATTATTTCAGAATGTGTTCCAGAATGTTATCTTAAACTCAGCAATTCTCTTAAACTCTTTTTTTCTCAAAAACCCTTAAATATACATGATTATTTAATAAACTAAAATAAAACCAACAATTACCTATTACATATATAATCATCGTTGTCATTATTACATGGTATAATAATTTCAGAGCAGAGAAGTAGGAGATAAAAAATCTCGTTGCTCTTCCGAAACTTGAATTTTCATGCTGCCATGCGGCAAGATTGTTTCGTCCACGTAATTAAGTTGGCGAAAAACAAACCCGTTGGGCAAGTCGTCAGGGGGTTGTAATTGTGTAAAAAGCCGTGGCGCAGGTTCCTCGGGGTAACAAACCGGCGCGCTTTATTTCGACCCAGCGTCAAAATCCTGAAATTTTAACTTGCCATTTGCTGGGATACTCGCACCTATCAACGTCTCTGTTGGATTCCAAAAAATTCCACCTTTGAATTTTCAATTACTCGTAAGATTATCTTTACCTGTAATTAAGTACAAAACTATTGAGATATGTATAATTTTGTGTGCTAGACTAGATTATCTGCGTAGTAGTGATACACGTATGTGAGTGTGAGTGTATGGAAGTATGCGTGTGCACAGCGTCTCGAAAAACAGATGAATGCAACTGTTTCGTTGGCAGTTTGGTATAGAAGATGGCGAGACAAAGAGAGTGCTGAGACGCGTGCAAATGTATATTGACGAAGACCTTGCAAATCGTTTATTAAATAAATCTAAAATTATTTTAATATAAATTCTAAGTGCAATCTTAGCGTTCCTTTACTTTTACTTCTGCGATTAAGATCCACAATTCTTAATAAAAACAAACTCACAAAAGTTCTCGAATACTATCAATCCATTGCATCGAACCACCAGCGATCAACTGCCCTCGTAATTCACAAAAATATTCAAGAGATTTTAGAAGCTTTGCCAAAATTTGCATCCAAGAAAATATTTCAAAGGATTCCGAGGAACTTACTAAATACCTTAATAAAGCTATCAATAATAAAGCTATCCTATGGAATTCCTCTAAAATTCGCGAAAAACATAAAAAGGTACACGAATAGTAATTTAAAGTGCCAGAATTTACAGAAATATTTGAAAGGATCGTCGAAGATCGACCGAGGATTCTACCGAGAATAAAAACGCACGCAGAATCTTCCCTTGCAAATGTTCAACAAGCTACTAGTTGCGAGTTTTCCGACGAATCGTCTACTTCGACACGACATTTATTAACGCGTCCCCGTATAAACCTAATTGCCGTGTCCGATTGTTTCATTCAATCGGACGACGATGATCCTGGTAAATCGCGGTTGCATTCACGCTGGTTGCTTGGGCCCCCTGTTCCCCTATAAATACCACGGCTTTATCGTTGGCTAGGGTTACGAAATCCCCCTAAGGGCAATCATAAGGTGTTTATACCGCGTTACACGCGGCGTGCACAACGGCTGGCTGTTGGGGAAGCTAATAGTCAGCCTGCTCTGCGAGATTCAGGATACCAGGGACACCGGGTATTTAGATGCTTATCCGTTGGTGCACACGCCCTCGTGAAACGGCTATTTATCGTTATTGGACTGCAGTTGTCTGGATTAGGCCCTCTACACCATGGTGTATCTGAATATCTGAGCAGCGACGACAATGGATATATGTAATCGCGATGTCGATTAACGCGCGTTCGACTGAGAGCTACGAGGGTCACGTCTCTCCCTTTAATCGTCTCGTTTAGGGCTTGAACGCCGGGAAATCGTGTTGTGTGTACGTTTGTCGAGTCAGTTTGATCGCTTTGACGAACGTTCGGTGTTTCTTTGTTGAGTTTGGATGGCTGTGATTTAGGGCTGAAGAATGTTTTGAGGGTAGTCAAGTACTTGTCACTTGAAGCGAGTTTCTCATTTTATTTGTAGCGGTGCATGAACGTAGGAAAAGTCAAGTTGAAACGGAAAATTCAAATCTGGGAGAGACCCATGTTATTCTGCTTTTGAATACTAACGTTGTTTTGGTTAGAAACTTAATCTCAATCTAGAGGAAAATGAACTCTGAACAGATTTTTATTGCCGTTTCTTGTAATCTTCAGCCAGAGTTACATTGGAAGGTTAACTTTTTGGGGTATAAATATTGAAACCCAACTCTCAATTCATTCAAGCGACACTTGAGACAGTATCTCCTTGCAAGAATTAAAATTTCGATTTCCAGAAGCAAGAAAAAATTCTCAAATTCTCAAATAACCTCTTCTTGAAGAGTCACAACAAGAAAGGAACATTAACGTTAACCATTGAAAATACCACAAAAATTTATCAGCTTAGAAAATCTGATTCCACAAAAAAAAAGAAAAAAGAAAACCCAATTCTCAATTCATTCAAGAGACACTTGAGACAGTAGCATTTGAGATCAGTAGCTCCTTGCAAGAATTAAAATTCTATTGAAAAGCGAAGGGTCGGTGATCAGTTGGAGTGACCGGAAGTGGTCATCCAACGCCGAGGTGAAACGAACCCGTGGGCGTTTTCCCAGCACAACCATAGCCGGACGAGGGTCAATCGGAATTTTAAATCGTCGCCGGCACGGATGTTTGCCCGAAAAGCTTTCAACCTGTAAATTATTCATCGTATGGTCCTGGCCGTCTGCTCGTTGACGCATTAAAAAAGAGCCTCTGTCATGATCGTGTTGCTCCTAATGTTCGACAGCGTGCTCGATCAAAGATCACTTTGAAAATCTATCTATCTGTCCATATATCTACGCTGAAGAAAAATCAACTTAATAATCGAAGCTTCTACATTCCATGTTTATTCATTTTTTTTTTTTGATTCTGAAGAATTTGCTTTGTTACGTTGACAGATTTAACTTTAAATAATGATGCCATTCGATAGTGAAATTTGTGCGATCAAGATGTAAGAGATAGAATTTTTCTTTTAACAGAAAATAAATGGAACACAACGAAAATCAATGGAGAAGAAGTTGCTGGTAAGTAATTCACTTTGGAGAAGTGGAGAAACTTTTCTGTATTTGTTTATAGCTGAATAGAAAATTCTTTAGGATCTTTCAACTTCTAATATAATATGATAACAATGATATTCTGATATTTCGCTATTCTATTTTATTCTAATTGAAGATCTCGTATGATGATAGAATCGAGTCTCTATGAATATACACGTAGCGCTAGAAATTGAACTTTTCTCTCGATCTCTCGTTGTTTTTACAATTTTTTTTCGATACGAAACAGGAAGAGAAAATTGATATCGTTCGCAGCAGAATTGTAACATCGCGTAGTAATAAAATAAATACAGTGCCTTTCAATGGAAGGAACTCTGTAACAAATTTATTTCTTCGGCATAACATAAGCGTAATAACTAGACTGAAAATATTTGTATAAATTTATATTTTCATGCTATGGTTATATATATATATATATATTTTTGAGTATTATGTGCATTTTGCGCATTTAATATTCCAAAGCAGTAGTCATCGCTAATCTGCTTATCGAAGCATAATTTTCCATTCATGACAGTATTTTAATTGGGAAAATGAAATTCTACATAGCAAGCTGAAAATCATAAATGAAGATTTTCAGAATTTCAATTTAATCGGTTATTTCAATTTGAACAAGTGTCATTTCTTTAATTTTCTATTTACTTAACGACTTTAATCAATAAAGCGATTTACACCGCTATGATTCTCGGTCCTCCATAATATGGTTTTAGTTCGATTTCCAGAAACCGTAGGAAGATTTCCAAATCAAAGATAAAACATCAAAGATAAGATTCTAAAGAAAAGAAAAACCGCTATGTTCCTTTTCTATGTTCCTTTCTCTTTTTCACCGTATCGGTACGCTTATGCGAAAGCCTCAAAGGGATCGATGAACGTGTGGCTTTTTTCCGACTTCGTTTACAGTTTCTGGGACGTGAACACAGCAGGAGGAAATAGATCTACGCGAAAATCGATTCTTTTGCGCGGAGAATTTAAATGCTGGCCCATTCCCACCGGGCCAGGAACGTCCGTGGAATTCTCAAAATCGAGAATCGGTTCTTAATACCAGGGAAAACTCGAGTTTTCCGCTCGTTTTATCCGGATCGCTTATGCCGCCTGGTATCAGCAAAGAAAGGAACATGTTGAAGGAAGAGGTGGCTGTTTCCGAGACGCAAATCTCGGATTGTTCTCACGTAGCGGAGTATTGTTATTTCGTTTGTGTAGAACTTGATGGAACTTCGTAGAATTTACTTTTCAGGGATTTGTATAAATCTTTTCGGCTTTCTTTTTGACAATGCGCAACGTGGTTTTGATCATCTAATAACTTTTATCAATTGTCAGATATATTTGAAGACTTCAGAGTAAAGACATGATAACTACAGTTTCGTTGATTTTTTTGTTGAATTTTGACGTAAGAGGAAATTTTTTTTGGAGGTTGAGTTTAAAATCTATGGAAAGGAATAAAAGGAATAAAAAATTGTTATAGGAATTTTTTCCAATATTTTAAACTGCAAGGTTATTCCTTGGTAATATTAATATGTCTGTTTTTGTGGGAGATAAATTTTAAAATTGGATATGCTGTTAATCAGTTCTATTAATCAATTTCTAAACTGTCACTTTATTCCGCTTTGCGATTAAATATGTATTTCCGTCACCTTTCTGAATTTCAAAAATATCGGCTGTCATAATATTACGTATTGGTATTTATAGGCTATTGATTTTTAGCTGTAATTAACTGTATGTTATTAAAATTATTTACCAAGCGATACGAAAATCAGTGAATTCACACATTGTAACGGATAAGAAAAGAAATATTTTCGAGAAACGTTAAAAGAATTTAAGAACCTTGAAAGGAATTACTATTTTTAAATTCCAAACACCTTCTGTTCCAAATTTAACAATTACTGGTCAATTTATAAATTTTGAACAGAAGTTTTGATAATCAGGAATAATGTTTCTCTCGATATTCAATATTAATTCACCTTAAATACTTCGATGAATTTAATCAATTCGACGTAATATTCAATAATTAATGATCTTTATAAAATTTAGTAATTTATTTATTTATTTAAGAAAGTTTGCGATTCATAAAAACTTTCAAAGGACATTTACAGAAACATCGTAGCAAAGATGTCAAAAAAATCAAAAGAACGGAAGAAAGATCTCTTCACTCGCGACAACAATTGGACAAACGTATCGACAACTAATAAATAAAATACCTATACTATAATATAACTATAATTAAAAATAAATTTAAAAAACAACTCTGTGACACCGTTAGCTTCTTCGAGCTTCTGATCGTAGAAAAGGGCGCAAAACTTTCCCATCGGTATGTCCGCTGGAAAATCGTTCCACGTCTTGCGATTACTTACGAGTATTAACTTCTTCCTCGATAGACCATTGTCCGACGTCGTTCACGAGGTTTTTAAAGGGCGAGGTATCGAGGAAATTTCATTTTCTTTCTCCTCTCCTCTCCTCTCCTCTCCTCTCATCTCATCTCATCTATTATCGAGATCTTAAATCGTATTGTCTCCCCTCGAAAATGTACGAGCTTTTCATGATCTCGAGAACGCAACGCAGCTCTTCTCTTGGTTACAAGAGTTTCATTGCCACCCCATGGGAAATATGGGTATAATGTGGCGTGATGCAGATGTTGCTATTTGCTTTTTCCCTTCTACCGTCTCTAACACATTCTCGCGTTTCTCTGTCCTACTGTTTCGCCATTCCAGTGAAATTATATCAATAAGAGGCGTACATATATATTTATCTTCGTAATTATCAACAACAACTCCGTTTCCTGTTGAGTAACTCACTTCTTCACTTATCTTTATCACTGACGTATAAATCAACAACGCACTCTACGATGCATTCTATATGCTCTAAAACGTTCTATGATATCGCGAATAATTATTATAAAATATTATTATTATTAAATTGAAACGATATTGCTTCACAAAACATTTGGAAATAGTTCTGACGTATTTCGATTAAGTCACAAATTTCAGCGAATAAATTGTAAGAAACTATAACTTTACTTCGACAAGAGCTTTCTAAAATAAACAAAGAACGGGGTAGTATCGATGAAATCGTTTACAGGGCTGCTGTATAGCGCAGGAATAAATAGTAGGATTTTCAGGCGGAACGGGAACTTTCTTGGAGTGTTCGAACGTCGAACGCTTGACCGTGGCCATTGCCGCGAAATTTACGAGAGAGGAAAGTTCGCAAATCTTAATAAGCTCGCTGGCAGCGAGTACTTCTTTCCCATCGATAGAAAAGAGGGTGAGCTGGTAATGTGGTTCCCCGAAAATCCTTCGCTGGGATTACAATGCTATCGATTTCTCTTCTATCGGGTGATCCGATATCCAGCTGACACACATCTAGGTCCACGGGCTGTTTGCTCAGAAAGTAGTCAGAATTTCAACTGATGAAACTTCCTCGAAACGTGGTTATAGTAGTCTGTATCGTATAACGAGATAATAAAGCCGATCGACCAGTCGTTAGAGTTCGCATGGTCCAAGCCTTTTTCTCAGCGAATTGATAAGTTTATTTTTTCTATGAATGTTGGAGTTGCTGGAATTACGTAGGTACAACGTGTAATATCTCTTTTGAATAGTAACGCACACTGGATAGAAATATAATATTTTATTTTGTTTATTAAAGTTTACAATCAATTCTCACATTGAGAATTTTCAGTAACTTTTTCTGGCGTGGCGCAGTGACATGGCTAATTATTTATAATAAGTTAATACTTATTATAGATATGTATAATTTATGAGTGAGTAATATGGATAATTAAATATTTCTTAGTGTACATAGCTAATTAAATCTAGAGCTTAGGTCTAACGGGTAGTGTCTCTTCAGCCTGCGGGTTTGGTCCGACGTATCAAGTAGTCCAGTGATTAGGGGATTTCGGTGTTTGTTGACTCTTTTGCTATATTTGTCGCTATATTTTGCTATTTCCTCTTTGACTGTGGGTATCTTGAGGTCGTGATGAATTGTTTCGTTGGTAACATACCACGGTGCATCTATTAAGGATCTTAGCGTTTTCGATTGGAAGCGTTGAAGTATTTCCATGTTGGAGTTGCTTGCTGTTCCCCATAGTTGGATTCCATAGGTCCAGACAGGTTTTATTACGGTCTTGTAGAGGGTAATTTTATTCTGTAGACTTAGTTTGGAGCGTCGGCCTATGAGCCAATAGAATTTTTTTAATTTTTCCTTTAGTTGCTTTGTTTTGTCTGAGATATGGTTTTTCCATGTTAGTCTCCTGTCCAAGGTCATGCCCAGGTATCTGACTGAGAGAAATAGAGAAATATAATATGGCGTATTTATATTGTATATACTAAATTTATAAGCAGCAAGTAGTAGATTTTACACCCATTTAGGAGAAATTTTCGGGTGCAACAGAGCACAGAGCATAGAATGTGAAGTATGAAAAATAGTAAAAGTATACTGTTAGTAATAATATCTAAGAGATGAAACATATCTCTGCTTAATTTCCTCTAATTATATTCATAGAAATATGTAATATCTTATAAATATAGTAACTGTATAAGTTTAGCTACCCTTATCCTGGATCCTCAGAATTTAATATCTTTATAATTTGACAATATCATCCCACAAACAAGCTTCCATCTACCATCGTTTCCAAATTTATTTACTCGTTCCAGAATTCAACACTCGCGGTCGGTTGGAACATCACTTGCTTAGTTTCCGTATGAATATGCATGGTGTAATAACTACATAAATTCAGCTGCTATTATTTTAGGTGCTCAGAATATAAGAATTCCATATAAACCTTCCATCTACAAATTTTTCCAAATTTGCGAAACACCCCATCGCATAATACTCGGCATCGATTCAGACATCGCCTGTTTAGCTTCCATTCCATTAATTTTGCTCCTAAAAATATAAATATCCATAGTCTTGTAATCGCATAAATTTAGCTGCTACTATCATAGGTCCTCAATGTACGATATATTTTAAATATAATTTATCGACCATGTCATATATAAACGTTCTATCTGTCGTTTTTCACAAATTTATAAAATGCTCAATTCAGTCAGCCCACAATACAACACTCGACGTTGGTTGGAACATTACGCGTTCGATATACCAGTTGGCGTAATATCGAACCAGAAGCTGTCGTCATAAACGTCGATGAGCGCGCGTGCGGCCGCCGTGAAACGCGCGGTGTACGCCGGACATCCGGTTAAATACTCGCGGTGCCGGTGACGGTGCATTCATTTGCCGCGTCGACAGGCGAAAGTAGCGTGATCGCTGGACAGAGAGGACCACAGCACGTACGTGTTCTATGCATGCTACATTCACAAAGAGCAATGCTTGTACGCTCTGACCAACGAGAAATCGTCCGAGCGGAATACTCTGACCTGGCTCGACGCACGCTTCCATCGTAATTCAGCGAGAATAGCCGCGCCATCAAACGCGACGATACTGCGGCTGGCAGGCCTGCACAAACAGAGGTGGGACAACGCTCCCCTGAAACAACTGGTTGCTTTGTAACGCCGATGGTCGAGGGCCATTGCGGGCCTGCCAACTTTGGAAACACTACTGTGGCTTGTTCAGAGGTAACTTCGAATTGCCCCTCCAAGCGTTGATTTCTTGCTTCAAGAAGAATTTCGTGGTTGTAGTGGCGTGCTCGAACTCTGATTGCTTTTGCTAATGCACACGTGATTACAATACTTCGGTGCACACTTTGAGTTAGGCTGCATGGTTTCGGAACATTGTAAACGATGGAAAATACAGTTCGAGACGAAACGTTATAAAACTGAGTGATATCGCGTAGATTATTGTAGTAACTCGTATGGAGTAATTATTAGGTCACCCCATAAATTCTTCCCTACTTTTGCGTATACATTTCATGTGTCGATTTATAAACATACGGCGATAAGGGACCAATGCACTTGAGCTTAGCTGATCGAGAACAGGCTAGAGCAGATTTTCGTGGGTATAAGATCGTAATATAGTGAACACAGTGACTTCTAACAGTAAAAAATCATGAGTGAAATGCGTGTCCATTTTCGACATCTCGTGTTATATGAATTTCGGAAAGGAAGTTCTGTAACAATTGCCACGAGAAACATACGCGCTGTTTACGGAGAACATGCGCTTTCATCTCGCACCCGTAGGAAGTGGTTCCAACGTTTTAGAGCTGGGAATTTCTGTTTAGAAGACGAGGAACGCTCCGAGCGTCCTTCTCAGACGGACGAAGATAAAATTAGGGATCTTGTTGAAAAATCAACAAGAAGAACAAAGAGAGGGGGATTACATTTTTTCATGAAACTGAAAGGTATGTAAACAATCTTAACATATATAACCGCTCGAAAAAACGGCACGAACTTATGGGATGACCTAATAGTAACTTGGAATTCTTGTTGATTTCTTAATTCAGGACAAATCTCGTGGCTATTTGATTGCGTGGTGAAATCTTGTCTCGTCTGAATTAGATTATTCGCTGTTGGGATCTTTAACTCGTGTCTCTTTTTGTTTATCTGGGAATTTAGAATAGGAATCGAATTAGAATACTTTCTTCAAATTTTTGTGTAGATATAATTCATATGGAGGGGTAGTTTGAATGTAAAGCGACTGTCGTGGATATGCCGAAAGTTCTTTCGAAGGATGCTTTGCAGAGGCAAAGAAATGCAGATTTGGTCGAATGGGAATTTGAATTTGCAATCTTATTAGCATAAAATCAACATGCATTACCTTTCTCCTACTGCCTTCAGTTTTCCTCTTTTCAAAAAACAAATCTAATGCTTTCGCTTGGGATATTTTAATATGAGAGGATTAGAACTTTAGTTGTTTGTTTAGTTGTCGAAAGACAAACTGGTGGAATAATCCAGGCCATCGACAGATTCATTCTACTTGAAGCTAATATTCAGATGGCTGCCACCTGCAGTACTTAGCTTCGTATTCCAGTTTGTGTACCTAAACCTTGACCCATTTCTCCAGCATAAAAGCAGCTTCGTACTTTTGTCTCAGCTTCTCCAACTGTATACCCCTTAACTGTGCCAAAAACGGTTTTCGACGTTTTCAGAGGCTCTGGTACGTCGTTCTTGATTTTCTTCATTAAGTCACCAATCTTAGAACTCTTCTATATTCCACTCTCAAAAGCATTTTACCCACTAGACATAAGATTCTTCATTAACTTACACTCGTCATAGATTTCAACAAACATGCATATACCACAAATCACCTGTTCAAAAAGTTAGGCACTTTCGACCCATCTTACAGAAGAGTCCGTAAAAATCAAGCGAAACTACTCCCACCATTTCGCATCTGTGTATTACGCTCCACGTAAAAAGTCTCCAAATCAAAGATTGATCTCTGCTCGTCAGAAATCTCAGCAAAGAACCGCGCATATCCCGAACCACAGATTTTCAACAGTTCGACACTCCTCGCAAAAGAATTCATCAAAACAACTCCTTCGTATATTTGCGAGTCTTCGTTTCATTCGAGTTACCGATACGATGCGTTTCGTCGCGACGTCTGCGCTTCGTCTGTTCAGGACAAACGGATCGACGAGATACACAGATCGAAGTCCAAAGACTCAGAGACGTGTAGCCCAATCATCCTGAACCTTCTTCAATCTAAAACACCTTTTCTAAAACACAATCTCTCTGCGTCTATGTACCACGTTGCACGCGCAAAAGCGTTTTGCCGATCAAGCCGAAAATTCACCATTCGAAACCATTCGTTACCACGGAACTCCCCGTGACAGAGTGGCCCTTAGCGAGTCCCACGTCCTCTGGTACGAGCCTTATCCTCGTCGGCGGACCGCCTGTCATTAATGTATCGCTGGCGTACGTAGCGAGCAAACAGGGGCTCGGTGCACGGTAAACACGGCAGGTAGCGGCAGATGCAGGCCGCGGGATCGATGCCCGCTTGCTGGATTCCCCGTGTGCGTTTGCGGCGTGACGCCGCGTCGTTGTGTCGCTACGTAATGAATAGGACATAAATCCAAGCGCCGGCCTCCTACCGGTGCCTGACCGGATTCAAAGCCCTATCTCGACCAGTATAGACCAGACGATGTGTCCACTGTAACGCTTGCGTACGTGTACAAACGGCTGCATAGTACATAGATGTGCACGACGCGACATCCGCCACGCGGAACAAAACTCGCGTTCTTGCTCCCGGTGTTCGCAGCCTGTTCGCGTGCCTCGATAATCGGTAGGAGGATTGTGAACGATGCTGGTCGTCTCCCTTTGAATTCGTATCCATTCAGCAAAATTGATCTGTTTCATGGGTTTAAGAACTTTTTTCCTTCTTTTCGTGGAGGAAACCTTCATAGGAGCCCCGCGACCTCCGGAGAGAGGGCGTCAGGTAATGCCGGATTCGTACCGGCTAAAACCTCCACGGTGATCGTCCTGACGATTGGTAGGAGAGCCCCGGGACAATCTATTTCGTATTGCTGCTGGGGCACTCCTTCCTTTTCTTCCTGATGGTGTAATCGGGAGTTATCCTTGGTTGATTAGGCCGTTAGGTGGGACCACTCCTCATAACGCTAGCTGTCTGGGCCGTCGTGCAAGTCCGAAGGGGAGACCAGTCCCTCTTCGGCACGACGGCACTCTCGATGGATGTTGTCTTCTCACCCTTTTTCTCTCGGCGCGCTCCTTTGCGAGCGTGACTTGCTCGCAGTAGAAGCGGACGGCAATGTAATCCTGTTGCCCCCCAGCATGGCTTCTACGATCGCCTCGGGGGCCAAAAAAAGTTTTTTTTTACGTGGAGGAAATCTTCATAGACACCTTTAGTTCCCTACGGGGGGAGGAGACGCGAGGACACAAGGTAGTGCCGAATTTTTACCGGTTAAAACCTCCACTGTCGATCTGGCCTTTTAACTGTCTAAATACGAAAGGTAAGGGGGTCGTCCTAAGCTCGCCTATATGGAGGATTTTCGGAAAAACTTCCGTGTAAGAATTCAGGGACAGCGAGATTCGAATTTGCGACGCACTACCATCCAATCGGAGCTCAACGAGTGTAGCTTTTTTTTTTAATAACGTTTATTGACCAGTAAATGAGTATTACATTTGTATGTTGTTCACAATAAACAATGGACTTCGGTTGTGGGGTGGTTTAGGCAAAAGTAGCCATACAATATTTGTGTGTCGGAATTACATTTCTTTTAGCGCTACAATTTATAAATTAGATTTAAGCCGCTGTAGAACGGTGCTGTATATGATATTGTTTTTTTCTTATTTCTGTTCTGAAGAACCTGGTCGTAAAAACAGGTCAGTTCGGTAGTCTACTTTTGGTTTCGGTGGGACTGTGGGATTTTGGGAAGAGGTGGGGGGGCAGATGGTGTGCTGTACAATTATTTACAATATTTACACTATTTTACACGAAGGGAGATTTGAGCGTTGCCGTATGGAGCGTAGCTGTCTGCCCCACCTGATGCAGTTAAAAGCTACGACGTGTTTGTTGTCGTCGTTGGGATGCTGCGGTTTGTTGGAAGGTCTTAGGGTGGTTCGTGAGGTGATACGTATGTTACATATTGTATGACGTATGATTAGGTTGGAAGGTTTTATATTTGTTTGTGTATATAGTTTGTGTATTATATTTGTGTTTTCTTATTGTTGCGTAGTATCGGAAAAAGGGGGGTATACGCTTGGTCTATTGTATATTTGAGTTCGAGTTTCTCGGGATAGTATAAGTTGTAATAGTTTAACGGGATAGTTTAAGGTATAAACTAAGAATCGTAAGTGTGCCGGGGAAGAGAGAAAGAGAGAGAGAGTGTAAGTAAAAGTGTATGCCTTGGTGACGTCAAAGCTAAATGAGTAAAGGAGTGGGAGAAGGACGTGAGGGTTGAGGAAGGATGTTAGGGTAAGACGTACGAAGATATTGTAGTCAGTTTTTGTATCGGGTATTGCTTGTACGGATAAAGCTAAACTTAACTTCAAATAAACCATCCTTTCTTGTTCTTGCTTTAGACCATATTTTGAGACTACAGTTGTTCGCCATGTTTTTCTGTAGGGGTAAGTTTGAATAACCGAGATGTACTTTTTCAGTGGGCCTGGGTTCATCTTGAGGGATTATTTGTGAATGATTATTAGGGCAAATGGCGTACGATGTGTCATTACGTTGGATGAGTTTAGGCATTCAGATATTTGGTTTTGTTCAAATTTCTCTATACAGGTCTTGAGAATTGAGATGTGTTAGGGTATATTGGGATTGGTCTGGATTTATGGTGAGCTCTAAAGGGATGATTTGGAAATGATATTTTTATCCAGTTATCTTTACAAACGTATAAAAAGTACTCTTTTCTCAAGTTGACTAGATACAATACAAATTTGAGTTGCAAATTGGCGAACGCTCAGATTCGCAAATCACCAGTCATCGATCTGGAACACTATATGGAGAAAAAGAATGGATCTTTATTCATCGTTGGTTCAAGGAAGGGAACAGTCAATCTACAAGTTAAAATTACGTTGGATTAAACGACGATCTTCAAAATTTAAAACATCTTTCGAGAGAATTCTCTTGTCTTCTTTGTGTTCCCTCGTCTCTATTATTCTTCTACAATGAAACTAGACAAGTCTTTCTTCGAGAAAGATACAGTGCAACTCACTGATACTTCCCGATTCAACGTTCGATCAGCTGCAACTTCTATTGCACTGGAACGCGATTGTTAACTTTTGTTTGTTAATTTATCGAGCCTGAATCGGAAACGAGACTTGAACTTTGGTATCGTCCACCGATTTCCAACTTTCGAATACGATTGGATTTTCGATTTTATGCGCTTTTAAAACAGTCAGTGAGTGTTTGCTACCCTCGTGAATTTTTCGGTATTAGAAATTTTGCTGATTTTTCATTGGTTTCCGCTTTTTGCCATCTTTAAAGATAATTAACGAAATATATTGTTAAGTAAATATACCTTTTAGTCTGTACCATCGTTGAAGTATTTTGGAAATTCTCTGAATTTTTTCATCTAATAAAAGAAAAATATTCTGGCCATACTATATTAAAGTTGTATTAAATTCCATTCTGCAACATTAAAACAGAATATTATCAAACTCTACGTATCGTATTAAAAACATTACTGTAAATTTACGTTGTAATGTACACGATCTCCGAAACATATTATAATTGGTGTATGTTGAAGTGTACATTGTTAAAATATTATAATTGGTATATGTTTCTCGTATAGATTTTACCAATGAAACAATTTTCAAAATAAACTTCTTTCAGTAGTCGAAAATTGTTACACGAGATCCAGAGAAACTATAAGTTAAGCCTTCGAATTTTCTCCATTCTTCGTCTTCACGTTTCAAATAATGAAGAGAAAAAGAAAAAAAGAACCGATGTATTATTAATATAAAATTCCAAATAAATAAACGAAATTCGAATTGTTAATTTATTACTCTTCCATAATATTTGCAAACAATCCGTACCATCTTTTATACCTTAGGTCGTATTTTATATAAATCGAAAAATTCTTTTCCCCGATAATATACATCAATTGTCACGTCCTGTCCGAGACCAGCAGGTGTCTTGATATTTCCGAACGTGTAATGTTAAAATAACTAGCATCTTTGCACGACGGTTCCACTTTAAAAATATCCCGCTGTTATTTGCAAAATCTTAGAAATTATCTTACTATTCTCTCATATGCGTGCTGCAAGAATACCATCGGTAAAACTAAAATAACGCTCGTAAATCTATAGAAACATATATAACAGCTACGTTAAACTCTGAGTCGTCGATCTATAATTTTTATTACCTCGATCTCAACCAAATTCAGTGGCAATAACAATGATTCTAAAAATCCAATGACCGTCTAGTTTCTCGAGGAGAACAGTCGTCGTCCATAAAAGGACCAGCGTCGTTACGCTATAGTTGCATTTGAAAAGTAGCGTGGCTTTTATTTGGAAAGTCTCTCGCTCACCGGACGCAATACGAGACGCCCTGGCGTGTTAACGACGCCAGACAGAAAGCGTGCATCCTCTGTGTTCACCGCAAAAACATATAAAATATCGTGTGATTCTTCTCGTTTCTGATAAAACGGGTTACTACCGCGGACATAAATCTCAGTAGCCGCGAACCCGATGAAATATACGATGCAGCCTGTACCGCCTGCCATCTTCCTCGTTTCCGTTCGTTTCACTCTGTCGGTACATTTTCCTGTTTCGCCTCTTTTTCACCCTCTCGATCGTGCACACTGTTCGAAACTGGTAATGGAAACATGAATTTTAGATGCACCGGAGCACTCGGCTAATGGTCATCCGATGATCCGCTAGATTCCAACGTACTGTCCCAATTGAAAACGCTGTTCTTCTGACGATCGTAGCAGAATACGAGCGGCAATCGGATGGCTATGAATTTTCTATCGCGTAAGATGAACGACGACAGGAGAAAAGGTCGTTCGCGACCGATCTGCGACTTTTTTTTCGTCGCGTTCCAAGTTGACGAGGCGTTTGTTTTCGGCTCGCGTTAGAACTTGGGAAGTTTTCTTGGGTAAATTACGCGATAGAAATTCTATACCTACGAAGGTTTCTTATTTACTCAAGAAGACGAGTAGTCCAGCAGAGTGGATCGTTTGCGATCGATCTTCGACTGTTTTATTGTGCCTCAAGCTGACGAGCAAAATTAGTTTTGTCTTATTTTAGAATTTAACCCGTCAACCGCTGCCTTATAAAACCGTGGAAATTTTTCTCGCCCATGCGTTTACCGTGTGAAAGTATTTCAATGATATCGGAAAAGAAATCTGGAAGTCAGTGTCGACGAAGGAAATATTTTTATCTGTTTTCCGGCATCTTGCGGGAAACGCGAATATCGACGTACTGTACGAAAGGAAAGTTAAAACTGTTTTCCAGCATGATATATCTGAAAACATGGTACCGTGTAGCGACATTAGTTGATGAAATAGCGACTCCATATAGTCAAATACAAAATACAATTCAATTTAGGAGAAGCATCGTTCGGCATTGTTTGGCGGATACCGCGGTAACTCGAAGCGGCGCGATAATCGCGTCATTCGCGCAAGTTAACAAGAAATTACAGCAGTTTGCACGTTGCCCGCGGCTGAAGGATTGCAGAGTTTTTTTCTTTTTGAATAAAAAAAGAACTTAATAGACAGAAGATTTGTATCACGTAACTGGTGCAAGAGAATAGATCATTTGCGATCGGTCTGTCATTCACACTTTTACTGTGCTTCGAGTTGACGAACATTTTGTTTCTCATTTATTTTCTAACTGTCGGCGTGTTGTCTTGAAAAGAGAAGATAAATAAGAATTTAAATAACAATTGTATGAATCTTTTATCATGTAAGATAAATGGTCCCAGTGGGATAGATCATTTGCTGTTTGTGGTTGTTCCATCGTGTTTTGAGCTTGCGTGACGAGTAGACTGAGGATGTTTACGAATACGACGAATAAATTCATAGGAGGAATGCATAAAATGCACATAACATGCAAGAATGTAGAAAACATTTAAAATACAGTGTTCGTTGTTATACAAATCCCTGTTCGTTTCATTTCTTTAATCGAGTTCGGAAAGACACGCATTTGCATAAATTAACGTTGCATAATCTATCGACAAGGAATTCGTTTTTCTGTCTATATCTTGAAGCTGTCAGAAAGTTTTTCTGGATAAATAACAATTTCATTTTCTATTATGCAAGATGAGCGATCCAGGCAAATACATCGTTTGCAATTGATCTATAACTTTCTTTTTTATTGTGTCTCAAGTTTGTGCAATAAGAGTTTCGTTTTACGTTTATTTTCGAGCTGCCAGAGACTTTCCTCGGATAAATAGAAGGGTTGGACCGCGATTGGATTAGGACAACGAGTCAGGATGCTCGATAAATCATCCCTGTCACTGATAGATCGCTTTTAAATTTAATATCCGAGGAACGAGGCTAACTTGCTCGAGATTATTCTTAGGCGACAGTATCGAGAGCTCGTTTGAACATGAAGGAGGAATGAGATGAGCACTGTATCAAACAACATACTATTTATTTACATTACATGCACTAGACACGTTAGTATTTTTCAGTTATTTTTATTGTAACTGTCTCTTTGTGAGATGATGACTCTTTATTGTTTATATTTTGTAGCATTTTTCTAACATGGAAAGGGCAAAATTATTTAAGTTTCAATTTGATCGAGAAATAGTTGATCATATTGCAAGATCTGTATGACTACAACATTTCGCAAGAGATAACGACAAATAGACGAAGCAACAATTTATCGAACTCTTCTAACTGATATAAAACACGTTACAATTCTTCCCATTTGTTAACTGAGATATTTAAGAAAAGATTTCGTTTCGAAAGCTTTACAAATTAACGATTTTGCAGTTCAGTACGTTCCTGACGTGTATTTGTCTCTCTCGTTTTCCCTCGAAACCATCGTCTCGCTTGCTGGCGATCCTCAATCACCTTCAATTTGATAACGCAGGTACTTCAATTTATTACACCGAAGCATCTTCGATTTGATAACGAAAATAGTTCAAATCTGTTACATACACGTGGTCTATGACAAAACGCGTATGTCTGCAACAGAGAAATAACGTTTTTCCGCAAAAATGTCACGATCGTAGACCGAAATCTCGTGTGATCTGTCGAGGTCTCATCGAGCTCTCATATCCCTGAAACGTTTATTGCGGCATCGTTGAAAATGATACTCGACGCGTTTCCGTTTCCCCGACGCAGAAAGCGAAACAATTGCTTGCAATTCAGTCAAATTTTCCGCGGCGTGCGTCACCGTTGAAACGACACAATTCTTTGGGAGCGCGCGCACGATTCGTTGGAATTTCATTCCCGTGCCGCTATAAATTTCCCGGCCAACTTCCTTGTATCGTCGAGCTTCCGTTCAGACACCGGCTAACGTAGTAGGATCAGATTCATTTCGAAATTTCAATGAATGGTCGCATAAATTTTCGCGACATTTTCCGGCGGCTTGACCAGCGAGCAGCGAGCTGAAGAGGAGCGGCGGAGGATTCGCGTGCTTCCGTTTCCGCGCAAGAATGAGTTTTTTCCTTCGATAAATCGCTCGACCGAGAAACATTTTCAGCCGCGATTATTTTCGCAACGAGCGCGCCGGACGCCAAGCTCGGTTGAAATGGCTTTATTATCCTTGTTGCTTCGTGTGTACACGAATATACAGTTACTCCGAAAGGTACTCGTACGCTTTTCACAGAAAATTTTCATTTATGCTCATACTATGCGTGTTACGCGAAGCATTTTGATATTTTATTAGCGCTGTAATGAGGCGCGACTCGGAAGATTACATTGGAAGAATTTGAATATAATTTGAAAATATACATAAAGGTTGCAAGATATTCACTGCAAATTTATATTTAGCGAGAAATTAGTATACGGTATCAACGATCCTATGAAGCATATAAGTGTTTTGTGTATCGTAGTATGTATTGTAAATGTATTGTTGTATCGTGGACAAATGGCCTAAGAAATATCGGGTGAACCATAAACAATATTGCGGGAAGGCCTAAGTGTCGTTAGACCAAAAAGGCCTGGCTGTTTTACCGGGGAGTCGTGAGTTTAGAGTCGAGTTGAGATAGTCGTGAGTTGAGAGTCGAGTTGAGATAGTCGTGAGTTGAGAGTCGAGTTGAGATAGTCGTGAGTTCAGAGTCTAGTTGGGATAGTCGTGAGTTAAGAGTCTAGTTGAGATAGTTGTGAATTGAGAGTCTAGTTGAGATAGTCGTGAGTTGTGAGTCGAGTTGAGATAGTCGTGAGTTGAAATAGTCGTGAGTTGAGATAGTCGTGAGTTGAGAATCGAGTTGAGATAGTCGTGAGTTGAGAGTCGAGTTGAGATAGTCGTGAGTTGAGAGTCG